>JAYKKT010000074.1:18225000-19425000 GCA_036023115.1 Brasenia schreberi | reverse complement strand
GATTGGTAGGCCATAGAGAAAGTGGACTATACAAAATGGACTATCTTGTTATGCCAAAATCGGGTTTTTGTAACATAACCCAAGATGCTACGCTATGGCATAAAAGACTTGGATACTTGGACTCTCAAAAATTATGTAACATTCCTTTGATGAAAAGTATTTGAGAGAAAAATTTTGAATGTAAAGATTGTCTTCTTGGAAAAATGCATATCTCCCCTTTGGAGAAAGAAACTATGTACCAAAGAAAGCTTTTGATTTAATACATTCGGATGTTTGGGGCCCCGCGCCCGTCCTTTCTAAAGGAGGATTGCAATACTATGTGATTTTTGTGGATGACTTTACTCGATTTATATGGATATATCTCTTAAAACACAAATCCGAAGTATTTGAAAAATTTGTAGTATTTTGTAACATGATCAAAAACCAATTTAGAGCAACCATTAAAATCTTTAGATCTTATTCGGGAAGAGAGTACATGTCTAATGAATTTCATAAATTTATTGAAACTAATGGTATTATATACCAAAAGTCATGCACTAAAACACCTCAACAAAATGGTCTAGTGGAACGAAATCATAGGCATATTATTGAAACTTGTAGAACTATGCTAATTGCTAGTAAGGTTCCTCAATTCTTATAGGCCGAAGCTACTCTTACCGCAGTATATCTTATAAATAGAATGCCGTCATCTAACCTTGAGAATACTTCACCTTTCGAAAAATTGTACATCCCTCCATATTATGAAAGACTTAGGGTTTTTGGATGTAGATGTTTTGTGTATACAGACAAGAATGACAAATTGTCACCTAGAGCTATTGAATGTGTCTTCCTTGGTTATGGCATTGACAAAAAGGGGTATAGGTGTTTTGATCCTATGGAAGACAAATTGTATGTGTTAAAGGATGTGAAATTTTTTTAGCATGACATTTATTATGAGTCCAAATCCTTGGATTATCCGAAACCCTTCATTCCTTAAGATGTTTTTGAGCTAGAAGAAGATAATGATTGTGACTAAGTAGATCATCAAGACATTCAAGACGATCATATTGACACCAATGATATTTCACACACCATTGGTGATACTCAGTCAATTGTTGAACCCTTCTCCTCACATTATACAAGATGACCTAGAACAACTTATGAAGCCCACATGGAACCTGATACTACAAGCTTAGAACCCAGGGTTTCTAGACCACCTCGGTGATTTGTGTCATATGAATCTTTTGAACCACAACGAAGAAATTTGATTGTCACCCTTCGTCAAGTTAAGGAGCCTAGGTTCTATCATCAAGCTAAAGGTATTCCAGAATGGGAAGATGCTATGAAAGATGAACTCAACGCCCTAGACAAGGCTCAGACATGGATAGTTGCACCCTTACCTAAAGATAAGAAAGTCATTGGATGTCGATGGGTATATAAAATCAAAACTCACAGCAACGGTCACATTGAGCGATACAAGGCTAGACTACTTGCTAAAGGTTATGCCCAAGAATATAGAATTGACTATGATGAAACATTTGCCCCAGTAGCTCGAATGACCACAATTAGAATTCTCATCACCATTAGTGCAATCAAGCAATGGAATATATACCAATTTGATGTGAAGAAGTCTTCATGAGTCCTCCTCCTGACATCACTCTCCCTCCTCGTCATGCTCTTAAATTACGAAAAGCCTTATACGGTCTGAAACAAGCTCCAAAAGCTTGGTTTGATCGATTTGAAAATTCATGCATTTGCATAATTTTGTGACTTGCTATATTGATACTGTATTGTTTGTACGAAAAACAAAATCTGGTATTGAGATGCTATGAAAGATGAACTCAATGCCCTAGACAAGGCTTAGACATGAATAGTTGCACCCATGCCAAAAGATAAGAAAGTCATTGGATGTCGATGGGTATATAAAATCAAAACTCACAGCAATGGTCACATTGAGAGATACAAGGCTAGACTAGTTGCTAGCCCAAGAATATGGAATTGACTATGATGAAACCTTTGCCCTAGTAGCTAGAATGACCACGATTAGAATTCTCATAACCATTAGTGCAATTAAGTAATGGAATATATACCAACTTGATGTTAAGAATGCTTTCTTAAACGGTTACTTTAATGAAGAAGTCTACATGAGTTCTCTTCCTGGCGTCACTCTCCCTCCTGGTCATGCTCTTAAATTACGAAAGGCTTTATATGGTCTGAAACAAGCTCCAAAAGCTTGGTTTGATCGATTTGAAAAATTCATGCATTTGCATAATTTTGTGACTTGCTATACTAATACTGTATTTTTTGTACGAAAAACACAATCTGGTATTGATATCTTGCTTTTGTATGTGGATGACATGATCATCACAGGAAGTGATGAAGTGGGAATTGCTGAAGTTAAAGTTAGTTTGCATCACGAATTTGATATGAAAGACTTGGGCTTGCTGAATTACTTTTTAGGTATTTAGATAACCAAAAATAGTTGTGGATACTTTATGTCTCAAACCAAGTTTGCTAACGATATTGTTGAAAGGTCAGGTATTACAGATACTAAGGTTGTTGACACACCCGAAGTCCTAGGCACCAAACTGCGTGCCACTGATGGTCAAAAATTAGAAGATCCCACCTCTTATCGACAGCTCATAGGTGCATTCACCTATCTCACCATTACTAGACCAGACATTTCTCATGCAGTACACATAGCCAATCAATTTCAACAGGCACCTACCTCTGTTCAAATGAGTGTTGTCTTGCGAATTATTCGATATATTAGAAACACTGCCACAAGGGGGTTCTCTTAACTTCCTCTTCATCTTTTGATTTATCTATCTATACGGATGCTGATTGGGGTGGAGATGTCAACAATAGACACTCTACGACTGGTTTTTATGTTTTTTTAGGTGAATCTCTTGTTTCCTAGAAGTGCAAAAAGCAACATAAGGTGTTCCTCTAATCCACAGAAGCTGAGTATCAAGTCATGGCTACAACTGCGATGGTGATTTCTTGGATCACAACCCTTCTAGCAGACATGGGCATCCATGTCAAACACCCGACCATCATGTATTGTGACAACAAAAGCGCTATGTACATTGCCTCCAACAACACTTTTCATGAGAGGACAAAGCACATCGAGATGGACTGCCACTTTGATCGTGAAAAGTGTCTAAATAAGAAGCTCTCCCTTTGCTATGTCACATCTGAGATGTAGCTCGCAGGCTTGTTCATCAAATCTCTTTCAGCTTCTCGATTTCAGTTTTTACTGGACAAACTTTCAGTGTATACCCCGTAAGTTTGAGGGGGGGTGCTAATATATAATAGGACGCGGGCCCTTAGGGCCCGTGCCATCATGGCCAAAGGGCAAGCCATTGGGGGAGCACCCCCAACGGCTAGTGTTGGCCGACCAACACTAGCCCACTATGCCTCTCTTGCTCCTTTTTTCTTCTCCTTTTAATGTCTATAAATAAGATACATTATCATGAATAAGATTAATGCAGTCTTGCACTACTTCTTGATTTGTTTTGTGTATGCTTCCGCTCTTGTTAATCATTCTTAAAGATAGATATTCGTGAGTGAATGCCATTTGACTCTTGGTTCGAGCCACGTCAACCTTCGATTATTAACAAGTATTTACACCTTTATGATTCCATCGATGTAATCCCAAAAATCCTTTGACAAAAAATACTTTTTCATGGTCCTAGCCCAACTTTGGTAGCATTTCGGGTATAGGATACATCTAAATGACTCATTTTTACCTTCCATTTTGTAAAAATCACAAATTATGAACTAACCTCAAGTTTGGTAAAATTCTTCAAATTTCGTACCGATAGCACGCTTCCTAATGCACCCGATTTCTTTAATCCGAGGCTCTGATACCATGTGAATATTCGTCAATGATTGAAGGTTAATGTTGCACGAATCAAGATCACCAAGTCACCAAGAGTCAAATGACATTCAATCCCGAATGCCGATCTTTAAAAATAACAAACAAGAGCGGAAGCGTATACAAAACAAGTCAAAAAGTAGTACAAGACTGCATAATCTTATTCATGAGATAGTGTCTTATTTATAGACATTACAAGTACAAGAGAGTATGGAGCAAAGGAAGCAAGAGAGCCAAAATGATGGGCTAGTGCTGGTCCTGGCCAACACTAGCCGTTGGGGGTGCTCCCTACGGCTAGTACTCGTTGGGGACCCCCATGGGCCAGGGCCAGCATGGCCTTGGCCCTTTGTCCATTATGGCACGGACCCTAAGGGCCCGTGTACCCTATCACATATTAACAAATTTTATAATTTTTGATGTTTTTAGGTATTATTGTAACCGTCCGAAATATTAGGGGTATTTTGGTAATTTTCAGTACCAAGGGTATTTTGGTCATTTTACGTTTTACAGATCCTTATATAAGAGCTGATAGGTTGTATTAGGGTTAAGAGTTTGTGATTAAGAAAGAGAGAGAAAGAGGGGGGGTGGTCTTCATTGAAGGTGCGCCCCCTCTGATCTCTCATATTTTTTTCTCTTCAATGTTTCTTTATGTTTGTGATTTTCAATCTCCGTTGCGCAATCACGTTTTCCAACATGGTATCAGAGCTGTACATAGATATTTGCTCGGGAGAAATATATCCAGGAGACAAAGGTGCAAGATTCTGCCCAAATGATCCGTATGCTGCAATTGGTTGTGAAGCACCAGGCCCTAACATGAACGACTTCAATGATGTGTTGACCTTGGCCTTGTGGCTCTCGGCCCTTTGCTTTGGTCACCAAGAATATCCACGGTCCCATTGTAACTAAACGATGAGCCTGTGCCTATTTTGCTCTCCGCCTACCCTTGTCAACAGCAATCCAAGTCCGGCTATTTGTTCCCAAGCCTACGACAGATCTTCCAAGATTAACACCTTGATGATAGAGTCATGTCCATAAACTCTATTATATGAATTTGTTGATGATCCAGAGCTGTTCCTTCACAACTTCCACAGTTGATGGCTCTTCCTTGGAGTCATGCACCATTTCCACCAAATAATTAGGATATAAGAGGATTCAACTAACACACCAAAAGCAACGCAAACTAGAGGAACAAAGAACAAGCCGAAGAAGAGCCCAAGAGGAAGATGATTGACTTTCCGTGACAAAACCAAGCCTACTGATTCGCAACATATGCATTTGCGCCAGCAATTCTTGTGACTCCACTTGGTGCACTTAGTATAATTATCAGTTCCGCACTTGCACATATATTTTATGCAAAGAGTGATTTGGTGTTAAATGCCATTACAACACAAGAGTTCGCATTGGTTTCGGTATATTCAGTTGTAGACAGCACTGCCCTTCGGCTTGCCTTGAATTGCTGTCATGAATTGTCTTTGAGAAGATCTGCACATCAACTGTTCGATGAAATGCCTAAGAGAGATATTTACTTGCTCTAAGTGTTTGATGAAATGTTCAAGAGGGTTGCAAATTCAGAAAAAGATTGCAGAAGATATAAAGTAGTACACGATGATTGTCTTCATTGGAAAAACAACATAATTGAAAATAGAAGGAAAGATGGAATGCAGAAAATCGGTCTTTTTTCACTACATATGCATGAAAAATCAAATCATAGAAGAGGCTAGAGGAATTGATTGGTATGAAATGTGGTAATATCACCAAGAAGCATGAAAGTTAAAACCTTGAGTTGCTCAAGTAAACAACTAGGAGGGTTGGAAAAGCGGTTGCAATCACCATGTGAAGCGGCGCAGACCGACTAGTATAAGCAGATGTCTGTATTCTGTTATTTGAGGGGTAGAGAGAGGGCATCCAACCAACACACCGGTTGTAGCTACCATGTGAAGGGGCGCTAGAAAAGTCGTGTGAAGTGTGTATGGTGGAGTAGTACGTCCCATCACAAAAGATCAGATTTCTCAGGAGTAGAAGAAACATGACTTTTAAGTGTAGCTGTCGAATCACTTTACGAAGAAGAAAGAGAGAGGGAGCAATCAACACCCATAGAAGGGTTGTGTGCTACCCATGTGTTTTTTATTGTTTAAGTCGTTTTATAGAAGGCTCGAAGAGATCGCTCGTGCACGTGTGGTGAAGAAAGAACCAGTTCTTTTGCAAGTTTGGAGTTCGTTGTATCTCACACCCAACTTGAGGGGGGGTGTTGAAGAATATGAGTTTTAGAGTTAGTTTTAGTAAGGTTGATGTTTTAGGATAGTAAATTTGATGTTTTAGGTATTATTATAATTATCTGAAGTCGTAAGGGTGTTTTGGTAATTTTTTGTACTAGGGGTATTTTAGTTATTTTATGTTTTACAGCTCCTTATATAAGGGTTGATAGGTTGTATTAGGGTTTAAGTTGTTGAGATTAAGAACGAGAGAGAAAGAGGGGGTGGCCTTCATTGGAGGTTCGCCCCCTCTTCCGATCTCCATATTTTTTCTCTTCGTCTTGTGTTTATGTTTTCTACTATTGATTATCCGCTACGCAACCACGTTTTAAACATGGTATCAGAGCTACAAAACGGGAAAATGGCCCACGAGGCCGCCGAATCGGAAGATGAGAATGAAAACAACGATCGTGATGATGTTATGGAAGAAGACGAAAAAAAAAATTTGGTGATTGTGAAGATTATATTATTCAAACGTTCACCAGAATAACCAAGAAGTTGGGTTGAGTGATGCTGTTCTGGAGTTGATTGTGCAACAATTGGATAGGAAACCTTGTGAAATTAAGGAAAGGTGTGAAAGCCTTTTGACTGGGGAAAAAGTAAAGCTTTTGCCAGGAAAAGGAGAAACTGAAGTTGACTTGTGGCAAGAAAATTCCTTTGCAGAAAAAGATCTTGAAGCTTCTTTAGATTCTTTTCACAACCTATTCTATCGCCGTTGCCTTGTTTTCGATTGCAGACTGCATGGGTGTTCCCAAGACCTTATTCATCCAGCAGAGAAACAACCACCATGGAGCACCCCTGATGGTGATGCAAGGCTACCTTGTGGGCCCCACTGTTCTCTTTTGAAACTTGAATAAGAAAGTGTTGCTGCAGCTTAATCTCCTATCGGTGATTCCTTCATCTGCTAGTGCTGGAGGTCAGTCAAGAAAAAAAAATGTTATTGCTGCTTCTAGTGGACGAAGGTCAAAATCTCAGCAAACAGAAAGTGCTTCTTCAACGACAAATTTTGTGTCTGAAAGCAGTGTTTCAGAGACAAGGTCTCGTAAAGACAACTTTAGTTGCAATGCAGTGTCACCCAGGAAGCCCAGGAAGCTTCAGCAAGTTGCAAAATCTGGCATTAAGAAGAAAGGCTACAAACGGGCTTCTCAAAAGGCACTGATTTGCATACACAAGAGAGAAAAAGTTAATGAATTCTGATTCAGACTCTGTTGCAAGTGGTTACTCATGTTCAAGAGAGAGGCTTACCTACACATCAACTGTTTGATGAAATGTTTTACAGAAACTTCAACTCTGTAGGACAAGTGTTCGATGAAATGTTCAAGAAGGGATTATTAAACATGCACATCAAGTGTTTGAGAAAATGTTTAAGAGGGTTGCAGATTTAGAAAAAGATTGCAGAAGATAAAAAGTAGTACATGATGATTGTCTTCATTAAAAAAAACAGCATAATTGAAAATAAAAGGAAAGATGGAATGCAGAAAATCAATCTTTTTTCACTACATATGCATGAAAAATCAAATCATAGAAGAGGCTAGAAGAATTGATTGGTATGAAATGTGACAGTATCACCAAGAAACATGAAAGTTAAAACCTTGAGTTGCTGAAGTAAACAGCCATGAGGGCTGGAAAAGCGGTTGTAGTCACCATGTGAAGGGGCGCAGACCGATTAGTATAAGCAGATGTCTGTATTATGCTATTTGAGTGGTAGAGAGAGAGCACTCAATCAACACACCGGCTGCAACCACCATGTAAAGGGGCGCAGGAAAAGGCGTGTGAAGTATGTATGGTGGAGTAGTACCTCCTATCACAAAAATATCAACTTTCTCAAGAGTAGAAAAATATGATTTTTGAAGTGTAGCTGCCGAATCACTTTATGGATAAGAAGAAAGAGAGAGGGAGCAACCGACACCCATAGAAGGGTCGTGTGCTACCCATGTGTTCTTGATTGTTTAAGTTGTTTTACAGAAGCCTCGAAGAGATCGCTCGTGCACGTGTGGTGAAGAAAGAACTAGCTTTTTAGCAAGTTTGGAGTTCGAAGTATCTCGCTCCTAACTTGAGAGGGTGTTGAAGAATATGAATATCTAGTGTTCTTGGTGTTAGTTTTATAATTTTTGATGTTTTTAGGTATTATTGTAATTGCTCGAAATACTAGGAGTTTTTTGGTAATTTTTTATACTAAGGGTATTTTAGTTATTTTACGTTTTATAGATCCTTATATAAGGACTGATAGATTGTATTAGGGTTAAGAGTTTGTGATTAAGAAAGAGAGAAAGAGGGGGGCAACCTCTATTGGAGGTCCGCCCCCTCCTCCGATATCCTATGTTTTTTTCTCTTTAATGTTTCTTTATGTTTGTGATTTTCACTCTACGCTGCGCAACCACGTTTTCCAAAAAGAAGCATTAGAAAGCAAAGGCCTCCAACTTAGTAGAACAAAGACAAAATATATAGAATGTAAGTTTGATCATTTGGTTACTTCAGAGGACATAGAAATTAAAATTGGCACACATTGCATCTCCCAAAAGGAAAGTTTTAAATACCTAGGGTCAATTTTTCAAAGTGATGGAAGAATTGATGGAGATGTTACGCATAGAATTAATGCTAGTTGGTTAAAATGTAGAGGAGCATCTAGTATTCTTTGTGATAAGAAGATACCATTAAAGGTAAAAGGTAAATATTATAGAGCAGCAATTAGACCTACCATGTTTTATGGTTCTGAGTGTTGGGCAGTAACTATCAACATGTACAAAAGATGTCTGTGACAGAAATGAAGATGTTGAGATGAATGAGTGGTCATACAAGAAAAGAACGTCTACATAATGAGGTTACTAGAAACAAATTAGAGGTAACACCAATAGAGGATAAAATGAGAATATCGTTTAAGATGGTTTGGACATATAGAAAGAAAAGAACCAATGAACAACTAAATTTAGAAAGTATTAAAAGAGGTAGAGGACGACCACAAAAGTGTTGGAAAGAAACAATAAAGAATGATCTAGTTTATTGTGAGTTAACTGCTAACATGGCACATGATAGAGCTCTGTGAAAACAAAGAATCCATGTAGCCGTCTAGCTTATTGTGAGTTAACTGCTAACATGGGACATGATAGAGCTCTGTGGAAACAAAGAATCCATGTAGCCGACCCTGTCTAGTATGGGAAAAGGCTTAGTTGTTGTTGTTACAGAATTTTGAAGTCATTTGCAGCTCCTTGCCCCTCCCGCGATTCCTGTTGTGGTTGTGATGTGTAATATTGTTAAAAAGTTCATTCTAACTGAATTCGTTGTGACTGGTTGCAATTTCATATGCGCTTTTTCAATTCTTAATACAAAATTGAAATGATGGAATTTTGGGGAACAACATTCAACTGACTGTATTATGTGATTCTGTGAATTAGATGCGAGTGTTTAAAGGGCACACCAACGAAAAGAACTTTGTGGGCCTCTCAGTGAACAAAGAGTATGTTGCATGTGGCAGTGAAACTAATGAAGTATTTGTCTACCACAAGGTTTGCTACGAGGAACTCCCCTCTTTTGTCCTGCTTCTGCTTGTCTAACATGTATTTACGATGATTTTAATTTCTGTAGGCCATCTCAAAACCTGCAGCATGGCATAGGTTTGGATCCTCGGACATGGATGATGCTGATGATGATGCAGCATCCTACTTTATTAGTGCTGTTTGTTGGAAGAGTGATAGTCCAACAATGTTAACGGCGAATAGCCAAGGCACCATCAAAGTTCTTGTGCTTGCACCTTGAAGAGGAAGGCTTAGATATTGTATAGATAATTCTGTAGTGTAGCTCCTTTTGTTCTATAGAAGAATTACTTTTGATCAAAGCCAACCACCACCGTAATGGGTTTGTTCTATCTAAAGATGTGAATCAACTACTGTAGGATGTGGTTCACTGAAGCTGTGAGCTAAGGCCAGGTAGGTTGGTGCTATTCATAGTTTTTTCTACTCAAGACTGCTGATGCTGATCATTTTGTTAATGATTATCAACCTTGATTGTTACTGGCGACCATACAAAAGAAATTCCGATTTCAGCAGCATTTGAATATTGTCAAGTTTTTGTTAGGTGGTGAATGCAGTCTATGATGTTAGCAGTCTTGTTTTCTTTTTCTCGGACAAAGCACCTTTTGTAGGGCTGAAACAACCCAGTATAGGAGGACTCAAAGGAGATCCCTTGCACCTGTAGTCCATGCTAGGCATCAGCCAACGCAGGGTTAGCACCAATGGGAATCGGACCCCTGACTTCGGCTAGTGGCCCTCTGCGTTATGCTAGATTCCCTTGTGCTGTAAGCAGTTGTACTTGAATAATGTGTACTATGGAGAAACAACTGTGTTATGATTGTAAGCATCCGGAAGATTTTGTTGATATTCCTTAATCCGCTATGACAAATGAACATTATATTCCGAGAAGACTGGTGACTGGGTTACTTTTGCTGATATTTCTTAATCCGCTATGGTAAATGGTACTTTTGCTCATTGATTCCTAGTGCCTTGGGCCACTAGAAAGTTGTCTTACGCGCGCATCGCTTTCTCTAACGTTAATTTCGTTCTTGTCGAAAGTACCATTTATAAATGACAGGTGGCGATCACATCTAATAGCATGTCGACATTAATTATTACACAGTGGTTTTTACGGTTGCTTAGTAAAGATTCCTATTGGCGATGCATATCCTAATTTTTGTGATTTTCTTGGTCATAGGGGCAATATTAGAAAACCAGTTCGAGATACGTTGAGATAAACTTTGTATCAAGGAGACGTTGGAGTTTTTGTTTTATGGCCTGCATGATTTTAGGTTTAAACCTTCTAGAAGGCTGGCAATAAGGCTCAATTCCTAGTTTGAGGGATCATCTAAACTCTACTTTATGTCTCAACTTTTCATGCAAAACAATTCTAATACTCGATTAAGAGTGAGACTAATCATTGACACCTATCCTAAAGTAACATTGAACTCATCTTGGTTCGCGCCGGATTTTCGTAACTTCCAAAACCAATATCTCAAGAAGGATCTTATGGAAGAAAACCTAATCTTTTTTATTGGGATGATCATATGTTGCCACTCCACACTTGTAAGAGGGTAAAGATCCTCAAGGGGGACCAACTCCATTGTTTATGTATGCCTATGGAGAATGTATCCTCGTATACTTTTATAATTTTCATCTCGTCTTTTATGGAGAACATGAGTTTCTAATGGAGTGTAGACCAAACAAGATCTACTCTCTCTAGACAAATAAAGGAATAACTCACTTTGGCGTGAACAGCAAGAAAAGGAGTATTAGAGGTGTTGGATATGAATTATCAACTCACGGACGAGAAAACCTAGAGTTATAGAGGGCTCGCCTTAAAAGTCTCACAACGTAAGGTTGGTTGAGACCAAGTCAATAAACTTCTTCCTTATTTTCTACAAGGTATCTAGAGGCATGACATTGATGAATATTCTATTGTTAATCAATACTCCCTCAATTGCTTGGTTGTTAACGTATAACGGCCAAAGGTGATGAGTACTAACCTCGTTTGGTTTCTCGAAAACGGTTGAGAGTCCATCTCGATGATAACCTTGGCTCAAGAAGAATCATCAGGCCATTACATTGTCTTCCAGCTCATGGGCGACGATTTAATGAGGAGCAAAGCTTGGATGGAAGAAAAAATGTGTAGTTTTGGCTAAGTGAATCAGTAACCTTATTAAATTCTTGAGATGAAAGGTGAAAGTTTGTAAAAACTCTACCTAATTGACATGTCGAACATTGAGGTCATGCCACCCAATAATGCACTTCAAAGGTTCACGGCCCATGAAAAGAATTAACTCATTGGCTATGGGATAATGTCTTCAATGCTCTAAGGTTCAAATGATGATATAGAATTTTGTCATATGTGAAATACTTATTATGATCTTGACTTAGCTTTTCACTAATGAAATCTATGGGTTGTCTCTCTTGACTAAACACACCACCGATGCCATAATAGATGCATTGTAATCCACTTCAAACCCCTTGTTGAAATCAGGTAAAATAAGGATAGGTGCAAAAGTAATCTTTTCCTTTAAAATCTCAAATGCCTTTTGAACTTGATGGTTCCACATGAAGCCTCGACTTCAAGGAATTTGGTAAAATGGGTATGATGGTGCTCAACTTCTGATAAAATTGCCGATAAAAAAAAGTTCGATCATGAAGGCTTCCAATGTCATGTAAAGTTGTAGGACTCAGCTAAGTAAATCACTTTCACCTTGTTTACATCCATTTTTGTGTCTTTCAAGCTCACAACACAGCCCAAGAAGACGAGACTAGCAGTGAGAAAATAACACTTTTTTATTTTAATATAAAGATTATCGATGTATAGAACACTTGAGAAAGGTGTTCTAAGTGAAGCCCTTAAGAAAAACTATAAATAAGAATATCATCAAAATAAACCACCATAAACTTATCAATGAAGTCCTTAAAATTTTAATTAATAAGCTACATAAAAGTACTATGGGTAACACAAAGGCTTAAATACATGGCCTTCCATTCATAAAGATGATCCCTAGTCTTTAAAGTTGCCTTAGATTAATCATGGGGCGTCATGAGGATTTAGTGATAACAACTTCTTAATTCAATTTTTGACAGTGTGGTTGCACTATAGAATTGATCAAGAAGATTGCCTAAGCATGGAATAGAAAGTGGTATTTGATAATAATTTTGTTGAATGCCCTACTATCCACACATATGTGCAAAGGTACCAATAAAGTTGAAACAATGAAATGACTTAAACTTTTACAAGCAATACTCTTCTTGAGAAGTTCCTCAACTTGCCTTTGGAGTTCTTCACACTCCTTAAGACTCATGTAAGATGTGGCCTTAGAGAGACTCAGTCAAACAATAAAGTTCATTCATAGTTCGATTTTTCTCATGGGAGACTACATGGAATCTCTTGTGATATTACAACTTCATAGACTTTGATGCATGCTTCTTGAGTTTAATGATTATGAGCTTCACTCTTCAACAGTCAAGAACATATTTATAAATAAGGATCTTCTAGATGGTGCTAAGCCAATAAAAGGTTCTTTTTGTAAGTTCATTTCTTTAAAATTCAATAAATACTCATCTTTACATATTGGCTAGTTTTCATGAACGGGTAGGATTTGGTTCCTACAAGCACCTTACTAAGGTATCCTAGGTTCCTCTCTCCTCACTACTTACATTGGCCTTATCTCCTCCGTTTAGGATTTTTAGCTCTTCATGAGCCAAACCGAACCATAGGAAGCTTTCCCTACTTCCTTTTTATGAAGACTTTGTTGAAGTTGTTGCATTTCAGCTTGTAACAATTTAATAGCATCCAGCAAGTCTCAAGTCTTAAATTTTAGTTTCGTACTTTTTGATGTCTTGTCTATGATGTTGGGCTTGTCTTCTGGCCATCCATGGCTTTAATACTAAGTTCTTCATGAGCTGCCCGAGCGAGTCAATATTAACCCTAAAGATTACATAACAAAAACTAAGATAAGGTCTTTACTCGTTCAATCGAAGAGAGCATACTCAAAAGAATGAGAAATGAAAAAAAATAACTTTTATTAATAAATTCAAAACAAGATGCCCAACTCAAACATGACTACAAGTTGATATAGAAGTTTATATATATATATATATATATATATTACAATTAGTAACATAAAAAATGGACTTATGAGACAAGGTGCCTCTATAAATGATCAATAAATGAAAAAGGATTTTTCCAAGAAAAGAAGCCAGTACGTGTAAAGTTCTCTAAAAAGTGGTAATTGAAAGAGATAAAATAAGTTTATACATACAAAGCTTCTACTTGGAGTTTTTTCTAAAAGATCCAATGAAGGAAGATTTCAGTGGTTCCAAGTAGTGGGTTGATTTTCACACATTCAAATGCATTAGGCTGATCCGTGGTTTAAATTTAATTAATTATGTGATGTGCCCTAAAATCCAAATGATACTCCCATGTCGATACCCTAAAAATATTCATCTCTTGGCCTTCTACTTAAGTTCCTCATCCCTTACATGAGCAAACAAGTAGGAAAACCATGCACTCAAGTTAGAATAATTAGTAGGAAGGTCTAACCATACTTTGAAAGGAGTTTTTCAATCAATAGCCATGATGAAAATCTATCGACCAAGTAACAAGTGTTGTTAATAGCTTCAAGCTAGAAATCATTATGAAAGAATGTGAGAGCATGCTTCGTGCTGTGCACAAGTGTGGTGCCTCACTATGCCTATTCTAATACAAAAATTATTGAACTCACTATTTCAAAATTCATTATGAATACTTCTTTTAGTATGCTTTATCATTGTCTACTACATTGCAAAAATTGAAAATGCTTCATTCTTTGAAATTAAAAAAATACAGAGACCTTTTGAAATAATTATCAATCAAAGTTTAAATTACTTGAAACCGTGTTTTAAAGGAACTTTGTTTGTGAATCATCTTTTTCACCATGGTCTATTTACCACGAGCACAATGCTCACAAAAGTTCATGGCCACATTCTTGTATTTTTCGAATAAGCTATACTTGCTTAGAACAGATAATCCTCTATAACTCATATGACTAAGTTGCAGATGCTAAAGTCGATACTGACTATTACTCCCAAGCGCAACTGCAACTTTTCTTAAAACCATACTCCTATAACGAGTATAGAACTTATATTTTAGATTGTCCTTCAAGAGTACCATATAGCCTCTATGTACCTCAATCACTATACTCTCTCTCATAAGATAGTAAACCATAAGAATCAAGTGTTCAAAAGAAATAAGATTCCTCTTAGCTGTGGAACATGGCAACATTTCATAGTTCTGACACCTCCACTAAACATCCTCAACTTGATATTACCTTCTCTTTTACTGACAACAAATAATATCAAAGTACATTGTTCCACTCAACTAATTGTATGTGGCAAATCAAGCGTGTTTGCATATATGTCGAAAGTAGCATCGAAATTAAGGACCTAATTTTTATTAATAATTTAAACTCACATACATAATTTCTCCATCACTACTATCATCAAAACTAGTCAACTCATTTATAATAATCTTTAAGCTATTTGTTTTCTTTCCTTTTATTTTTTAACTTTAGACACTCTTTTGCAATTCTCTGCATTCAAAACACTTTACCTTCTTTGCCTTGGATTTTTATCTAAACTTTGACTCTTTCTACAAGAACCATCTTTAGTTTATATTCTTCCCTACTAACCAACTCTCTTCATTTGTTCTATCCCTATTTTTTAAAAGTTTTCTTCAACTCCTTTGATTTTAGCAAATTGTTAACATCCTTGAGCAAAATAATATCTTCAATGGAAAGCAATGTTGACAAACATTTGTTGCGAGGCTATAATTGTTATAACATAATTAATGCCTACTCATTTTCAACCTTTATGTTTATAATCTTCATATTCATGACGATCGAATTAATCTTGTCAAGTTAATTTTTTAATGGGTGTACCTTCACTCATCTTGAGATTATAGTCTCTTCTTTACATACAAATGGTTATCATTGATTTCATAGAATATAGCTCTTTTGATTTCTTCCACAACCATCAATGTTGCGTAGGACATTATCGATGATAGAAATAAAAATTGCTCTCCAAGCTCTCTCCTTCATATCTATCTTGCGTAGGACATTATCGAGGATAGAAATAAAAATTGCTCTCTAAGCTCTCTCCTCCATATCTATCTTATATACCTTCATAGTATCTTTGTTATACTTTATTCTTGATTGCTTTCTATAATGTTTCACATTTATCTTTCGCATGTTTCACCATCAAATTTTTCTACTACATACTTTGGAAGATAAAGTCGCAACATCGACAACACCATCTATAAACCCTAAACTGTGCATGTTCTGATACTAAATTATTGTACAAATACACAATTTGATGTAAAAACACCCTTACAATCGCATAGTCAATTTTAAAGAATATCAAACAAGAGAAAATAGAATAGAAAAAGTACAAGGATTTAAGAGATTCAACATGAAATATACACTCAATAGGGAAGATCAAGAAAAGGATTTCACTATGATAAAGAAGAAGAACATACATACAATGATCTTACAATATTTCTCAGTTTTCTCATAACCTTTAACTCCCATGCAGCTACACATGCGGTTTGCCTAGAATCTAGAACCATAAGAAACCAGCCAAAGACCGGTTACAGGCATAATCGCTCGAAACTAATAATTTTATAAAAAATTTGTTTTTTTATAAGAAAAAGTTTAAAAATACTGTAACCAGCGGTTTGGATGCTGTTCCTGTTTGCTAAAGAGTGAAATCAGAACCAGACTGGGTGAAGCCCAGTTCTCGTTCTAACCTGTTTCTAGCCCGGTCATATGGAGCATCCCCTTTTATAGTCCCTCTTACAAAATAAAGGTAGGAGCTAAATACAAAAGGAAACTTTTCTATGCACACTAGGCTTCCGGTAACATGCTCAGTCCATACCACAAGCTTTTCTGGTCAAATCACTTTCATTGTCAACATGTATTCAAGCCATATCAGGAAGGGTGAACAATATAACCTTTATTGGTGCTAACCGTGAAGAATGCACTATTTTTTCTCACTAATTAGTGTTTCTTTACACCAAAATATTCTTAAACAGTTGGTTGAATTCCATATTAGGAAACAAAGTGTAAAAGGAGCAGATCAAATACAAAAACAATCACATAAGAGGCAATGTTTATATGGTTTAGAGGAAGAGACACCTACTCCACATCCACCACCTAAGAGTATTCTGCTAGGTATTTAGATCATTCCTCCTTAGAAACGAAGAAAATCATAACATATCCTATCTAGATCGGGTCCATTACCAAAATTCTCGGGCAGGAATGGATGGATTTCTGTCGAATATCAAACAGTAAATCATCCTTCACATCCACGACATTCCAGGCACAATAGTATCTTTTATTTAAATAGAGAAACCACTTATATATAAAAGATAAATAAGGATTTCTAATTGTAATTATACGTGACTGACCGACCCATAGGACTGCACAACCTCTTACATATGATCAAATGAAGGATGTTATTACATAGGCTTTTCCCTTACAAATTTTGCAATGAAAATAAAGATGTATTGTCACTGATTTTAATAATGAATCTATTGAGTTCTCTGTAAATAAACTCTACTTAACTTCCACAATGGACACAATGTAACAGATCCAATAGTGTTTTGCATCGCATGTCCTCCAATTCATGAATCACGAGGGTTTCCCAAGGAAGTAGGGCTCATGAAGGACGTGGATTTATACAAGATTTGTTATTGCTAGAAAAAAGGAAAAAGTTATTGAATTACCATAGAAATAGTTTATATATGAACCAAATCACTCATAGTTGCATGGCATTCTAGGAAGCTTCTTGATACACTAATCCGTAAGATATTTTACAAAAGAAAACTTGCTCTTCAAATGCCTCTGAAGAATACTAGCCCATGAATAAATTTTATTTTAAAAAATAAATTCATTGTCACTGACAGGATAAACATTCTTCCCATAAGTTTGAGAGACAAGTTTATAGTATTGCAACATTTAAGGTTGAATGAAATTCTATATGTCTATATAGCCACTGCCTTCTCCTCCATTTTAGATGGATTATCGTAGTATAGACTCTCACGAGATGTGAGCATGGTTTCTGTAAACACCCAAAATTTTTTTCAAAATAATTTGATCTTTTAGAAAATTTTCTTTTTTAAGAAAAATCGCGGTTTTGGGTCTTTTAAGGGTTTTTCAAATAAAGACACCTTAAATGAACTCCTTTTTGCACCAAGATTTCGTGGCAACCTCAAAATATGGTACATTGCACCTCTCTCAAAAAAATTAATTTTTGACAAAGAGCCAAGAAAATGACTGCTTAGCCCCCAAGCCTAAATTGGCAGCATTTTGCCTTTTTAAAAGATTTCATCTAAAGAAATGATGGTTTTCAAACAATTTTCTTTAAAGAAATAATCGAAAATGAGACATTGGGAACCAAACCCAAGCATGTTTGCTAAATATCAAGATTCCATCAAGAGTTAAAGTAGTCTGACACCCTACACCCATTCAAGGTTAAAGTGGTATGATACCCTACATCCATTCAGGGTTAAAGTGTTTTGATATCCTACACCCATCCAAGGTTAAAGTGCTTTGATACCCTACACCCAATCAAGGGTTAAAGTGGTTGAAACGGTAAAGACCAACTCACGGGGCGAAAGCAGGTCACCCATGCAAACAAACACTGGGAATAGAACTCAGTTGTTCTAAAAAAGAACAATATTTGAAGATTTTGATAAAACTCAATATTTTCAAATATAATTTCAAATGAAATGGTTTTAAGTACACAAAAGAAATATTTGAAACCATGAATCTAAGATGAAGCGCAAGATTCAAGTCCGATTCAGGGATAAAGCTACGAACCAAATCCAAGAAAGAGTAAAGCATGAGATAAAGACAAATTGGCAAAAGCAAAGTCGATGATTCAAGGCTAAACCTAGCGAAGGACCCATGAAGAAGGGTACCTAGCCAGACCAATGGAGAAAGCTGAAGGGATGAAGCCTAGAGGATAGAAACAAATCAAGAGGGGAGCGAAGATCAATGCGACAGTTGAGCCAAGCCCACATCAAGCCAGAACCAAGCTCATGAACCAAGCCATGGATCAAGGAAGTGGATCAAACCAAGTCAAGGCACGGCTCCATCAAGGACTAATCCAAAGTGGATAGCCTCACCAACCTAACCTATTTGAATTTGATCAAAGCCTAGACTCAATTCACTTAGGCTAACAATAACTCGTGGTCTAGCTCTAAACAAGTGGCCTTAACTAGACCAAATGGAGTTGACTCACCTTAGCCATCTTCACCCTACACTCTTTGGCCAAGCCACAATTAACATCACCTTGCCTAGCCTTGGCCAAACTCATTATAAACTGCCCATCTTTTCCATTGAACACAACCACCCCTAGCTGAAACACCTAGACAATGGAATCAAGCACCAAGGTGGCTCGAGTCAAGACCAAACCGGCCTACTTAGAGCTGCACATGCTGGGTTTATGTTGACCTAGGGGACCACATGAAGGTCACTTGAAGGCCAAGGGGGATGGTTTGCAGCATTCCCTATCATCTTGGCTAGAGTATTTCGTGAGGTTCATCTAGGTTGGAGTGGAGAGAGAGGGAGGGAGTGTAGGAGAAGTAGGAATTGCTACAAATTAGAGAGTAAGAGAGAGAAAAGAAAGAAGAGAGAAAATAGAGGGGAAAGTGAGGGCCGAGTGCCATCATTGTAAGCTGTTTCTTGGAGGTCATCAAGTATGTGTTTTTCATCCCTTATTCCTCTCTATTATCTTCTTAACATTTAATTTAAGAAAGGGATTGTATTAATGAAGCTTTGTCTCCCCCCATGATGTAATAAGAAGTAGATGTGTTGCAATTTTCGTTCTTTACTTACGCACTCTAATTGTTTGTTTTCTTTATTCTACCTTTCTATATGTTATAAAAAACCTATAACTCCTAATCCCCTCTATGCTTAAGCTAATCTATATATTTCCATTCATTTTCCTTCAAAAAATTTATTTTGAGTTGTTGTGTTGGTGCAATGTAAATTTGGGTGAGTTTGCATCATGTATGTTCTAAAAACGAAACTCTGTTTTTCAACATCTTGCATACGTTCATTGATGCAATTTTCATTTCTAGACCGATGATCCGAATGATCTAAAATTTGGGGCACCATATCTATGCACACAAGCACATTAGAAATAAAATTTTCAATAATTTTAGGGTCGTGTAGCCACATGAATAAAACTGAGAAAGATCAGGTAAATTCAGATTTGGCTTCTGCAAAGTCGGTTTTCTTGCAATAGAGGTTGGGTAAAAGTCTCATATCTCTATCTGTAGTAAACCAAATTTGATAAAATTAGTCTCATCGGAAAGCTGACATCCATAGATTTTCGGCAAGACTAAAATCATAGAATTTAAAGTTTTGTACACCGAGATACAAAGGTTTGTTTGAACTTTTGTAATAGAATATTCTGAAACTATTCAGTAGAGTTTAATTCCCGATTTAATTATGTAAATCTACAGTCCCAAAATTTGAAATAAAAATAGGATTAGGATCTCCACATTCTAGGCTATATTCCATTCAAAAATTTTGGAGATCTCTAAGTCACAAAAAAAAATTCGGAAACAAGTTCTGAAAACAGAATCAATTTCTGTTTTTCAGAAGTTACATATTTTCAACTTTTGACCCAAGTACACGAGTTTGCTTTTATCACAACCACATTTCAACATGAATTTAGAAATTCACCTACATATATGAAATCCTCAAAGCGCGCTGACCCTTGAGCATCGGTTTAAGAAGGCCTAAAGCGAAAAGATCTCGCTTAGCCACAATCGCCCAAAGTCAGATTTTAAACTTTTGCTAGTTTTGAAAACTAGTTGGCATGCTCGCGCAAACGAAGTAGGTTTGAAAAATTTATTTTAAGTCTCTACACAGGCTTAGAGTGAAATTTTCATATCTACAGTTTCCAAGTTATATGAGCAATGGGCGTCTGACATAACTTATTATAGGTTATATAAATCTAAGAGAGTTGATCAAGTCATAATATATGTATGGAATACATGAACGTAATTCTTTTGAGATACCTTTGTTGTTTTCTCTGTCGCTCAACTGAATAATATCCTAAGAGCCAATTAGAACCATGTATTTTTTTCAGTGGTGTCGTGATTTGTCAACTAAGACATTCATATATGTAGGCTTCCACGAAAAAGAATTCCAGGAGAATAATTGATATATGATATTTTAAGGGTAGAACAACCAAGAGAGCCAGGAATGGAAAGGACAAGGTCCACAATTGACGTTAACATATTCGTAAATGAGTGGTGAAGTGGCATAGTAACAAGTGCAGGTGAACCCTTTTACCCTATGAGGAATTGAGAAATAAGTTGTAAAGAACAGTGATGCTGCATCATGGAGATGTGATTCTCCCACCAATCAGGCGTCTTGCCGCCAATTCCCACCCTCCATTGATGTCTATAAATTGTAGAGCAGCCAACATCGAGTTATCATTAGAGAGAGAGAGAGAGAGGAAGATGGCATTCTCAATTGTTGACATGGGGAAGCTTAATGGAGAAGAGCTAGGGGCTACGATGAAGCTCATAAAGGATGCATGTGAGAACTGGGGTTTCTTTGAGGTATACACAGTCGTAGTTATCAATTTTTGGCTTTCCATCAATATGGAGTAGTTTACGTGATACAACTAGAGAGTGTATTGCAACTCATCTGCAGTCTATGTTTTTCATTGTGTATCGGTAGGATTTCGAGGAAGGCTCATGGAGAGTCCTAGGAGTTTTAGCAGTAGATGTACTAACTTTCTGCCTACAGTTAATTAATTGAAAAGACAGTAAAACTTTTCTTAAAAATGGATGCATCTAGAACCGGCTCCGAGCTGGTTGCATCCGTACGTACCATCAGATTTGTAAGATCTGATTTTATTTTGTAGTTTAATATGGCTTTTGTCAGGTTTGATAATGTTGGAGGCAGCTAGTTTGGAGCTTAGGCTACCTATTTCCATTGACTCCTATCCTATTGTGGATATGGATTTATATGTATTAGGCTCTGGGGGTGAGGGTATAACACCAGTTTGAAACTAATTAAGCCTCACACCTGTTGATGATACGGTCCTCGAGTCACAAATAAGAGACAGAAATGTCAATTGAACACAATTTCTTACATGATTCATAGATCGAATGATCATGCACGATCATGCGGCATGTAATATTTTACTTTGGTTAACTATATGACGGTCGTGAATCATGGCATCCCTCATGATTTGATGGACGAGGTGCAGAGGCTGTTTAAAGAGCATATGTAGATTGGGAGAGAAGGAATAGGACGAAATAGATTGGGAGAGTACGCTTTTCCTGCGCAACCTTACCGTATCAAACATGTTTGAGATGACCGATCTTAGCGATGAATAAGTAAATCACCTCGATTTACTCCACCGTTCCATTCATCATAATTCCTAACTTTTGGTGCATGCCCATGTAAGGGATTACCCCCGGTCCCAAGCCCGAATAAAGGAGGGTTGTGTTAGATTTCCAACAGTAACATAAAACTTTGTTAGATTTTTATACCATGAATTACACAAATTATGAGCATTGCATTAGGACGTTTGTAAAGCCTAATGCAGTGAAAAGTAAGCAAGGGTCACTATATTTTTATCCGGATGTAGTTAATCAATTGTAGAGAGGGTTCTCAAATCATGAATGGGTATGGATAAAGAAGTTAGTCCTGCTATATTGCTGCCCGAATATAGTGAATAAATTACAGAGAGGATCTCCACATTTTCAATATGAACGGATGCAGGGGTTAAGAAAGGTAGTCCTACATAATAAGATTCGTATTGGTTCTTGGAATATCGAAACATTGTCAGTAAGCTAATGGAGGTGGTAGATACTATGATTTGGAGAAAGATTCATATTCTATGTTTACAAGAGACAAAGTGGGTTGAAAAAAAAAGTAAAGGAGATTGAGAATACAAGTTTTAAATTATTATACTCAGGTAAGGAAAATGTTCAAAACAAAGTTGGTGTTATCATAAATAAAGATTTAAAGAATAATGTAGTAGACATACAACGATATGGTGACCAAATCATGATGTTGAAATTAGTGTTAGGAGCAGAGGTTTTAAATATAGTTTGTGCTTTCGCACCCCAAGTAGGACTAGAAGATAGTATAAAGACAGTTTTTTAGGAAGAGTTAGATAAGGTGTTTCAAAAGATTCCACAAAGGCAGTTGATTTGTTTAGGAGGAGATTTAAATGGACATGTCGGTAAAGAGGTATTAGGTATATCACAGTGTTCATAAAAACTTTGGTTTTGAAGATATAAATGAAGAAGGTAGGGAGATTTTAAATTTTGCTATGGCATTTGATCTCTTTATAGTCAATACAATCTTCAAAAAATGAGATGAACATTTAATTACTTATAAGAGTGGCTTATCACAAACACAAATTGATTATTTTATTTGTAGAAAAAAAGATAGAGCGTGTTGTAAAAATTGTAAGGTAATTTCAAGAGAAAGCTTAACCATCCAACATCGACTTTTAGTTATAGAATTACAAATAAAAAAATAGACAAAGAAGAAAAGAGTGCATCAAGTTATTTGGACTAAATGGTGGAACCTCAAAAGCAAAAAAGAAGATATATTTAAAAAGAAAGTTCTTCAAGGAGATGCTTTGAATTATATTGGTACACCTTGTGATAAATGGAACAATATGGCTATACATATTAGAAAAGTGATGAAAGATGTCTTAGGTGAATCTAAGGGAGGTGTACCTGCACAAAAAGAAGCTTGGTGGTAGAGTGAAGTAGTGCAAAATAAAATCAAGGCAAAGAGGGCATGTTACAAATTACATTATACTAAAAAAACTAGTGAAACTTTAGAGGCTTATAAGAAAGCAAAGAAAGAAGTAAAAAAGACCGTCAGTAAAGTAAAAGCTTAAATTTGGGAGGATTTATATAAAAAAACTCAACTTAAAAGAGGGTGAAAGAGATATTTTTAGGATAGTTAGGGCTAGAGATAAGAAAACTAAGAATCTTAATTCTGTTAGATGCATCAAAGACAAGGATAAAAAAATTCTAGTGGCAAATGATGATGTAAGAAATAGATGAAAAAACTATTTTTATAAATTTTGAATAAAAATAAAGATGTTAGTATTAGCTTAGGAGAATTAGCTAAATCAGAAAAATATATAAACTACAATTTCTACTGACGTATTCAAAAGAATGAAGTCAAATAGACTCTTAAACATATGAAGGGTGATAAATCGGTAGGATCAGACAATATTCCTATAAAAGTTTAGAAAATCATAGGAGAAACAGGAATCATTTTGCTCACAAGACTATTTAATGAAATATGGAGAAACCAAAATATGCTCGAGGAATGAAGAGCGAGTACACTTTACCCATATATAAGAATAAGAGAAACATTCAGAATTCTGTGAATTATCGAGGTATCAAGTTAATGAGTCATACTATGAAATTGTGGGAAAGAATTATCAAACGTAGGTTAAGACAAGTATCAAATACAATAGAGAACCAATTTGGATTCATGCTAGGCAGATCTATTGTTAAAATGATTCACCTTTTGATACATCTTATGAAATATTTTAGAGCAAAAAAGAAAGACCTTCATATGATATTTATTGATCTAAAAAAAGCTTAGGATAGGATACTGAGGGAGGTTCTTTAGAGAACCTATGAAAAAATAGGTATCCATCCCATTGACATACATAAACCTTATAAGAGACATGTATGGTGGTGCAAAAACATTTGTAAGGACTGATAAAGGAATGACAAACTTCTTTGAAGTTAATATTGGGTTATATTAAGGATCAATTTTAAGTTCATACTTATTTAGAATGGTGATTGATGAGTTAACAAAACATATACAAGATGAAGTACCTTGGTTTATATTATTTGCACATAACATTGTGTTAGTGGAGGAGTATAAGGAAAAAATTAATAGAAAATTTGATCTATGGAGAGAAACATTAGAAAGTAAAGGCTTCCAACTTAGTAGAATAAATACAATATATGGAATGTAAGTTTGATCATTTGGTTACTTCAGAGGATATAGAAATTAAAATTGTGACACATTGCATCCCAAAAGGAAAGTTTTAAATACTTAGGGTCAATTTTTTGGAGTGATGGAAGAATTGATGGAGATGTTAATTAATGTTGGTTGGTTAAAATGGAAAAGAGCATTAGGTATTCTTTGCGATAAGAAGATACAATTAAAGTTAAAAGGTAAATATTATAGAGCAGTAATTAGACCTATCATGTTTTATGGTTGTAAGTGTTGGGCAAAACCGTATACATAATGGGGTTATTAGAAACAAATTAGGAGTGACATTAATAGAGGATAAAAATGAGAGAATATCGTTTAAGATGGTTTGAACATATAGAAAGAAGATTAAAAGAAGCACGAAAAACTAGATTTTGAAAGTATTAAAAGAGATATAAGACGATCGTTGGAAAGAAACAATAAAGAATGATCTAACTGATTGTGAGTTAAGTGCTAACATGACAAATGATAAGGTTACGTGGAAACAAAGAATCTATGTAGCCCTAAGGCATTTAAGCTTAATGCTAAGACACTGTTCTGCCATGGACGATATATCAACCTATGCAAAGCTTTTACAAAATGAAGACACAAAATCTTTTCATCATGATTTGTTTCACGTCATGTATGTAGGGCGGTCATGAAGGATTTCGGTAAGAGGCTGCAGGACCTTGCAGAAGAACTGCTGGACCTCTTATGCGGGAATCTTGGGCTGGAAAAAGGATATCTTAAGAAGATGTTTTGGAGCTAGAAAGGACCCATCTTCGGCACCAAGGTGAGCAACTACCCTGCTTGCCCTTGCCCTGAGCTGGTGAAGGGCCTCAGGGCTCACACTGATGCCGGAGGCGTTATCCTTCTTTTCCAAGACGACCAGGTTCCTGGTCTGCAACTTCTCAAAGATGGTGAATAGATCGACGTCCCTCCCGAGCGTCATGCAATCGTCATCAACATCGGTGATCAGCTGGAGGTAATTTACCTAGAGCCACACAACTGAAAAGGCATACCATTTTGATTCTTTTGTAGCAACTACACTTAAAATTAGTAAGGTGAAAGATAGTTTTCGATATATCATAAAGCTCTAACCAGACTAGTAAATTCGTCGAGGAGAGAGAGAGAGAGAGAGAGAGAGAGAGAGGCCTCTTGATTGGTTCATTAGTGCAATAAGAGTACAACTACATTTTGAGAAAGAAAAAATTTGATGTGTTAATTAAAGGTGATCACCAATAGGAGGTACAAGAGTGTGGAGCACCGAGCGATCGCACAGACTGAGGGGGAATGGACGTCCATCGCTTGCTTCTACAACCCCGGCGTCGATGCAGTCATATATCCGGCGCCCGTGCTCCTATAGAAGGATTCCAAGGGTGATAAGAATGAAAACGTATACCCCAAGTTCGTCTTCGAGGACTACATGAAGTAATATCAACCCGAGAAGTTCCATGACAAAGAACCAAGATTTGAGGCCATGAAAGCAATGGAGACCATTAAGATGGGCCCCATTGCCACTGCTTAATAAGGGCTCCTTGCACTTGATGTCTTATATGTACTTTAATATGGCTGAGTACACCTTCGAGTTGCTGTGATGACATGATCGTGTCGTGTCGTGTCCTGTTCATGCATTGTCTACTTTGCTTGGAATTATGCATGACTCTAGTGATCATGGGTGTATCAATGATGAAACTAGTATGGTCATGGATGTATCGATGATTATACTAGTATTTATCATGCTTGGAATTATGCAAACATGTAACATGTTATGTTCCTGTGATCAAAGTAGTATTAATCATGTTTGAAATTATTCAAGCATGTACAATGTTATGTTCGTATGAACTGTGAAATAAATTTTATCAAGCTGGAAATTTTGTAAACATGTAGATGCCATGTATGCTTATGAATTACTAAAACCGGTGCTTGATTAGCATTCAGAGCGTCAGCTCACCTGGCAGGGCGCACGACTCACAGATGCAGGTCATGAGGTCTACTCCTGGGGTGCACATTACTTGGCTTCGACCTCCCAGTTGTGACAAAAAAAAGTGCTTGCGTATCAATCTGATTTTAATTCCTTTTGATGCTGACTTGATAGTTCCTTCAATGAATTAAAGAGGGATTGGACAGCTTGATAAAATTTGTCCTAATAGGTTCAGTTAAACCATAAATTCATCCTTTAAGAGGGATTTAAATGATGGGTACTGTTTAAGATGTGCAGATTAGACAGGATGCAAGGGAGAGATTTATACTTCCTGCATGAGAAATCCTCCTCTTCTTATGGAAACTTGAACAGACTTGTAATAAATTCATCCTTGTGTTTTTAAGATTCGAGGACCTTTTGCCTTTTTCAAGAAACAACCCCACTCATTATCACGTGTAAGAAAACAAAAACATTTACAAATATGGAGGAGGGAAGGAAGAGACCCACAAAACGTAAAACTCTACTAAATTTTTTATAAAGTTTTAGATCTTTTCTTTATTATAAGTCTAGAGATTTTTGGTAACACACCTACAAATCACATAACCTTCCTACGCCAATATTCTAAAGTCATAAGCTTCTCTTCTTATCTGCCTTTTTCTCTACTGGTTTCCAAGCATTGTATGCTCCAAGCAGTGCCTCCATGGAAATGCAACAACTCTACTTTGTGTTAAAGAACATGAAAGGGTGTTTTATTGGACAGTCTCCATGCTCATCTTTCTCATAATTATGGAGCTTCGGTACCACTTTGTTAGAAATCAAAAGATTAACAAAATATGAAGCGTTAGAAGAGACTCACTAAACGTAAAGCTCCATTAAAACTTGCATTAAGGTCCAAATCTTTTGTTTAATATGCATGAGTTATTTTGTCTGATAATTTCTAAAATAAAGGAGATTTTCAAGATGTATCGAAGAGTTGTAACTCTTGAGGATGACACGAATATTGAAGTGCACATATAATGAGGTGTACATATATCGAAAAGGGGGCTCACATAACAAAGTCATGAACACACTTAACAAAGTGTAATGGCTCTTGAGAAAACTCTTCACTATCTCTAAATAGATGGGGTGCAACCAATTTCTTGGATATAAAAGAACGTGATAAGAGGATCACCATGGTATATAAATGAGATCATGCAATGAAGCATAAGAATCGAGTCTCATCATACCGTGATAAGTTAAGTTCATCCTTATTATTCATTTATGCATAGAAAGAATAGTAGGGAATTATTATTTTATTAACATCATTGATGTCTAGGGATTGGTTATGTTCATGCAAAATTCGCCAAAAACTGCTTCCATCCCAAAAGTTGAATATGACGGTGGCGAATTAAGTCAAAAGGAAAGTGTGATTGATCTAATGCATTGAAGGCACTACACAACATATTTGTTTGTTTATTGTTTGTTTTAAGTGTGAAGATTTTATTATGTCAACAATGATAGAATGATTTGACTCCAAAGACATTGGCAACCTCTCTCTCGGTGAAACAGTTCCAACAATTTTTTGTTTTAATTCTTTGCCATTCAATAATATCATGACATAGAGAGAGCTTATCTTTGTAAAATCTTTCATTGTAAACATGATCGATCTGGTATTAGATATGGTATGTGACTATTCACTCCATGTTGAAATCTATGTAACATGAATGGCTAAGTATATAAGTTTAAAAGCCATGACTCTTCACGTGAGAAGGGCCATTTTGTCCGGAACATGAATATGTATATGTATGACGTGATGAATGACCATGAAAAGTCATGTTGTTTCATGACTTCAACACAATATTCTGTGTGTGTGTGGCTAAGAGACACGTCTATATGGTGAATAACCATGTGATGCATGGTCATTATATGAGTGAAGGGGTGTGATGATGCCCGAAATCGAACGTAAAATGCATGGTTTTCAAGCAATCTATAGATCGTTCTGCCTCTCTGAGTTTCTTTTCCAGAGCCAGTTGAGTCCGGCAACTACATTTGTCATGTAGGTTTGCTAGCAATAAACATTAGTCGGTCTCCGAGCCATAGTAAACCGATGATGTTTCTTCATGAAACGTCGTAGATGCCATGAAACGCCAGCAACGTTTCTACATACGGACTATGGTTTAGTGTGTATTTGAATTGGCCCTATTTCCACAAAGTTGAACCCTACCCGTATAACCTTAGGGTCTATTTGAAATCAGGCCGTATCCGGTCTGGTTCATCTTGGATCCGCTTTGCATTCATCTTTAGGTCTGTTTCAGCTTCCAGTCTAGACCATTTGGTTCTGGATGTGGTTCAGATTCATATTCAGTTCTATGGTCCAGTTTGGACAAAGTTTGCAGGATTAATCTGATCCAGTTTATCAAAGGTTGATCTGGAACTTCTGTATTGGATCCAAAGAGACCTAATTTTGGTTTTAACTTCGTTTCATACTCGGTTTCTTGGATCTAATTTGAAACTTTGGCTTTAGTATTTAATGAACATCTAAATGGAAATATGCATGTTTAATGCCAAAAATCATAGATATGAAATGAATTATTTGGATTTTAATATATAACTTGGATGTGTACATATCCGTGTGCATATATGCTAGCATATGATAGGAAATTCGTATTTAATCATGTAAATGGAAAATTTACTTGTATGTACAAGCATGACATGACATGGATATAAGCATGTGTAATTCAGTATATGTGGACATGTATGTACCTTTATGTCCACGTAATAAATGTCTATATATAGATGTGACGTGACTTGGAATGCTTGTAGAAGGTCGTAAGAATGGTGTAACATGATTGAAATAAACATGATATTACACATATAGATGGGGGTTCAATTGGACTCATGAATAAGCTTAATGGATGCTTGATGGATATATAAACAATCAGTCATTGCATATGTTGCTAGTTATTATAGCTAAGCAATCCAAGTTCAGACAATTGGCTTGATGAGTATGAAAGTACTCAAAAAATGATGAATTATAGATTGATCTATAATTATAACCCTTCTATTTTAGAAGGAAGATGATATGTCAATTGGACAAGCTACTTGGTAGACCATACTGGTATGAGTCTTTGGTCTTGGCTCATTTTTGGGGTATAGTTTCTTATAAATTAAAGAAACTAATAATATTGTTAATACCATCATGATTGCAGTTTGCTTCTTGATATCCAATATGGGCCTCAATATTGATAAACGTATAAAAGAAGCAAAGTTACTAACAACTATGTGAAATTGATATCTTATATGATATCTGATATAGCCAGCAATATCCATGAGTTTTATAATGAGATTTAGACTTTTGGATATAAGATATATATAACAAACTTGATAAATAAGAGAGTTGTCTCAATTATCTTGCAAACCTTTGACAAGCGGTTTGACAAAGGAATTGGGATGGTAAGCTTGATTATAAATCACTAGTAGTGGAAACTCAACTCACACTTTATAACTGGAAGTCTTAAGTTCAATGAGCAAAAATACACCATAAGAATGATTGTAGGTACCTCAAAAATTGAATATCGCAAAGTATAAGGTACTTGGACCCATAAAGATAAAAAAAAGGCTTAGTTTTGCCCTTAATAGACCTGTAGCACATGTGTGTTGGAGTACTTATTGAGGGCACTTTTGATAGAGTCTACCTATATAGGTGTGAGGTGAGGCAACCTCGTAGAGTTCAGGGCTTTAACTCTTGAAGCAGTCATGAATAAGAATACAAGACTAGGCCATAAATGTGTACTATTTAAAGATGACACTTGATGGTATTTGAAATCTTATTGTAAGTTGTGTGTCATAGTTCATATGAATTGAATGATTCAAAATTGGTTTATTATTCTTTTCGGATAAGTAGAAACCATGACTTACTTAGGTAATGGTTCAATTCATGAGACACCTTTATTGAAAGATAAGATTTTAAGAATGAGAACTTTGATTATTTTGAAAATGATGGGATTGTTAGATAATTTCTAAAATGGAATTTTTTAGCATTTATTGAAGGATTGTAACTCTTGAGGATGACACAAATATTGAGGTACACATATAAGGAGGTGTATATATACCAAAAAGGTGGCTCACGTAACAAAGAGCCATGAACACACTTAAGGAAGCGTAATGGCTCTTGAGAAGGGACTCTTTACCATATATAAATAGATGGGGTGCAACCAACTTCTTAGACTTGGAAGAATGTGATAAGAGGATTGCCATGGTTTATAAATGAGATCATACACCGAAGTATAAGAATCAAGTCTCATCATATCCAGATAAGTTAAGTTTATCCTTATTATTCTTCTACGCAAAGAAAGAATAATAGGAAATTATTATTTTGTTAACACCATTGATGTCTGTGGATTGTGACGACCAAAAGAAGCTTTACTAAGAAGATATGAAAAACTAGATTGTGAAAATATTAAAAAAAAAAAGACCACAAAAGTGTTGGAAAAAAACAATAAAGAATTATCTATCTCATGTTTAGTTAAATACTGACATGGCACATGATAGAACTATATGGAAACAAATAATTCATATAGTCAACCCCATCTAGTATAAGAAAATGCTTTGTTGCATATGAAAAGTTGAAGTTAAGTCGAAAGGAAAGTGAGATTGATCGTATGCCTTGAAGACAATGCGTAATATATTTGTTTGTTTTAAGTGTGCAGATTTTATTATATCAACAATGATAGAATGATTTGACTCCATTGACAACCTCTGCATTGGTGAAACTGTTCCAACAATTTTTAAGAATACAATTTCCAAATAACATTAACTTAACTAGACCAACTTCTAAAATCATAAACTTCGTTCAGCTTAAGACATGCCATAACTTGCGACATAGCAAAACTTAATAAATTCATCGAGAGTTAATATTCTATAAAGTAGAAATATTAAATATAGAATTTTCTAATCAAATTTGTCTATTCAACATCATGCACAATTTCGTACTGTTAAACTAAAGAACCCCGTATCCAAATCTTATATTTGTTCCTTCGCGCATAGCCACTTGAGAAAAAGAATATACGCCTGCGGTTATGTAAGTAGGAGAGAGTGCCTGAATAAGAAGCATCCTGCGCTTTAACTGAACATGCTTCTTTGATGCTCTAAAACGAACCGTGGGGATTTGTCCCGCCTACAAAGGCCCTTTCGAGAATCCTGAATTCGAATCATAATTTCATTCTGTATGTTTGCACCCCAACGTTTCTCTCTCTCTCTCTCTCTCTCTCTCTCTCTCTCTCTCTCTCTCTCTCTCTCTCTCTCTATATATATATATATATATATATATATATATATATATATATATATATATATATATATATATATATATATATATATATATATATATATATATATATATATATATATGCACAATACGGTCAAAATAGTTGAATTAGCACTATGTCACTCAAAGGCCAACCCTATTATTGCTAATACGGTGCCAAAATTAAGGCTCTGAAATCGTTGACTTACTACACTGAGATCAGTTTTGGGGGCTTTTGAGGCTTCTTAGAACATCAAATCTAATACATAATGTCATCCTTATCTCTCACAACGATAAATGTTGCCTCTTCTTATACCTTCATGACTGATGACTAGCCATTTTTCTTACTTAAATTGCCTTTACATCAATTCTAACAACAACAACAACTAAGCCTTTTTCCCATGCTAGATGGGTCGGATCTTTACATCATTTCTAACGTAGCACAATAATCATTCTCCTGTCACACTGGCATGATTATATAAATACCAACAATAGCATGCAATTTTTTACTAGCTAGAAAAGATAAATTATGCATAAGAACAAAATCCATCATTTTAGGACAAGTATACCTTTTGAAATTTCTATTTAAGTTGCCCTGACATATATATTGTGGAATATTTGATTCCTTAACAACAGTGGAAGTGGTGAACATTTACAGACATGTAATTCATCTTGTATTTAGATGTGCATTCTTAAGATTATTTTGTTTTCAGTTGATGGTTTCATGCCTGCAGCAAAACACAAGGACAACACACACGTATATATACATACATGCATATTATGTATGTATGCACATATATACATATATGGAGTGATTGGATCCTCCCCACACAGACAGCCGCTCACCCATGCCACCCATTGTTTTTAGGTAGTTTGAGTATAATAAAAATATCTTTCATATTTTTTCAAAGTCCCTTAAAAATTTTGTGGCCATGGGTGGGCATGAATGGGGCTACTGTGTGCAGTATCCAGTTTTCATATATATATATATATATATATATATATATATATGTGTGTGTGTGTGTGTGTGTGTAGAGAGAGAGAGAGTTCCAAAATTATTTGTAATCAAGCAAGGAAAACTCAAAGTAGCGAGCATTTACCATGTAATCCATCTTGCATTTGGTTGTGCATTTTTAAGTTTATTTTTTTTCCAGTTGATCGGCCAGTTTGATGCCTGCAGCAACATCATATATATATATATATATATATATATATATATATGTGTGTGTGTGTGTGTGTGTGTGTGTGTGTGTGATATATATAGAGATAGAGAGATCATAGTTCATGCACATACTCATTCATGCCCAAATTAGCAAAAAAACAAAATTGTACCACGGGCATCAAATGCACTCTGCAAAAATTACAATACTTCTTTTCACCCTTTTAATTTAAAACTCAACCATTGACCTCTACGATCGAACAATTAAGAACTTTAAGAATGTTTGGGCAGAAATTGGTGTGAGAACTTACTATGTTTCTTATATATATGTTGATATTATGTTGTGGGAAGTGATTCAGAAGACAAGAACCAAACACTGTTGATATTATGTTGTGGCACTATGACCGACAGTACAGCAACAAGGCTTCCTTCGGGGGGGCAGCTATGGATCAGTAGAGCACCAATCAGACAAGGTCTGATTGGTTGAGGCAGGTCCTTCACAATTCCATCTCAAAAGGAAGTGGTTACAACTTGTGCGAGTGATAACACTATCTACCTGAGTGGTTTCAGGATGATAAACATGGAAAAAGTACCATCTTGTGCTATGTATAAAAGAGAGCAGGGAAGAAATACCCAACAATAAAGATCTTAAGTTTTCGTTCAAGCTTTCATTATTTTTTCCTTTGCATTTTCTTCTCTCTTTCGTCATACATGTAAAACTCAAGATTCTTTTCCATACAGTTTGTTCATCAATAAATGGCTTCGAGAATCCCTTTAGCTTCAGATTCGTATCCACACTGTTTGTTCGTCCTAATCAACTTCTGGAATCAGATCTTTACATTGGTTTTACACACTATTTCTGTACTCAGGTTAATGCCAAGGAGATTTGAGGAACCTTGGGTTGTTTGACTTGCAGAATCTACATTTTTCGGTGTTGCAATACCGGTAAAATCACTTCTATTGCCGAATTTCTTATCTAGCCGAAGGTTGTTGGAAACTCCAATCCAACCTCCTTTCCTGACAATGCCTGCATCCATCTTCGATCTCCAAATGTGTGCCTTGCTAGGGAGCTTTTCCCGTCCGAACAGACATAAATGACTAATCTTCGGAATGTCCATTTCATTTAAGCTACCTGATTGAAAGAATACGAATCTAAGCAGCACAAGGCCGGCTTTGTCTACAGTATGTAATTCGAGGCGCTTTCTAGAGGCAATTCACAGTGTGGAACGTTTGTCTCTTCTTGGGTTAAAGTGAATCGATATGCTGCGAGCTACTCGAGATGCACTACAATACTTGAAACACTAACGAAACTGTAAAATATGAAAAAGCCAGAAATGAAGAAGCCTGCAGTGTCATTTTCTTGCAAAAAGAATATGATAATTATAATGCTGCTCTTAAGACATTCACGTTTTACTGCAATTACGTCAATACAGACACACACACACACACACACACACATATATATATATATATATATATATATATATATATATATATATATATATATACTGTAATTACGTTAATACAGACACACACACACACACACACACACACACACACATATATATATATATATATATACTGTAATTACGTCAATACAGACACACACACACACACACACACACACACACACATATATATATATATATATATATATATATATATATATATGTGTGTGTGTGTGTGTGTGTGAATGTAATTTATAACAAAGAAAAAACAAAACTAAAGAGTTTAGCAATAGAACAGAGATCATTAATACAAGTGTGATATCAAAAAGAACTGACTAAACCCATCTTAAGCACATGCCCATTATAGGTACTTGGCAACAATGCTTTAGTAAAGAAATCAACTAACATTAAATCAATCTCAATAGACACCAAATAATTTCTAATTTTCTCTTTTACAATCAAGAACTTGACCTGCATGTGTTTGCAAGCACTAAACCTCTATGGTTTCTGATAGGTCTCATGACTCTCAAACATGTAATAAAGTTTGTAACCAAATAACATGTGAAGATATCATATAACAAGTTATATATTAAGCTTTCATAGTGAATATCTCAATTATCTTATGCTTGGTACTAGATCATGAGATAGCACTCCCAACAAATAGAAAACCATATCCAAAAGTAGATTTTCTAGTATTGATACATCCAATGAAGTTTGAATCAGAGAATCCCACAAACTCTTGTTTATGTGAGCATATGTATGCATATGTACATGAGATCCTTAGTTTCTTGCAGATATCTCAAAGCCTTTCTTGTAGTCACTTTTATAACAAAAACTAGATCTGGTTGAGTACATATTCGAGCATAGTTGAGACAACTAACTACTCTATTATATGGTTTATCCTTCATTGCAAGCCTTTTTAGATGTCTCAGGACCTTGTAATTTCTTTAGTTTGTCGCCTTTAACAATAGATGCATTTCCAAGAGTACAATTTTTTATTAAAAACTAATTTAATGTTTTTGATATGTAAGACTTGGGATAGTTCGCGCACTCCCAAAAATGTTACGGTGAATTTTTATGCCAATAAGATAATTGGCTTCATGAACAATTCATCTTTTATGACAAGTTTCATTCTTCGAGCTGAGCCTAACGCACGTTATTCATGTCCAGATAATTTAGGTAAGGTGTCGAAACGAACATGAATGAGCTAAGAACAATCTTGGTTGAGCCAATCTACAACCATCCAGATTGCTGAACTCTTTTTGGAGGGGGAAGAGGCCGAATCCAGAAGCACGCCCCCAGGTGTTGGAACTCCGGGCCATTAGCTGGGCCGAACTGGATTTGAACCAGTGTAGACATATCGCCAATGAATTTATAGTCTATCCCCACTGGACCCAGGGTAGGCTTGTTTCACAAGGCCTTTTAAGCCCTTATTGTCTCTTATTTTTTACTATCAAGATTATCAATGATGGAATCGACTCCTGCGATATATAGAAAATGATTGATTTTCAATTGTTGTAAGAAAGAGCAACGGCCCTTCCACTTGGCATTGTGGGATCACTAAGATCGACTTTCATCTGTTCTCGACGAGTGGGTTTTGCAGGCATATACGACTACCTTTCAATAGTGATGCATTGTGAAACAAGGCTATGCTGATTATTGCAAGCAACCTTTCTATTATAATAAATTTTATAAGACAAGCCTTACCGTGAAAAGACATGCCTAGCGACGTGCTGCAGAGCCCGAATGCAATAAGAAGTAAGCAAGGGCCACTACATTTTCGGCCAAATGTAGTGAATCAATTGCAGAGAGGGTTCCTACATCATGGACGGGTGTGGGTAAAGAAGTTAGTCCCACTACATTGCCGCCCGAATATAGTGAAAAGTTTTCAAAGAGGGTCTTCGCATTTTGATTATGTACAGATGCGCGGGGGGGTAAGGAAGCTAGTCCTAGATAATAAGATTCGTATTGGTTCTTGGAATATCGGAACATTATTCGGTAAGCTAATGGAGGTAGTAGATACTATGATTCAGAGAAAGATTCATATTTTATGTTTAGAAGAGACAAAATGGGTTGGAGAAAAAGCAAAGGAGATAGAGGATATAGGTTTTAAATTATGGTACTCAGGTAAAGAAAAGGCTCGAAACGGAGTTTTAAAGGAGAGTGTAGTAGACATACAACGATATGGTGACCGAATCATGACGTTGAAATTAGTGTTAGGAGCAGAGGTTTTGAATATAGTTTGTGCTTACGCACCCCAAGTAGGACTAGAAGATAGTATAAAGACAGTTTTTTGAGAAGAGTTAGATAAGGTGTTTCAAAAGATTCCACAAAGGCAGTTGATTTGTTTAGGAGGAGATTTAAATAGACATATCGGTAAAGAGGTATTAGGATATCAAGGGATTCATGGAAACTTTGGTTTTGGGGATATAAACAAGGAAGGTAGGGAGATTTTAAATTTTGCTATGGCATTTGATCTCTTTATAGTCAATACAATCTTCAAAAAAAGAGATGAACATTTAATTACTTATAAGAGTGGCTTATCACAAACACAAATTAATTACTTTATTTGTAGAAAAAAAGATAGAGCGTGTTGTAAAGATTGTAAGGTAATTCTAGGAGAAAGCTTAACCACCCAACATCGACTTTTAGTTATGAATTTACAAATAAAAAAATGGACAAAGAAGAAAAGAGTGCATCGAGCTATTCGGACTAAATGGTGGAACCTCAAAAGCGAGAAAGAATATATATTTAAACAGAAAGTCCTTCAAGGAGATGTTTGGAATTATGTTGGTATATCCTGTGATATGTGGAATAATATGGCTATACATATTAGGAAAGTGGTGAAAGATGTGTTAGGGGTATCTAAGGGAGGTGTACCGGCACAAAAAGAAGCTTGGTGGTAGAGTGAAGTAGTACAAAATAAAATCAAGGCAAAGAGGGCATGTTACAAATTATATTATGCTAAGAAAACTAGTGAAACTTTAGAAGCTTATAAGAAAACAAAAAAGGAAGCGAAAAAGGCCGTTAGTGAAGCAAAAGCTAAGATTTGGGAGGACTTATATAAAAAACTCAACTCAAAAGATGGTGAAAGAGATATTTTTAGGATAGCTAGGGCTAGAGATAAGAAAAGTAAAGATCTTAATTATGTTAGATGCATAAAAGACGAGGGTGAAAAAATTCTAGTGGCAAATGATGATATAAGAAATAGATGGAAAAAATATTTTTATAATCTTTTTAATGAAAATAAAGATGTTAGTATTAGTTTAGGAGATTTAGCCAAGTCAGAAAAGTATATAAACCACAATTTCTACCGACGTATTCAAAAGAATGAAGTCAAAGATGCTCTTAAACATATGATGGGTGGTAAATCGGTAGGACCAGATAATATTCCTATAGAAGTTTGGAAAATGCTAGGAGAAATAGGAATCACTTGGCTCACAAGACTATTTAATGAAATATGGAAAAACCAAAAGATGCCCAAGGAATGGAGAGCAAGTGCACTTATACCCATATATAAGAACAAGGGAGACATTTAAAATTGTGCGAATTATCGAGGTATCAAGTTAATGAGTCATACTATGAAATTATGAGAAAGAATTATCGAACGTAGGTTAAGACAAGTATCAAGTACAATAGAGAACCAATTTGGATTCATGCCAGGCAGATCTACTATTGAAGCGATTCACCTTTTGAGACGTCTTATGGAACATTTTAGAGCAAAAAGAAAGACCTTCACATGATATTTATTGATCTAGAAAAAGCTTATGATAGGGTAGTGAGGGAGGTTCTTTGGAGAACTTTGGAAAAAAGAGGTATCCCATTGACATATATTAACCTTATAAGAGACATGTATGATGGTGCAAAAACATGTGTGAGGACTCATGAAGGAACGACAGACTTCTTTGAAGTTAATATTGGGTTACATCAAGGATCAACTTTAAGTCCATACTTATTTATAATGGTGATGGATGAGTTAACAAAACATATTCAAGATGAAGTACCTTGGTGTATGTTATTTACAGATGACATTGTATTAGTGGAGGAGTTTAAGGAAAAAGTTAATAGAAAATTGGAACTATGGAGAGAAACATTAGAAAGCAAAGGCCTCCGACTTAGTAGAACAAAGATAGAATATATGGAATGTAAGTTTGATCATTTGGTTACTTCAAAGGACATAGAAATTAAAATTGGCACACATTGCATTCCCCAAAAGGAAAGTTTTAAATACCTAGGGTCAATTTTTTAGAGTGATGGAAGAATTGATGGAGATGTTACACATAGAATTAATGCTAGTTGGTTAAAATGGAGAGGAGCATCAGGTATTCTTTGTGATAAGAAGATACCATTAAAATTAAAAGGTAAATATTATAGAGCAGCAATTAGGCCTGCCATGTTTTATGGTTCTGAGTGTTGGGCAATTAATCATCAACATGTACAAAAGATGTCTGTGACAGAATTGAAGATGTTGAGATGGATGAGTGGTCATACAAGAAAAGACCGTATGCATAATGAGGTTATTAGAAACAAATTAGGAGTGGCTCCAATAGTGGATAAAATGAGAGAACATTTTTTAAGATGGTTTGGACATATAGAAAGAAGATCAAAAGAAGAACCTCTAAGAAGGTTAGAAAAACTAAATTTGGAAAGTATTAAAAGAGGTAGAGGACGACCACAAAAGTGTTGGAAAGAAACAATAAAGAATGATCTAGCTTATTGGGAGTTAACTGCTAACATGGCACACGATAGGGATCTATGGAAACAAAGAATCCATGTAGCCGACCCCATCTAGTATGGGAAAAGGCTTAGTTGTTGTTGTTGTTGTTGTTTAAGCCTTACCGTAATAGTTACACCTTACTATAGGCTGCAAAACAAGCCACCACTCGTACTTCCTTTACCACTGGGGGGTCATTTAGGGGCCATAGCTAGTGAATCATTTTGATAATAATTAGTTTGATCTGTTGTACCGTGAATGTCGATCGTTCGAGTCCATGGTTGAGGGCATCCACCAACAAAAGGTAGATTGAATCTGATGGGTGCCAAGATCAAGTCCTAGGCAAGTGAACCTTATTTTACAGCCAGTACAGTAATAATGAAAATGGCTCCTTCCACTTTGAGGCTCTAGTGAATAAATAAACATGGATATTTTTCCTATTTCTTTATTTTATCATTTCTTCTAGTGACAGTAGTTCTAGAGATTGAACTCGGCATTTCGTACACTGTCTCCGTTTCTGTATGTTTCGGAAACACAGCCATTCGCGTGTATCATATAGGTGGGAGCGACTTTTCAGTACGAGCTAAGCAACTTCGAAATGGCTTCCAATTGTGAAGCCAATTAACAATGCCCTAGTGCAACTTATGAGATGATGGCAGTGAATGAGGAAAGACGTAGGCGATGTGTCTAGAAGATGAAGCCAAAGCTTGCTGGCCAAGCGATGGACTCATGCCTCCCCAATTGGAAGCAATGGGCTTCGATCACAATGCGCCCAATTATATTTTAGCTGTAGGAAAATAGGCTAGGAGTTGCAGTTGCCTATCCCATTGCACCTCCAAATAAGACCTACTTTGGAAATAATAGTTTGATGCAGAAACCGTATTACTTGGGAAAAGGTTCCAAACATTAACTAACAGCAAGGAGTTGGTCAGTGGTTCTATGTGGATTCTGTTTGAATACGCTCAAACGACAATGACAAACTGAATCAAGAAATTGAAATGGACATATTTCGCAGAAGGTTTCTCATGTATGACATCCTCTACTTGAATCAGCTACAATACATTCCAAGAGTCGAAACGAATCTAGAATCTTGAACAACAATTTTCACCATGCATCTAGTAGAATGGAACTCCCGTTACATGGCAAATCCTGAATTTGAACAGAGGATCGCTTTGGGCATCTGGATCTTTTACTAAGGGGTGTGATTTTTCCAGCATTAATGAGTCCTTTAAAACTTTGACGTTGAGCATCCTAGGCGAGAACAGTAGTCTATAATGAGAGAACCCTTAACAAGTGTTGTTACCTGCTAGTCTAATCCCACTGAATGTGGGAATGCTTGGTTAGCATTAAGGATTTAAGTAGAATATGGGGGATTGAAACATGAAAATGGGATGGTAACATGACACAATGCCAATGCAGCACTTCAAACGGTAAGTGAAAGCTGAACTATGCTCAAACACCAAGTTTTGAGCTTTCCTTGGTGGAGGAAAGCTCAACATTTAGTTTGATGATCTCTCTCTCGCTCTCTCTACAAAAGACATAACTGACTCCCTAGCTTAATAATGGTGATAAGCTATGTTATATATGGAAAGCCACGGTCTCTATAATTCTAGGTTTAAACATTAAATATCCAAAAACCAAACAATCAAAACCCTAACTCTTCCCACAAAAAGGGACTTCATTATTGCTTCATTCTTAGATGTTGAGCTTGATCTTGAGTCATATTAGCATTCAACTTCAAAGAAAAAAGAGCATGCTTTCTTGTTTCTTTAACAATTTTTGACATCTCATAGTCCGTCTTTGAAGGGTTCATCTTCTAATTTCTATACCTCGCAGAATATACATCTAGCCCGAAGATACAAATTACCTTAAGAGTTCCTCATTGTCATATTTATCATAAAAAACTGAAATGGGTCAGTTTTTTGTATGTTTGTTTAATCATACGGGTTATCATATGAGAGACTTTTTTCGTAAATACCCAAAACTTATGGCTTTTATGGGTGTTTTGTTTGTTCTAAGGTTTCCTCACTGCATGTGTTTACTCTCAAACCCTCTTCATATCTTCTTTTTATATGATTTCATAAAGAAATCACAAGATTTTCTCTCAAACTCGTGAAAATTCACAGAGTTTTTATGGAATTCATGATATACTCTCTTTGGTTTATAATATTTTTCACCTAAATTTTCAATAAAAAAATTATATTTTTATAAATTCTAAGCTCTCTCACTTCCCCTAAGCCTTTTTCTTGTTTGAGTTTGTCACTATTTGATTTGATGGTGTCCAATTGATCTAATATAGTGTAGAAGTATTGCATTCTAATATATAAAGGTAATAATCTTGTAAATGTATACAAATTTAAAATAAAGTTAAGCATAAAGATATTTCTCACAAAAAACCACTATCTTGTGAAAACCAAAAGATATACAAGTGCTTATATTTTTGTGCTCGAAGCCACAAAGTATCAAATGCTATAAGTTTTTTATGCTAGAAAAGAGAGAAAAAGATTAAGCAGATAAAGAGCATAAATAGGCAGTTGCAATATGTTTAAACATTTTTAATATATTTCTTGAGAGATATTCAGGGAAGAAGCAATGAGGAAGAGTAGGAAGGGACGACTAAGTTGATAAAAGGATAACAAGAAAAGGGAGAAAATTATAGGTTCTAGTGGTAATAGCAGTGGAGTTCGTTCTTCTTCCATTGCAAGAGCTCATGCTCACCCAATGACCAAGAGGGGTAGTAAATGAGGTAAAAGCGGTGTATGACAAATGCATTCCTTTTTTCCCATATGTATGACCTATAGAGCTCAACCAAGTAATAGATTCACTATGACATCAAAGAAGGTAAGTGAGAAAGTTGATCTAAAGTTTATAGAGATTTTCTTATAAAAATTACATGCTTTTTAGTGTTACAAATTTATTTTTCTTTCAAGGTATGACAATATCATAGGTAGTATAGACTAGGCTATATGATACCTACTTATCTTGCTTTGAGCGATAGATTGTTAAAGAAAGATTATTTATTGATCTACTATAGTTTATATGTAAACATATGGCCAATGTAAATCTCTAGCTAATTTCTTGGTCTATTTTTTGAAAATGACATTATTTTATAGGCCATATGACTTGCCTCATATTGATAAGATTGCAGAAAAACTACTTTTTATTTTCAAGATGTCGTTGGGAATGTAGATATAGAAAATATTCAATTTATTACAATGTTGAAAATCTTAAAAAGGTAAGATACTAGAATCAAACCATCCTTCTCTATGGACCCTATGTGTTGCATATTGGATAGACTTTATGTTTGAGGTTTGAGTGGGATGAATGAAATCAATAGAACTATTGATGCATGTAAAAACGTCACAAAATTATTTATAATCATTCATCCATATTACATTTGATGAGAACCCACATTAATTGATGAGAATTTATTAGGGATTTGTCACAAATTATATTATTGTTGAAAGTCTTATTATACATAGTAATGCATTGGAAAAGGTATTTGCCTATGATGAATGAAGATCCATAAGTTAGTCGATATAGATGATATCATTTTCAATACTAATTTTTGCGATAAGTACAACACATTTTGTAGGATGATTATATCATTAGTCAAGGTAATGAGAGTAGTAGCATATAGTGAAGATATATATGTTATATATATGAAGCAACACATAAAGCCAAATTATAAATACAAGCAAACCTTGATCGCAAATAGACACTTCTAAAGAAGGTTCACCAAATAATTGATGCATGATGAAATTGATGAGAATGTATTATGGTTTATATACTTATGCATATTTTTTTAATTCCTCTATTAGATTTTCTTCCAACTTTGTAGAAGATAAAGAAGTTAAGAAGGAGATAGTGAATACAATCGACTTTACATACGATTCATCTATATAATATTCATTTGGAGCTCAACAAGAGATTTTGTTAAGCCAAGTGTAATACAAAGTATGATTTGGTTCATTAATTTGTTATATAAACTCTTGATTTCAATTTGATTGTGAATTGTAGTGCTTCTTATTATATTTTTTGTTTTAGTTTAGATAATGGTGAACTTGATTTAGCACAATTATGTCTAACTTGTCAATGTTTGCTTAGCGTATATTGAGTTAAACCTATAGTTCAAATACAAAGAGATGTGGATAAAATTGGAGTTTTTTTAAACTCATCCATACACACAAGAGAAACATATTGTAACATGTTAATCTTTTCGATTTAACATGAAGTTAAGGGAAAGTTGTTTGTTAGTTGCTCATATGATTTATATTTATTTGAATTTTGATTTTATAAGTACATGCTATTCTATTCTTTCTTTTGGTTTTCTTATAGCCAAGTACAAAGAGATGCAAGAAATACAAGAAAGGTGCAATATGATCCAATTAACTATGAGAATATTGATATTCTAGATGAGTGGGTCGAAGAAGAAAAACTTATTAGCATTTTAGAGGACAAAAACTAAAGAGAAATAGAGGTTGAACAAGAGACTAGAAATGATGATATCGAAGGCATTGAATTGGAGAAGCCTATTATGGAGGAAGAGGGAGATGATGGTGATGATGATGTCGGCGACTTCAATTATTGTACGTATGATGCCTTTGTTGAATATAATTTATATTTTGTGGACTTAAATTGAGCTTTGAACTTTGTTTAATGAATAATGACTAATTAGTATGTTTCTATTTGTAAATTATAATCTTTTAGTTTTTCACAAGTCATAATTGAGTCTTGAGCAGTTGAACCAGCATGTTAGTTTAAGTTTTAGTTAATTATCTTATTTTAAGTTATACAATCTTACTCTTTTAGGTTCTTGATTTTAATCTTTAATAATTGTGAAATGTTAATGCTTATTTATAAACTCCGCCCATATAAGGAATCACCTTTGCAAGGCTAGTTCCAAGCCCAGATAAAGGAGGGTTGCGTTAGGCTTCCAACAACGAGCATAAAACTTTGTCAGACTTATTTACGATGGATTCTAGAAATTATGATAGGGCCATGTGGAAACAAAGAATCCATGTAGCCGACCCCAGTATAGGAAAAGGCTTAGTTGTTGTTGCTAATGCTTATTTATTACTTAGGAAAAACTTCATATTAGTACCTTATAGTTTAGTGAAAATCTACTTTCGTATCTTACTTTTACTTTCTATCATTGAAAGGACCTGAGTTTTAAAAAGTTATCACTTTAATATCTTGTTACTGATAATCGCTAGCCTGGGGTATGACATGAATAAAAATTGCTACGTGACACAATTGTTGACATAGTATATATATCTGATGTTAGTGTGGATATATCAGATATATATGACATAGCAAGAGTTGATATGAGTGTTTAAGTGGTATGTTCTCAGTGCTAACATCATGTATAGTATTAAATCTTCAGTATAGTCCTCTCTAATATCATAAAAATTCACTTTAGTACCTTTTAGTATTTTAAAAACTCATTTTAGTACCAAATTATTAATATTCAAATAAAGCTTAAATATTTAAAAGTAAAATAATATTTAGTGTTTAAATTAAGTTTATTAATTAAATTTATAATTAAGAAAACTTCACTAAATATTTAAAACATATATTAAAAATAAATTTATGACAATAATATTACTTTAAAATTGTTTATTAAATTTGTATTAATAACTTCAAGTTCATTTGAACATTATAATTATTAATTTAAATATTAATCGTGTCATACTCGCATTGTTCATCAATCACGTTAGACTCAATATTGACAACGTCAGTGATATGGTATTAAAGTATTGATTTTTTGAAACTTAAGTCATTCAAGTAATAAAAATTGAGTAAACCCCAAGGTACTAATATGAAGTTTTTCCTATTGTTTATTAGTTTGTTATCAATTACCACTAATTAATTAATCTTAATTGATTGATAATTAGATTTTATTTAATGTTATACTACATCATGAATTGTGTTTTCTAAGAATATGTTATCTTTTATTGCTTTTTTTATTTTTCTCATTAAACAATGTGAATTGCACCATACCGAATCATATGATATATACGATACATGCCTATTGGTACCCTATGCACTACAAGTACCCATACACTATTTACAACATTGAGCAAAACCTATACTGATCGTGGATATTTCATGACAAGAGCCATGATTATCCAATGGTGAAAGAAAGACGAATATGCGATCAGCGTTGACAGAGCATAATAAATTGCAAACACGCCCAACACATTGAACTGCCTGGATGACACCTTATTGAACTTCACCTTAAAAGTAATATAGATAAAATATTCTTTCGCAGCGGCATCAAGTAATTGGTACCATGACCATTGCTTGAGGCTGGTTTGACTGAGACTACTCTGTGATGCCTACAGATTTAAATCTGCAGAGACGCAAAGCATCTTTTGATTAAATGCTGTGTTGTAATATGCACAAGAATGGTATTTTGTCATGGAAGGAACACGATCGCTGGTACACCATATGCCGCATTCATGTCAACGAATGCCAATCTGGACTTAATGTATTGCCATTCAAGAAATCCAGGTAAATCATTCGGCAGTGAAGTTTAACAGGTGAGACAATGTAAGGGTAACATTAGCAACGACCCGCTACTTGTTCAGGAAGAAGTATCCCAAGGACAATTGAGGATTTGAGGCAAGACTATCTCAAAAATTTTGTGAACCATATGAGAATGATATTGCAAAGAGTAGGATGCAGTACCTCGTGAGAGAATTTCCATTGTACACGAATTGACAGATATGAAGGTACACATTAAAAAGGCCGCAGTTTGGTTCAAGATACATATAGTCCGTGTCTGAGAATATATGGCAAAGTTCTTTGTATTTAAGTTTACAAATTATTGGAGGGTGATCTGACAGATAACTTTTTAATACTCTTGAATGTTCATCTAGGGGCCACTTTTTAGATCATATGGTATTAAATGATGTCTTTTGTCCTTAAAAACACAGACACATGCATGCACCCACAACCACACCTGCACATGGATACACCAAGCACATAGATATATACATAGACGTGAATATAATTTATATGTATATATATATATATATATATATATATATATATATATATATATATATATATATATATATATATATATATTATATATACGTGCATAGATTCATACATATACATAGAGAGTAACTTCTTCCTGCACACCCTTGACAATGTGCACTCATGGCTTCGCTTTATTTTTCTGCGGCTTGATTGTAATTGACAAGGTGCGCAGAAAAATAAAAAATACAACCATGTTACACTTATTTGGAGTCGCAGCTGCCAAATGACGTGTTGCTAATTGAACATAACAAGATACCTGTTACCTAATTTCGGATTGGCAAATTCAGGATACACAGACCCCACCCACTGGACACTGACAATATACCTTAGTGGCCTCAGAGTTCAAACCCCGAACCTAAAGCCAGTGTCATGAGTTCAAGCTTTCAAGTTCAAGCAATTAGAGAATAAAAAGAATCCAATAATAGCATGTACAAAGAGAGCTTAGAGAAGAAAAGATGATTCTTCAAGGGGATTTGGTGCAAAAGACGAGAAATGTGTAGAAAAGGTTTAGGACAATGTTACCCGTATTGCCCTATATTGTATGATTTGCATAGTGTGATACACCTTTAGTTATTATTTATAAAGTTCCAACAATAGGAGTTATTAACGATTAGAGTCTTAAGCACAGATTTATTGATGGTATTAATTATTATTTATTGAGTTCTAATCATAGGAGTTATTAACTACTAAAGTCTCAAGCACAAATTTATTAACTGTTAGAATTCCAAGATATAGGAGTTATTACCTGGTAGAATCTCAAACACATGTTTATTGATGATATTAATTATTATTTATAGAGTTACAATCATAAGAGTTATTAACTTTTAGAGTCCCACGCACACATTATTAACTATTAGAATTCCATGAGTAGGAGTTATTTATTACCTGTTAGAGTCTCAAGCACATGCTTTTTATTGATAGTAGAATCTTAAGATTGATTTATTAGGAAATACATTTTTAAACCTAAAAATTGTTGTGTGTCAATATAGGTGATTGATAGCTGATACCGTATTAAATAATTTAAATAAGTCATGTACTAGAGTTTTGATATAATTTTCAAACTTATCCTTACCTATTTTGATTCATAATAATTATTTAAATTTTTTATTTTTATCTATTTTTACTTTTAAACTATTCTTTTAATTAAAAAATTATGATTAGATACGATACACATGTCTTATGAAGAAAAACGATACATGTTGCAAGATACGGCCCGAAACCCGTAACAATGTTTTAAACCAAAATACGTGTATCCTGTGATAGAGACTGATCCAGCCCGATACTCAATCCACTATGATTTTGATGTTTGAACCATGTGAGCCCTTGGTCAATATATGATAAGCTTGATAGAAAATGAGTCTGACAACATTGATCATGACTTCAGAAAATATCGAACAACCAAATGGATTATTTGATGTCCTAGAGCTTAGAAAATTTTATTGAAGTATATTCGGGAAGAATTTCAATGACATCATGTGATACCAATTGTTGGTTCCAAACTATATAAGATGTCATATAGACATTATATACCGGTAAACCGTCTCAATTGATATTAAGATGACTGATTACCGAGGTGAGAACCAAAGAAAGTTAAAGCGGCAAGTAACACCTTGGAGCTCAAACCAGCAAGGATAATTCAAATATAATTTTATATCTTGTAGGATAATCCATATATATGATTGTTCACTACCATCGCTAGCAAAATCTAGGAAACAATGGTAGAGATGATGGTGCACTATCTCCAAGCAGTACTATGTTCACCTATCACAAATGAACATGGTAGAGATAATGCTGCCCCAAGCGCTGCCGTGTTTCACCTCTCACAAGTGAAAATAGAAAATGTGGTCTTCCGAAAGGTTTACCATTGATCACACTTTAAAGCCTGATCACAAAGTAAAAGGAAAGGTCCATGAACGGGAAGGAGATGTGGCTTCTGCAACAATCCAGATGATCATTATTACTGGAGGGTTTAAGAAACATAGTACAAGGGACATTATTTCACACTTTTAGAGCATTCGAAAGCCAAAAGGAGTGGAGAATGACTAAAGAAAGATTCTAGTAATTACCTGAAATTTAGAACAGACTCCAGCACATAGGAACCTAACACTACCAAACCAAGGCTTTTACCACACTAAGTAGGGCAGGGTACATGGATTCTTAGTTGCCATTGAGCTTGATCTTGTGTCATTTTTACATTATTGTTTTCTTCCAACACTTTAAAGGCCTTATTCTCCTCTAAGTGTTGGTCATCCACAAGCTTCACGTGGCTGCCTTTGCAAAAATGTCTGAACCATCTTAGGGATACCTCTCGCATTTTATCTGCAATTTCACACCAACTCTTCCTCCAATATACTACCATAAGGTCCAGCCTTTCCTTGTCGGACCACAGATCCAATCAATTAACATTTTTGCTCCTATGGGCACACACTGCATATGTTAACAGTCACTGCTCAGCATGCAGCATCACAAAGTGTGCCGATATTCCAGATCAATTGTCACATAATATACCCAATGCACCTCTCCATTTTAACCAGCCTAGACTAATTCTGTGTAACGTTGCAATCTTTTTGACATCAAATGTTTCATTTTATTGAACACTAAGTATTTGGGTTTGTCTTCATTGAGAATGCGATGGGATTTCATGTCAAGGATGTCAATCCAGATTCACGTCCAGAATCAGGGTTTCATAGAGAAAAATGGGTTCTTGCCTCTTTTAAGAAATAAGATTGCCAGCTACTATAGTTAGACCCGGTGACTATGATTCAACGAAATACTAGCCATGTATCATCTTGAAACGAATATAAATCATAGAAGTTGCTTGATATTTTTATTTAGTCATTTCTTGTTTCATCTGGGAAACTATTAAAACTGTCCATGTGAGCTCAAACTACGACAATCATATCTAAGAAGGCCAAAATTGAAGGGTCAACAGCAATGGCAATTAGCACAGATTCAAAACCAAGTTCATTGCAACATGGGAAACGCAATATGTCAAAATTAGACATTGTACGTCACCTTCAGATTGTGCAAATAACATCTCTAAAATGACTTGATACATTGTGTGGGGATTAGGGTGAAACAAGCCTCAAGGCAAGATCTTTGAAGCAACCTTATCCCTGATCCTCTTTATTTTTCCAGCCTTATACTGTAAGTGCCAAATAAAACATGGATCCACCACAAGTCAGAGTAAGACCCATTTAGTTGCCTCCCTCTGCCACAAGCACGGGTGTTGTCATGTCTTTGATTTCAACCTTTGACATCGCATTAACCTCTAAAGCAGAATCTTTGGTCTTCTTCCCATCCTCTTTCCCTGTAACATTGTTTGATGAGTGGTTTTTTAGTACAACTGCAATATCTGTTTCAGATGCACCAGCCAGGTTGAACCGCTCAACCGCATCATCCAGATTCCTTTTCCAGTTTGAATCCCCCAGCTTGAATTCGACTTGAGAACGCTCAAACAGCATGTTACCCCAGAAAAGGTGGATCTGGGACCTCATTACTGCAGCCTGCTCAGCAGCTTCATCCAGTGCTCCTGCAGAATCAACACCATGACCAACATCACCTGTTGAAGAGATGTCGTGAGCCGTCATAGCCTTCTTCTTTCTACTCAGTATCTCCTCCCTTTTCAGAGTTATAGGATCTTTGACATCGCTATTCCTTTGCTCTTCCAGCTTTTCCCACATCTCTGTAGCACCTTTCATCTTCTCCTCTGCACTATCAAAAAGCTTCAGCGTCTCACTGGAATCCCAGGCCATCAAGTCGACCTTGCTAGCCAATGCATAAGACCATTGTAGTTTTGCCATCTCAAAATGCTGCTGACCCAAAGCCAGCAATCCCTCATAAAAGTCGGGTTTAATTTGTAAGGCTTCTTCATACTTCTGCCCCGCTAGTAAATACCTCTCCTGAACCCAATTGTATGCAGCTTGAAGCTTTGCCAAGATTACTTCTTTTGGTGATGCCTCATCCAATGGAATGCGCTTTCTCGCTGCACACATATGTACATTCCCCCAGTTAAAGAATGCTAATGCAACAACTTCCTGGAACTTGCATGCTGCCATCTTGAAGAGTGTTTGGGCCTCTTCGCTGGTCACAGTCTCCTCCAACGCCTCTGAGCATAACTCCATTCCAAGTTCATGTAAGTCTACGTGCGCATCAGGGTCGATGCCAACATGAGAACGGAACAACTGGGCAAACTCAAAGAGCCAGTCGTCAATCTCAAACTCCTTACAATCATGTTGACTACCATCTGGGTTCTTCTCCTTCCGGATTTTGTCCTCTGAATCAACATGCTTAGCAAGTTCCTTGTCCTCAGATAAAGGATCAGATACAGAGGAATGAGATGTTTCCTCTTCCTTAATCCCCTCGTTTTCCATTCCCGCATCAAGCGGAGCTTTCTCCACAGGTTGTTCTTCTTCTTTATCTTCTTCAACTATAGGTGGCTCTTGCTCAGAGCTCACCTCCATAACATGCAGCCTTAACGACTCAAGCTGCGAACCTAATCTACCATCAGCACCGCCATCCTTTCCAATATCATCAGCTCCATCATTTTCATTTCCTTCTACCTGCAATCTCTTCTTCGAGAGATTAATGATACGGTCATTGCAAGACTCCGCAAATCTCAGCTCTTTAGTTCCTGTAATTGTTACGAGGTCTCCTTCCAAATCCTTATATTTGATCAGGACCGACTTCGATGACGGGAATCGCTTTGCCACGATTTCCCTCAGCACTTTGAAGCTGCAGTTTACAGGCATTTGCGCCAATCTGATATCATGATCATATACTAATTTCAATGGCCTCCACCTCACGGGTAATGGCCTAACTTGTGAGTTTGCTGAAGGTCTTCCTCGAGGAGGAACAGAAGAAGGAGACTCCCTGTCCATGGAAGCCGGTTTGGACGAAGATGGGGGTGCCTTGGAAGGTTTCAGGACAATGGAGGGAAGTTCAGACTTGGTTCTCACCGGAAGTTTCGACGTCGTCATCGGTGACGACGAGGGGTGTGTAATGTTGTCGTTACCATTAATGCCACTGTTATGATTAGAATCAGTAAACTGGGGAGAGATGGGGTCTTCATGGAAGCCGGATTTCTCAGTGGGCTTGAGGTTCTGCTTCTTCGGCAACGTTACGGAACGAGCAGGCAAGCACGGACCGAGACCAGCAATGGGAGCGCCAGGAACGGCTGATGCTCCCAATGCAGCGGGAGACGTTCCGGAGTAGGAGGACGACGACGAAGAGGATGAATTCAACAAAGAAGAGGAGACGGTTACTGAAGGAGGAGGAGTTCGGTGTCTTTGTTGGTCCTGGTGAGCAGAATCGTGGCAGGCGCCGATGGCAATTCGGAGGCGGCGAGCGAGCTCGAGGGCGTCCTGGTTACTGGGGTCGGAATTGAGGAGGGCAGCGACGTCCTGGACGGCTGAATCGAGCTTGCCGAGGGTCTCGAAGGCCCGGGCACGGCGGAGGAGGGCGCGGGGGAAGTTGGGCTGAGCGGCGAGGGCGAGAGTGCATTCGGAGATGACGGCGTCGAACTGAACGGGCTTCATCTGGAGGAGGCAGGCGGCACGGTTGCTGTGGAACACGGCCCGGTCCGGGTGTGTCTTCGGGATGAGCTTGAGTGCCTGCTCGTATTTATGGAGGGCCCCCGCGTAGTCCTTGGATTGGAATCGATGGTTGCCCTCCTCCTTGAGCTCGTGGGCTCGTTTCAGGAAGATGGTCGACTCCAAATCACCGCCGTTTGAAGCTGAGCCGTTGGTGGTGGTAGTGGTGGTGGCGTTCATGGAGGCGTTGGAATTCGCTGATGATGGAGCGTTTCCATTCGCACCCTTCTTCCTCCTAGCTCCAGACCTCCCCATTCTCTGTCTCTGTGGGAAATGGTGAAGGACGATAGAGAAAACTCAAACGAATATAAGGAAGATGGTGAAAGAGAAGACTGGTGCTTCAACGTCGAATGGAAGCAGATAGACAAAAGATGATTTGGTGACGAAGAGAAGAAAGGGAGACGCTCACGGAAGAGTGGGGAACGAACCCTAAAACCTTGCTGCACCAAACGAGATGATAAACGGTATTTACATCTGCAAAAGCTTGACGCCGACACGCAAAATGGACACGCGATTCGTAGTGTTTTTTGTTTCCAATTACAGTTTTTTTTTTCTTTGAGGAGGCTCAAGCCTAAAACACACCCATACGTGCACCTCCTAAGAGTCGAATTCTCCATCAAGGTTTGTTTTTTTTTTTCAACTAAGGAATTTCTTTTGGTTACAAGAGGACTCTGAAAACCAACACACCCAGACCGAAGCGTAACACACACCCATATGTCCACCTTCAGGGAGTTGATTTCTCCACCACAAGCAATGGCTTTTCTTTTCAATTAGCTTTCTTTTAAAATAGGAGAAGGTCGAAGCCTAACACACCCTTTCGGGAGTCGAATTCTCTTCACCAGGGTCAATGGCGCTATCTCGTTGTGCCATTGAGCTAACGCTCTTGATGCTTCTTTTCAATTAGAGTTGATGTTACGGATCTACCATCAAACAGTCCGAGAACCGCGGAGAAGCATTACTACTCTATGGTGATATTGTACGACCCTTTCAAACAACTGACTCTTCTCTCGCACTCGCATGCTCCAATCGGTCTTTTCTCATTTACGGCATCGTTGTTGTCTCTTTCTTTCTCTCAACTAAATGTAAAACTACAATTTTGATCTTTGTAAAATATACAATAATCTCTACAGAAAATAGTACTCGGGTCCAACTCATTAAGATATAGTCACGCTGACAGTATGACGCAACACCATCACATGACACTCTAAATATGAAAAGATGACACAATAACATCTAAAACTAAACATGAAACTAATTGTGACACGGATCCAAATATGATTCAAACGACTCTAACCTAATTGAAGTCCAAATCAAATGTTCCACCCTCATGAGTGGTCTCGTACATCATGCTAATGACTTGTTGTGGCATTGCCTTGCTCAGGTACAGAAGCTCAACGTTGTGTGACAATTCTCTCAAGCGTCACGTCGCCCCCAAGACTGTGTAATGTCGTCTAAGCGCTCCACATTCCATATACATCCAACTTCACATCTACATGATCTCATGCGATGATGAGCTCTTTCCGATGATACCCAATCAGAGGCTCCATTGTGTACCGGTGAACATTGTGTCACCTCCCGAATTGCACTCCAGCAGTACCTCCCTTCTTCCCACTAGATCATATCGAGGGACACTTTAGTCTGCACCTCCTCCTCGGTCACACTCCCCCCCCTATTACTTAACCCTCTTACCATGTTCTTCCATGTCAACGACTACACGACTACAGTAACACCATATGGACACCACTATGCAGCTTTTGCTCACGCTCGGCTACCTTCACTATATGGTTGTCTTTTGTCACTCTAACTTTTAAGTGGAAAGCTAACAAATATGCCACTGTCAACAGCTCTAGAGCTCTCTCTTATCTCTTGGTAGCCTTACTTGAGTCCACAACCAGCAACAAGCCATGTGTGTGTTTGGTCTTTGATCACGAGACCCAAAGATGTTGTGTCATCCTCCCATACACATGTTGCCTCAAGAAGTCACACTTGATCATCTAAGTCAGACACCAGAAAATCCATCCATGTAGTTGATCTAGCATCCAATGCACACTTTGACTATGTTATCTTGTGTGCGTGGGCATTCACTGTTTTTATATAATATGTGATACTGCTATTCACCAATGCGTGTACCACGAGCTCACCAATGTGCATCTTTATGTGCACCCATCTCGAAACATGGTGGTGTCTCCTCCACTCGCATCATGTCGTGCAACCCTTACATCTTTGTCTTGGATACCATCCTACCTTATCTTTGACCAACATGGTGTTTATATTGTTGGCTTTGGACATTCTCTCATGTCATGAGGCACACCACAAATATATCAACTAGCTCGAGAAACTAGCATTCCGGTTGACTAAGAAGACTATCAAATCTCTTCGAATAAGAAGACTTTAGAACGACAAAAAAGTGGCAATAGTTTTTCCAGTCTTTCTTTCGTGTGTAATATGCCTTGAACCTTGGCAACAATTTTAATCGAAGAGACCAACTCATAGTCCATTTTTTAACGAAAAAGTGTCGAGGATTGATTTGGGCTGAAACTTGATCAGACAGATGCCAATCAACACAACTTTTATGCAGTTTTCACTTGAGAACCGTAGTTTCTAGCATTCGACATGACCTGTGAGCAATAGAAATTTATTCACACCCAATGAGAGACAAAAGGGAATACGATCATCACAAGTAGCAGCAACAAGGTAGATCCTTTCCTTATCCTACTAGAGATGATGATTGCTAGAAGTAGTAAGATGAAGTTTCTTGCACAACTTTCCGATCTAGTTATGTGCCAAACATAATAAGAATAAACTGGATTTCCCCACAGCCCTTTCATTTTGCAAAGATACACCAAAAAAAGGTGGTTTCATAGTCGACAAGTTCCCAGATCACTCGCTTTGACAAAGACAAGAATTTTAATTGACAATATGAAATTTTCATTTCCATGGTTGTGTTGTAATTTCCAACAAGAAGGTGAATAGTTTGGCCATTGAACTTGCTGTAGAGTCTTTCATTTTGGGTGAAGGAATGCCCAAGAGAGAATCTCGAACAAAACTCGATGAAGTAACATCAAATTGATAGGGCCACAAATATCATCTGATCGGTCTCTTACAGATGCACTGACTTCTCTGGTAGACAAAAATCGATATTCTCGTTCTCCATTGTTTCTTCGATGTATATTTTCAATGACCAAAACATGACTAGAGACGTGATAAATCTCATCAAATTTGACTTTGATACCAATGTTATGGATCTATCACTGAACAGTTTAAAAGTTATACGTAAGCGTCATCAGTTCAATCCAAGCTGGCGTTGTTCAAGTGTTTGAGGAACCAAAAACGCGCCTCAAAGTTATTGATAAATCAGCCTCAGCCTTCAATGACGAGGGGAGATTGCCGCCCTTGTACTCTCCAGGTAAGCTTCCCCTCATGACTCTCTCTCTCTCTCTCTCTCTCTCTCTCTCTCTCTCTCTCTCTCTCTCAAGTCAATGTGAAATTGTAGTTCTATTCTCTCTTAAATGTGTTGAATAATCTCTACAAAAGGAGACAACGCCCTTATATACTAGGAGCCTCATACACAAGGACCTAATTTCACCGGCATGATGACACGATACTAGTGAATAAGGAAACCATCATATGGCATATATATATATATATATATATATATATATAACCCAAATTTGATCTAGTCAGGTATTCTCCATCTCATTCTCGTTGGGATAAGATAATTTATTACTCCACGAGTCATTCATGTGATCGGAAGTGGTCAGTTTGGACCCGCTTCAGTGGGTTGGACTGGACCAAAACTGAATAGCAACTAGAGTCCCCATGTTTTGTTGGAGTTCCACCTATTGGAGAACCGTACCAAAACCAAAACTAGCAGTCCAAATCCAAACTAGACACAATCACATTAATGTGGATCCTAACATAATCCAAATTCATCCCCATTGAGAAGAAAGATGCTCAAGTATATGAAGGACAACAAAGCCAAACATCAATAATGACAAAGATGAGGTATATGATACTAATTTGAACTTGTATGTAAAACTATTGCTTACTTAGCCATGCTCAACTCATGGATTAACATTGCTCCTTCTTTTCTCATTTTAAATTCATTAACAATCATTAAGAAGAGCAATCCCGACAATGAAAATAATATCAAAACACCAACAATGACAAAACTATTTACTACTTAGACAACTTATATGCCACTTTTACATAAACATGAAGTAGATAAACTTCAGTGATAATAATACCTATGACAAATCTGTACAAAATAAATAATCTCCCATTTATGAACAAAACTATGATGAAAGAGGCAAGCATACACCATTCCACAACTAGCAGTGTTATAAAGAGTACAATAGCAAAGGAAGCCATCATGGAGGAGAAAGAATCTATAGAAACCTGCATGGAATAAAAGGTTTTTTGAGGGTTTTACCATTATATATAATATACGATAGTTAATAGCAATACTATAAGCAAAGCAAAGCAACAACTATTCAATGACTTATCTTATGAATCAAATTGAGAAGTATATTCCAATGGACTAACCAATAACATTACAAGAGTGCACTGTATAACACACACACATATATGTCCATGAGTTCACTTCTAGATGCTTGAAACATAAAATTTGTATATTCCTATGTACTATATATATTATATATGAAAAAATCATAATGCAAGAGAGCCCACAAATGACAAAACTAGATACCATGAGAATCTGATATATTCGCAAATCAATTAGTTCTTGTGCATTCTAGAGAACAAGTAAGTACACGATAATACATACATATATATACACCAAATTTCTTTCAACATATTAGGGAACTTGCAAATAAAAAAAACATGAGAATTCAATACAACATCCCCAACTAAGTTTTTTCTCATACTAGATGTAGTCGGTAACATGGATTTTATGTTTTCATAAAACTCGATCATGTGTCATGCTAACAATTAACTCAACATAAGGTATATCATTCTTTATTGTTTCCTTCAACGCTTTTGTCCTCCTCCTCTTTTAATGTTCTAACAATTTAGTTTCTCATACCTTCTTATTGGAGCCTTCTTTTGTCATCTTTCTATATGTTAAAACTACCTTAAATAGTTTTCTCTCATTTTATCATCTATGAGTGTTACTCCTAATTTGTTTTTAATAACCTCATTACATATGATCTTTCCTGATGCCTTGATATCCTCATGCCTCTTTACTTGTACATCCAATTAGATCTCTTCATAAACAAATCATCTCTTTTTATGGAATCTTTTGAATTACCTTATCTAACTCCTCCCAGAATGCCTTCTTTATATTATCTTCTAGTCCTACTTAAAATGAATAAGCACAAACTATATTTAGAGCCTATACTCCTAATATTAATTTTACCATCATAATTCGATCACCATACCGTTGTATGTCTACTATACTATAAAATAATATTAACTTCATTTCAAACCTTTTTATTTTTTGAGTATCATAATTTAAAACACATGTTATCAATTTTCTTTGCTTTTTTTTCAACCAATTTTGTATCTTGTAAATATAGAATGTAAATTTTTCTCTTAATTATAGTATCTACTACCTCTATTAGTTTGCTATTCAATGTTCCAATATTTCAAGTATCAATAAGAATCTTATTATCGAGGACTATCATCTTTACCTCTGTATCCGTCTATGTTGAAAATGCAAAGACTCTCTATGCAATTTGTTCAATACATTCAAACGGCAATGTAGTGAGATTAACTTCTTTACTCGTACCAGTTCATGATGTGAGAACTCTCTCTACATTTGATTTACTATATTTAGGCAAAGCTGTAGATGCTCTTGCTTATTTTTCGTTGCATTACTAAGAGAGAATGCCCCAATGGAATACTCATAATGTGTAGAATCTATGTAAAAAAATGTAAGAATTCAATATATTAGTAAAACTGAGACTTCTAAGATAGTAGAGAAGAAACTAGAGTTATTCACATAGACTAGAAGAAACACAAATAAACTTGAAATCAAGTGAAGCAAAACAAGAGAGAAAGAGAGATAGAGGACACAATACAACTAAACGCTTGATTTGAAAGAATCTATAGAAACCTGCATGGAATAAAAGGTTTTTTGAGGGTTTTAACATTATATATAATATACGATAGTTAATAGCAATACTATAAGCAAAGCAAAGCAACAACTATTCAATGATTTATCTTATGAAACAAATTGAGAAGTATATTCCAATGGACTAACCAATAACATTACAAGAGTGCACTGTATAACACACACATATATGTCCATGAGTTCACTTCTAAATGCTTGAAACATAAAATTTGTATATTCCTATGTACTATATATATTATATATGAAAAAATCATAATGCAAGAGAGCCCACAAATGACAAAACTAGATACCATGAGAATTTGATATATTCGTAAATCAATTAGTTCTTGTGCATTCTAGAGAACAAGTAAGTACACGATAATACATACATATATATACACCAAATTTCTTTCAACATATTAGGGAACTTGCAAATAAAAAAAACATGAGAATTCAATACAACATCATCAACTAAGTTTTTTCTCATACTAGATGGGTTCGGTAACATGGATTTTATGTTTTCATAAAACTCGATCATGTGTCATGCTAACAATTAACTCAACATAAGGTACATCATTCTTTAGTATTTCCTTCAACACTTTTGTCTTCCTCCTCCTCTTTTATCTCATTTTATCATCTATGAGTGTTACTCCTAATTTGTTTTAAATAACCTCATTACATATGATATTTCCTGATGCCTTGATATCCTGATGCCTCTTTACCGGTACATCCAATTAGATCTCTTCATAAACAAATCATCTCTTTTTATGGAATCTTTTGAATTACCTTATCTAACTCCTCCCAGAATGCCTTCTTTATATTATCTTCTAGTCCTACTTAAAATGAATAAGCACAAACTATATTTAGAGCCTATACTCCTAATATTAATTTTACCATCATAATTCGATCACCACACCATTGTATGTCTACCATACTATAAAATAATATCAACTTCATTTCAAACCTTTTTCTTTTTTGAGTATCATAATTTAAAACACGTGTTATCAATCTTCTTTGCTTTTTTTCAACCAATTTTGTATCTTGTAAACATAGAATGTAAATTTTTCTCTTAATTATAGTATCTAACACCTCTATTAGTTTGCCATTCAATGTTCCAATATTTCAAGTACCAATAAGAATCTTATTATCGAGGACTAGCATCTTTACTTCTGTATCCGACTATGTTGAAAATGCAGAGACTCTCTATGCAATTTGTTCAATACATTCAAATAGCAATATAGTGAGATGAACTTCTTTACTCGTACTAGTTCATGATGTGAGAACTCTCTCTACTACATTTGATTTACTACATTTAGGCAAAGATGTAGATGCTCTTGCTTATTTTTCATTGCATTACTAAGAGAGAATGCCCCAACGGAATACTCATAATGTGTAGAATCTATGGGAGATAAATCCACCAAGTTTTACACAGAAGTCCAACACAATTCTCTTTATTCAGGTTTGGGACCGACCATACAAGAGTGAACCCTTACATTAGTAGAGTTAAAAAAAACATAAGAAGTCAATATATTAGTAAAACTGAGACTTTTAAGATAGTAGAGAAGAAACTAGAGTTATTCACATAGACTAGAAGAAACACAAATAAACTTGAAATCAAGTGAAGCAAAACAAGAGAAAAAGAGAGAGAGAGAGGACACAATACAACTAAACGCTTGATTTGAAAGAGGATTGTCCAAATAAAACTTGAAATCAAGCCAACCAATATGCTCATTCCAGGAAGTAATGTACAAAGGTGAAACCCAAAAATAAAGATAAAGATCAACATTTGCACCTTCCTCAATATTTCTTAAGGAAAAGGAAGTGAGATGCTTCGCACAAACATTTTTATTTAAAAACTAATATTATAAAGAAGAAATTAATCATTTGTAAATTTATTTTCAAAAAACAGGATCAATAAAAAATTCCATTGAAAATATCACTCTTCTTACACAAATCAAAACCACATTTCATTTCAAGGAGAATATTTTTCTCAATTTGTGCACATTTATCAAATCCAAAATCTATTAGCTATTGATACTTGTGAATAGATAGGAATTATCCGAAAGTATTTCTTTTCACCACATAATGTCCTTCATAATTAGGGTACCATTTCTCCAATGGATCGTATCTTTTTTAGCATTATTTTGAGCACAAAGTCACCAACTTTGAACTTTTGTTCATTGACGTGCTTGTATAATGCCTAGTGAACACAAAGCATGTGAAGTTTAGAAGGAAATGTACATGATGTATGCATAAAAGAAAAATAAACTCTTTTTTTATGGATTAGAATTTTTTTAAATATTACGCTCTCCTTTTTTAAACTTTTGAAATTCTCCTTCTGTGATCAAAGATGGATTATTCTTACGCACCACAGTCTTGCAACATTTAGAGGTTTGCAATATCGTTAGCTTAGTCAAGTAAATTATAAGATCATCATTGTCATTGGGTTCCTCAATCTCACACCCCTCTTCATTCTTTTTGTCAACATCTTAAGCAGGGGTAAATGCTCTTTATCATGTTTAATACATGAATCATCTTTTTCCTTTTTAGATTCTTGAGTTCATTTTGTATTCCTATTTTCTTTCCTTTTTGAATATTTAATATATCACCAAGAAATCACGATTACCTAGAAGAGCTAAAATTTAGGATATGAACATGGTGGATTAGGTGGACAAGTGCATCAGAGATGTGCTTTTGGTGATTTTACTCTCTCGTGAGGAAGAGCGGACGAGTCCTCGATGCTTTGAAGTGAATTCAGCAGAGATATAGAATTTTGGGTTTAATACATGATCTAAATTTATTGGCTTTTGAGAAACATTGACCTAACACGAGTTCAAGGAGTCGAGCAAAGAGGCTAGCCAAGTTATGACCAAACTCTAGTGTATGACCAAATAAATGCTTAGACTCAACAAATGGATTAAAAGAATCAAGTTAACCATACTTTATATATCAAGCTTTCAAAAGACATACAATAAGCGACCGACTCTACTGATGAGCATGATATATTAAATCCAACTTCTCTAACTTAGATTCATCAACTTCAAATCTATCGAATAACATGATGCATTCTAGAGGATCGTAAAATTGTATCTTAGTGAAGCCCAAGCGTAATTGAGGACATGGGCAAGAAAATCTTCTCCACCGTTAAGCTGCCGTTCTAGTCCTTCCTTGGCTGCTAGTGATTCCATGGGGCTTAAGCAAGCATCCTAATTACTTAAATAACCACAATAATCATTGATTTTGCAAGAAAATCCTTGCCTTTTACCTTAGCGTCCTTCCCTATCTCAAAATGTACCATTTGTGGATTCTTTTAACGGGGTGTTGGATTTCAAATATTGGTTTGGGTTTGATCCAAGCCTGACTCATTAAAATGTATGCTCAATCTCAAATATGACAAGTGGAGAGGTCAGATCGTAGTAATGGTCGCTAGATAAAGGTACATCCAAGTTATCATCACCAAATTTCATGACAGCCTTTGCTAGATCTCAAAACTCAGCTCGTCCCATCTCAGCGCATGGAGAAGTGCCAAGAATGGCATCTGCAATCGACTCACATCCTTTCTAGAAGCTAAGATGATTCCATGAATGAATTTATCCTTGGCTTCCTAGACATATAGGTGAAAACTCGTCTACACATCATCATGGACCGTGATTGAGATTTTAAGCATGTCTTGTTAAATATCATGACTCTTTGCCCATGTACTTCATGATATTAGCGATGTGTGCGCCTTGTTTTTTCTCCTTCTTTACTCACCACTATGTCTCGAGATTGATTTGTTTTGCAGGATTGTATAATTAAATTCAAAATTGCAACGTTCTTATAGGCATTATTTTCATGATGATTTCAAATTATATTTTCAAAATCCTTTTGAAATATATTCCATTAGTGATTCTAAAGGAAAAAATTCGTTAAAATCAAGTTTTGAAACAAGTTTTCAAGGAAAAAAGAACTTTTAGAAAGCTCTTGATTCGTATCACGAAAACTTTCTTTCACAAACGAATTCTCCGGTTTTAAAACAAGTCCTTCCTTGGTCTTGCACCACCAACCCTCTTCATCATTCTCCGATGACAAGATGCTTTGAAAATTTCTCCTTGTCTGGCACTCCGCACAGTAAAGCTGGTTTGTAGTTGTCTATGATATGACACTTTTATATTATCAAATCATAATAATTTTCCTCGTTCATGAAAAAATTGGCTTTGATAAAATCAAGTTTTATTCAAATTCTCTGTAATGACCTGACATTTTTTGTGCTTACTATCTTTGCCATTGAACCATACTCATTTGGATACCAAAAGAGGCATACCAAATTTTTAAATAAAATCACTATTGTAGGAGTGGCGATATACTTGGATCCGGGCCAACTTTACGGATCAAGCAGTAGAGCGATTCATCATATGGGATCCGTGGATCTGGTTCATCTAAAATTGGTCCAGTTAAGCAGTCAGGGCGTTAGCGACGTGGTGAAGGTGGCCAGTTCGATTCCGGGGCGTGCATACCGTCTTCGGCCTCCCATTTTAACCAAAAGGAAGAAAAATTTTCCCGGTCACGAAGAAACCCTAGTCCGCTTAAGATGAAACCCTAGTCTATAAAAGGGGAAGATGGCATCAGGAGAACGGGGAGAGAGTTGACGTAAACGCAGCTCTCTCTCTCTCTCCCTCTCCCCCCCGTAGGAGATCATCTTCGTTTTATCTCTTGGTGGCTGTGAAATCTCTCTTCATTACAGAGAGGGGTGGCTACAATGTCTGCCCTCTCTCTCTCTCTCTCTCTCTTATAAACGATCAGCAAAAAAGAAACATCAACGAGCGGCGTCTCTATTCTCTTTCAGGCTCTCCCTTAGGTGGCACCTTTCTCCGGCTTCCGCAAGAAAATCCCATGGAGAGGAGAAATCTGTCCAGCCCCTAAACGTCTCTTGAGACACCAGTACCCTTCTCTCCTTCACCGTCCCTTTTGGCTCTTACACGCAAAAGAACCAAAAGAAGAGTAGGCCGCTCACTATTAAAGGTGGTGTAGTCATGTTAGTCGAAGGGGGGGCTGTGTTGAAGATCTCTTCAATCTCTAACAAGAGGACGTATCTCCCACACTCTGTCCTTCATCTGGATGCCATGTCTTGATGATATTGCTGCCAGATCCCATGCAGTGACTTCTTGTCATTCGATACGTGGGTTATGGTTGTCTTTAGTAGCATACTAGTTGGTACCGGCTTGGGCTGAATGCTTGGTTGTGGTAGGTTCATCAGTTTGGCCACATTGCAGTTTAATGTATATGTTAAGATCGGTCCCTGCTATCTATGTCAACTATGGGTTCTATTTCGTAATGGTTTTTTACTTCGCGTTTTAGTGTCTTGTTATGCATATATCTGGTGTTGCATCATCTCTGATTTGGAGAGTTTCCTGTCTTGGAGCTGTTCTTAAGTCTAGAATCTGTGTTATTTAGATTTCTGCTATTTCGCACGAGTATATCTTCCTCTCTCTGTAGCTATTTAAAATTTCAATCCCCCTCGTCTACCATTATTAAAATGTACTATTTACCTATTCGGTGTATTTTTGCATTCAAGTCTAAAATGTGGGTGATGTTCTAATGTCTCAGCCAAATGCTTCCTCAACGTGTCTGTGGCCTACTTCTTTGATAAATATGTGGCGGTTTCTTGAACTATCATTTCTTTTAGATGATATTAGATCTCTTTGTGCTTGGCAAATAATTTCTTGTTCGTTTCCTTCGTGGTTCTTTGACTGCTATATATATGCAAATTTTTGGAAATTAGTACTTTACCAGTTTGATGCCTTGTTCGTAATGATGTCTTGTACCTTTTTACGTGATCCATGTGGCGGGGGTGATACTTCTGGCAGAAGATCTCCTTAACAGTAGAGGAGCGAGCTTACTGTGCTTGTATATTCCTTTGTTAACGTCACACACGAACCTTGTGAACACACTTCACATGCACTGAAAAATCTTTGCGTGTTTGATAGTGTTCATGAATGGTCTCATATTCCATCGCCTTGGGTAGCAGTGTTACTGCCATTACTTCTTGGGATTGGCCATGAGACAGACATTTATCTAATGGTTGGTTATTTCATGAGATTACTGTGATTTGAATTGCTTTATGTCCGTTTTTCCATTTTGCAAGAACTGGAAATCGCTTTAGGTTTGTTTTCTGTTCAATATTTTCATAACAGAAGAGTATCATAATATTGCCAGAAATTCTCCCATGCGCAGAAGATGTCGTCTTCAATGTTTTCATTGGGCGAGATTACGGTTTTGTTATCGCTATATGACATCTTTAAATTTTTTAGAAATTAGTACTTTTTTAGTTTTATGCTTTGTCATGTGTGCGCTGATGATGGCTTGTTCCTTTTTGACCGATGTGATGGGGGTGGTACTTCTGGCAGAAGATCTCCCTAACAGTAGAGGAGCGAGTTTACATTGCTTGTATATTCCTTTGTTAACATCACACATGAAACTTATGAACACCCTCACATACTCAGAGTAATCTTTGCGTGCCTGTGCGTGTTCATGAGTGGTCTCATATTCCATCGCCTTGGGTAGCAGTGTCATTGCCATTACTTCCTGGGATTGGCCATGAGACACACATTTATCTAATGAATTGTTATTTCATGAAATTACTATGGTTTGATTCGTTTTATGCCATACGCGTGCTTTTTTTCTCCACCGTTTCATTGCCACTATTCTTTATAGGTTTGTTGCTGTCCATCACTATGTATCTCTTATGCGGACTCCGACATATTGTTTATTGTCTGCTTGTATTATCTGTTGATACTAACGTAAAAACATTGCTGTTAAAATATTCGGTAGGTAACATTGTTTGCACATTCATGGTTTTTGGAGCTTGGTGTTCGACTTTGGCTTTTAATATATGAAACTGGAAAAATTTCTGTTGTAAGTTATTTATGAATTATTATTTGTTGACTATTACGAATGATATATTGCTTTGGTGAGGCGTTGCATTCTTTGGATATTACCTCATACCAAAGTATGTGTCAACAAAAGCATAAATCAAATTCAGTATGAATTTGCAATGCAGGCCATTCTCAATGGATCCATCGACCCGTTATGTTTGTGGTCACTTGGCCTTGCTTGCTGCCATTTTGAGGTTTATGAGTTTCCTGAGTTCCTTCTTTGAATTTCATTGTTAATCTTTCATGTTGTTTGCCGATAGGATGGCTCGTAAGGAGAAACATATATACATTTCTCTGTTGCGGCCATTATTGATCTCGGTTGCATCATATTGTCTTCCTGGTACACGTAATATGATCTTTATCTGAAAATTCTTGGAAATTAAAAATTTATTGAGTATGATTCTCCGTGATTCCTCCTTCACACTGTTTGATTGCATCACTTGACAATGTTTTTGTTGTTGATTTGGCCTGTGAGGAAAATTATCATTTAGACCATCTTTCGGGACTGAATGGCTTTGACGCCATGATGTCATTCTGCAATTCTGAGGCCATTACCAACTTTTTCTTTTCCCGGAATTAAAGAAGGATGACCCCATAAGGTTTGTGTACACCGTAAGTGTGCTGATTTTCTGCGACGTTTTTCAGTAGCGGTCTGTACTTGGCTTTTACTGTAAACTTTACATTGTTGGTTAATATGAATGTTCCTTTAACATTTTACTGTATGCTGAAGCTGGTGCATTCTTGTTGAAAACTGTGCACTGCTAAGACCCAACAAAATTTTATTCTGGTCTTTGTCTAACTAACATAACCCTCCTAAGCCCGGTTTGTCATTGATATGCGTGGGTGATCCCTTGCATGGGGTTCAGTGGTTCATAGATGTTTGCGGCTATTTAAGTTGTTGGGTTGTTTCTAAGTTGCTTCTTTGAATTTCATTATTGAGCTTTCTTGGTGTTCGCCCATAAGAAAGGTCACAAGGGAGGAGCATATATAAATTTTTCTAAGAATGCCAGTATTAAACAACTTAGTGCTTTTTCGTGGCATCATGTTACCTGTCTCCTGGTACATCTCCCTACGATAATTCTTTATCATGATTTCATAGTATGTTTCATTACCTTTATACCTCGATAATTCTCACAATTTTGAATCTTTCTTATTCTTATATATGTATATAAGTGTGCTCACTCTCTTTTGGTTTCTTCATATTTGATTAAATAGTCTTGTGAGTCAAGTTAAATAGTCTTCTCACCAAAGTGGTTCTTGTTTCTTATAGGATTTTTCAAACTTCTATAGGATTATTGATTGATCCTATTGATTTACCACCGTTTATTATGTTTAAGAGCTTTTTTGAGGTAGGAATTGTAGTTTATATACTTTTCTAATTTGACTTTTCTTATCTCTAGCTTTTGTTTTTGCGATTGATTCATTGATTTTCACTTCCTTCTTTGTTTTTTTATAAACTTCTAAAGTTTCATTAGTTTTCTTAGCATAATGTGATTTCCTTAGATTCACCTAACACATTTTTTGTTACTTTTTTAATATTTGTAGCCAAATTGTTCCACATATCACAAGGTTCACCAACATAATTCCAAAGAAGGACATTTTGTTTAAATATACTTTCTTTCTCACTTTTGAGGTTTTACCACATATACTTTCATTTAGTTCGGTATTTTGATGCACTCTTATTTTTTACATGTAAATCTGGTTAACCTTTCTTTTCAAATTACTTTCTAATCTTTAGAATGCTTTCTATCTTTTTTCTTACAAATAAAATAACCAATTTGTGTTTGTAATAAGCCACTCTTATAATTTATTAATTTGTCATAAAGTGATTAAATACAGCAACAACTAAGCCTTTTCTCATACCAGACGGGGTCTTCTAATGAAGAGATTAAATGCCATAGCAAAATTTAAAATCTTCCTACCTTTGTTTAAACAAATCATCTTTATTTGTTAAGTTCATTGAATCTTCTTGCCCTTTCCAAAAAGTTATTTTTATGCAATCCTGTATTGCTACTTGGGGTGCTTAAGTGCAAACTACATTTAAAACCTCTTTTTGTAACACTAATTTTAATGTCATGATTTGGTTTACATATTGTTTATTTACTACACTATTCTTTAAATTTTTTTTATGATAATACTAATTCTGTTTACTGTCTTTTCCTTACTTGAGTATTGCAATTTAAAACCTCAAAAAAGTCTCTTCTAATTCCAAGGCATCTTGAATTGTGACTTTCTTGAGGTTCTTCTAAGTTCGTATCCATCGTGATTGATTCATTTGTAGGCTTTCAACTGATTGTAGCTGTCACGATCGATTGTGTGTCCGGAGTATGAAGAACTTGAATGGTGTTTTGGTTGGGCAAGGCACATTACGGAGAGTTACGAACTACTTGTTCTGGTTTGAAATGGTCTGGGAAGGGATTCATGAGTTATATGGCCGTAAATGCCGGTTATGCAAAATATCTTCACATTATGATGCTCCGTAAGGTTGATTTATTGTTCTGACGTTTTGACCCTCCACTCAATAAGGACCTCTCCTTGTGAGACATGACGCGAGCTATAGGAGACAATTCATTGTTACATCTCATTTCTATCAAACCCTTTAACGATAGATCCATTCCTCTGCATTTGTGGATACTCTGGTTTCAAAAAATAGGCTCCCAACTTTGTGTTTCGGTTGCATCATTGTAATTTCTTTTCGTGCCCATGCACTTCTCAGGTCCCGAGAGTTTACAGAAAGGACTTTCATGGTCTCCTAGGACTTGTTACTTGGAGTGGCCTTCTCTGTTTTCTTCGTTGAACTGTTAAGCGGTACGAGTTTCTCTTTTTGATGAAACCTTTCAAAATGTGCTAAATTCGGTTGGAAGATCAAGTAATACTTGAGTGGAGGCATAAATTTTTCTGCATCTTGCCTGAGCACAGGGTGTTCACTTGAAAAATTCTCCTGTTCCGCATCACTGGCTGACATGAACCACGGTGCCGCACTGTGGGTGTCAGTATGTGACTAAGTCTTTTAGGAACGATAACAATAAAAATGAAACTCCAGTTATGGCCAGAGATTTGCCTCTTCATAGTCTCAAGCCCAAACTCGTGTAGAGGATGGGGCTCCGTCAGTAAGCCAACAGCCATTTAAAGCTTTTCACCATAGATACTTATGACTACTCTTAGGCCTTTCACCCTTGGCAATCAGTTTGGAAGGCGCAAATGGAGTTTACATTAAGCAATCGCCTATACAGCGCCATTTAGTATAGGGAACAGATAGCACAGGTTTCTTGTATTTTTCTACTAAATACAAACCTCTTACTACCAAGAACGCACACCTCATTTCCTGTTTTATTCTCGTTCACCATCTCCCCTCCCCGCACGCAGAGCTTTTTCCCCAGATCTATGAGCTTTCTACTCCTCCCTTTCACCAGCACTGTCACCGACTTTCTCTCTTTCGTTTGATCGGCCTTCCCAACACTCTCTCACGCATTCAATCAAATACTCTCATCGGGCCACCCTCTCTCATGTTTGATCGAACTTCTCTCCCGGCCACTCTCTCTCTCTCTCTCGTCTAAGGAGGAGTATTGCCTTGGTGCATCTCCTTATGATAGGAGACACTGCTCTTGGCCTGTCTCCTTCGATACGTATGTTCATCACAATAACATTCAATTACAAGGAGAAAATTATCGGAGAAAGGAAAGTGGGATCTCCATACTATGACGGTGATGAGCTTCGAGGGCACTAATGATCAAAGACATAAGAAGATAGAGAGAATGAAGAGAGAAGAGAGAAGAGAGTGAAGAGGGAGGGAGAGACTGGATGAAGTCTGTAAGCAAAGAGGGGAGTGATGCAATGGGCAGTTTGGGTATTTCCAAAAAAAGAGGTGCTATTTATAAAATGAATGAATGTGCCTCTAGTAATACCCTTCCTCTATTATGGACAAATATCGTTAAGTCTATCTTGCTACATAAGACCTCTATTACAACCTAAACAGTAGGAGGTCCATGACTTCCTAAGCATAGTAAAATATGGGACAAGGAGGGGTTATAAAGTGTAACATTCAGTATGACATTTGATGTTAACATCACAATAGCCTATATATATATATATATATATATATATATATATATATATATATATATATATATATATATATAGAGAGAGAGAGAGAGAGAGAGAGAGAGAGAGAGAGAGAGAGAGAGAGAGAGAGAGACTCATCCATGCTCTAACATCCTTAAAGATCTCAATGGTTTGATCTGTTAGATCAATAATTCATATTTACATTTAAAAGTTAAAAAGTATCACGATATCTTTTGCATAATCAATCCACGTCATGCTATTTTACCTTTTGCTTTAAAGATATCAACCATTAATCTTAAAGATTTGTGATATTTAAAGAGATTTTAACATGAATGTGTGCATGGACTCTCTCTCTCTCTCTCTCTATATATATATATATATATATATATATATGAAATAATAATAAATCATACTTAACATCAAGTTCCCCATAAACCATGATATTTATGATATTTAAAGATGCATATTGGTGTATTTGGTCAGGAGAAAGAGCTTAATGAAAAACTTGAATTGTGAAGTAAAACCCTACAAGCTGAAATTGATATATGTTCTAAAAACAATAATTAGACCAACATTCTGACAAGATGGCAAATAGATTGATATGGGACACATTGTCTGTGACAAGAATATAGCACTCAAATTAGAAGGCAAATAACTAAATATTGTACAACAATAAGATCAATGATGTTGGTGCTATTGAGTTTGAACAGTTAACCGTCAATGTCTAAAGATGACACTGGCGGAATTTAAAAATGAATGTGCAGCCACGTAAGGAATGAGCCAAGTCTTACCGATGCTCTCAAAAAAAATTTTGATACAGTGCAAATCATACTTATGGTCATGCATTTGTTTTCTTGGTAGTGCTAAGGTCATACCTTTTTGACGTTTGGAGAGGTGGACAAATGAAGCTAGTGTAGTGTGTAAGAAATTAGTTGATGGATCCTTTAAAAGAGATGAAACCTTATCTTATACTTTTGGAGTTGAATGAAAACATGACATAAGATCCAGCCAGTGATGTCAAAGGCTTGATTTTGGTTTTGGTATGAACCACAAAAATAAATCACCAAATATAATTAAATTCTTGGACAAACTATACCCAGTGACATCGACAAAATTATCAAATGTGACCAAAGGCCCGCAGCTGTGACCAAATTCAAGTTGTATGGATGTGGTGCTCTTAATCATAGTTGAGCTCATCATGGTCACACTGTGACCCTTTTGAACTTGGGAGATCATAACATGCGATAATTCAAATGGAAATTTTACTGGAGCCGGGTGCGAATTTAAAAAGAAAGACCCAACAAAAAGCTGGTCAGGTGATGATCGATCTGGTTCTTGCCACCCCTACTAGTAAAGAAAGTGGGGTTGGGAGAATAAATGCATCACTAATCTAAAAATAATAAAGAAACAAAAGTATGTGCGTGGAAGCCACTTAGATGAAAAAGCTCCAAAAGGGAAACAGGTGGTTGATGGTTCTTGAAGAATTCACACCATTATCTATAATATAAAGCCACATTTTGTTATAATTATACGAAAGTATTCATGCTAAGAAGATTCCATATCAATAATGGGCGATTAAATGATGTATTTTAACTGATCTTCAGTCAAAAGTTATACAAATTATTCAGAGAACATATTATTTTTCATTGAAAACTCATTTCAGAGACTAGATTTCAAGTGTTTGGAGATGTCTTTAACGTAATACGCTGTGACAATTTCTTGTACTTATTTGTGTAACCAATCATACCTGAGTTTTCTCTATATAGATCGAATAGGATTGAACGCCCAAGCACAAAGGGAGGAGCTGTTACTGCAAAGTGTGGGTCAACTGATGTGGACTCCAATTTTTGGTGCTTGTTTTGGTAGATTGATACAGTGCCCAGCTTCCCAACATGGCCATTGTCAAACTCACCTACCATTCACTGCTTAGAAAAGTTATTTGAAGTCAAACTTAGAACGAGTCACATTCTACCAACACCAGATTGTGAAGAAGTGAAAAGGACTTGAGAAAAAAAACTTTCCTTCCAAAGGCGAAACATATGTTGCAAAGAAATCTTCAAGACTTTGAAAAATCAAAATATAAGAAAAACCTGGTCAGTTTGAGAGCATCGTGGGACCTGATTTGCATGGCATTAAATACAGCCCACTAACCATTCAAACAAGCTAGGTTCAGCGGAAAGATGTTTATCAAATTTTTTAATCGAAAAAATGGAACTATGAAATTTTGTAATTATGGTCGGTTTTTCTAGGCCTTCTCTAATGCAATTAATGGTTCTGCTCGTTGCGTTTGCATATTCCACCCACTCTCTCCTAGTTCTGTAAACTTCTAGTGGGCTGGCTGTCTCTTAACTCTGTCTGCGCTCATCTTTGAAGACCGACATTCATTTCAGGACTCCCCACCTCTGATTTTTCTTTCGAGACCAACTTTCGTTTCAGGATCTCCCTGCTCAGATTTTTCATGCCCCTCTCATGAGGTATCAAAATACGGTTTTCCTCAACTTTACAGTCTTTATAGCTTATACGTTAGAGAGAGAGAGAGAGGGGGGGGGGGGGGGGGGGGGGGGAGCGGTATCTGTGTGTCGAGTATTTGTTACTTTTGGATTTTCTGTGAAGTTTAGTTGGTTCTCGATTTGCCTAACTTTACGTTCTCAGATCTTCTAGCTTATGCTACGTATTTGTCTGTTGAGTATTTTGTTACTTTGTTCTAATTTTTAGTGAAATTTAGTTGGTCATGAGGCATAGTTTTTCAAGCTTGGTGATTCATTCATATGAAATGCAATTTCTCTGTGGTCTGCTTTTGTCCATTCTATAACCATGTTTTCTAATTTCTGTTCTTGTGTCCAACCGTGTTTCTAGATAAGTATCATTGAGGAGAGATGACGCTTTTTCTCTGCTATTATTTCTCTTATATATTCGAACTTCAATGCGCATTTAGCTTCTATTGTATGGGGGAAATGCCTCTTTTGAGAGCTCAATTTCTAGAAGTTAAATATGTCTTGGCTCTCTTCCTTAAATATTTTCGCTTTCTATAGTTGCAACAGCAACATGTGTTCGCCATATTTCAGATCATTTGATGTTCCCTTCACTATACATTTCTCTTGCAATATTTTCGCAGTCTGTCCTCTTTTACCTCAAAAACTCTGGAAATTAAGTTTCAGAATTGAACTATAGTGCCTGCTGCTCCCTGCTTCCGGATATAAGTCTGTTCATTTCATTCAGCAAGTTTGTTCCAAATGACATTCAATCTCTTCCGTTAGGCAATGAATTCTCTTGCAAGTTGAAGAACCATTTTCCCCTATTCTTTGTTGTCACGCTCTTCCTGACTGTTAGTCAGAGTCTCTAGGGCATCCTTGCCACGAGAACGACTGATTGCGCTTTTTGGTTCTTAAACGCAATACATGCTGATAGATTTCCTTTTGTTGCTTTATCTTTCTGCGGTTTGTTTTGTCTTTATGATTATCGGGTTGTGAAGCATTTTATCATCGTTGCTGACAGTAATACTGTTGCATCTTTATTTTGTAGATCAGATCTGAAACAATGCATACAAATGCCCGTGATGGCAATACCAACTAAATAAGTCAATCTATGAGCTTTCCAGATTAAAAGAAACTATCTTGTGCGGCTGCTTTCAAATTTTTTCATGCCAGTAAAGTTTCTGCTAGTATTTTTCTGTGCTTTTGGCATTTTAATTGCTGATCCCAGTTGCTTATAATGACAGATAACTATGTAAAGCGGTCATGATGAGGAAAGTTTAGAGATTAAGCTAGAAGATCAGATTGTGTAAATGGTGACAAATTGTTCCCAAATAATTTCGAGCAACAACCTTTGATTTGGCTTCTAAATTATAAGTTTCCGGTGGACATCAGAGAACAATATAGCCGGCATGAACACTCAGTATTTTTTTGACTCCAGAGAAGGCTACATGACTAATTATTCTCTGGTTCAGCCTTCAACAGTATGCGGAAATTCTCAAGGTCAGCACATGTGTGATGATTCATGTTACATGCCTCAGTGTTCCAGTGTTCCACAATGCACTAATGAGTTCCAAAAACGGAATTATCATGCTTCCGTGTCTCCAATGCAATACTGGACACTTGAGTCATCATCATGTGCTGCAGGAAAATCACTTTGTATTGCATCCATGCAAAGTTTATCATCAGGTGGGAGCTCTATTTCACAGCAAGATTCTCAGGGATGCCCGTCTGAGCTACATCATTCCCCTGATAACACCTACAGTTCGATGGTAAGCCATTCCTTCTTAGCTGAAGAGGAAAATGATTTGGAGCTAAAAGTAAGAGAACTGGCACAAGTAATGCTTGGTTCTGATTTAGAGTGTGGAGATAGATATATCTGGAAGTTCCCTCCAAACCTGCATGAAGTTTGGACCAGAAGCATGGAAAGATATTCAAAAAGGTGGTGTGAGGAATGTCTTAGTTGCATGCGCGAAAGCTTTCACTGATGAAAATTTCGAGTTGGTGGAGTTGTTGATGGAACAGTTGAAGCAGATGGTATCAGTGTCAGGTGAGCCTACCCAGAGAGTGGGTGCTTACATGATGGAAGGACTAATAGCACGACTGGCATCATCAGGAAGTGCTATCTTCAGGTCTCTTAAGTGCAAGGAGCTGACAAGTTTGGACCTCCTTTCTCATATGCATACTCTGTATGAAATATGTCCCTATTTCAAATTTGGGCATCTCTCTGCAAATGGTGCTATTGCTGTAGCACTGAAAGGAGAAGATAGAGTCCATATCATTGATTTCCAAATTTCACAAGGTGCCCAGTGGAATACCTTGATTCAGGCCCTTTCTGCAATGCCAGGTGGTTCTCCATACTTACGAATCACGGGTATCGATGATGCAAGATCATCTTATGCCAGAGGTGGAGGCTTGCAATTAGTTGAGCAGAGACTGTCGAAAATTGCCAAGTCATACAACGTGCCATTTGAGTTCAATGCTGCGGCAATGTCTGGGTGTGATGTAGAAGTCCACATGCTCAAGGTTCAACCTGGTGAAGCCTTAGCTGTGAATTTCCCTTTCCAGCTCCATCACATGCCAGATGAAAGTGTAAGCACAAGCAATCATAGAGACAGGCTTCTGCGCTTGGTTAAGAGTTTGTCGCCAAAGGTGGTTGCTCTGGTAGAACAAGAATGTAATGCCAATACTGCGCCTTTCTTCCCTAGATTCATGGAGGCTCTCAATTACTACACTGCCATGTTTGAATCGATTGATATCACCCTACCGAGAGATAGCAAGAAACATATTGATGTTGAACAGCACTGTTTGGCAGGTGAGATAGTGAACATAATTGCTTGTGAGGGTGATGAGAGAGTGGAAAGGCACGAGCTTCTTGATAAGTGGAGATCACGCTTTGTTATGGCTGGGTTTAGGCCGTATCCTCTGAGTTCTGTGGTGAATTCCACCATTAAAAGTTTGTTACAGAGTTACTGTAAAGACTATACGCTTGAAGAAAGAGATGGCACTTTGTATCTTGGATGGAAGAACAAAATCTTAGTGACCTCTTGTGCCTGGTGTTGAATAAAAGATGCAGATTATGCTCATCGTCATAATCTTTTTTAGTTGCTTACTCAACAGTTCGTTGCTCTTTAGATTTTCCATAGGTTTCTTCTCTTTTCTCACATACTTCATCTGCTGAGCTCATCTCAAACTCAAATACAAGCAGTCATCTAGGTTTATTTTAAGATTTTTGATCGCTGTTGCAGATTGGATGTAGGTTGTATTCAACACTGCTAGGTCAGGGTCGGAGGCACGTGCGGCATAAAGTCCTGTATGAAGATCTGAATTTCACTTAGCTTTCTGCGCATGATTCTCTTTGCGTTCACTGTATACGTTCCTGTACTTGGTGTAGGGCATGTTAACATTCTGAAAATGCAATTTGGTTGTTATTGCCAAATATGCACCTGCATGTGCATGTACTGTGTTGTAGTCTGTTTCTTTTGATTCATGACATGGGGAACTGCACTGGCTTTGGGAGACTTTGTTCGCTGCCGTCTGTTGTCTTAATTTGCTGAACTAAATATCAAATCCTCAGGTTGCCTTCCTTTCTGAGAGCATATAAGAAAATCTCATGAAGTCAGATGAAAACAAACAATATTTAGCATGTCTAGATCCACAGCAAGCGCATGTTTCCTTTGTTTTTCAGTAACGAGTTGTCTGATTATTATGCAAAGATTTTATATATATCATTGTTCATTTGGCTGTATCCTTCGCTTGTCATGTCTTTGTGTATATAATTATTTTGTAATACATCTGAAGAAGAGTTGGTTGCATCACCTCTTTAAAAGAAAATGTAGACTTTGAACAGAGAGCTCTTTGGCACAGGCTCAGTGAGACGAAGAATTTTCTTATTCATTGTGGTGCAAGAGATCGTGTCCTGCGATCAGAAACTAAAAGAGGCGATCTCAAATTTACCATCTTAATTATTTTATGTAAAAATGTATAATACATCAGTTGGATTACTTACCATCTTTTGACCCAAAAAATGCTAGGCAGAAAAGAAACAAGGAGGAAGCAAACGTATGCTTGATACAGGTAAAGCTGACTAAGGTGAAATTGATACGGGAAACATGATTTTGAACTGCACAGAAACAGTTTAAAAGCAAAGTAGTCAATCCCATTTCCATCTGGTAATCACCCCTACAGAATACTGCACACAACAATAACAACTAAGTATTTTTCTATACTAGATGGGGTCGGTTAGATGATTTTTTGTTTCCATAGAATCCGATCATGTGCTACAGAATACTGCACACAAAAATGAAACATACAATTGTAAAGGAGCCAGCATATTCACCTCTCTCTCTCTTTCTCTCGCATGCGTTCTTGTTCTCCCTGCTTCTCCTCTCTTTAAGTGAGTCACTCCCTAAGGCCATCGGATTTGCTCCAGATAGGCGCGAATCTGTCACAGATCATCCCTTTCCCCTAACATCTCAGCGCCCCTCTCCGATTCCTCTTCATACACAACAATCACTCGTAACCTGAACATCATAGCAACTGATACCATCGTTCGTAGTTAGGAGAACATGAAATACCACCTGGCGTCTAACTGGTGAACATAGTACATGCATAGGCTAAAGTGGTAAATGAAAGATAACAACCAACACTTGCAAAAATGGCAGTGAACCAATAGCATCTGCTAGACCCGTACCCTTTGCCACATTACTTATTTTATAAGCGCGGAATGCACCCTATGTCTCGCAAATGAAGCATAAGAGAGTAACCTTTGAAGAAAAAAATCAGTAACCTTTATATATTGAAGGATATCATTGAAGGAAGTGGGCATGTGAAATCTAAATATTCATTCAAGCTATGGAAGAAAGAGAACCGTGGTAGATGGAGAAACAGAACAATCTTCGTTTCTTTCCAGTAGATGTAAAACTTGAAGAACAATTAAAGAAGAAGATTTCCATCTCCAGCCCGGTGCTTTCTACGATCCGTTCTTCACAAGCTGTGCAGTTTTGGCTCCTTGACTCCAGTGCACAAGAACAATAGGAATAAAGACAGACTACTGACACTAATGGAATTGCACATCATCAAGTGCAAGTAACATAATTTGTAGGTGTCGCCATTTGAATTGACCGTTTCTCAGGAATGACAGCACATTACATGAGACTGAAATATCAAAAGATAAAGGAGTATATCAGAGAACTATGACCCTCATTCTCAAGGGAGGAAAAGCTGGACAAAGTATCAGGCGACCAAATGAGTCTCCGAGAATCCAGTTGTACGTATTTTGATTACCAAAAGAGATTACGTAAAAACAGATGATGAAACAACTACATTACTTTTACTCTTAGAAAAGGTAAAAAAAGAAAGAACTACAATTGTATTATTGATTTCTGATCTCATCGTTGATAACACATCTATTTATACTTCCACATAAACGACATGTATCGTGCCAAACTTTTCATGCATAATCCTCAACAATTCTCCACTTCTATGTTCATGTCACTCTTTCTGCCATCATACTAATTGGAGTATGTCAACTAACCTTATAATCTGTAAGATCAACTCTAGGTGACAGGTCTATTTCAACGTTCAAGGTCTACATCTTTTCTATACCCAGTATCCCTTCTTTTTCAAGATTCTCCACTATTGTCACGTACCCTTCTATATTTTCTAGTATCATCACATACTACCCTACAAATCCATATCCACAATCATCAAGGGTATAAGTCGCACCCAAATTAATTGCATGCTAGAAAAACTAATACATTTGTTTCTTTAGCATGATTGTCAAGATTTTATTCATTCGATGTTAGGATCTATAAATAGAACAACTTCTTTTCATACTTTCAAGCTTTTATACAACATTTTTGAACAATCTTTGCTAGAATTCCTTGTCTTACTATTTTCATGAACTTTCTTTGGATGTTCCAATTGCCAAGTCAACTCTCGGTCTCTCTGAGTTCTGCATCGAGTTACTACCCCTTACTCGGGATGAATTTGTGTTGTTATACTATCCAAACTTTCTTTGTCCTTCGCTCATGACTAATCAATTGTATGTCGATTAGGTAGATGAGATTAGAGACCAGAAATGCCACCTTTGGATACAATAGGGTATCCATGATCTTATCACGTTGTCCTGCTTGTCCATCCAATTCGATGGCAACCTCCTCTATTCTTTCTTATTCTTTTGGATTTTCTAGTACAACCACTTCTAATTTTCTTTCAAAATGATGTATCCCACCATTTTGGATGTTCAAGCAATAATGTCTTTCAATTGATGGTATTGATCCTATCTCTTTAGTAGACCAAGATTTCTATACTCCAAAACTCTCAATACAACACTTTTAAAATGACTTTATCAGTCGTCATTTAGATACCAAACTAGTAATAGATAATGAACACCATGCATTCCTCCTACTATTGTTCTATCATTACATTACCTATGTTTGTGAAACCAAAGCTAATGATGAGTATGCATGATATATTTTCGCTATTATGTATGATACTAAACTATCACTTGCCCCCTTCATTTTGACTATGGTATATCAGTCGACTAATTTTGCTCTTAAGGCCCTTTGAAATGTTAATTCTACCCATCTTATAGGAGGTCTACTATGATTTCTTCAATCATTATTGATATGTTAGTACCTACCTTAAGCCTCATTCCTTCAACCTTGGCTTCGCCAATAAAGATTATTACTTAATTATAGTCCATCAACCCCAAATGAGGATTAAAGATGCCATCTTCCCAGTTGTATTAGCAATAAAATGCCACAAATAACTGACATGTGTGATCAAGCTTCACAATTTCTTCTTTATCTTGGGATGTTGGGCCTCAATGATGGCTCTGGCCTTACTTGGGTCGACTTCAATCTCTCTATTATGTACTAGGAAACATAGAAAATATCCAGCAAAAATTGAAAAAACACATATGTTAGGATCCATCTTCAAATATTGCCATCATATTCATGAAAAAACTTACTCAAGATCGAACAAATATTGTTTAAAACTTTTTTATTTGATCACAATATTATTAATGTATATCTTTATGATTTTTTAGATTAAATCATGAAAAATATAGTTCATCGCTCATTGATATGTGATACCAATATTCTTAAATACAAATGGCATCATAAATCCCTAACACCCTTGAGCATTGAAATGATGTTCTATGTGTATCCTTAGGATTTACCTTAACCTAGTTATATTTTGAGGTGTTGTCCATAAACAATAAAATCTCATCGGTAGCTACTACATCAATCACATATCTATCATTAGCATGACATATTGATCTTTTGAAATAACTAATAAAACTCGGTTCATACTTTTGGTTGGGATAATTTAATGTTGTTATACCTCCGGTAAGATAATTTCTTACTTATCCCCAAGCGGTTTGACACATGTGCTTTTGAGACTTAGTTTAACATGAGAAGTTTCCAACCATTGTAAGTAATCTCAGAGAACCTAGGATTGACTATCCATGAGTTACTTTAGGTAGTTAATTGACAAGATCACATTTCTTCCAAGGCAATAAGTATGATAATCAAACTTAACCAAGGTGAATAAAATAACGTCTTAGATGTCCTAACATTGGCTTTGAAAGAATCCTCCTCTATATCGATGACCTCAACCATTTTATCAGTCCAAAACATTAACTTCTAATATAATGTTGAGAAAACACAATGATTTGAATATATCCAATCTCTTTTGAATAACGAGAATAACTCAGGTTATTATTAACCACAAACAAAGGGTAGTTGAGGTTTTCAATCCTATAGTAAGTTTAACAGCTATGACTCCCACGATAACTGAGAGTTCTTAAAAATTAGACATCTTGAGGTTCATCATGATTAAATTTGAAGGCATTCTCTCAATATGTCATAATGTGTTACTCGGCATTACATTCAATATAGCATCATCATCCATAAAATCTAGCTAAATATAAACACTACAAACCAAAGCCGCCCAATCAAATTCATCTTCTAGAATTAGTAAAGTATCTTATCCAAGAGCAAAACTCATTGACAAAATTGTAATTATCTCTTTCAAAAAGTATAAAAGATCTAGAAGATCATCACCAAAGTCTTCATTAGGTATGTACATCTCATTCAAGAAGTAGTCATCCTCAACTTCTTTCAATTCTTGATTATTACTAATTTGTGCTTTCAACCCTTCGACAATCTTGAGCGACAATCAATTATTCATAATAATTATTGTATACCCTAAGAACTCGCATGCATTCATCCCAATCTTTGGAGCAAGTTGTATCTTTAAGTTTGTGATGGATATCTCTAGCTCCATCATCTCATCCTTTGTTTTCCTCTTTTGGTCTCTCAACTTCTTTTGCCCGATCTATCATGTATATGTAAAGTCTTTCTCATCACAAGGTGGTGAGAGCCTCTACCCTCTGTCTTATAGCTACCTCTTTAGGACCATGAACAACCAACCAATTTTTTCTCCATTCATCGAGAACTGCTCAATCCATTTGTCTAAGTACTCAGGAAGAAAATATAGAGGACTTCACACTTAGCATTCTTGGTATCCAATTTTCACTTGCCTATTCCTATAGAATCAGGCTCTGACTTTGAGTATTGAAGACTTTGTCTCTATCTTTGGGGTTAATCATGCTCTGACTTCTCGTCAGAGTATACAATGACTCAAGAATGGTCATTTAAATGATGTTTCTCATTATTATTAAAGAGCCCATCACATTCTAACCTCCTCTTATATTAAGCCACCTTCATTGAGCATGTCGCTTCTAGGTTCAATTAATCGGCCAATGATCAAACAAAAATTGAGTACTTAGTTGAGAATTCTCTAGCCATTGCTCAACTCTTTAGGATTCGTTAAGGCTTCATCATCTGACCTTGTATAAGAAAGCAATTTCTATCCCACAAAATGTCCAACAAAGTAAGACCACCATGCACTCGGAGCTTGACAGTTTTAGGCGAATGCCAATGATGTTGACAAAACTTTGATCTTAGCTTAGTCTCTCAAGGCCACTCCATTGTCATGAACAAAAAGCCATCATTCCTATAGAAGCAAAATAACTCTTTGAGGATAAAATGGGCTACATGATCTTGGATGAAACTCCAAATTCTGTCACGATTCCAATTGGCAAAGCCAAGGTTTCCTATGGGTATGTCCTCAAGCTTGGTATGTAAGGTGACTCGACAAATGAACTGGTATAGGAAAATCTCATTCATCCACTACCTCAACTTTTTCAAAGAATGTCATGTGTTCTAGTCTTGTTCGATTGGTGAGGCATACATGATGATGATATACTTCACTCACCTAGAATGATTTGAGTCTATTTTCCATGTTCCATTATGATAGTCTATAGTGGCAAAACAAGATCCTCCTTTGCTATAGTTGATATAAGCAAGAGTGGATTTGCATTAGTCTCAAGTTTCTTATCTATAAACTTAAGATGTCTATCCGTAATAGCCTATTGTATAACCGAGCAAAACTTAACACATTGATTTATGTCATGAGAAGTTATGTTATGCCACTTACAATACCATAGCATCTTCTTGAATTAGTCTCAAAATTGTATTGAATGCCCTTCTAGCTAAATGAATTTGTTGATCCTTGAAAAGTAAATCATAGATCATTTTCAAGATATCAAAACCATGGTTCTTTCTCCTTCCTCTTTGGAGTTGAAGAGCATTGTAAATAGAAAGAGGCCCTTGTGTTAACTCGACAACCATAACTTCGGCTGAGTCAGTCTCATAATCAGTATCCTGCATCATATCTTGTATGTAGGAAATCAAAGCTTATCATTGATTACACATCAAAATTTATTTCTGTTACCAAATGCATTCGTGATATTGAGGATGTATTTGACCTCTACCACAAGGTTGAGCAAAAGTATCATTGTCAATGCTACATATTGAGCCATGGTGAGCTACATTTGATAACAGATGACGAACTCATAAAATTTCTTAAAAAAACCTCCATAGTATCTTTCGCTTTTTGGTGAAGGTTTGTCAAGTTTATCGGTATTGGCTGAGGAAAAATCTTGTTGTAGCGTTTGAGAAAGGCCTTCTACATCTCATCTCATGTTTGGATTGATGTAGACTTTGACGAAGTATAGAAAGCATAAGCTTAACCCGTGAGAAAAGACACAAAATGCTTGAGTTTATGAAACTAACTATTGTCCAATTCCCTACACAAGAGTAAATTAAGTCAAATGTTCTCTTGAATAATTATCGTCTTGTTTTAAGAAAATAGTAAGCTTAGCATTGAAGCCCATCTGGATTGGTGCTAGCCTATCAACCTAGTTAGGGTAAGGCTTACAATCTCAAACATTTTCGAACTAAGTCAATGACCCCATCGCGATTCATTAGGGCATCTTCTAACTCTGGGGTTGATTCAACATCAGATTGTCGAATGCAAATTGGTAGTGTGCTAGTGAGAATGGACCTTGATAAGGTTGAAATGGTTGGACTTTAGGTTGTTGATATACCAAATGTTGTGAGGGAATTGGTGGCTCAAAATCCACTGGTTGTGCTATTGGGATTAGATCCTAGACGAGTGGTCCCCGATATATTAGGTGGTATCGAGGTAACATAAGGTTGGGTAGTAGTCACCCAATTGAAACAAAGAGAAGACTACAACTTTTGATAGCCTATCATCTATCAATGGGTCAGAATGATTAAGGTCCAAACAAATCCTGGTCCCAAATTGGACTTGTGACTTGTTTAGGGGACTTGGGCTATGATGGTGAAACCATGGGCTGTGCTTATAGCGCATGCGTCACTTCAATAGGTCCACCACTCCCAACTCCATGGATCCAACTTGTGGATCTTTTCTTGTTTTATGAAACCCTAATAACCCTAGCGGGTACATTGCAGGTAGGGTTGAGGTCAAATCTAACCCATCGGCATCCCCAGCTTTTGGGATAAGTTAAGGTCGAATGATCGACTACCAAAGCTTGATAATCAACATCTGCTTCTCTCAAAGCTTACATTTTATTGTTATTTTTTATACAATCGGTTGGCGAAGCCAGATGCATGTCTTGGGCGTGGAAGTCATGAGTCGACCCCCTGAGCTATTGCTTCATTTGGCTTAGATTTTAATTGTGACCACCCGTTTCAATATTTTCGAGGTTCAATATTTCCAGATACGGTGCCAAAGCGGACCTATTTAATAATAATACTCACAGCCAAAGCCATGATTCCGGTGCACAGAGAATTGGCTTTGGTCCCCTTTACTCATGGGTCATGGCATCCTTCCGTCTGCCAACGACCTATATAACGCTTGTTAATCGGGCAAGCGGACCTTACCTTTTTTTTTGTGTGTGGGTAGGCTGTGAGTGCTTTCAAAAACGCCCTGACGTCTCTTTGAAAAGCGTTTCCCTGATTCTCTTTTTCCTGCTACATCACCGGACCAATGTCCGCCATCTTTTCGCAGTCATTTCGGGCATGATTGTGCGGCAATCCGCCGTGAGGCAAGGGCGTCCAACTCATCACAAAGCAATGAAGAAGATGCCGAGGGTAGCCTCAAGCGATGCATACGTGAAATCACATGCAAGCAGTGCATTTAGAAATCTCGGCCGCTCATCTTTGTGATGGACAACTGCTGCCGGTTTGATCAAGGATGGACGGCTGAGGAAACCATTCGAAATGTGAGCTGGCATATTAATACCGGGACGGTCATGTACGTGCATTCCTATTGAGACTGTGATGCTTGGCTGGCATCCATGAATTAATATGGGATTGAAGGAAGTTGATCGAAGGGGATGCACATGCAAAGGTCCTATTATTGAAGGGCAAAGGGGAACTGGTACTTGAGAAAGACTGCTGAAGAATTTAAGTTTATCAATCTAGCTGGGGCCACTTAGTACCAAATAAAATATTGTCTTTGCATTTTCTCAAATTGATTAATCAAGGGTGCAATTTCGTATCAGAGGCAACGACCTGACGAGAACCAGAGCTGGATAATCTAGGTTTAGGCACCCCTGGCTAAGCCTGTCTCGACTCGAAGAGACCTGACAAAAGTCAGGTCAGTAAGACATCTGTATGTGGCTATGCCACCGCACGACTTGGCCACATGTACCACAAGCTCCAGCACTTTCTATAAAATAAATCTCGAATGGACATGGACAAAATGATAAACTGATACGTACGTTGTCCGGCTCCAAGTGAACACCCCAGAAAAAGCCACCGGAAAACAGGATACGCTTTGACTGATGCTAAAACGCTGGTGAGCTCTCTCTCTCTCTCTATATATATATTAATCTTCACTTATATTTGGGTATTGGTTTTCGAGTACATGAGTACAATAATACTGTTTTTGGTTTTTCCTTGAAAACTCTTATACTTTTTCAAATTATAGTTAATAGTACATGATAGGGATAATCTTGACAGAATTTCTCAAAACGACTTGTGAAGATTTGTTGTCATTATTCAGGCTATAGAAAGAGTTTAGATCTTTCCTTCCACGAGTTTCCACTTCACTCCTGCATTTTTTTCCATTTGTGTTCCTTGTTCTTAACTTCTGCCGCGGGTTTTTCTTCGGAAGTTACAATGCCACCCAATGTTTCAAGCAAGATGGCATATATGAGTTTCATGTGCTACTTTCTCCCAGTTGATAGAGAAGAGATGACTTTGAAGCTGCGAGATACCCAAACTTCATAAAGTCCTAACCAGCCTTGACTCTCTTTCTAAGTTTCAAATTTCAATTGATCCCACTGTCTTCTCCGAATGGTGTCTCCTTTCATCCTTGATGTCCTTAGAATCATTAGGTTACCAATTATTCTAATTATTGGTGTCGATCCGTTGATTAAGATTTTCCAACTCCCGAGCTTAATTTACAACTTTTTTGGGTTAAATTCGTTAATAAGTACTTGGATTACCTATGACTGGTGTCGATGCACCACCATGTCTTCCCTTTGTTCTCATTCTACTATTCATTGCTTACATCTCTCGAACAGGAGTGAATGACATTCTTGGTATATTTTTGTTATGATGTTCATGACTAAGTTATTTTTAATTTTCTTTTTTTTGGGTATGGTCTATCACTCGACAAACTCGGCCTTTCAGCAGATTAAGGACAACAAGTCGTTCAATGGCAACGGTAGTCCTCTTTTTGGTCATTGTCCATTGTTCGGCAAACACAACCCTTTAGGCTTTAGCAGATGAGGGATAAGTCGTCCCATTGCGTTCAGTAAGGTCCTCTATAGAATCCCCGAACTACGGATCCACCTCTATTTCTCCAAGTTCGGCCTTGTCTACATACGCAACCTACCTACGGAGTGCATTTTCTTGGAGGAGACATTATCTTATGTCCTAATTGTCTCAGCAACCTCTACCCCAACTATCATCTCGAGGATCTTTTTCTTAAGACGGCAAGATCATTGGGACTTCTTCCAGCTATACTTTGGAAAGGTGACGTCTCCCACCACGATTGCTCTAATTAAAGACTTCTCTTGAGTAGATGTCGACGATCTTTAGACCAAGGGAGCTTTTGAATGGGGCAACTCCACTATCAAGATTTAATCTGATCTTCGTGGAATCATACTATCCTTCACAACTTGGCTTGATAGTTGGGCTTATGATAAGGGTTGCCTAACCTAATGAATCTATTAGCGCAACAACATGTTACCTTCTCTTGTGCCGAGATCCTTAAGGTAGTGAATCATGCAGTTGGAGCGAATTTTCAGCTTCCTTCTTTTTATCCTTGTCCAGGTGAACCTCTGGAATTTGTTTGTTAGTGGATTAGTTGCAGTTTCGATCTATTCCCACACTCCCTAAAGTCAAATAGTTCCTGATTCCTTACTACAATAGAGATTAGAGATGCTGACACTAATAACAATCCCCGCTCAATAGTTCAGAACTGGTTTCTTGCGTCCTTTAGACGTATTTTGCCGTCTAGTCTGAAGATCATGCAATACCTACTCTTAAAAAGGATGCAATAAGAAATTGCTCAAGGCAGAAGGAAAGATCTCAATTGGATGGTGATGATCTTGCTACTCTGAGTGGGAGAGATCAACGTAGACTCTCCTTTGGGATCGGGTTTATTCTCTAGTGTGACTGTGGTGGCAGAGATAGCTACTGTGTTAAAGTATTTGTTGATTCTAATGAGATCTCAAATTTTGTAGGGACCTTCTGACAAGTTGTTGCCAAATTCGTATCCCCCTCCTTCTCGAAAGCCTCTGGTCATGAGAGCGCTTTGAGGTCATCTAAGGTGACCCCAAGCTATTCACACGAGACAGCCCCCGAAGACCTCAAAAGAAAATAGGTTTTTCGTCAAGCAGACTATTGCGACCTTTTTTTCCAAACCAACCCTAAGAAAACCATACACTGGGCTCGCGATGGCATAGGAACCCTTGGGACAATTATCCTCATGGGTGAGATTTCTTCTGAAATGAGGGCGCTAACTTTGCATGAAGATTGTTCCAGGTTTTGTTTGATGCTGTCGATGGGGCTCTGCCTCCTAATCTCTTGAAGCAGTATGGATATGTGTGTAGCCTTCCTCCGTGAGGCTGCTTGAAGCTGACCATCGTACTGCAACTCAAGCCAAATTCCGTCCACTGAGATGGGTTGATTTGCTTTCCACACAGAGCTTGCAAGGAGAGGTTCGCTCGAGTTGTCGAATTATCCCGCAAGGTTCGACATGTTATGAGAGTCGTCTAAGTTGAGGACCGTTGGGATGCTGAGAACTTTGCCAGTATGCAGAGGTGGTGAACTTGGACGTCAGGGTATGCAAAGGGACAGAGCTGCGCTACGATAAATAGCACTTTCAAGGGGAATCTGATTGACTTTCTCATTGTATCGGGAGACTTCGACGCTTCTTAATGAAAAGCTCTAGAACTTCTTTTGGAAATTTGGTTTTATGCTATATTGCCCTTTCTTGCTTCATTGTACTGGGGCACAAACGATGGGCAAAAGAGTTATTTTATTGCGATGTATTATGTCACCGCTTGAAACTGCACGTATGAAAAGCTGAACCGCTGTCGCATGCTTTATAAGACCTTCCAGCATCTTTCTTTTCCGAAACTCCTCTAGCAAGGTTCCTGCTATCACCTTCTTCATTTTACCTTCCCACTTCTCCATGGCTTGAAGGACGTGACAAATCAAGAAGCAGGTTTCCGCCCATGGATTTTGCTGAAACCAGATCCATCCTCGGGTCAATTATTACGCATAGAGGGTTCAAAATGAAATTATCATTTTGAAAGAGCCCAGGATGTGGCCAAAGCCGACTGCGAAATGCTTAGATGGAACTAGCTAGTAGCAGCTTAATACGATGATTCTTGGTGGCAATGGGGTATCTACTAACAAGCGAATAATCCTGATTCTAGAGGGTTGCCGACCTGGGTATGCCCCCAATGAACACAAGTTTATTATCATTATCACGACATGCTCTGGAAAAGGAACTTCTCAGAGCAAGGTCGTCTTGTTAAGTGCACAGAAGCCATTATAGCAACAAATTTCCAGTGTCCCATTTGAATAATTGGATGCAATATCATGCAGTACTAGTGGAGATACGGAAGCAGGTGCTCGTGCCTCCCCACATCTCTCTCTCATATGTTTGTTATATACGTGTTTTCGTGAAATCTTAATATAACATGGTTTGCTTCGATCAATTGCTAAACCCAAATTTGACCTGTTCGTCCTACCTCTGTGATTACTCTGGCTAATCCTGATCCATCCAATATATGGTGGTGTCCGTATATGATTTCACCATTAAGTTTTGACATGCGTTCTACTTCAAATCAAAAGGGTTTGTCAATGGGTTGGATTGAAATCCAAAGATAATCGAGGTTCAATTTGGTTAAAAAATTGAATTCAGTTAGCTGTTTCGGGTTGGCAACCCTGTTGAATCTGGATTGATTCAGGTCTGCAAAAAGATCCAAATAAGGTTTCTGGGTAGCAAAAATTTTGTACAAGGACCCGACCATAACCAACTTGTTGACATCCTTAGATGCAAATCCATACATGTAACTTTGGGCGCATTGGAAAATGATTCTGATTAATCTTCATAGGCAAATGAACAAAATGAACCAAACAACCCTTGTTCATTGCTCATCGTCTTCTATATTACTAAGCGGAGCTGACTACTGATCGAGCAATCTGTGTTCACGAGCAGTTGTCATGCTTCTATGAGGGATCCTCACCTAGTTCAAAGAGAGATTTCCTTCACTACCGTAGCTCTTCATTTATCAAAACTCTTCCTTTGTAAAAAAGAAAGAAAATTGGCCGTGATTTACCTTAAATAAAACTTAGATCAAGTATCATATATTAAGCTGATAAAAATAGATACTAAATTTGTTCTTGGCAGAAAAAAGGTATGATGATGTACTATCTTTCATTACTTTCCACCTTATAATTCTTTTAATGTCTCCCTCGCTTAGTTCAACAAGAAGCAACGCTTACTATTTTCCCCATCCAACCTTTGTCTCACTCACTCTCAAGTGTGCAAACAGCTGGCTGATCGAGACCGTCTCAGGCGTCGAGGACTCGACCCAGCCTGATCAAAATGATAAGGAATAATCGTAGGAGAAACCAATCGAAAATGCAGGGATTTGCAAATGATCAAAGACCAAAACGGCGGTGACTTGAACAAACTCTAGAGTACGGTTTCTAAGAAGACCGGTTCAAGCGGAGCCTGAAACAACACTCTCGGGCAGCTCTTTTTACCAGATCAACTCATATTGGAATGAATGCCGGCTTCGAGCCTGACCATCTCACCACAATGATGGACTCATGGATAGTGGATGGCGCCTGCCCATCACCCATCAACATTATATGTGTGTGCGTGTGTGACTGGTAGTCAGTTATTCTGCTTGCTAGCTGATTCTAGATGTCTCGTTTAATCCAATCTTTAGATGACTAATACTCTAAGTATGTTTAGGTTTAATTGTAATCTCTCAATATTTATGGTCACGTTTTACTTTACCATTTTTTTATCTCATGTTAAACTTTTTTAGGATCACTTTATTCTTCTTGGTGCACTTATTTTTAACTGATGGAAGATAATATACAGACTCACTATTAAGTAATATTTTTTACTTTATAGATTCAAATCTTAACCATCAATCACCTAAGATAGATAGTTGAGATTTGTTTAGTTTTGCTAAGTGTATATATATGAGTCTTCCTCTCTTTATAATAGGAATCCAAGACCAAGGTAAGACAAGTTGGACGAAGCAAATCAAGATGTGGATTGTTCAGGCACCAATTGATCCAATTCAGTACTTTGGATTGATCCATTTACCCCAACTCACAACCAAATCAAGCAGTCAAGAATATGATTCCAGAAGATCTAAGCATCAGTTATTATTAGCCAACCTATTGAATTAAAAACAAGAGTTAATTTCTCACCTTTCCAACAAGCATTAGATTCCCTAGGAGTCTCTTTTCATTTTCCATGTAGTCATTAAGTGCTTTAGACAGCTCCTAGGCAGCAATAGTTAGTTAGCAGTTTTAAATTAATGACATAATTTTTAATGTTTTGAAAATTACAGTATTTAGTTTTAGCACTTAGCTTAGAGGGTTGTTCTAAGCTATATAAACCCATCCATATGAATGAAAATGGAAGTGGTGATTTTCTGTAGAGTTTCTGTATTTCAAATCTCTCTCTTATCCTTAACCGGTAGTGAATGAGTTGATCTTTATCATCTTGGTGAGTGATATCCATTGTGTGGCATACCATGTGTGCATGGGTGAGAGTTGGAGAGTCATATCTAACTCGTGGGTGAGAGTGTGTGTTGGTAAGTCACATCCAACAAGTGTGTGTGCGTGAGTCCACTCAAAACTTGTACAACTACTTCCATGTGAAAGCGTGTGATGTATTTGAGCATTATTTGATGCTTTTTGCTTAACCAACATCCTCTCAACTCGCGATTCACATCATTTGGTGCTTTCATTGAGATAAAGAGGATTCACAACACCAGGTAACCAATTTTCATTCTACCTTCTCTAACCCGTGACATTCTTCTCTTCTTTCTCTCTCATTACTATTATTACTCTACCCACATCCCTTATCACCCATCTCCATCTTCTTGCCTCTTTCACATGCACCCAACCCTCGTTGAGTTTTTATTCATTGTTCTTTGCCCTTTCATTTCTTACAAGCCCAATTATTTCTTCCTTATCACCCCTGCATGCACCAAGCTATAACTCACATTTTCTCTTTCATTAATAACGCCACACCTAGTTGGACATCATACTTTCCTCCAAAGTCCCCACCATCAATGGACAATACCCAAACAAGTCTTGGCCTTGGGACGTTAGTAGAAGAGCTCAAGTCAAATGTAACCTCGTCATGCTCAACAAGCGCAAAATGTTGGTCATTCAAACTATGGAGTTGCAAGCTCAACCTTGTCATGAACAATGAGGGAACCTATTTCGCACCCACAACACTAACAAGAACAAGGTCTATAATGTTATCATAGACAACAGGAATTGCACGAATGTGGCTTCAACTAAGCTCGTGCAAAAATTTGAATTGATTATGCGGGATCATCCTCATTCGTACAAGATTCATTAGTTAAACAATAAAGAGGGATATGACATCACTAAATAGGTTAGCATTCCCTTCTCCATTGGGAATAACTACCATGATGAAGTTCCATGGAAGTGGGTCACTTATTACTTGGATGGTTAAGAAAGTTCGACCAAAGGACCACTTATGATGGGTTTCACAATACCTACTTTTCGTAAAAGATGAAAAACAAATCACTCTTATATCACTCAATCCAGAGCAGAATGAAAAAGAACTCGAGAATGCTAGTCAGAATTCTAAGCCAAATCTTGTTGTTCTTGAGCAAGAAAAGAAGAAAGACGATATTGTTTCCCTCAATATAGAACAAAACTTAAGGAAAGAGAGCTTTATATCCGAAGAGACTCGATCTTCTTGCATCAATATAAGTGACAAAATTACTGTATTAGATCCGGCAAGTGAGAAGCTAGAGACTGTCGATGATCCTAAAACCAACAATGCTTTTTTTAAGGAGTTGGATTTCAACCTGGCCCTCAAAAATGAAGGTGAGCAAAAGAATGCCCTCTTGTTTCCAAGTAAGGCATATGAGTTTGAGTTCAATAATGAAGTTCATCTAAGCAAAGACCCTAATGTCAAACAAGCAATCCAAGCATGTTTTTCGTGATTAAAGCTCTATAAGCAAGAATACTATGTCACACCAAATGATTGTACAACAAGAGTAAGTGTTGTTATAGAGTTTTGCTTGTTGCATGTGGTAAATGATATATTTGAAGTACATGCTACAACTCTTTGTCTGCAATTCAAGATGAGCTTGTTTATTCCTGACCTTGTCACAATTTCCTCTAGTTTCGTTATAGTAGGTATTTGCTTATGTGGTTTCTTTTGATAGTTAAGTGTAATCGGTCTTGAGTCATATAAATGTCTTGGTAGGAAAACTTTATAACAAATAGTGCCGAGAACTCTTTGTAAGCAGCTGATCGAAGATCACCTTGTCATGAAAATTTAAGATCACCAACGACTGGATTTGATGACAAATCCTTACCAACCCCAAGAGTATGATATGAATCTAAGAGCAAGCTTACACAAGTTGGGCGAAGCAAATCAGGATGTGCAATCAATCTATAGGACATAGATTAATCAGGCATCAACTGATCCAACTCAGTACTTTGGATCAATCCATTTACCCCAACTCAAAACCATCTCAAGTAGCCAAGAATAGGATTCCAGGAAATCTAAGTATCAATTATTATTAGCCAACCTATTGAATTAAAAACAAGAATTAATTTCCCACCTTTCAAAGAAGCACTAGATTCACTAAGAGTTAAATACTCTTTTCATTTTTGAGGTAGTCATTAAGTGCTTTAGATAGCTCCTAAGCAACAATAGTTAGTTTGCAATTTTAAATGAATTAGGATACAATTTTTAATGTTTTGAAAATTACAACATTTAGTTTTAATGCTCAGCTTAGAGGGTTGTTCTAGGCTACATAAACCCATCCATATGAATGAAATCGAAAGTGGTGATTTCCTCCAGAGTTTCTGTATTTTAAATCTCTCTCTTATCCTTAACCGGTGGTGAGTGAGTCAGTCTTTATCACCTTCGTGAGTCATATCCCTTGTGAGGTAGACCGTGTGTGCATGGGGTGAGAGGTGGTAAGTCATATCCAACTCGTAGGTGAGAGTGTGTATTGGTGAGTCACATCCAATAAGTGTGTGTGCATGAGCCCACTCAAAATGTCTCCAGTTACTTTCATATATGAGCGTGTGATGCATTGGTGAGCCCAAATTTAATAATATGTACATATTGAAGCATCATTTGATGCTTTCCCTTAATCAACATAGACTCATGATTCACATCACTTTATAATATATATAATGTTCCCCGTAAATTTTCACGTGCAAGCGTCTGCTATATTTTCATGAATCGGTCATAGTTAATCGTGTATCACGCCCCTTAAACAGCAGTGCAACAGCGTAGCTTTTAAAATCTTTCATTTAAAAATAATTCCAAATTTGATAGTAAACGCCAGTTAGTGATCTTTGGGATTTTACTGTTTTATCGTTACTGATAAATGACGAAACACTCCTTAAACATTATGCAACTTACACGGATGCCTTCCAATCATCATCTATAAAGTGGGTCTTTTCTGCTTCTTTGATAGGGACCATTAGGTTTGTGTGTATGCTTGTGTTCTCTAAATTATACATAAATTATGATGGCTAAAGTTAAATATAACAGTTATTTTATCTATTGGGTAAAGCGAGAGCAGCAGAGCCTCATATACATATTTCATGTGCTTATAGAAAACTATGACCAAAATATCTAGTTAATAAGCTTAATATAATATAAGAGCATCAAGACATTGTATCTGATTGATTATTCAATTTACGGCACTAATATAAATTGGCTTGGAGTTAGACAGACCGCTGCCATATACATGTACTAGCTTGAAGGTTCTTTAAGTTGATCGTGTTGCGACAGAATCGTAGCTTGTCATGAAGACAATATGACACATTTGTTCATGCATTATTTGGTAATAAGCGGCAAGAATATTGTAGCACACAGTCACTGTCAAGTATCAATCATGCATGCAAGCAAAGATCAAAAGTACTTTAATAAGCAATATGTTTTCATCGAACCAAATTGCAGTGATCTTCCGTAGACAATGTCATTAGCTGAGTTAGGCGGCAGTACTGTTCAAGTTGCAGGCATACGTGGCAATTACGATATTTGGCAGACATGAGGTGTCAATACTAAATTCCCAATAACGACAACTCCAACCTGTAAATGTGCAGGATTTTGACAAACCTCGGAAATTTTCATATGAGGAGAGAGGAGTTTGTTTATAGTCGATTACATAACAACAAAAATTTATCCTTCTATGTCAATTAGATTTTGAACTCTAGCGCTCTCTTATAGATTATCCTGTCTGTCATCCGCCTTTAGCCAATGTTGCTTGTTGTCGAGAGAGAGAGAGAGAGAGAGATGGTAGAGGAGTAATCATGGAGGTTTGTTTCCTCTGAGTTTCTGACTTCTTCAGAGGAAATCTCTGGGGTAAGCCCTTCTTAAATTCAGATCTGTACCTTGATCGTTATGGGTCCTGTTTGCGCACACTCTTGTGTTTTCCTTGTGTAAGCCCTTCATAAATGTTTTTTGATGTGGGTTTTGGCCATGAATGTCAGAAATGTTTTCATGAATTGTGTTTGTGATGTTGGTTCTGGCCATGCATATCAGAAATGTGTCATAAACGCCAAACATGGAAGTTAGTTTTCTTTAGATTAGCAGAAATGGTAAAGCTTTGCATTTTATTTGGACTGGTGTTTCTGATATGCTGTTACTAGTTGTCTTTCTATACCATCTTTCCTCTTATTTCCTTCCTTCTGTTGGATTTCCTTTTCTCCTTTTCCTCTTTTTGTGTTGCTCATATTCGTTGTTTTTCCTTCCGTGGAGCTGAGAAAGGTTTGTGTGTATGGGTATGTTTTAATGGTAAGTATTGCTGAATCTTTGTGGTATTTGTTGCTGATCCTTTTTGAGGATCTTTTCAGACATTAATTGTCCTGAAACTTGGAGGGCTTGAAAGATACAGAAACTCATTTACGCGTTTTTGGTTCTTGCCTCTTTCCATTGTTTGGTGTGTCGTGGAAACTGCTTCTTAGGTAAAATTTTTCTATGAACGGTGCAGGAAAGATTGAGATGGATATGCAGAAAGCAACCACCATGGTTTACAGTAGAATTCAGAAATTAGAACCAGAAAATGTTTCCAAAATCGTTGGGTACTTGCTATTACAGGACTTGAGTGAGAGAGAAATGATCAGATTGGCTTGCAGTCCAGATAATCTCATCCATTCTTTGATCGACCAAGCAAAATCATGCCTCAGTATGTCGGTGAAACCCGAGGGAACAGCCCAAGTCTCATTGCTTCCTTTCAATCAATCCCCCAGTTCTGATCTGCCTATGCAGTTCACATCATACTTACCGGCTGTTTCTAGGTCATTTTCTTCTCCGACTAGTTTTCCGGCCATCTCTTCATATTGGGAGACCCCACATTTGAGTGAGCAGCATGCCATTTCCAATTTGGATTATAGTGGCCCTGCATACCCTGAGTATGGCCTACAGAATCACGCTCAATTTCTTAATTTAGAGAACCGAATGGATACTATCACAGCTCTGGGGGCTGAATTATCGAATGGGAATTTATATCCAGAATCTACATTAGGCTCCTCGAGTTCACGGACGAGCCGAAGATCGCCTAGTATGCCAGAATTTCCTTTCAAACCATGTCTATACCATGCCAGGGGATACTGTAAACATGGCAGTAACTGCCGGTTTTTTCATAGCCACTCAATGCCGGAAAACTGTGGACAAGTTCTAAATGTTAGTCCAACTGAAATCAGTAATGAAGAACAAGTTTTTTTTCCTGGGAATGTTGAGAGGCTGGAAATGGATCTCACGCACCTCTTGCGAGCAAAACGTTCCCCTGTCTCCATTGCTTCACTGCCTCAGCTTTACTATGAGAGATATGGAAGGACCCTCCAAGCTGAAGGTTATCTCACAGAGAGCCAGAGACATGGGAAATCTGGTCACAGTTTGACGAAATTGCTTGCTAGAATGAAGTCTATTGTTGTTATTGAGAGGTAGGTTCAATGAGTTTATTTCTCTGTATTGTTCATAGACAATGGGTTGTTAGATATTTAAATTTGTCACATGTTGGATATGCATATTTGTATTACAGGCCTCATGGGCAGCATGTGGTTGTGTTAGCTGAGGATGCACCGAGGTACATAGACTACAGAACCGAAAGGAGTGACCTGGGCTTGATTGTCCCTGGATCTCGACAGATTTATCTAACTTTTCCAGCAGAAAGCACTTTCACAGAGGAAGATGTTTCCAACTATTTCAGGTATCAAAAAATTTATGATACACCCATCTAAATGCTTATGTTGGAACGGGGATGTGCTTCTATAATGCGATATGTAAGTCAAGGTGCCACACTCTGCCGGACACTTCAACACCCTGACATTCTATAACCAAACTTTTCTCGTGTCCATCTAAGTTCTATCTATTTTAAATAGTTTATATTACTATATCGCTAAGATGCTTAGTGAATATTGACCAATTATTATGAGTTAACTTATGAGTAGATGATATGGATGGATTGATTTACTCGTTATCAATTTGTGATTTATGTGATGGTTGTCAATAACTTCATGGGTTATCATTAATTATTATGAAAACATACACAACTTATGCTATGAATGGCCGAGTTCCTCATATTCAATATTTTTAAGAATTTTCCGTCTTGCACCTACACTCACGCCCGTCCGACATAACTAATGACTCTTTTCTTCTATTTTCTCCTACCAGAACTTATGGGCCTGTTCAAGATGTTAGAATACCATGTCAGCAGAAAAGGATGTTTGGTTTTGTGTCTTTTCTGTACGCAGAGAGTGTGAGAGTCATTCTTTCAAAAGGTAATCCTCATTTTGTCTGTGGCGCCCGTGTTCTTGTCAAGCCCTATAGGGAGAAGCCGAGGTAAAAGAAGTCGCACGATTTTTTGCAGTCTGATATGCAATTCAGTGCTCCAGTTTCTGAAGGCAGTAACTCTCTTTTTTACAGAAAGTATCATGATAGGCTTGACTCACCAATTTGTTGTCACTCACAGTTAGTCGAACTAGATCCTGAATATCACTCAGGTGAGCATGATTTGCACTCATTGTGTTCTAGCTGCATGAGGATTGATACTTGTTTGATAGATTTGAGGTTTTTATAGCTGCATTTGCATCTCTTTTAACAATTTTTTGAATATAGTTGCAGAAATATGTGATAGTTCTCGCTTGAAGAGTTTGATTGAAGGGCATGACCAGGCACTCGAGATTCAGAGACGGCGCTTCTCCGAACTTCATTTAGGTACCAAGCCGCTAACAAACTATCTCGGTTATGCGATGGAGGACCTCAAACATCATGGTCTTCTTCTGTCTCTTACCTGTTAGCTGTGAGGGCGATGCAGTATAAGCGCTGAAGTCTGATAACTTTCTACATCTGCAGATCGTTTTGCCTATTTGGTCGACGGTATTAACAGTGGTTCAGCAAGTGAGGAAAAAAATAAGCTCACCAATAGCAGTTATAATGACCTGGAAAGGTAAACTTTAGGAATCCAATCCGCCGAAAAATACTCGCATAAATCGTTTTAAAATTAGTTTCTGATCCATGATTTCTTTGTATTCCAGTGTTAATCTTCCTGAGAGTCCATTTGCATCTCCAATTACCAACAGCATTTCAACAGCCATATAGGAAGACAGAAGAGGTACAACAACAACAGCGATGCTTAGTTATTAATAATTCCTAAATACACAGTTTGCATGCTGGGAGAAAGTCTCGATGAATCTTTCAATGTTTCAGCGGATCGCATGCTCCAGCATTATAGCAGTTCCCCCTCAATGGTGGGAGGATCAAGAGTTAAAGTTATGTAATTAGTTTTGTACTTCAGAGTAGTTACCTGGCTTTTGAAACCCACTGTAGCTACACAATGAAGAGCTCATAAAGGAAATTTCAAGTTAAAATATGAGAGAGACAGAGAGAGGTTGATGAAGGCCAGCAACTGTTGTTCAAGGCATTGGCGAATCAGTAAACAGATAATGATTGTTGAAGATTGAGTGAATGTATAGCAAGGATCTGAAATTCCACGTCTTGGACTTTATGTGAAATTGGTGTGGTCGTTGCAAATGGAATTAGGAAGTCAATCTGGACGAGGGGTTAATCACAAATCAGGGTTTCTAAGTGTTATTATTTGAAGGAAACCCTAATTCTGATATCCTTCGATGACGCATTTTATGTTCTGCTAATTGATTATCATGGTGTATTAAGATCTTAGTTTGTCTTAATAATTAACCAAAACATGGCGCGTTGCTTGTTTTAGACTCTTGGTTACTCAATAATTTCCTTAGCAGAAACGATTTTTCTGTCCTTGCTATATTGAGGGCCTGTCCCTAGTGGATCATACTGGCTGAAGCAATCACCGATTAGACAACAGATTGATTTAAATGCGGCTGTTTGAGCGTCCACATCCACTGGAGTTTCAGACGCTGTAAAGCAAATATCTGGCGTAATTTAATCTGGTACTGAGCTGGGTTGCGGTCATTTGGTGGTTCTACTAATGACCCTACTCTCTCTCTCTCGCTCGTATTATGGGACACCACTGTTCATATGGTTGATTCAATCATCAGTGTTTACAAATGAATGCCATCAAATGATCTTATATTTAGGCAATCAGCTCGTGATCATGTCTTTCAAGTGCTTTCTTGATATTAAGCTACTGCCAAAGTGCTCTCCAATTTCTACTAATGACCCTACTCTCTCTCTCGCTCGCTCGTATTATGGGACCACTGTTCATATGGTTGATTCAATCATCAGTGTTTACAAATGAATGCCATCAAATGATCTTATATTTAGGCAATCAGCTCGTGATCATGTCTTTCAAGTGCTTTCTTGATATTAAGCTAGTGCCAAAGTGCTCTCCAATTTTCTTGCTACAGCCCGACACGGGTTGCCGGCATTTCTAACAACAGGTCCGCACACTGGTTTTGCCATATCTGGGTGGGCGAGTCTGATGAAATGGGCATACTTGGCCAACTTGTCAACCTCAACCTTAATAGCATACTCAGATTGTGATTTGTGATGTTCAACAAATTAGCTTCCCAAAATCTGTTACTTTTTTAAGCTCGGTTGCTATTTGTTATGTTGGCATGTATTGTAACATGGCATATTGTTCTATCTTCTTCCTCCTATCCTAAACTGAATTCTGATTTGGTTATGTAAACATCTGCTCCAGCACTTCATAATTTGCTCTCGGTGCATCATGGCAATGTTTTTGTGGAAAGCATGATTGACCTTGGACTGAGGTACCGAAACCAAAACCAAAACCAAAACCAAGCCTTTTCTACACTATATGGAATCTGCTAAATGGATTCTAGGTCACAATTGAGCTGGATCATGTGTCATGTTAGTTTTATACTAAAATCTTTTCCACAGAAGAGCAGCCAGTCCGCGCATATAAGCCACCATGTTTATGTTTGCATGGTCAAAAATTTTCGGTTAATGATCTCAAGTCTATCCACTCCCAAATGTTGATGCTTCTCACGAGAGGCATGCATTCAGTTTTGATTGTTTAGCTGTATGCTTGGTTTGTAGACCTGCACATTGACTTGATTCTCGTCTCTTCATTATGAATTATATGGCATATTTATTTTGGTTAACTCGAGAGATAATCCAGCGAAACAGGCAATGCGCAGCTACACTATCTCACTAGAACAGACTGCTCAACTGGCTAGCCTCGTGAGTATTGATCTCTCCACCGTTAAGGTATGTGAGCATGATCTTGGAATCTGTCCATCTTCTTTGGTCTCTTATCCGACGCTAGGCATAGTCCATACCACACATCCACAGTCCCCTTTCCTCAGCCTCAACCCACCCAGTTGCTGCAAGAGTCCCGTATGGTACTTCTGCTTCCTGCATTGTCGCTTTCTGGTCGGATTCCCGTCCCTGCTAATTTTACACCACCCATCCTCTGATAGCTTCTAGCTAACATTCAACTTCTTTGCTAGCGTTATTTTCCTTCTCTCTTTGAGAGCTTTTGCTTTAGTGCATTACTTTCCCAACCATTGAGCAATCTTCTGAGATAAACTTGGCGTGGTGAAACCAGCTGAAACAAGGATTTGTTTCGCCAATTCCATATTAACCAAGAAAGCACAGCCCAAGCCAGTTCTCCGAGTTCAAACCCATATGATTTTGATACATGGCGAGAATCCAGCTTTCTCCAACTAGTATGTAGATCCGTCCTCTTTGATGACAACACAAAGTTGTTCCAGAGTGATGAAGCCCGTTCCCAGTCCCTAGCCACATGGATTGTCAATTACTGGTAATGACAGAGACCACAGAATTTGCCCGACACATTCCATCTAGAGTGATGGAGTATATTTTAAGCGCACCGGATGTTCCCAATTTCAAACACAATGCAGTTCCAGAAAAAGCATAATAAAGATCATTTATATCCTGCAAATAAGAGATGATACAAAAATTAGATGTGGAAGACATTGATCAACCCGATGTAATGGCCACTAAACTTATGGACGGGCCATTATATACCTATGTCGCACTTATTCCTCCAAAAGAAAAGAAGAAAGACTCAAACAATAGGGATTCCTTTCTTTTCTTCATTTCACAAGTGACCAACTCTTTGATATTAAAACTCCTTAAGAGCTATTCCATCTCATTTGGAGACAAGTTGAAGAAGTGGCCCAAGTACTACAAATGGCATAATATAGAGACACATAAGAGTAATGAATGTATCAAATCTCGTAGAGTAATATAGAAAGCCATTAAAGATGGACCATTGAGGTTGATTGATAAAGAAATGACCAACACTTTTGTGGTCGTCCTCTATCTCTTTTAATACTTTCAAAATCTAGTTTTTCATACCTTCTTACCGGTTAATATTTACCTTTTAACTTTAATGATATCTTCTTATTACAAAGAATACTTGATGCTCCTCTCCATTTTAACCAACCAGCATTAATTGTATGCATAACATCTCCATGAATTCTTCTATCACTCTAGAAAATTGACCCTAGGTATTTAAAACTTTCATTTTGGGGGATGCAATTTATGCCAATTTTAATTTCTATATCCTCTAAAGTAACCAAATGATCAAACTTACATTCCATATATTCTGTCTTTGTTCTACTAAGTCGGAAGCCTTTACTTTCTAATGTTTCTCTCCATAGTTCCAATTTTCTATTAACCTTTTACTTAGACTCCTCCATTAACACAATGTCATCTGCAAATAACATACACCAAGGTACTTCATCTTGAATATGTTTTTGTTAACTCATCAATCACCATTATAAATAAGTATAGATTTAAAGTTGATCCTTGATGTAACCCAATATTAACTTCAAAGAAGTCTGTCATTCCTTCATGAGTCTTCACACATGTTTTTGTACCATCATACATGTCTCTTATAAGGTTTATGTATGTTAATGAGATACTCTTTTTTTCAACGTTCTCCAAAGAACCTCCCTCGGTACCCTCTCGGAAGTTTTTTCTAGATAAATAAATATCATGTGAAGGTCTTTCTTTTTTGCTCTAAAATGTTCTATAAGACGTCTCAAAAGGTGAATCGCTTTAACAGTAGATCTACCTAGCATGAATCCAAATTGGTTCTCTGTTGTACTCGATATTTGTCTTAACCTACGTTCAATAATTCTTTTTCACAATTTCATAGTATGACTCATTAACTTGATACCCCGATAATTCGCACAATTCTGAATGTCTCCCTTGTTCTTATATATGGGCATAAATATACTCGCTCTCCATTCCTTGGCCATCTTTTGGTTTCTTCATATTTCATTAAATAATCTTATGAGTCGAGTGATTATTGTTTCTCCTAAGATTTTCTAAACTTTTATAGGAATATTGTCTGGTCCTACTTATTTATCACCCTTGATATATTTAAGAGCCTCTTTAACTTCATTCTTTTGAATACGTCAGTAGAAATTGTGGTTTATATACTTTTATGATTTGGCTAACTCTCCTAAGCTAATATTAACATCTTTATTTTCACTAAAAGGCTTATAAAAATAGTTTTTCCATCTATTTCTTATATCATCATTTGGCATTAAAAAAATTTCATCCTCGTCTTTGATGCATCTAACAGAATTAAAATCTTTAGTTTTCTTATCTCTAGTTCTAGCTATCCTAAAAATATATATTTTCTCCTCTTTTGAGTTGAGTTTTTATATAAATCCTCCCAAAATTTAGCTTTTGCTTAACTGATGGCCTTTTTTGTTTCCTTTTTTGCTTTCTTATAAGCTTCTAAAATTTCACTAGTTTTCTTAGCATAATGTAACTTGTAACATGTCCTCTTTGCCTTGATTTTATTTTACACTACTTCACTCCACCACCAACCTTCTTTTTGTGCAAGTACACCTCCCTTAGATTCACCTAACACCTCTTTCGCCACTTTCCTAATATGTATAGCCATATTGTTCCACATATCACAAGGTGTACCAACATAACTTCAAGTATCTCCTTGAAGGACTTTTTGCTTTCTTCTATTTGAGGTTACACCATTTAGTCAGAATAGTTCGATACACTCTTTTCTTCTTTGTACATTTTTTTATTTGTAAATTCATAACTAAAAGTCGATGTTGGGTGGTTAAGCTTTCTCTTGGAATTACCTTGCAATCTTTACAACACGCTCTATCTTTTTTTTACAAATAAAGTAATCAATTTGTATTTATGATAAGCCACTCTTATAAGTAATTAAATATTCATCTTATTTTTTGAAGATTGTATTGACTATAAAGAGATCAAATGCCATAGAAAAATTTAAAATCTCCCTACCTTCCTCATTTATATCCCCAAAACCAAAGTTTTCATGAATACCTTGATATCCTAATGCCTCTTGGCCAACATGTCCATTTAAGTTTCCTCCTAAACAAATCATCTCTGAATCACCTTATCTAACTCTTCCCAAAAAGCCATCTTTATATTATCTTCTAGTCCTACTTGGGGTGCGTAAGCACAAACTATATTGAAAACCTCTGCTTCTAAAACTAATTTCAACATCATGATTTGGTTACCATATCGTTGTATGTCTACTACACTATTCTTTAAATCTTTGTTTATGATAATACCAACTCTGTTTCGAGCCTTCTAGCTACTGACCCACCGAACCGAAGGCCCAGTAGTGAAAATATTCCATAACCAACAAGCGAGACCCCAACACTTCACCGATGGTTTTAGATCAAGGCCAGCTCAGATGATATGAATAGGTCCCTTTGGTCATGAATCGGAATGCTTTATGTCCGTCCATACACAAGTTGAGAAATCAGGCCACCTTCAGTGACAAGATGCGAGAACGCTTCTTTTTTGGTAGTGAGATGAACAAACAGGAATACCCTTTGGTGAAGAATAGTCACTTTACTTTATTAAAGTTAAATAATTATGACATGAGAGAATCTACATGGCTAAACTCACTTACTGTGGAAAGAAGACATGGTTTTAGTTTGTTTCATAATTGTAAAATCTAGGCTGCATGAAATTTAATTAATTCACAGATCATCACTGTATCACTTTTCTTTTCTTGCCCAAGCTTAAATTCATGTGGCAATCAGATGGTCAAACAAGTATTCATCAGTTAGAGGGAACGTGTCTTAGAGTGTCCCAAATGGTGAAATCATCAAATAGCTTTGTTGATCATTGCGGTGAAAGATGAAAGCGAAATTTGAAGGTGTCAAGCCTGACAGCATGTAATCACAAATGAACATTCAAATTTTCTAAAAAAATATTTATATAATAAAATAGGTTTTATTAATAATATTTAAATATTAAAAAGAATATTATTATTGTTAATATTTGATTGGGACATAAATATACTTTTTAAAAAATAATATTATAGATAAATAGTACAAATTAATTTTTGAAAAAACTACTATTGTTGAACAATGATGATTTTGAACGGTTAAAAGGAGCCTGCCCAACTCTCAATTTCTCTATAAATAGGCATGCAACTCACTCGTTTCAACTACCACGATACAAGCTCTCGATTCTTGATTCCCCACTTCTCTTTTCTTACTTGCTCTCTCACTAACTATTTGATTTTACTTCTACGTGTTTCTTTGCTATCTAGCATTATATTTAATATTTCATCATATTCATCTTATCATACAGTTATTTGTCAATTTATAAATCTCTCATTTTTAACTCGTAGTCTTATTGTCTTAACTCTATAAGTCTTTGATTTTTTTTACTGAATCAATGAATTATCATCAATGGCTTTTTCGACTCTAAAAAAAACAAAGTGAAAGCTATTCTTGTTAGAAGCCAAAAGTTGTTGACCTATGCCGATACCATTAAACTAAGAAGGCATGACAGATATAGGTAGTGATACTCGTACTAAATCTCACTTGTACAGGAACCACTTCACTACCAGAGGTTCAAAAAATAGTGCCTATACATAGAAGATGTTCTTCAAAAACTAGGTCACAAGGATCGGACTTGTTCAAAAACTGTATGATAAACAAGGTGTTGTCAATCATGCGAGTGCAACTATTATGTAAAGGTTTGCTACTTTACACCTTGAGGTGGTTATGGCATAATACAAAACCATGTGATGAAAAAAATCCAATACAAGTGAGTTTCGATGTCCAACAAACTGAGTTTTCTTAATAAGGTAGTTATTGTGCCAGTGGATATGCTTTTATTGGGGTTTTCCACTATAGTTCCACTCGAGATAGAAATGAGTTTCAATATGTTATTTCAATAAAACATCTCCCTTTTAGTTCTGTCTAAAATCTAGGTTTTGTTAATTACATAAAAATACACATAATCTTTTACTAACGCCTATTTCTAGACAATTGATTACTATACATACCTAAATTATATAAAAAAGAACAAAAGAGTTAACTCTATTTTTTACTTCATGTGAGCATAGTGTTTCTTTCACTCTATACTAACATATGGAGCGATAATTAGCAACTACATGCATATATAGGTGTTACTATTCTCTAGATAGATGATAGTTGATGAATTCAAAAGGTCTTATACTTCGGTGTTTTGATAAGTCATGCAATGCATAAAATATTTATTATATGTTAAAATCAATTTTTAAAAAATATTAATTATCTTGTAAGATGTTTTCAATTTTACTTGATAATGATACTACAAATATTTATGTTAATTTTAATTTATAAAGAATATGTCAACCTACTTTTTGTGGTAAACCTTTTCATGTTAGTTGTTCTTGTCATGTACTTAACTTGTGTGTATTAAGATAGTTTAAAAATTTTAAGACCTAAAATACACCATATTAAAGATGTTCTTAATTTTTGTAGGATCATCCTAATGTTAGAAACAAATTTGTAGATTTTGGTAAGAGTAAAGGTAGAAGGTAAAGAAAACTTATAAAAGGATGTTGGACATCATTGAAACTATGCTCTGTAGGGATCTTAATTGAGTTTTATGTGTCTTCATTTTGCACAGTCAAATTTGTTTTAATCTAATTAGGATGTTTGTAGGAATCTTTTAGATCCCTTGTTTGGTTTTAATATCACTAAAAATATATCATCTAGTGCTAACTATCCAACTTGTCATTTATTCATTTACCAAGCTGTTAAAGTGTTTTTATATTAGCATATTTTGAGAGAATTGAGAAACTTATTAAGTAATTTAGCAGGTATGGGAGATGATGAAAAAGTGATTTTATTGTTATAAAGGTCTTCCTTTTATTAGTTTACACATTACTCATTAACCCTAGATTAAAATTAAATGGTTTAAAAGAGTTATTGACTACTTATATATTGATATTTTATTAGACATACTTAAGGATACCAATAACATAATCAATGATACATGACCGACCATCATTTAATAATTTAGAGATTATAGTTATGCACATAGTCATCTTCTTCCTTAGGTATAAAAAAAAGTAGTAGTGATACATCCTCCTCTTTTGACAACAAGCTTTTTTGTTATATTATAAAATTAACTTAAAATGCATCCAAAATCTATTGATTTGACTAATTTTGATGCACATATACATATGAGATGTTTGTACTATAGGAAGAAAAATTAGTACAAGTAGCACTCACAATAACACAATGCAAATGGAGTGATATGGTTGATTAGGTAAAGAGCTCATTAGTTTAGGTGAAGGGTATTCATTGAAAGGTAAGTCAGAACTATGTGAAATTTGATTCCTCTTCATCCAAGATGATGTATAGGAGACTTAATTCAAAAGTAAGTGAATTAAGGTCAAGCTCATTAATTGTTTTATTTTTTCATTATGTATGATTGTAATTTGTAAATATAATAACATAAATTTATAATGTTAAAAGCTAAGCTAGGAGCATCATACCCTTAGAATTCCTCAAATGTCAGGACCTCACATGGCTTATTGCAACACAATGAGCCAGGGGCCAACATTTAGTCAATGGTGCAGACAAGAGCAGTGACGGTTGGTCCCCCACTCACCTTATAGCCTACTTTAAGGGTTGGGATGGAGCATGGAGGGATAGTGGCACATAGTGTGATGCTCAAGCAGGTGCATGCTCAACTAGATGGTCTCCGATACAACTTGCTTTCAAAGACTCGATGATTCACGGGATTCTATAGTACACATCAAGTATCGCATTCTGCTACATTCTTTATCATTGAGGGACCCAAGGTATCTATTGCCAAGAGTCATTTTGATAAAGGTAAGAGCCCCAGGCATTGCTTAAATAATTGGACAAGAGTAAAGTTTGAGTACAAGAACATGAAGTACGAGTTGATATATATAAGATGCATATACTACTAAAAGACAAACTAGTATGTGTACCACAAGCATTGATGCAATGTAAGCATAGAGTGATATAAATGATTAGGTTAAGAGTTTATTAGTGCAAGTAAAAGGTACCCTTTCAAATGCTAAGTGAGAACTACATGGGCTTTGATTCCTATCCACTCAATAGGATACATAAGAGGCTTGATTCGAAGGTAAGTGAATCAAGGTTAAGACTATTATTTATTTTATTTTTTAATATATATAATTGTAATTTGTAAATGTAACCCCCTTAGAGTTCCTCATGTGCCATGACATCATGTGGTTGAATGGCTAAAGGTGTTCTACTGCTTGCTGCAACACAATGAGTTGAGGGCTAGTATAGAAATTGTCAATCATGCGCACAACTCCCATCCTATTTCAAGAGATGGGGTAGAGTGTGGGTGACAACAATGTATAGTGATGATGCTTAGGTAGGTGTGCCCTCAACTGGATAGTCTGAGGTGAACCTAGGTTCAAAGACTTGATAATTCATTGGATTCTATAGTACATATCAAGTATTTTGTTTCATTATGTTCTTCATACTTGTGAGAGACAAGATATTTGTTATTGAGTCATTTTGATAAAGATGGTGGTCACCCCATTGTATGAGCACGCATATCCTAAATGATTCGATAAGAGTAAAGCATAGAGCATAAGAGGTAGTACCAATTGACATATACACAAAAGCCACAACACCACTAACATTGATGCAACACAAGGATGGAGTGATATATATGATTAGGTTCAAAATTCATTAGTTGAGATAAGGGGTGTTCACTGAAAGGTAAGGAAGAACTACATGGGCTTTGATTCTTCTACACCAAAAGGTTATATAGGAGGCTTAATTCAAAGGGAAGTGATTTAAGGTTAAGCTCATTATTATTTTTTTTCTCATTGTAATTTGTAAATGTAATAATGTAAATTTATAATATAAAAAAACTAAGCTAGGAGTGTCGCCCCCTTAGACTTCCTCACATCCAAAGGCCTTGCATGTGAGGAAGTCAAGATATTTGTTGCAAGTCATTTTGATAAACGCAAGGGTCACCCATTGTCATGGGTATGGGCATTATCTAAGATCAAGGCATAGAGCATAGGAGTTGAAGGAAGTATTAGTTGAGATATAAACAAAGATGTTTATATTGATTAAGGAAGAACTAGTACAAGTACCACTGACACTTGAGCACTACAACATAATGTGATATGGATTATTATGTTTAGAGTTTATTAGTTTACGTAAGGGGTAACTGCCGAAAGGTAAGTGAGAACTCGTGACTTTGATTCCTCTCAACCCAAGAGGATATATAGGAAGCTTAATTCGAAGGTAAGTGAATTAACATCAATCTCATTATTTGTTTTATTTTTTCTCCTATATGTGGGATTGTAAATTGTACATGCAATAATGTAAATTTCTAATATTAAAAACTAAGCTAAGAGTGCCACCCCCATAGAGTTCCTCACTCGTTAGGGCCTTGTGTAGTTGATTGGCCAAAGGTGTTCCATCACTTGACGCAACACGCCAAGCCACATGCCAGCATTTCAACCATTGGCACCAATAAAGGTAGTAGTGGCCAATCCTCTGCTCACCTCTCGACCCGCTCAAAGAGTCAAGGTAGGGCATGGGGTAGAGAGGGATACATAGCATGATACCCAAGTAGATGCTCCCCCAACTTTATCATCTCAAGCACAACTTGTATTCAAAGAATCAATGATTCACGAGATTCTTTTGTTCAAATCAAGTATCACATTTTGCTACATTCTTCATCAATGCGGGAGCAAATATATTTGTTGCGGAGTATTTTTACATAGGCAAGAGTGACCCCCCATTATCATGGGTGTAGACATTCTTGTACATAGAAGATGTTTGTAGAGCCTAACACAATGCAAGTTTTAGCTTGCTTAGGTGATTGAATAGGCGAAAGATGTTGAGTACATGAATGTGAAGAAGTTCTAGCTAACATATATATAGGAGATGTCTATATTACTAAAAGAGAAACTAGTACGAGTAGCACTAGTACTAATGCAACGCAAGCATGGAGCAATATAGTTGTTTAGGTTGAGACTTTTTTAGTTTAGGTAAAGGGTGTCTGCTCAAAGGTAATTAAGAACTATGTGAGCTTTGATTCCTCTCCACCCAAGAGGATACATAGGAAGCTTAATTCATAGGTAGGTGAATTATGGTCAAGCTTATTGTTTGTTTTACTTTTTGTCTCGTACATGTATGATTGTACTTTTTGAACATAATAACATAAATTTATAAAGTTAAAACCAAGCTTGGGATGTCTCCCTCTTAGAGTTCCTCATGTTTTAGAGCCTTGCACGGTGTAACAGGTAAAGGTGTTCCATCGTTTTCCTCGACACAACGAGCCACAAGCCAGCAACTTCAACCAATAATACCGAGGAGGATAGCTGCTCATCTCACAACATGCTCCAACAATAAGGGCAAAGCATAAGGAAGGACAATACATAGCATGACGTACAAGCACGTGTGCCCTTGACTAGATGGTCTGAGGCACAACTTGTGTTCAAAGACTCATTGATTCATGGGATTTTGTAGTTTACATCAAATATTGCATTTTGCTATGTTCTTTATTATTGAAGGAGCACAATATCCATTGCCAAGAGTTTTTTATTAAGACAAGGGTCAACCCCCTACACGGGAGCGTAAAGAAGTATTAGTTAGACATGTACAAAAGACCTCTACATGGGCATCATTGGCAATGATGCATCATCACACATAATTGAGACTACGTCGGCTTTGATTCCTCTCCACTGAAAAAGATTCATTGGAGGTTTAATTTAAAGGTAAGTAGATTATGGTTAAGTCCGTTATTTATTTTATTCTTTTCTCATATATGTATAATTGCAATCTATGAATGTAATAATGTAAATTTGTAACATTAAAAAACTTAAGTTAAATGTGTATATATATATATATATGATGACTAATGTAATATTTGTATTTTAAAGTCAATATGCATAAATGATTTTGTAACTTAGTTCATATATAATCATATGAGACATCAATATATATTTCATGATTTATTATTAAATAAAATGACACACACAAGAACCGTCATCAGAACCATGTGAGAACCGGAACCATATCCACTTTGAAACCGGCCATAGAACCGGAACCGGCCCTGGGCAGTTTGGTTTCAGCTCAAGGTTTCAGCTTATCCAAAACCGGCTATATGTACACACGCACTCATACTCCAGACCGTTCTATTATTGTTTTTTACTGGTGATCCGACTCAATTATAACTAGTACAGGGTTGGGATGAGATAGGACTAAGATGGTTTACTAGCAGGGGGGGGAGGGGGGGAAGAAACTCCACTCCACTCAAATCGAGATCTCTTGCATGTGACTAACCAAAGATATGATCGGGAGAAACACAGTGGAGCATACGAAGAGAAACAAACACAAGACCTCGGCAACTCCATGTATTTTGCAGCCGATGCGACAAATTATGCTTTAAATAAGAATGAACGATCCAACGCCCAATCAAAATGTCGATCGCCTGCCTCTAATAAAGTATTGAAAACAAAGAGGCAGAGAGGTCGGATACCCTTCATTGGTCGTGTTATGGACCACCACTGACATGAGTAAAGCTCGGCAGAAGGGAAAAGAAAAGATGGTTAAGATAGTGAAGGCAAGAAGAACAATACCAGCAGATATTGCCTCTCCAAGTTTCACATCAACACACCATGACACGATGTGGTGGGGGAGGTGACATCGGCCCCTTTAGATTTATTCCTTCCGGCCCTCTCTTCAGCTCTCCTTTATCTGTTAACCCAAGCTACAGACCAATTATTGATCATTTAATTGAAAAGGTACACCCTTTAGCAAAAATGGCAGGCTCTCACCGTGCACAAAATTGCTCCGGGAACCTGCTGAGTCGAATCTAGGTGAATTCAAGGCCAATCTAGTGTGTGTGTGTGTGTATTGGTAGGCCGATAAATTACATCGGCCGACTATATCTGATGCCGCTTTGATCCGCATGGTGCAGACAACCAGACGTGCAGGCCTTCTGGTGAACAAACTAAGACTCTTTAGGAAGATGGTGAGCACATTGATTTCCTTCCCTATAGATATGCTGAATTTGAACATCCCTCTCTTTCGAAAGCAGCAGTTTGACACGATCAATGATAGCAGATGCTCCAAACTCTACCCCATCTGATTCCCAAACATACATGTGTGTGGGAAATTGGTATTTGGTGCATGATGCGTCATCAATGTACTGGTACTCAAATCTAAACTGTCCAATCAAATAAATCAAATGATCAAGATTTAAATTTACAAAACAAAATCTATTGATATACCTTCCATTTAAGGGCCAAATAAAATGTCCACTGTACTTTGCTATGAGTACATCTTATCACCCTCAAGCGAATGGGCGAACCCAAACCATCTTCAAGACTTATTAGTTTTACTGATATATATCGTCTGCACCTAAATCATCTGCTGAACGAATTCAAGCTTCTAAGATCTTCTTTCATGTCTTGAAAGGTTCTTCAGAGGATTTTCCCTAAATTCAACCTAATTTTATATAATTTTTTTTGCTTAAGTACAACTGCTAAATCGAACCCAATCAGGTCCGGTTAGGGTTGCATAATGACCCCGAGGAAGAAAAGGTCGATAAAGGTTGACCTGTTATTTACCCGAATCAGAAGTAAGCCGGCCGATAGACATCTTCGTCCCGCAGAAAATCCGGTCCACACGGTTGCAGGATTGTCCACAGGACTTATTCTTCCTCATCAAGTCTGGCAACGATCTCGTTCCAGCCTTCTTCCCAACCATATTCATATGGGTCCCTTGTACTTTTCTGCAAATGTATTGGTTTGGTAATATTTTGTGGAATTATATCCTCTGGCATGTCCCAAAACCAAGGCAAAAGCATAGGAAGCAAGGCAACAAAAGCCATCCTCCAAGCGTTATTCTCAAGCAAGAGCCCGCCCAAACACAGGTCTCCAAGACTTCTTGGATCTTCCTCCACCTTTCTTCCTAGGAGCTCAAATGCCCAACAACTTAAAACACTGCTCGTATAAGCCATAGCCATCTCGACCATTTAGTCCTCGGATTCTGCACCTATTATGATGATTACAAGTCCCTACTATTACACTCCTCTGTCTATAAATATACATGCACACACTCCATTCCTTGATCGTTCCATTATCCTCATCACACAGATCAATTTTTTGTCGCGACCAAAAGTTACAAGCATGGGAAGGCAAAACGACTCTGTAGTTATGCATTCATCCATTGCTCTCTTACAAGAAAGATTTAAACAGTTGCAGAGGGTCAAAGAAACAAAGGAAAGAGACCTGATGAAATTGTTTCCGGTAACGGAAAGAGTGAGCCTCACACTTTACAATGCAGCTGTTTATGATCCGACTCCAGCAACTCATTGCAATCAATATGGCTCTCGCAGCAAGCATTTAGCCCATCAGCATGGAGAGGTTGGAGTGCGTGGAGTGTCGCGCTTAGATAGACCAACTGCAAGTCATGACCTCAGCTGCACCACACATGGTTATGATGATGCCGAGGTTGACACGTCACTTCACTTGTAAATTAATAAAACCAGTTTTTTTTCCTATAATCTTCCTTTTAGCTTTTTTCATCTTTGTAGACGCTAGAAAGAATGTACCACTGTAAGAAATGTTTGACTGTTCCCTCAAGGTTAGTTCAACAAGGCCTTCAGCAAGGAAGTCCTCAACTCTCTCCTCAAACGGAACTTCGACACACTTGATAGTATTCATGCCATCCTCAACATTAGATTTTCTTTTCTGGATTTTTGGAACAAGTTGTGTAACTTTTTGTGCAGATTGATGGTATCTTCATTATCTTTTCAAACCGAACTACACTCACATTCCTTCAATTTCCTGCCAAGGTCTGTGTAAGCACAAAAACAGGTAAACTTATCAGGATTCTAAGAATATTATTGACAAAATGAACCAAAACTTCATGGTTCAAAATCCATCAGACACAAAGGAAACAAATTCTTGGGTACAATCACAACCCTTTTTTAAGGGAAGCTGGGTCATGCAGGACATATCATATGGCACATAAGATTTGCACGAGCTATACCATGCCTTTCGACAGGTCCCACTATCTAAGCTATCGTTGCCATGTATTGGAGATTACAGGATTGAATTTAGATAGGCTTACTCTGAAATTACTAGAAATTTACAAAACGAGATACTCAAAAAGATTAAGATCCGACCCAGAGTGTTAGCTAACTGGTGGGGAGGGTCTTAGACTCCCACTCGCAGGTGGCAAGTTCAATTACCCGAGGGTGTATGCGTGTTCTAGGCTGCGGCCTATTTTAACAAACAAAAGAAAATGATTCAGATCCTTTCTTCGAGTATGTTCACCTGATCAAAGCTTGTAACCCTTCCTAAACCTGATCCCTAATGAGTTGGATATGCCTATGGGATGAAAATCGGACTCCAAGAAACCAATTAAAAGTGCCTCGACGACAAGGTTTACGGTCATGCTCCTGGAACAATATATTCAAGTCGACTGCTTGATTCATGAACCAAAATGAGTGAGAACTGAATGTCATGAATAAACTAAGCACAAGCATGCTTCATCCACATCATTTACAATGGGCATATCACGCTGTACAATAAGTAAAGAGGCTCTAACGTTGCCAGGTTGATAAAATGAACCAAGATTATCTATGAAAAAGTTGTGAGAAGGAAGGCCGTAACGGCCATGACAGGCCAAAACCACTGGGTGGTTACAATGCTTATTCATAACTGATCGAAAAAGGAATCTGAGAGGTTATGGAGCATGCGTTGCTCTATAAATAGAGAGCAACGCAGAGATCAAAAACATCAAACACAAGTTGAAAAACCTCTCAAGGTAGATCCTACTATGAGGAAACCTTGAAAACCATATCTCACATACTTGTTTACATGAAATAGATGATCCACTGCTATGTACTTGAAGCGAGGCTTCTCGAGCTGGAATAGAGGATGCCGAAGATCCAACTGGAAAAACCTTTATTTTGTATTAGGGCCTGGTTTGTCCCTGCAAAATAAGGTATGCATTAAATAAAAAAAAGAGGGAGAAATAGAGGAAGAAGACTTCATGTTGTAGGTCTCGGCAGAAGGCAGCAATAGCAGGTCCAAGTCGAGACAACACTCCCTATTGCAGCTTTCGATAGAAGGCGACAATAGCCAGCCCAAGTCGAGACAACACTCCCTGTTGCACGTCTCGACCGAAAGGGGTAAAAGCCAGCCCAAGTTGAGACAGGACAGAGGCGGCAATAGTCAGCGGCAAGAGCCAAGAGAAGAAGACCGACAAACGATCACAGAAAGGCCAGTGGGCATTCACAAGAAAAACCACTAGCAGAACCCTTACCAGAAGGCCAGCGGGCGGCCACAAGAAAAACGACCGGCAAAACCCCGACCAGAAGGCCAGAGAGCGGCCGCAGGCGGAGCATCGCTCCGCTCTCTCTATTCTCGAAAACAACCCTCTCTCTCTCCTCCTCATTTTATACCATCTAGAAAAACGCCCGACGATTTCAAAAAATCGCGGGCAAAAACTAGCAGTTTTTCAAAATCGTCGGCGGTTTCTAAGAAACAGCCTTAGGCAATGGACTGAAAAGTCATTCTGCCTAGACCAGTTTTGTGAAATTTCAAAACTACCATGGATAAAATTACCAAAATATCCATATATATTTTCAGATAAAAAGATAACTTTACCCTTATTCAGGTGAAAAGTCTGATATGAAAAACTAGGAGATTGAATTACTTTCCTGCCCTTACTGGTTAAACATACCACTATAACAAAAGACAAATTTGACCTTGTCTTTTATGAAAATTACAAATTTAGACTGAGGGGCAAAATTATGCATTTACCCCTAATCATTGACGAATTTCCAAAACTACCAAATACTGATTTTACTAGTTTGTCCTTGGTCATTTTGAAAAATTACAAAATCGGATGAATAGATAAAATGACCATTTTACCCCCAGTGTTTTGGGAAATTATCGAAGGTAGGAATTTCTTTAAGAAAATTATAGATTTATCCTGGCTTGATTTTATATTATAAATGAGTTATTTTTAGCTCTTTATTTGGATATTATGCATCATGCTAATTAGAATTATGCTATTTGTGGTTTGTTGCTTGATGAATGTTTTCTTTTTATACTGTCTATCTATGAAAATTGTCAAACACATAAAAATAAAATCAAGAATATGTGTGTCAAAATTGACAAATATAGAAAAATTAAATAGTCTAAACTTCCAAACATGAAAGAGAAGAATACCGCTCGCTCTAATACTTGAAGATGTAGAGTATGTCTTAAAAGAAATTGTACATCTGTCACCACCAGATGCCACAGAGTAACAAATAGAAATGTATAAAATATTTTTTTAAGATCACACAATAGCAAGAACCATCATATTGACGTATATGGAGGATGACCTTATTAGGGTCTTCGAGGAATTTAAGATCGCGAAAGATCTATTCGACTCTATAACAGTCAAATATGATACAACTGTCAAACTACATGTTTAGTTGTTGCTACAAAAATATAACTCCTACAAAATGAAGGATGAAGATAATGTGATAGAACATGTAAACCATATGCTTGCAATGGCAAGAGACCTAAATGTGGCAAAATCAGTCATCTTGGAACCGATGAAGATATCCACCATATTGAACAATCTTCTCCGTTATAGAATATGGTCACCACTATCCTTGGACTAGGCTCAAAATCAACCTTTCTGAATTATCCCTAAAACTAGCAATTCAGGAAAAACATATGAGTAAAAATATTTAAAAAAAATGCTAGTAGCACAAGATGAGATAGGGTCTAGCTCCAAACCCAACAAAACGAGAAATAAACCAAACAAAAAATTTGGCAAAAATAACAAGAAAGGCGGTCAATCTTTTAAGAAAATATAGAAAAACGCTTCTTGGGTCAAGTGTTTTAGCTGTAGAAAGATGAGACACTATAAGAGGGATTGCCGCAACAAGAAGAGTGGAGGAAATAACACACAACGTAGACAATCGGAGAAGCAAGACATAATCTGCATGATATCGAAATATCTTTACATAGACCACCTGGTGATTGGTTGGTGGATTGACTCAGGAGCGATCAGACATAGCTCAAAGACCAAGGAATGAGTAATATATCTAAAGGAGTACAAACCATGAGAACATCGGGTGTACATAGGAAATAATACTTTCTCGGATATTCTGGGTATTGGGTCCTTGAAAATTTTTGTATAAGACACACTAGTTGTATTAACTGATGTATTGATTATGCCATCTATAAGGTGTAATCTGGTTTCGGTCTCTACCTTAGTAAAGAAAGGTTTTGAGGTTAGGTTTGTTCTTGGCAAGGTGACTGTAGAGAAACTTGGGAGAGTATTTTTTTTTGAAGAATTTGATGTAGAACATAGACTGTTTAAATTGAGAATCAATAAAAATGAAAGTTATTATGCTTATATTGATTGTGCCTTTAATATTGCTGTGAATGTATGGTATAAACACCATGGGCATATAAGTTAAGAAAAGTTAAGGAAATTATCTAACTTTGACTTACTTTCAAGATTTAGGAAAATACTTTTAGTAAGTGTGAAGCTTGCATACAAGGAAAAATGATGAGAAAAGTTTTTTCCAAAGAGACTACAAGAGCAACAACCATGTTGAAGGTCATTCACACTAATTTATGTGGACCCTTCAGAGTAAGGTCACATTGAGGAAAGGTTTATTTTATAACATTTATCGACTACTACTCGAGATATACATATATATATATATATATATATATATATATATATATATATATATATATATATATATCCTACCACATAAATCTAAGGCACTTGAAGCTTTTAAAGAATAAAAAGGGGAAGTTGAAAATCAACTAGAGCATTTAATCAAAGTCTTAAGATCAGATAGAGGTGAAGAATACACCTCTGCAGAATTTCTAGGATTCTGTAAAAACTTTGATATTTCAAAGCAAAATACAATGTTCAGTACACCTCAACAAAATGGTATAACTGAAAGATATAACAAGATCTTACTAAACATGACAAGGTCAATATTAATTGATGCCTCTCTACCAAGGATTTTTTGAGAAGAAGCAGTAAGTATAACAATGTACATACTCAATAGAGTACCTTGTAAGGCTATATTCATTACACCATATGAGATGCGATTCGGATGAAAACTCAACCTAGATCATGTCAGGAGGTGCAAATCTATTGCTTATGTAAAGATTCTTGATCAATCTAGAGACAAGCTAAACAATAGGTCCTTGAGATGTATGTTCATCTGATATCCTAAAGGCTCAAAGGGATATTGGTTTTATCATAATGATCATGGTTTGATAGAGAGCAGAGATGTTGAATTCTTAAAAGATACTAAAAATGATATCTTGGAAAATAATGATGAGTATGCTAACGATCTAGTAGTCCTAAATCAATCATCATTTGAACCTATAGAAGATCTTCCTAAAACAACCAAAACTTTAAGTGAACATAAAAGGCTTAGGGCCTCACCATCCTACTTAAAGGATTATCCTTGTTGAGACATATTCTCCTGTTATAAAATTTGCATCCATCAGAATAATCCTTGTGATATTTGTATATTATGATTTGGACTTCCATTAGTTAGATGTAAAGACAACTTTTCTAAATGGAGATTTAGATGAAATCATATACATGTAGCAACCTAAAGGATATATAGTTGAAGGCTAATAAGATAAAATATATAGGTTAAGAAAATCCCTATATGACATGAAACAATCACCTCGCTAATGGTATTTGACTTTTCAAAATGTCATTATTGAACTTGGGTTTGTGGCTAATGAGCTTGATCACTGTGTATATGTATGGAGCAGTAGGAGTCACTTTGTAATCTTATCATTATATATAGATGACATATTATTAATTGGTAATGACAATAAGATGATTGTCAAAACCAAGTCATGGTTAAACCCAAGGCTCAAAATGAAGGATATGGGAGAACCATCCTATATCGTGGGTATAAAGATTTCTCAATATAGAGAATCTAAACTCTTATGCCTAAGTCAAGAGAGATATATTAATTATATCATCAAGAAGTTCAAAATGGGTGAATGAAAGTCTGTTATTACACCCATTGAAAAAGAGGTCAAACTGAGTAACGCTGATTGTCCTGGTGAAGGAGATGTTAAGCCTAGCGTTTTTTATGCACAAGTTTTGGGTAGCTTGATATATACTATGTTATGTACAAGACCTGATATCAGCTTCATTGTTGGTCTTGTGAGTAGATATCAAAGTAATCCTAGATGGCAGCATTGGATAACTGTAAAAAAGATTTTAAGATTTCTAAAAGGAACAAAAGACTTGAAACTATGTTTTCAAGCAAATAAACTGAAAGTGTAGGATACTCAGATGCTGACTTTGTTGGGAGCAAAGATGACAACAAATCAACCTTTGAACAAATATTCTTATTTAAAGGTGGTGTTGTTTTTTGGGCATGCAAGAAATAGGGTTATGTAGCATTGCATATACAAGAACTTGAGTATGTGGCTTGTTGTATGGCTACAACGAGTGTCATCTGGATAAGCCGCTTCATATGACATTTGAAGTTGGAGATTGCTGACGAGGCAGTTGTCATTTACTATGACAACAACACAAATTTCTCTAATAAAGGGTGGACAACTCTAAGAGCAAGCATATAATGGTTAAATGCCACTATATTCATGATATGGTTATGAGAAAGAAAATATCCATCTCACACATGCCAACTCATGATATGTTGGCATACCCCTTGACTAAAGGGATTTGAGATATATTTGATTGTTGTGCAGGAAAAAAACCACACAATAGATGGTGATTGGAATAGCAATCATGAAATGACATTACTAGAAAAACTCTGTAAAAGTGGGAGGAAAACCAATATGTCAATTCACTTGGCTCGAATGGTCAAGTGGGAGATGTAAGGAAATAGTGGTCATTCTAGGCAATCCCAACATAAAAACAGTTGGAATGACCATCCAGTCGTTATTTGTGGAAAGGTTGCGAGAAGGTCGTAACGTCCATGACAGGCCAAAACCGTTAAGCGATTACGGTGCTTATTTGTAACCGACCAGATAAGGGCTCCAAAAAAGGAAAGCCCAGTAGGGAATCCGAGAGGTTATGGAGCAGGCGTTGCTCTATAAATAGAGAGTAGTTTAGAGATCAAAAACATCGAACACAAGTTGAAAACCTCTCAAGGTAAATCCTATTGTGAGGAAACCTTGAAAACCATATCTCACATACCTGTTTATAGGAAACAGATGATCTGTTGCTGCGTACCTGGAGCAAGGCTTCTCGAGCTAGAATAGAGGACGCTAGAGATCCGATCAAAAAAGCCTTTCTGAATTACTTGCATTGTAAATTCTTTTACAATGGAATAACAAAAGCATATGATTTTGGAAGGAGATGATGGGTGAAATTGAAAAATAAAATAATATCATCATCTATGGTTATGTAGAGAAGCATCAGAAAAAGTAATCAAGTGCAAGTAGCTCAAACTAATCTGATACTTTGTGTCTCACATTCACCATAAAAATATTCCTCATTTTCTTTGAGGCGTGCATTTTGAGCTTCATTTCGATAATTTCCCTGGTTCTAAGAATATATCCAAAGCAAAACCCAAAAAAAACAGATATGATCTCATAAAGATGGCCTCTTTTCAACCAAAACTAAACAAAAATCTAAAAGACTAAATTAGAGCATGAATACTTCGAATTACAATTGGAAAGATTCCATTGGGACTGGTAGAGGCCCAATTGATGCTTCCACTCAACCAAATTTTGAGTACTTCGAAAAGGTGACACCTAAACCCAAAAGTAATTTGATGCTTTACTACAAACATAAATCTTTGAAAGCCAAGAACCTACTAAGATGGAGAATAGCAAGATATCTGTTAACTCCCTTAATTCATGAAAAGCATGAGACCACACAAACACAGGGTACTCAAGAAGTATTAATTGCATATGTCATCAAATTTCTCTCATGACCAATCTCCTCGAAATACATACTTGACATTATGGATTGAAATGAAATGTATGAAGAAATTTAAAGAAAAAGATAAGAATACGTGAGCATACCTCTAGAACTTTAAGTTCCCGAGGGAAATGGTAGATCAAAGTATTTGCATCATATATGTTGTTGCCAAATGTGATGACTTAACTCCAGTGGCAATTCTTAAACCCATTGGAGTGGAAGAGAATGTTGGGGTGTGCCATACCTGTTCCGAGGGAGAAATAGATAAGGCTTCAACCAGTAGAATGGATCTTTTGAAACTGACTATGTGTATCCTTGGTGTTGTTGGGGTCATGCGAAGATTGAGAACACTAAGTATGGATACTCACAAGAAAACAACAAAATAAGAAATATGATTATTTTAATTGATGCATTGATCTTCGTTATAATCATTATTTATACTTTTATTGAAATTGCTAAGAGCATGTTAGCCTATCTCAGGCATGATTTTCAAATAACTCCTCACTTCTTTGTTATTGCCTTCTTTTCACCATCATATTAGTTGGAATATGCTAACTGATCCCATGACCCTTCTGTACTTCAAGGTTCATAAGCACAATGGGCATGATTTACTCGTTTCACTAGTGGAGGTTTCTTGAGATTTATGCCAAGTGTCTCACTCTTTTTGAGACTCGTAAACCCTTGCCACATACCTTTTTATATTTTTCGGTATCAACACATGTCCTCCTATGACTCTGTATGCAATCATCTAAGGCATGTGTCATATTTATATTTATTGCATGCTAAAAAGGTATTGACAATTTTTTCCCTTAGTGTGATTCTTAGAATTTTGTTTCTCATAGAACACATTTGGGGTTTATAAGGGCAAAACTCCTTACTTCTCATATTTTCTTGCACATTTTATTGAGAACTCTTCGCCTTCCTACCATAGTTTTCCACTCAAACTTTATCCTCTCCCCTAATGTAGATCCAATCATCAGCCTCACCAATTTTCATCTTTTTGAAATGCCATTGACTCATGATGACTTCATAGTGTCCCACTACCCAAATTTTATTTACTCTTGACCTACGAATAATCAATTGTACATTGATTATAGATCGGGTTAGGAATTAGAAGCATCATTTTTAGATGGAGTGGATCATTCATGATCTCATCATGTTGTCATGTTTGGCTATATAATTTGATGGGCATATCTTTAGTTACTTCTTATCTTTCTAGATTTTTTGGGATAAGCTATCACTTGCTTCTATTTTTATCATAGCTTATCACTCGACCAATTATTCTCTTAAGGCTCTTGGTTGTGGTAGCTCTAAACACCTTGCGGAAGGTTCGTTATGGTTCCTTCAACTTTGGATTCATCTATATTTTCTAGAGCTTGGATTTGCGCATCTCGTTCTCCAAAAAAATCTTCTTTGATATGTTAGAGACCGTTGTAAGCCTCATTCCTCTAATCTATATCTCTCTTATAGATATTATTACTCAATTATTGTTTATCAGTCCTCATTACACAACTTTTCTTCCTTTAATATTTTCAGTTCCCTTGAGTCCCCTTTTACTACCATATTCATGGAAGACCTATATGAAATTGGAATGTCAAGGGTCCTCCCTACAATTCTTTTTTGTGGTACCTCGTGATCATCTAGATCCAATATGATCATTGCCAAACTCTATCTTCCAAATTGCCTTGCTCGTCAATTGGGGTTTCGGAATAACTTGCCAATCTCAACAACTTCTTAATTGATGAGGATGATGAGCAAGGCTCTCCCCTCAATTTCCAAACTTATACCCTTACTCTAGAAAGGCCATAGTTTTCATCCTTGTGGGACCAAACTTCATGAGGATATGACTAAGATTGCGATTGACAAGTACCGATTGAGGCTTATAGATTATGGTATGGATGCAGTCACAAGTAGTAACCCTAAGCCTTGATGCAAGCATCCTCTAAGCTGCCATTTTTTTCTTCTCGATCACGAAAAAGAGCTTTTGAATACACTTCTTCAACAAGGGCTATTAGGAGTAAGACATGATTAGGGGTAATGAGTATGCCCTCTGAGCCTATCTTGTGGAGGATCTAGTTGATGAAATCCAAGACTCTACACCACCTTGTGTTGGCTAAACTCTATGGTGTTTTGAGTAGGAGAATCGACAGTCTAACACACTTTCTATGCTGGATGGATCTTCTTCCATTGTATTCGAAGATATTCCTGTCTTTTATGATCCATCAGTTCAACATAGGTCTTCCTTCTATCACCTCCACTCTAAATACAATAAGTCATTGTTTGCATCTAGTGCATGTCCTTTGAGAAGCATACCTACCTTCTGAGTAAGAGAAACTAGTAGAAGAAGTCCATGCCTATTGAACCAACTTCTAAGCACCTATTGTCCAACCTAAACATGATACTACAACAGCATCCATGTTTCAACCTTCTTGTACCTTCTCATCGTGTGAGTTCTTCATGATCCTTCTAACTTGGGTGAACAACCATCGTCACGATACTCAACTATCATTGTTATGTTTTTGTAGGAACTTGTCCTAGATCCGAATGTGAAAGACCCAAAGGATGATATTTCGTTAGCCCATTAACATATTAAGAAGGTAAGTTTCTTTGTTAGTCTTTCATTTTTCTTGACTTATATCTTCTCTGACTCATTGATCTTGCACAGGTGGTTGTTGCAAGATGATTCTCAAGTTCAAGAGAGGGTCCTCTTTTTCTGACCTTCACTCCGACCGCAAGAGCTGCATGAGACACGACTCTTTGGGAGGAGATCAAAACTAATGTGAGGGATTCTAATGTACTTGATCTCGTAGCTCCACGAGTTTGAGGGAACTCTCATGCCCATTTTTGTCTATATACAATAGTCTCAACTAGGTTCATATATGTACCAACAATGGTTGTTGCTTCTGAGTTAGAAACAACCAAAGTAGAGAGAATTGCAATTAATACCACTGATGTGGTTGTTCTCAATGATGGCATCATCATGTTTATAAAGAAAAGTGTACCTTAGTCACCCTTAAGGATCAATGTTTTGATATAGATTTCATCAAAACTATGATCAACAAGGGTTCTAAGGAGGGAATAGATCTTCTACCCTTCATAAATTGGTTGTCAACCTAGATGTCCCTTTCCAGGCTTGACAAGTTTGCTTAAATCTATAAAAGTTCATTAGTTAACTACCAAATATCTCTATGAACCGCTGACGTATGTTAGACCTTTGGTCTAGAATGAACCGTCTCACGCAACACCAAGCTCAAATGAGGGTATACTTAGCAAATTTTAGCTTGATGCCTCTAACTTACGTGAAAGCATAGATCGATGCTAAGAAGCCCATGTGTCAATTGACCTACTTGGATGTGACTTCCTCACCCTCTCTCAAGAAGTTGCTTTACTAACAACATAACTTGCCTCTCTCAATAACTGCCTAACCTTATACTATTAAGAGTTAATAGTAGTTGTTGTGACTTATAAATAGGAATAACAAAAACTATGAGATCTTAAAGAGGCATATCTGGAATCTTTCTTGATCAATCAAGTATAAGAAGAGCCGTTATTGATGGCTACCGACAATACAACTCTTGAGCAGGAATACGAAATGTTTTGAATAGCTATAGTCCAAGATGAGCTAGCATGGCTTGGATCTTTCTTCATCTTTAAGAAGGCCTTTCCTTTAAGCTAAGCAATCGGCTTGTATTCACATTATTCTTTATAATTCTTTAAATTGTTTATATTCATCAAAGGCATAAAATAAATTATCCCTCCATCTTTGATTTGTTAGTTAGCAAATTATCTAGGACCATGAAACCATCTTCATTCTCCAAATCGAGTTTCATTACAATTGACTGCAAATACTCATAGGGTTATATATCACTCTTTTTTATTACTCGCAATAACTTTACTTTGATTTTCATTGACAATATTGTTGCTTGTTTGTATGTGAGTAAAAACAAAGTTAAACCAATCACTCATGTCTTGTTATTTCAGATGCCCACAAGACCTCAGGCAACACCTCATGTCACTTCTATAGGTTATCCTCGAGAGACTTCTTAATCAAATCAATGATTATCCTATTAGTCATTTCAACCTGTCCATTTGCCTGAGTCTAATATGGAGTTGAATGCACTAGTTTGATGGTAAAGATCTTAAGGAAGGTCATTATCTTTTCTCATACATACATTATCCCTTGATCATTTGTAATCGTTATAGAATACCGATCAAAAAAATAATATAATCATTGTTAAACTTGATAACATCATGTTGAGACACTACTTTCAATGCCCTAATCCATTTTGTAAAGTAATCCATAACCATTATGATGAAGGTATGCTCGTTTGATGATTTTGGGTAAATCTTTCCAATTAAATCCATAAGTCATCCTCTTAATGGTCATGGTTTGATAGTCGAATATAATTCAAAAACAAGTACTTTCTATAGAGGGCCAAAATGTTAGGATTATTAGCATCCCTTCGCATAGTTAATGCAGTCTTGGTGCATTATAGGCCAATAGTATTCATGCCGATATATTAGTCATTTAGTTTTTGGTTCCGAAAGATGAGTCCCACAAATTCCTTCACTCATCTTGGTCATCATCGTTCAAGCATCTATTGTGTTTAAGCATTTAAATAATAGACCTTAATGATTTTGCTTATACAAATCACCGTCCAACAAAGTGTAATTTAGGATCCTACATTGGGTTTTAATATCTAAGCATTGTGATGGTGAATTTGAATATCATATCAATAAATCTCTCTAATCATGGATTCCTCCAACTCTTGCTTCTCTTCAGTGATCGAGGCTATTGAGAGATGTGACCCACATGTTACCCTATAAACTGAGATGGATTGAGCCAAATTGTTTGCCACTCATCTCTTGGTATATACGACAACTTCACTTCAAGGAAAGCTTTTAGTGAATACTTCACTCATTGGTGCAAAGGTTGCAAATTGAAACTATAACATTGATAATCTCTTGTGAGTTAGTTGAGAATGACTTGAGAGTCTCTATAGACTTCTACCTTTCTTGTAATAGTGGCTTAATATTATGCTTCATTATTAGAGGCTTGAGTCTAGGGAGATAATAAATATTCTCACTTTTCTCATAGGAGAAATAGTGTATATGCCAATCCCATACTTTTGTTGTACTTAGAACCATCAAATATCATCGACCAAGGAGTTCAACAACCATGCTCTATGCAATGCCTAAAGGATTAGTGATTTCAATACATAGAAATGTTTGAGGAATTCAACTACGACTTGTCCTTTTACTGCTTTGAAAGAGAATTGTTTCAAATAAAAGGCACATAGCTTAATCACCTATTTTATCAACATGCATTGGAGAGCTGGACAATCAAGAAGATATTGTAAAATATCGATTTTTCTTACTACCTATACCTTAGTAGCCAAGAGGTAATACTCTAACTTAATACATGCATGATAAAGGCCAAATATTGAGATTTTACATCAGTGAGTAACCAACTCAAATAGAAAATAACCTTAAAGGTGTTATCATCAATCTCCTATGCTAGGATACTAATAGAATTTTTCCACACACTAACATGAGTGGCTTCACTAGATAAGCTTTGATTATTTACAATGTCAGTTTTTGTTTCACACTCCAAATAAAGTTGTTTGTCTTTCAACTTGAGTAATGTTGTTAGAAGAGTCATCTTTCCTATGACATTAACAATAAAGCATCATAGATAGCTAACATTTATGATTAAACTTCACAACTCTTTCTTTGTCTTGAGAGGTCTTGCATCAATAATGGATGGACTTGACCTTATTTGAATTGACTTCGATTCTCTTATTGTGCACCAGAAAACCTAAGAAATGTTCCATCAAAAAGCTTACTCAAGATCAAACAAATGTTCAAAATTCCCAAACTTGACTACAATATCATCAATATATATTTCTATGCTTTTTTTTAATAAATAACCAAAAATACAATTCATCGCTCATTGATACATAGCTCTATCATTCTTGAGTTCAAACAGCATACCTACCCACTCGTAAAACCTTAATGCTCTAGGACATTGAAATGTCATTTTATGCTTATTCTAAAGTTTTATCTTGTTCTAGTTATACCCTGAGGCATTGTCCATGAACAATAAGATTCCTTGGGTGGTGGCTTCATCAATTAATGTATCAGTGATTGGTATAACATATTGATCCTTGGGTGTAAGACTAAGATTGTGATAGTTGATGCATACTTGCAACTTTTCGTTTTTCTTAATTTCAAGAACAATATTGGACAACCAATCTATGTATCGAGTTGTTTTAAGGAATTTGGCTTCCAAGAGGCATTGAATTTCCTCATCGGTTGTCCATGAGGTCACATCCCTGATTTAATGTAATTTTGAGCTCCACCAAATCTTGAGGTAATCCTGACATCTCGTGATACTTCCAAGCAAAGCAGTCCTTATATTGTTGGCTTCATTAATTAATATATTGGTGATTGGTATAACATATTGATCCTTGGGTGTAAGACTAAGATTGTGATAGTTGATGCATACTTGCAACTTCCTTTTTTTCTTAATTACAAGAACAATATTGGACAACCAATCTATGTATCGAGTCGTTTTAAGAAATTTGGCTTCCAAGAGGCATTGAATCTCCTCATCAGTTGTCCATGAGGTCACATCCCTGATTTTAATATAATTGTGAGCTCCACCAAATCTCAAGGTAATCCTGACATCTCGTGATACTTCCAAGCAAAGCAGTCCTTATATTGCTTAAGCAACTCAATCAACTGCGACCGATTTTCTTTAAATATGATGACTCTCATTTTTATGGGCCTACATGTTTCTCCCAAATTTAGATTTACTTCTATCAAGAGATCTGTTGGAATAAAATTTGGACCATCATTTTGATTAAAGCAATTACATTTTGCTCCTACCACAATGGGTGGTGCAATTGCTTGAACTGGGAAACAATCGCTTTACCCCGCAAGCTTATGATTGCTCATCCTGACTTGTTACTGGAAATAGGAAGCCTCCAATCACCGGAAGCAGTCTCTAACAACTTGATGTTGGCTATTCATGAGTAACTTTAGGGATTGGCCATATGTTGGTCAAATCAAAAGTAGATCCCTAAGTAGTCAATTGGTACCATCTCACACTATCTAGGGCTTTAAGAATGACAATCAGGCTGACCCAAGGTGAATATAATAACACCTATGATGCCTTAATGTTGGCTATGAAAAGATTCTCTTCAACGTAAATAACTTTAACCATTTTGTTAGTCCATAACATCAATTTATAGTATAATTTTATTGACACAATAGTTTGAAATGTTCCCAATTTCTCTTTAGTAGCAAAGAGTATCCTGGGTTAGCATCAACCATAAATAAAGTTCTAGTCAAAGTGCTTGAACCATTTGTAAGCTCTACAACTGACAGTTCTTCCCAAAAGTTAGACATCTTGAGGTTTGTCAGGACTAAATCAAAAGTTGCCTTTCTAATTTGTCATAAAGTGTCATGCAACATCACATTCAGTATTGCATCGCCATTGGTAAATGCACATCTAAAAGGATGATCATTTACCATGGTTGAGATATACAACGGCCAATGATATTTAGTAGTGGCCTCGTGTGGTTTTTCAAACATTATTGTAAACACCCTAAAAATGTTTTTCAAAACAAATTGAGGCATATTTTAAAATCCACAATTTGAAACATATCCTACGAAATTTCATAAAATTCTGAAGCATCATTTTGAAATAAAAATGTTTTCAACCCCAAAACTACATAATCGAGTTTTGAAATTAAAATCTCAAAGATGCTGATTTACCCAAAGATAGAGCAAGGCCCGAATCAATAGGAGACGTGATTTTCGGGAAGAGATAAGGATGAATCAACAAAGGTAAGTGCATCCAAAGCAAGAAGGTGACTCAGGGCTAGACCCGGTCTAGCCAACCAAGGCTCGACCCACTTCAGACAAGTCAAGATGCCAACCTAACTCGAAGCAAGGAACGGGTTAAGGCATGATCAAATATCAAGCCCTAAATTAAGTATTAAAGCCAAGTAGGGCTCATCCCAAGCTAAGCTCGATTCAATCCAACACTCAAGATGGTCCATCCCAAGGAAGTTGATGATCATAAGGCGTGCAAGATTGAGCTAGTTTAAGTCAAGGTTAGAGTCCATTCAAGCCTCAAGTTCAAGCCAAAGGGTTAAGCAAGGCATCAAAGCAAAGCCATAGCTAAGCCACATGGTTGGGTAGAAATGATTCAACAAGACATTTCGGTTCAAATCAAGACAAGCCCGAATTAAGTTAAGCAAAGGGCGAATTGATTAAGCCCTACACCATGCAAAGATGGACCATGCCTAGCCAAGAGCTAGACCAAGTGAGAACCGCCCCCTTGAACCAAGCCATGAGGGTGGGCTACATCATGAACAAAATGAAGACCGCACCTAGGCGGGTGGGTCGATCAAGAGTGGGCTAGCCCACATGGTTGCCCTAAGGCTCATACCAGCCCACATGGACCAAGAAAGGAGACCACTCCTCAGCCCACATGCACCCATGTGCAGCTATGGACCAAATCTCCTTGGATCAAATTAAAACCACATTGAATATCAAGCTGATACCCAAACCTATGGAAGGCCCTAGAGTCCCCCCCCCCCCCCCCCCCCCTTTGAAATCTATAAAAGAGGCCCTTGGGGGCTGTTTTGAAGCATTGAAGAGAGAGGAAAAATCCTGCAGCAAGAGAGTGAGAGAAAGAGAGAGGAAGACGAGGTGTTGCCCCCTCCAAGCCACCGCCACCAAGCTGCCGACCACCACCCGATCTTCCACAGTAAAGGTCATCTCTTCCCTTCCCCTTTCAAATTTCTTTCTTCTCCTCTTTCATTCAATTCAATGGGGTTGTAATTAAAGAGCAGATGACTCCATCTTTGATGTAATAATTAAGGGTTATGCTGTCCAATTTTCTTTATGTTCATGGATTCATGTTATGTGTTTGATTTTCGGTTTTTCCTACCCCGATATATATTATAAAATCTTCTCATAATCTCCTCTATGCTTATGCTATAATCATAATTTCCTTTATTTACTTCAGTCGTTTATATTTTAATTGTTGTAGATTGTCTTTTAATTCGGACGAAATGCATTCATGTATCTTGTAAAAACTGCAATTTATTTTCTCCACTTTTCATACTTTTGATGTATGATTTTTAATTCCTTACTCCTTGCTTTAAATGCGCTAAAAATTTTCAACCTAATCTACACACACAGACCCACTGTCAATAAAATTTAAAAGAATTTTAGGATCGTGCAACATCATAAATAAAATCATAGAAAACCGAGTAAAATCAGAATAGAGTCTGTGAAACCTGCACTTTCTACAATAGATATTGGGTCATAATCCCATAACTTTATTTGCAGTAAACCAATTTCATTGAAAATGTCTCATTGGAAAGCTGAGATTCATAGCTTTCCAACTAGACCAAGTTCATAAAAATTGGAGGTTTGTATACCAAGATACAGTCATTTTTCAAAACCTCTGTATTTCTGTCATAGATCTTTTATGAATACCTGAGTAAGGTATGTTCTCAGATTTAATTTGCACATCCATAACACTTAAAATCAAAATAAAAATAGTTCCTAAATCTCCATATCAAACTCTATTTTTTGTAAAATTTTCAAGATTTTTGGAGATCGTAAGCTATCAAAAAAATCTGGAAACAAGTCTCTGGAAATAGAACCAATTTCTGTTTTTTAGGATTTTGAAATACTTTCATTCAAAGGCTAAGTTCACGATTTTTGTCAAGTTTTTAGGAATTAAAATTGGATTTTGAAAACACACTGGATCTAAAACAATCTTCAAAGCGTCTAGGCTGACCCTTGAGCATCGGTTCAAGAAGGCCTATATTAAAAAGAATTCACTTAACTAAAATCGCTATAGAAGTCAGAAATCATCTTTTCTAGTTTAAGCAAACTAGTTGGCATACTCGTACATTCGTAGTTTGTGAATTTAATTTCAAGTCTCTACATAGACTTCAAAATAAAAAATTCACATCTACAACTATCAATAGATCAACATTGTTGACCAAAGCTTCCCAATTTGGTATCCCTTTAATGGATCGAGAGTTTTGCGCAGGAAGAAAACTTGTCGAAAGGATACTAATTAATCCTTCTCGCGGATAGAACAAGTCTTCATCAGATATGTAAGTCTCATCCAAGAAGTGATCATCTTCAATAACTTCCTCCAATTCCTATTGTCTAATGACTCGAGCTTGCATCAATTTTCTGCTTGGCTCCATATTACTCGAGTCAATCATGTTGCTTGCGAAACCAAAGAACTTGGGTGTGTTAGCCTCAACCCGAGGAGTACTCTAGGTCTATTCATGAGAGGCGCATGAATTTCATTTATCGGCTTCCTTTGCTTGGTCAGTCATATGTGCTCGAAGTCCTCTCCTAAGGATGGTGAGTGTTTCTATCCTTTGACATGCTCCTTCTTGATTAGCATTGTTGGTTGCTTGCCAATCCTTCCTCCATTCATGAAGGACTGCTTTAATCTAGAGTATTCTCAAGTAAGAAATATATAATGTCCTTCTGATTTGGCATCCTCGACATCTACTTCTTTACCTTCTAACATCGTGCGGTCCTTTTTTGGTGAGCCTCATGGTTAGAATAGAAGTTCACCCCTTTCTTTCTAATCAAGACAAGATGGACTTGGTTCATGTTGCTTTCTTCTTTTTCGTTTCTACATAGCTTCAATTCCTCATCAAAATCTAGCAGGATTCAAGACTGAGTATTCAAGACATGTCTTTTTGAACCATCATGAGTTCCATCGAACTCCAACTTTCTCCTACATTATGACTTTCTTGTTTGAGTATATTGTTTCTAAGTACGTGTGGGTCGTGAGTGACGGATTCGGGGCCACACACTTAGGCCAAAAATTTTTGAGTCATTGATCGACTTTCGACAAATTGGTGGGGGGCTTGATAATACAACCTTGTAAGGAGAAATGGTTACTTTTCCCCAAGAAAACGTGATTATATCATCTTATACTCGTACCTCAACAACCTGAGAATGACATCGTTGATGATGGTATCAGGAAGTTTTTTGGATTGGGTGACCAATACAATGATCTCACACCTGAACTATCCTGAAATGATCTTCAGCTACAATAGAGATGGACGGAAATGGGTTTGTTCAGTTTCAAGTTGTTAGTCTGCAAGCTTGAGACTACCGTCTTTCATAACCTATTATATAACCGTGTAGAATTTCACGCACTAGTTTATGTTATGGAAGGACAGATTGTGTCACTTGCAATAGTGTGGCATCTTCTTAAGTTCGTTATAAGAAGGCATTGAATGCCCTTTGAGAAGACGAATTTGTCGATCCATTAGGAGTAAAAAAATTTGATCAGCTTTTATTGTATCGAACAATGGCTCCTTCTCATCGACTTCCTTTTCTTTCCCATTTGGAGGCCGAAGAGCGTTGCACATGTAAGGTGGTCCCCGTGTCAACTCGGCTGCCATAACTTCGATCTAGTCAAATTCAGCATGAGTCTCCTACATCATGTCTTCAAAACAGGAAATTAGAGCTTGACACTAAGTTCATTTCAAAGTTCATTTCAACTACAGTAGATGATGAACTTGTGGGAGATAAACCTCGTAGGACTGAAGACCTTGGGACAATGTCAGTCCTTCAACTTCAGTTCAAATTCAGCATGAGTCTCCTACATCATTCCATCATCCTTTGCTTCTCCGTTAGCGTAGGAGCTTGGGGGTTGCATGTGCTTCAATCTGCTCTTGTTGGGCTAAAATAGACCTACACTAGATGAAGCTGTATAAGATAATCGATCAACCTATGCCAAATAGACCTGAACATCATGAACTTGTGGGAGATGAACCTCGTAGGACTGAAGACCTTGGGACAATGTCAGTCCTTCAACTTCAGTATAAAAATGTATTCAGCTCTTCAACTACAATATTTGTCTCCGACAAGCTATGAAAAGATACTAATATGCTGCTCTTGCTCAATATGTGGGCACTGTATCCAGGGAACTCAACATGCTTAATTTTGTTATCTGCAGGTTCACGAAAGCGATAATAGACTTGTTCATATAAGAAAGAACTTACCTATGATGGGTTGCCACCTTCAAATGCAGACCATGTATTGCAATATTATATGGAGTCCGCCACATTATTATGCTCCTCTATCAAACTCGCTTATAAGAACAAGCTCGATGGGCCAAGCTCAAGTAGCTCGAACGTAACCCTAGTGGTGCTTCACCTTGAATATTGAAGCTCGTTCAAGTGATCTTGAACTTGAGCCAAGTAATTCTTAAATGTGCCAAGTAAAGCTTTGCCGGTCAAGCTTGACTCGGCTTGATTACACCCTATTAAACCTCATAGACAGGAATCGATCCACCAAAATCCACTCTGTACCAAGGACATGTTATCATGAGCCCAGTCAAATGCTAAAAGGAAGGACGAAAAAAGATCCAAGAAAGGAGGAACATAAGTACTTGAAAGTCAATAGATGTTTCCCTGAAGACATGGATCGATCTCATCGCCCTTTGGAAAGTCATACATATAAAAGGAAAAGACCAAGGACCTTGATTGCACCTGCAAAGGCTTCTACAAATTCTAAACTTTTAATATATTTTTATTGTAAATCTCGCGATAAATATGAGAAATTCCCAGCGTGTGACGCACGAATGAAATGAATTCCTCCCAAGACTCTCTCTCTCAATGTTAGCTGTGGCCGAGGTGATTCAGCATAGCTGAATTATGACTGTCTGTCCAATTGTGATCAGATCTTGTTCATAGCCGATCTACATGATATGTGCTAGCTGAGTGTTCTGCTAAGTAACAGTGTTCATTGGCTCTAGCAATCATCACTGCAGTAGCTCATTGCATGCAAAGCAATTCAGTTCCCTGCATACTGCTCAAGGAAATGGAATTGACGCTGCAATATCACTAAGGCTTCACGCTATTTGGTGCTCCCGGTAAAAGAGGAGCTTCAGACCCAGATCGTTAGCTCACTGGTAGGGCTCTTTGACGCCCACCTGCAGGTGAAGAGTTCAATTCTCCAGGGGCGCATGTGTGTGTCTGTGTGTTAGCCTTCGGCCTCCCATTGTGACCGAGAAAAAGAAACAGAGGAGCATCTATTGCTGACCACCTTCTTCTTTTATCTGAACGTGTTCACTGCTTCGCAGCCAACACTTGCCCAATCTTCTGTGCTATGTAACTAAAATTTGTGGAGTCTCCAGTGAAGCAGGAAGCCGCGCGCAGAGAAAGTCATGTTGCTGCTCCATCACCACTTGTTGACTCCTACCACCCACCCACCAACCAAAGCTCAGTGAAGCTTACTGATGATCTGAGGCAGTCAACATCTCTTCTGCAACACCCTATGATGCTTCTCAGCTATCCACACTAATGTTTGCCTTATCCCATGATCAACAAGTGCTGCAAGGCCCGGCTTAAACATTGAGCCTCAATTTCGAATAATGTTTCTGAAGCAGCACCCTAAGAGGCTCCCTCCTAGTCTCCCTGTCCAACAGAACTACTGTCTTGTGCAGCAAAACCTGTGTGATGACTACGATGTTTGAGCCACCAGTGAAGATTGCGGCTGCCTTTAGTTGAACTTCTGCCCAGCTGAAAATCGGTTTCTGAGGTTGTCTCAGCAAACACAGCCTTGACATTGGTTTCCTAGGCTTTACAGTGAATTTGCAGTTGGACGTTCATGACCCAACAATCTTCAAGTTAATGATGCTGTCCAGCTTACTTGACGCACAGCAAATAGAACATCATCATAGCGGCTGAACTGCCTTGCGGTCGGTGAGCAGTAAAATTTTCTTCCAGTTGGGAACTTGTGACTAATAGTCATGCCTGAGTCTTAACAAACATTGCCACAACACCCTTAATATGGTTAAAGGTCAACACCCCGTCGATCAGAAAAGGTGTGCCAACAGCTAAGCATCGAAGGCAGGTTGACTTGTAATTTTTACTTCACAGTACTGGATTATGCCTCTTTCGACTATGATAAGATACCAGAGAATACAGGAGAAAACGGTCTCTAGGTTGATAAAAATGGGCAAAAGTTTGAAAGGCAGGAAAGGAAGTAAAACACAATAAAAACTTCAAATTAAATAAAAAAATCATGATCTTATGGTCTTGGGATGCAGATGTCATATGAAACACTTCCAAATCGATGGCTTCGTTTTGAGCTTTAAGAAGAAAAAACAGTTTTAGGCTGTAATGGGTGAAAGTAAGGATTCGGGAGTCGGAGAAATTCCGAACCTTTCTAGTCCAACTCAAAACCTTTAAACAGGCATCTCAGCACCTGTCAATCATCTAGCACCAAAAAGACATTGAAGAATAATTATAGCAGTAAGATACGCTCATACTATAGAGTGGTACAAATAACGGTAGCCTTTCCTTGGGTTACGCCGTTGATTTTCTATTGGAAGTAGCTCGTAAGGGTACCCTGTACTATGACCGTTTTTTCTATTTGGGCCTTATGGTCTTCATCACTTATTTGTGACCATCGACAAAAACGCCTGTGCTAATATGTGATCACAAAAGTGCCAGCAAATAACAACACATTTCATGAGAGAGAAATGGACTATCACTATGTCACAAAGAACATATTCAAAGGAATATTGAATTACAATACGTTCCATAAGAGTATGGACTCGCATATGCATTTAAGTTTCTTATGGACAAACTTTTGGTATACGTCTCGTAAGTTTGAGAAGGAGTATTAAATTACAGATAGGGGTTTATGTATTTTTAGTTAAATGTTTTTACTTAAAGTTAAATGTATTTATTTTTTCTTTTTCTGTTGTTGTATTGACCAGCCGCTAATGGCACTTTCTCATCTTCATAATGAGCTCTATATGCTCTTGAGTACACAATACTATGAAGTGATATCTTTGTTGTTTGATAAACTTTGCCCATGTAAGGGATCACCCTTGCATTGCCGGTTCTGGATAAAGGAGGAGGGTTGTGTTAGACTTCCAACAGCCAGCGTAAAACTTCGTCGGATTTTATAACATGGATTACAAAAATTATGAGCATTGCTTTGGGGCGTCCCTGCCTAGCGACATGCTAAACAGCCCGAATACAGTAATACTAAGCAAGGGCCACTACATTTTCGCCCGAATGTAGTGAATCAATTGCAGAGAGGGTTTCCACATCATGGACGGGTGTGGGTAAAGAAGTTAGTCCTACTACATTGTCGCCCGAATGTAGTGAATAATTCTTCGCATTTTTAATATGGACAGATGCAGGGGGTAAGGAAGCTAGTCCTAGATAATAAGATTTGTATTGGTTCTTGGAATATCGGAACATTATCCGGTAAGCTAATGGAGGTGGTAGATACTATGATTCAGAGAAAGATTCATATTCTATGTTTACAAGAGACAAAATGAGTTGGAAAAAAAGCAAAAGAGATAGAAAATATAGGTTTTAAATTATGGTACTCAGGTAAAGAAAAGGCTCGAAACGGAGTTGGTATTATCATAAATAAAGATTTAAAGGATAGTGTAGTAGACATACAACGATATGGTAACTGAATCATGATGTTGAAATTAGTATTAGGAGTAGAGGTTTTGAATATAGTTTGTGCTTACGCACCCCAAGTAGGACTAGAAGATAGTATAAAGACAACTTTTTAGGAAGAGTTAGATAAGGTGATTCAAAAAATTCCACAAAGGGAAATGATTTGTTTAGGAGACTTAAATGGACATGTCGGTAAAGAGGCATTAGGATATCAAGGTATTCATGGAAACTTTAGTTTTGGGGATATAAATGAGGAAGGTAGGGACATTTTAAATTTTGTTATGACATTTGATCTCTTTATAGTCAATACAATCTTCAAAAAACGAGATGAACATTTAATTACTTATAAGAGTAGCTTATCACAAACACAAATTGATTACTTTATTTGTAGAAAAAAAGATAGAGTGTGTTGTAAAGATTGCAAGGTAATTCCAGGAGAAAGCTTAACCACCCAACATCGACTTTTAGTTATGGATTTACAAATAAAAAACGGACAAAAAAGAAAAGAGTACATCGAACTATTCAGACTAAATGGTGGAACCTCAAAAGCGAGAAAGAAGATATATTTAAACAAAAAGTCCTTCAAGAAGATGTTTGGAATTATGTTGGTACACCCTGTGATATGTGGAACAATATGGCTATACATATTAGGAAAGTGGCGAAAGATGAGTTAGGTGTATCTAAAGGAGGTGTACTGGCACAAAAAGAAGCTTGGTGGTGGAGTGAAGTAGTGCAAAATAAAATTAAGGCAAAGAGGGCATGTTACAAATTATATTATGGTAAGAAAACTAATGAAACTTTAGAGGCTTATAAGAAAGCAAAGAAGGAAGCGAAAAAGGTCGTGAGTGAAGCAAAAACTAAAATTTGGGAGGATTTATATAAAAAAACTCAACTCAAAAGAGGGTGAAAGATATATTTTTAAGATAGTTAGGGCTAGAGATAAGAAAACTAAAGATCTTAATTATATTAGATGCATTAAGGACGAGAATGAAAAAATTATAGTGGCAAATGATGATATAAGAAATCGATGAAAAAACTATTTTTATAAGCTTTTTAATGAAAATAAAGATGTTAGTATTAGCTTAAGAGAGTTAGCCAAATCAGAAAAGTTTATAAACCTTAATTTCTATCGACGTATTTAAAAGAATGAAGTCAAAGAGGCTCTTAAACATATGAAGGGTGATAAATCGGTAAGACCATATAATATTCCTATAGAAGTTTGGAAAATACTAGGAGAAATAGGAATCACTTGGCTCACAAGACTATTTAATGAATATGAAAAAACCAAAAGATGCCCGAGGAATAGAGAGCAAGTACACTTATACTCATATATAAGAACAAGGGAGACATTCAAAATTGTGTGAATTATTGAGGAATCAAGTTAATGAGCCATACTATGAAATTGTGGGAAGGAATTATCGAACGTAGGTTAAGACAAGTATCAAGTACAACAGAGAACTAATTTGGATTCGATGCCAGGCAAATCTATTATTGAAACCTTTTGAGACGTCTTATGAAACATTTTAGAGCAAAAAAGAAAGACCTTCACATGATATTTATTGATCTAGAAAAAACTTATGATAGAGTACCGAAAGAGGTTCTTTGGAGAACTTTGGAAAAAAGAGGTATCCTATTAACATATATTAACCTTATAAGAGACATGTATGATAGTGCAAAAACATGTGTGAGGACTAATGAAGGAATGACAGACTTCTTTGAAGTTAATATTGGGTTACATCAAGGATCAACTTTAAGTCCATACTTATTTATAATGGTGATTGATGAGTTAACAAAACATATTCAAGATAAAGTACATTGGTGTATGTTATTTGCAAATGACATTATATTAGTGGAGGAGTCTAAGGAAAAAGTTAATAAAAGTTGGGACTATGGAGAGAAACATTAGAAAGCAAAGGCCTCCGACTTAGTAGAACAAAGACAGAATATATGGAATGTAAGTTTGATCATTTGGTTACCTCAGAGAACACAAAAATTAAAATTGGCACACATTGCAACCCCTAAAAGGAAAGTTTTAAATACCTAGGGTCAATTTTTCAGAGTGATAGAAGAATTAATGGAGATGTTACGCATAGAATTAATGCTGGTTGGTTAAAATGGAGAGGAGCATTAGGTATTCTTTGTGATAAGAAGATTTAAAGGTAAAAGGTAAATATTATAGAGTAGCAATTAGGCCTGCCATGTTTTATGGTTCTAAGTGTTGGGCAGTTAATCATCAACATATACAAAAGATGTTTGTGACAAAAATGAAGATGTTGAGATGGATGAGTGGTCATACAAGAAAAGACCGTATACATAATGAGGTTATTATAAACAAATTAGGAGTGACACCAATAGAGGATAAAATTAGAGAATATCGTTTAAGATGGTTTGAACATATATAAAGAAGATCAAAAGAAGAACCTATAAGAAGGTATGAAAACCTAAATTTGGAAAGTATTAAAAGAGCTAGAGGACGACCACAAAAGTGTTGGAAAGAAATAATAAAGAATGATCTAGCTTATTGTGAGTTAACTGCTAACATGGCACATAATAGGGATCTGTGGAAACAAAGAATCCATGTAGCCGACCCCGTCTAGTATGGGAAAAGGCTTAGTTGTTGTTGTATCTTGATGAGAGAGTGGACTGGGTGTAGTCCACTCCGTTGTTGCGTTTGTGACCATTCTTGATGGTATGCTTAACTGGGTCACAAGAGTGTGAAGCGATCCTTGTGCTGGAAAATCATTTTTAACCAAGGGACATTTCTTTTGAGTAAGCCGCTCCCTCTTGGCTAGTTTCTGTGAACACCTCACAATTTTCACTCTTTTAAAATTTCAAAGTTTCAAACTTTTTTTCAAGAAAAATAAATTCAAGGAATTAAATTGTGATTTCAGAAAATACGTCACAAAATTAAGGCTTCTAAAGGATTCTTAAAATCAAAATTTTAAAGGAAATAAAATTTTAAGAGAATTTCAGAAAAAAAATCAAGCTTGGCAAGACAATTTTTCAAAATCATGAAAAAAACAAGAATGAAAATTCAACCTAGCAAGGAAGAGGGCCCAACAAAGATTTAGCAAGGAATGCGAGTATCTCCTTGACTGCGGCAAAGCTATCCTCTTTGTTGTGGAATACATGACTCTAAAAATAGAGTAGCTCCAAAAATGGTCCCTCTAGACCAACAATATACCTCAAAAGAGCCTACACAATGCAATGCTCAAGCTAAGGTGTGCTTAGGGGAAAAGTCCGATTGAATGTGACCATCTCTGAATGCGCCAAACGAGGTACTTAGAATCAATTCCTAATAATATGAAACAAACCACCTCAAATTCTCTTGGAGAAAACCATGTTCATGCAATTGTGAAATTGATCCCTCGATCGGAATTGATGGATTTATTGAAAGATTATGTGTCTCTGAAGATCTCCTCTACCTCCTTTAAGAAGGAGAAGAGCGGGCTTGAGCATATATAAACCTCTGGGGACAACACTTCGTCAAGGTAGAACCTAACAATCAATTTTTGAGCATCCTCAAAAACTCTAGGAATAAAGGTTAGAAACTCATACGAAAGAGACCATTGAGGAATCCGATGGAAATGTTAATTATGACTACAAGGCATTCCATACACAAGAAAACATGATCAAGATTCTCCCACAAAACTTTTTCCCAACCCGATTTTCATATTTTCAATTAGCAGAAGACATTGTGGTAGATGACCTACATTCATCAGTGAAGTAGGCCCTCCAATAGTTTTTGATAAGCCTACCTAGGCTAAATCTTGCAATCTTACGTTGTTTTAGCTATCTCGAGAGTATTCGTAGATGGAGGAGCAATACTAAACATCATGCCTTTAGATATCCTGCCAAAAATTTGGAGTGACCACTAATTTGATTTCGACTAAGATTTCTGAGGTGAGCTCTCCAACACATTGGGTATCAAAGCATCACACTTACCATTGACTCAAAGATGTGCCTTACCCCATTATTTATCATAGATAGATGGCAAGCCGAGTGATTAGTTACTTATGGGCAGGGACTAGATACGCGCCAACTATTATATACTCTTGACTTTATATTAGAAACTCATGGTAATTGCTTCTTGTATTGATTAGCTCAGAGCATTCCGAGCATAGAAAAGAATTAGAGAGTCCAACCGAATCATGCTTGGGGGAAGCCTGAGCAATCTTAGAGGCAACCAATACCTCCATGAAAGAAACATGGAGTTCAAATGGCAAATCAAAAGGATGAGTCAAACTTCATCCCATTACTCAAATTGATTTAGACATTCATGGCAACCCAAGGCCACAAAAATCAGTGGAGTTCTCCTCAACGAGAGGTACCTTTGCTTGGCCTCACTTTTAAGTCGATTTAGAATTGTTTTACTTGAGAGTATCATGAAACACTTGGGCTATCCCAAGAGTTAGTAGAGTTTAGAATTTTCCTTAGACCATGGACTAAACTCTATAGACAACTAGTTAGAAGATTCAAACTCAAGGTTTTACCAGATATCATATAAGAAGTTCAACATTTCTTTGATATAAAGTTTATTCGGACAACTTGCTATATAGATTGGTCAGTGACTAAGAATATTGATAAGATTGAAATATGCATAAATTATGAGAACCTCAACCAAGCCACCCCTAAGAATCAATACATAATGCTCATGAAATCTTTTCTTTCATGAATGGTGTATCAAGGTCTAATCAAATAAAGGCTACTATAGAAAAACATGAGATTTGTCCCTGTATCACACATATATGAAGCCTGAATATTATCTATCAATAATAAAGGTTCTTGTTGTTTGTAAAATCAATTTGACGTGATATCCCTTTAATCGCCTAACCTTGCAAGCAAGACTAGTTAAATGTGTCATTAATTTATGTCCTTTTGACCCAAAATAATTGCCCTTGAGGGCGGTTAAAGGATAGATTGTTGCCGACTTTCTAGCCCAACCATCAATTTATTGAGGTTACTGACATACTGAACCTAGTCCAAGCCATGGTTGTTGAACAACCATGAAAAATAATGTTGCAACAGGCACGTAGGGATTAATGTTCATGTGATCAGCGGGTTTAATATTTGATATCGCATTGGAATAAAGTTGACATACTGGTTAAATGTAGAGTCCTAAACTATGTCTTACTAGACTGTGATCTATATAAAAGAAGTCATCATGACTTGCTTTTAAAGCGTCCAAACACTCAAACAATGGTGGTTGAGATCCATGAAGTCATTTATAGGGTCCATCGATCGATATATTTTTAATCAACTCAGTTTTCTATACTAGCTAACGCATGTTTGTAGAGCATAGTCCAACACGTTTGCAAACCTCATGACTGGACACAAGCTTAACTTGTTTGAGCTCATACTATCTGTTCCTGAAAAACGAGGAACTCATTTGTTGTGTACCCATATCTCTCTTCAGCTGAATTGTTCAACCACTCAAAAGTCTCGTTGAGTTACGAACCGAGTCAACTTTTCTGATCATGCATTATGAGCTTACGAGTGACGAAAATGCTAACAGTTTGTGCACTTGTTTAAGAGGGGACTTGAACTAACTAGTTCCGCTTTCGAGCCGATTTTAGTTTCATGAAAGATGGAATCAGATAGTCTACAGTTTGAGGTCTGATTTCACTGGTTACTGGCCCGGTAGGTTCAGATTAGAACTATGAGGCTGGTTTCAAACTGACCATATCTATGGTTGAACCAGAACGAGATAGATATGACCGTATAACCGAGCGAATCTACATCGTTCAACACCGCGTGTGTATGAGATGGGGCTGCACAATGTTAATGTTGCTGAAAACACTGCCATATGACCAAATCAGCTCAACTGCCCTATAGTCGCTTTTGCCGTTGACGTGTAAAATTTAGAGAGAGAGACCACTCACGCCACTACTTTCTTGGGAACAAAGTTCTCTTTTGCGGGGTTAAAATCCAAATGCAACGTCAGGCCACCCCCCCCTCTTCTCTCTCTCTCTCCCCTTTTGTGGGTATGAATTCTTCTCGTTCCAATTTCTATTTTGTTCTAACAATCACTAGTAATTAAGAAAAGAAAAAGCTGGGGGAGGGGGGTTATTTTTTTAGAGGATGAAAACACCCAACGTTTCATTTTTGTCCCCTCACAGATCTTATTAATCCTCAAGCCCGTTCCTCTCCCTTCTAATCCACGCAAATCGTTCAGTTTCTCGATCCCAATTGTCATTTAATCCGACGAGATTTATATTTTGCTATCGTTTTTTATACGTTAACCTGATGAATTTTTTCTGGGTATTCCGCTTCTGATCTGAAGGAGAATGCTGGTTCAGCTTGTTTTATGGGAGGATCCAAGGTTCTTTGGTTGAATTGAGAGGAAACCGAATTGGTCTCGATCTATTCGATTCTAATTTGGGTTTTCTCATTCGAGGTGAGACCTTGTGTTTTTACCTTTTCCTGTTCGCTTTGGTTTGCTTAATTCTAATGCAATGCAAGGTTTGGTGTATCAAATTGTGTTGATGTGATCAAATCGATGGCCTTATATTTATCCTGCTTTTAACATGTCGAGCGACGACGAATCTTGTCTTATCACAAGAAGCAAATTCTATGCAAGCGAATGGTTTAGGTGAATTAGTTTAGGTGATATGGTGACGGGTTTCAGCAGTAAGGCGGGTTTGTGTTGTATTTGATGAGAATTTGGTTTCAAATTTATGTTTTGGAGATTCTGATTGAAGACATTATTTGATGATCCTGCAATTGTTTCCGTTGGTAGCAATGATTCAATTCATTTTTGGCTTTCTGTTGATTCGCCTAAATCTTTTCTTTTCTCATCAATGTCGTTGCTTAATGCAGATAATGGAATCGGATCTAGGAAAATTGTTTATAGGCGGGATTTCGTGGGAGACAGCTGAAGATCATCTCAAGGAGTATTTCGAGGCTTATGGTGAAGTCGTAGAGGCTGTAATCATGAAAGATCGGACAACTGGGAGAGCTCGTGGATTTGGTTTTGTGGTGTTTGCAGACCCAGCAGTCGCTGACAGAGTTGTTTTAGAAAAGCATATGATAGATGGTCGAACGGTACGACAGACATTAATATCGATCCATGAGACATTATACTTTTGTAGAATTCAATCTTCGCTTAACCAAAACCTTCTTGCAGTAAAAGCGTATTGCTCTTTCTTTGATCTTTCACAATGCATTTTCTTAAAAAGCTTTAGTTCTGTTTTCGTCATAGTGAAATTTTGTTAGGACTTACGTAAAATCCTCTCAGGTTGAAGCAAAGAAGGCAGTTCCTAGAGATGATCAACATATCCTTAATCGCAATGTTGGTAATATTCATGGATCGGCAAGTCATGCACAGACGAAGAAAATTTTTGTAGGTGGATTAGCTTCTACAGTTACAGAAAGTGATTTCGAGAATTATTTTAGTCAGTTCGGCGCAATTACAGATGTTGTAGTAATGTATGATCACAATACACAAAGGCCCAGGGGATTTGGATTTATAACCTATGATTCAGAGGATGCTGTAGACAGGGTTTTGCTGAGAACTTTTCATGAGCTGAACGGTAAAATGGTGGAGGTGAAGAGGGCTGTACCGAAGGAGTTGTCCCTTGGGCTGACTAGGTCACCCCTTAGGAGTTTCTGTTATGGTCTCAACAGAGTCAGCAACTTCTTTAATGTCTTTCCTCAGGGATACAATGCAAACTCACTTGGTGGATGTCAGATGAGGATGGACAGTAGGTTAAGTCCAGTTCCAGCATCTCGAACTGTATACTCGGCATTTGGGCCAGCAAACTATGGATTCAATTCGAACTTTGGGGCTCCTCTAAGCTCAAGCTTCAGTGGTAGCAGATATGGTGGTAACTTAGGTTATGGTAGCAGCTTGAACGCTTTTTCTGATCTCAACTCTGGTAGATATGGTACCCAATTGGGATACAGTGGAAGTAATAGGGCATCCGGGACATTTTTCAATGCACCTGGTCGAAATCTTTGGGGCAATGGTGGCCTTAGTTATCCTACCAGCTCCGCTAGGTCAGCAGATTTTGCAAATCCTATAGGTGGGAACTTTGGAAACAGTGCCTCAACTTGGGGATCATCTCCTTCTGTGGGTCTCCAAGGTGGAGGAACCAGTGCAGCTTATGGAAGTGGGGTGCTTGGTTATGGGAACTCGGAGAACAACCATGGGCTTGGGGGAGGCACTTATGCTGATCGGAGTGGTGGACGTAGCAGTTCTCTTGCTTCCTTTGGTGCAAGTAGTGGTGGTTATGATGGCTCTTACTTGGGTCTTTATGGTAGCAGCTCGGTTTATAGTGACCCGACTTGGAGATCTGGAACTTCTGAAATGGATGGGTCAGACTCCTTTAGTTACAGGCTTGGTGATTCAGCGAGAGATGTGACAACAAAATCACCTGGGAACTACATGGAAGCATATAATATCACTGACGGACAACCAAATAGAGGTGCATAGCTAACTCTTCACATACTCTCCATATTTTCCCTACCTACTTCCTAGAACCATGTTCAAAGAGAAAACAATGAAACTTCTTTTCATCAAAGTGAGAATATTTTGATGGATTTCGGGAACCATTTCACATGATCACTGGCCTCGCCATCTGGGTTGAACTAAGTATTATCACTTTCACACCACCAAGAAACTTTTATTATTGGCAAGCTGGGGTTAGGCAGACCCTTACCAGAAATGCATGCCCACTGAGTTGAAACCTGGCCAGGAGAGCCGTGGCTACACCAGCAAGGGATTTTTCTGCTGTTTGTTTCATATAAAAATATGTTTCAAGCGTGTTTGTGCTTAATATTATTATATTTCAAGTAGTGCCCGATGTACAAGTTTCAGGAAAGCCCAATCCTCAATTTCTTCAGAGATTTTATGTTTTTTTCTTTGTATTTCTCTACAAATTCAGTTATTTTATTTTTTTGGGTGAACAATGTTTTTGGTTTTTTCACAATGCTAATGGTGACCAGATTTTAGGCATTATATAGATTGCGTCTTTTTTTTGGGTTTCTTCATGCACCACTTTTCTGTTTTTTCACTATGGAACTACTCATCGTTATCATCTCATTCTTTGTCATTCTCATCAATTTCTAGGGGTTGCAGCATGATGGTGCTCTTTCTTTCTTGTCAGATATCAGTAGGTGATAAGAATGAAGGTAATGTTATGCAGATCTAATCCAGTTTTCTTTCTTATCTTTTCACATTCAAATATCAGAGGATTTTATGAAGGATTTACAAGGTCTGTGATTTTAGCCGACCCCATGTAATATGGGAAAAGGCTTAGTTGTTGTTGTTTGTTACAAGGTCTGTGATTTGGTTGTATTTTTCTAGAAAAATTGAGTGTAGGTTTTCTTTACTGGATTTGATTGAGATGTAGAATCAGGATGCGGGATATATTCTCAAGACTGTTCCAATTTGTAGCGTGCATCTTTAGTGAATGCACGTGATAGCCAATTCTTTCTGATGTAATTCCTGGCCAATATCTGCCAGCTTCTGTTATGCTTGTTTCCTGTTTCAGTTCAGTTGTACGGTCTGGTTGGTTTATAGTAGGAAAGCTGCTTTATAATAGCTTCATTTTTCCTTGGATGTAACCTCTCATAAGAACTCATTTTCAATAAAACCAGCTTGAAGATTCGACTTTTTTATCCCCTTTTGACAGTTGTACTCTAGCTTAATTGTTGTTTCTATATGTTGACCGTAAAAGTATGTCAAGAAAGCACTCAGGTAAGGAAACATCATGACGCTGCTTTGCACAGTCTTTAACAGAATAACAGATGGGAAATTTCGTAGAAGTTTTGGAAGGATGATTGAAAGTCTATGGTCAAGATGACTTCTCCAATTTACAATTGCATCAAGCTCAAGAAGCTCTTTCTCATCAATATCCATAGAGTGGAAAAGCAAGTCATACAAGAAAAGATTAATGCAACCAAGTTGGAAGCATAAATAAGTTGTGTTTTGAAGGCACGTGACATTCCACATGCATGCACATGCACACATGCACAGGCACACCATAGATATACACACAAGTTACTCTAAAGATGTTCTGGTGACAGCTCACAATAACAACTAATCCTTTTTCCATACTAGATGGGGTTGGCTACATGGATTCTTTGTTTCCACATAGCCCTATCATAATTTGTAGAATTCATGGTAAATACGTCCGACAAAGTTTTACGCTGGCTGTTGGAAGGCTAACGCAACCCTCCTCCTTTATCTGGGCTTGGGACCGGCTATGCAAGGGTGATCCCTTACATGGGCAGAGTTGGTGACAGCTGAATATATAAAAATTTAGATGTACTGCCAAACTTATTGGATAGTGAAAAGGAAAAATTACAGAAACTGAAAGGCAATGCCCACTGAGAAAAAATCTGATCTACCATCTGATAATGAAACTGAAAAATTAATTTAGAGAAAAATATGATTTGCTTCTGCATGATATTCCTATAGAATAAAATCTTATGGATAAGACGAGGATTACCTATTCCTCTAGATAAGTTCCTTTTTCTTCTCTTTTATATTCCAGTTGTGGTTAGGCAAGTCAGCTAGAGAGCATTTGTCTGGCTAGAAGGAAGCTGGGGAGGATAACAGAGAAAGCTATTTGATTTTCATATTGTACATGGTGACCTATGTTTCTTAATTAAATTTTGATTGCTATTAAGTTCTGAACTTATGAACCACAATAGAAAGCTTTGGGACAGGGGATGGACCAATTTCTATTTAGAGAAGTAGATGTTTGTCGGAACCAACTATTGCTTCATGCCAAGATGGTAAATGACAAATGAAGGTGGCTTGCTGAAGATCAAAAGGGTGCAAAAAGAGTTTCGTAGCTGTCTGGCAAATGTGCAAAAAAGCAAGTATTCTTGACCAAAAGGACCGGAGTCCATTATAATTTATCTACATCACTTATATGCTCCAAGTTCATGTTATTATCATTCCATGGTGTATTCTTATGAAATAAAGCATTAGTTACTATTTGCTCTCAGTTTGTTTTCTCATTGATAGAACTACAATGATGACTGTGTGGATTTGTCACAATGGTATATGCAAGAAACTCGAACTATATTCAGTGTACCTTGATAACTAAATTTGAATTGGGCTAGTGGCATCATATTGTATGCAGAATTTTCAATATGAATATGCTGCGCCACTAGTATGGGAAAAGGCTTAGTTGTTGTTGTAATATGTTGCGCCACCAATTTGGCTACTATTAGCTCCACCGCTACTCAACTATGACAACTGGTAAATATATTTCTTTATCCTTATGGCATGACTGTTTTGTGTTGAAGATGGATGTTTACATATGCAAACACCAATTCCACAACCACAAAAAAGATATAGAGAAGCCTCATCTATGGCGAACGAGGCGTATAGTGTCTCATGGCCACCTCTTTGGTGTTGTGGAACCCCTTTAGGAGAGGATTTGTGGTATTCTAAGTCTTTTCTAGTGGTTCCTCTGCTAGTTTTGGTGAAACTACTGTTGATTTCACCACCTCACATTGGAATGCATTCCCTTGTAGGCATTTAACAAGCAACAGAGAATGTTATCTATCATTACAGCGATCATAAATTTGTAAGTCCCGTATAATGGGTTTAACAAGCTAAAATTACATGGTTGTTATGTATGCCTCTTTAAGGTTCGGATGAAACTGACTATGATCTTTCGCAATTTGAAGTCTCTAACATCTCAATACATTCGTTGATTGGAGAAAATGAGGAAAGCTATTGAGATAAGAAACGTGGTCAGTGGCCTTTGCTTATTATTTGTAGTGTGTTACTTTTCTCTGATCATTTTGCTGGCCTTGACAACATGTAACCATGACGCAAGGGGAAAGGGAGGTTTGTGAGGAAGAGAACAATATTTGAAACTTCAGATAATTCCTGAACAACAAGCCACTAATTTTGAACCTTGACCAGTCAGTATATATGGTCGAGGTTCAAAATTGCGCAAGTAGCTGCTAAATGTCCTCATTCAGTATCGTCTCTTAGCAACCAAATGTCAGTATTCGATATTCAACCCCCTAATTCGCACATTCGGTTACGTGAGTTTGTGTCTACTGAGTAATGAATGGCATTTGACTTTCTTTTGTTATACCATTTTCCAACAATTGGTTTGGCATATCCAACATTACCGATGCTAACATTCTCTCATAACTTTCAAAAGATACCTAAGTTTGAATGTTGACATTCAGTTGTTGTATCTTGCACATTGTCGATATTAGCTTGTTGCGCACATAGTTGGTTACTTTGTCGCACAACAGCATTCAATGACTACATTGTAGGTGGCCAAAATGTTGGCACTCAGTTATTATCCGATCACCAAACATGGTCATTTCATCATACATTTTGATATGACAAAAGTGGAATTGTTGAATACTAATAAAAGAGTTGCCTTTCGAATATAGTAAATCGACCTTATGACAAGCAAAACAAATTCATACATCTTATACGAAGTTCATCTAATGTTCTTCAATCAACACCAGTGAGTAGCCTTAGCCTCTCTATTGTTAGCAAAGAGCAAAAGATTTTTAGCTGGAAAATGATCGCATGGATTTTAAATTTGCTCTAATTATTTCCTTTGTGCTTTTCCCTTCATGTTGGAGGTACTTTGCTTACTTCTCTACTTCTTGAGGTTCTGCTTCGATATAAGCATCCCACGGTCAATTCACACACACACACACACTCTCTCCGTGTGTATGCGCTGTTTGCAAAGTGACACCGTCACTGCTTCATGCCCCACAACACAGATGAGGCAGCCAAATCTCTTTTACAGGAAAACAAGAATCGCCGCTTAGAAATAGTTGAACCAAGTGATCTTCAACTGTGGTTGATTTTATTACCCCGGTCAGGCAAGGCCTTATCTGCTGATTACTTAGATATGTAGCTTTTGCATCTCCTAGATTTAAATTAGAACACGAAATTCCTTGTTCTTGACATTTTTCTCCATCCAACCCCTATAACTGGATCAATTTCATAACAGCATGAGCTGACAACAGCCATGCATCACCTGTTCACAAAGGAACCCTCACATATTACCAGATCAGTGATAACATGGAGTCAAGAATCCTTGCAGTGTGCTCTGCTTGGTGTGAAAGAAGACCAGGGTCGAACTCGTTTATGTTATATAACACAACATGAGTAAGAACGGATGCAGCCCACTCCACTTATTTGGGAAGAAGACTTGGTTTTGGCTCACACAGTTATATTTGAGCAACTTGAGCTTGACCCCGTATGGATCCACACAAGCTCCCATTGAGGTTGACCAATTAAAATCCCCTTTAAATTGAAAAAACCCCATCAATATTACAGTTAATCAAGATATAACACTTGATTTGTCCAAAAGGCCAAGAAAAGGTACTTTCTGCATCTACTACTTTTTCTTTTTATCTCTTTAGGTGTGTGTTTTAGAAGGTTGGTTTTAGGGGAATTAAACCTTGACTTTTGATGCTCAATATCATTCTGCATCAAATATCCAACCTGTTTCTCACGTGGAACTATGATTTCACGTACTAGGGGAAAAATGGGTTAGAAGAATTGAACCAAGGGCTTTGCACCAACTCTCTTTTGCTACCCTCATCAACCTAAGCGTCAATTCCACTCGCCCAACGACCCAAGGCAAGCAACCTCAAGAGCAGCTTGGCTCCACAAAGTAGTGCTGATAAAAGATTGATTTGAATGGGTTGGATATTGTTACTAACCAATGGAGGACCGGTCCTAAAGCGAAGGCTATTTATTTCTGGAACTTCAAGCTCACGCTGGTGGGGATTTATTTGACTGCAAACACAGTCGCGTTGCGATGCGATCCCACAAGAAGGAAACCGGTTTAGCCGGTCACGGACAGCAAAGCTTCTCAGCTGATATGCCACCTACGTTTCTTAATATGTGCTGAGATCTCAGCCGCCGAATTCACGATGTACGGACGAAGCTGCTGTATCCGTCAGTAGATGTCCATCTCAAAACGAACGCATGAGATCTCAAAACATATCAGAACTGAAAGTTGACTCTCTTTCTCTTCCCTACGTACGGCGAGGTGGCACGACTCCCGACGGAAGATGGTCTGAACAAGTCTCTCTCTCTCGATTATCACAAGGCGGGAAGTTTGTGAATAGGGCCGTCGGCGATGGAGTGAGAAGTTTTCTTCCTTCCGGGAAACCCTACTAACTCATGCCTTCCCTTTTTGTCGAAAATACTCCTCTCTCCCTCTCTATTATCACAAGGCGGGAAGTTTCTGCGTAGGGCTGTCGGCTATGGCGTCGTCGGAGTGAGAAGTTTTCTTCCTTCCGGAAAACCCTAACTCCTGCTTTCCGTTTTTGTCGAAAACAGTCTCTCTCTCTCTCTCTCTCTCTCTCTCTCTCTCTCTCTCTCTCTCTCTCTCTCTCTCTCTCTCTCTCTTTGGTGAGTGTAGACTCTCATTTTTCTTATTCTAGTGTTTCTATAGGTTTAGGATTTCCTTTCTGTGTGTTTTCGACGGTCATATTTTTGAGTTTGGTGCTGAGATTTTCTTATGGAAGGCGTAGATTTTTTGGTCTCTGCCTAATTTGGCCTTTATCTCTTGTTTTGATTTTGTTTCTTGTTATTTCATAATGTCGGCAGGTTTTGGAGTTAGGGTTTCTTGTAGTTGGGGGAAGGGGATTGAATGAGAAGGACGTGAGGTGAAGATTTTGATCTCGCCATGGGAACGCCGTCCGGCGCGAGTTTCCAGCCTCAGGAGCCAGCTCCACGGTGGCCGGGCGGTCTCCAAACGTCGCTGTCGCTCATCTCCTCCGACGCGCTCTCAGCCGATCTCCCAGCCGATCTCCCAGATCGTGCGTCCAACTCGGATCCCGGCCACGACTCTCCAACGGAAATTGATAGCTCGCGGGAGACCTGGTCCGCGCACGACAGCCGGGGGGATGCTGCCGTTGGCGGCGTGGAGCTCTCTTCCGGTGGGAAGCGACCACCAGAGAAAGACAAGGATGCCGGCGAGGAAGCAGAACAGATGGTCGTCCGGAGAGTGGCGAACTCAGACAGGCTTTCTCTCCGGGACGTCGCCCGGGATCGGGTGGAGGCCGTGGCGGAGAGGATGCAGGCGATGCCTGAGGATCTCGTCGAGGAACTCAAATTGGAACTGCGACAGATTCTTGAGGGCTCTGGCGGGCCACACCACCGGGAAGAGTTCCTTCTCCTGCAGAAGCTCGTTCAGATCCGGCCGGACTTCACGCCAATCTCGCTAATTCACGCTCACAGCGCGCAATTGGAAATCCTTGTCGCTATCAACACCGGGATCCAGGCGTTCCTCCACCCGAATATCAGCATCTCGCAGTCGTTCCTCATCGAGATCTTCTCTTACAAGCGCTGCCGCAACATCGCATGCCAGAACGCCCTTCCTGGGGACGACTGCACCTGCGAGATCTGTGCAACGAGGAAGGGATTCTGCAACGTCTGTATGTGTGTGATCTGCAGCAAGTTTGATTTCGACGTGAACACCTGCCGGTGGATTGGGTGCGACTCGTGCTCTCATTGGACGCACACTGATTGCGCTATCCGGGTGGGACAAATCGGCTCTGGCCCATGCAGGAAAGGTGTGGGGGGATCGTCGGAGATGCTTTTCCGTTGCCAAGCATGTAACAGGACGTCAGAATTGCTCGGTTGGGTGAAGGATGTTTTCCAGCATTGTGCGCCGAGGTGGGATCGGGAGGCGTTGATGAAGGAGCTCGATTCCGTGAGCCGTATCTTCAGGGGCAGTGAAGGTCCGAAGGGAAGGAAGCTGTTCTGGAAGTGTGAGGATCTTCTGGACAGGTTGAAAAATGGGGCTGCGGAGTCTACTGTGTGCAAAGAAATGTTACTCTTCTTTGAAGGTAATGGTACATCAAATTTGAGCTTCATCTAATGGTATATTCAATTTGAGCTTTATCTTTTTCCATTCAAACCGCTTTCAGATTATTGCATTGCTGTTGTGGCACTCAGTGACAAAAACGAAATCTCACCCTCTTAGCAAGCTCGATGGCTCCTATCCTGCATAAGAGCATGGAATTATGACTTGATATGGTCACACCTAACTTCTTTAAAAGAGATTGACATTGGATAGCCACAAGAACCGGTGATGTTCGACATATGGTATCGCGTATCGTTTTGGTGCACGATCGAATTTTATTTTAATATTAAAAAAAAATAAAAATCTTTAAAAAATCACAGAAAAATAAAATAAATCTAAAAAAACTCAGAAAAAATTAAGAAAAATATGATAATTATAAAGAATTCATATAATGCAAAGTTTAGTACATATTGATCATTTACCATTGAACAATTGAAGAAAGATTACATATTTTGAAGCAAAAAAATGAAATATATTTACATTTACACATTGCTAATTAATCTTCATTTTCTCCTCACCACCTTCAGCTTTAAAATCAAAATCTTCATCTCCTTGATAATGTTGTTGTGCTCCTTCAAAATTAATCCATACAATGTCTTCTTCAGTTAGGAGGGCATTTTCTTCGTTATCTTCCATAATCCATTCTTCTAATATATCAAAATTATCCAAACTTATTGGATCAAATTGGATTTGTTCTCTATTTACCTTTTTTAATTGTCTACCAAGAAAGAAAGATAAGTAATTAGTAAATAACATTAACAATTGAGGTAAACCAAAATATTGAATTGAATCTTTAAGTACTAACTAATAAAAGATTACATTTGGCGAAGCCGCATGTTACAACGGATGAAAACTAAGTCATTGAGCCGCTTATGTTCCAACGTGTTGCACTTTTTTGTATGGATGTGTTCAAAGATACTCTAATTCCTTTCACAACTCGTTGCATCAGTGTTATATCTCGTACGATACGGTGCGGTACGTATCGTATCGTGGGTACGGTAACCTGTATCGTCAATTCCTTTCACAACCCGTTGCACCAGTGTTATCCGTATCGCATCGTATCTCGTACGATACGGTGGAAAACATGTCGTATCGTGAGAAGCCATGATACGATACGGGCGAAACGCCCAATTTCTTTTTTCAATTTTTTTTCAATTTTTTTCAGTTTTTTTTTCAATTTGTTTTTGCAGGTTTATGGCCTCTCTTCGCCTCTCTTCACTTCACTATGCTTGTAATTTGGGTTTATAATTTTATTTATTGAATAAGAATAATTTATAAATAAATAAAAATTGTGATAATCATTTTCCTTTCTGTTTTCAACTTTTAGGTATATTTTTGCTAGTAATTTCTAATTTCATGAGATCGCAAACAATTAAATACATTTGGTTGTCTCGGTTCATTGAGTGGGCATTTCACAACTTCACTATTTTAGGGTTCACCTTACATGACTTTCATTGAGTTGAACATGATCAACGTGTTTGAGGCTTAACTCAGTTAGTGAAGTGAGAAATGAAGCTCAAGCATTAGTTAAAAAGCTAGTCGTAAGAGAAAAAGGGATATCATTTAATAATATCACATCACTGAGGTGTCATAGAGTCAATAATCAAAGAAATTGAGCTCATTGTTTTGCTCACATATGAAAATTAGCAAATATGACAACTACATGTACAAAGATAGCAGTTTGTTAATTTTGATATATTAGATGAGTGGATTATGGAAGATAACGAAGAAAATGCACTCCTAACCGAAGAAGACATTGCATGAATGAATTTGAAGTACAACAACATCACGAAGGAGATGAAGATTTTCATTTTAAAGTAGAAGGTGATGAGAAACTTTGAATCTTTATCAAGTAGAAGATGAAGATTATTTAGTTAATAATCCTGATATAAATTTACAATATGTAAAATGTAAATGTATTTCATTTTTTGCTTCAAAATATGTAATTTTGGATGTAATTGTTCAATGTTGAATGTTCAATCTGTGCTAAACTTTGCATTATATGAATTTAAAGCAATTATCAGATTTTTCTAGATTTTTTTTCAGATTTTTACTAATTTTCTTGATTTTTTAAATAATTTTTATATTATTTTAATATTAAAGTACGATACGATACGCCCGTATCGTGGAGCCCAGCGATACATGATACGATACGCGTCAGACAACATTGCGTTGCACTATAGGTTTGACTCAGAACTCTTACTCCAAAATCTCTAAAGTTTGGGCAATCACTTCCAAACCTATTCCACCAAACATGTGTAGAAAAAGACAAACATTAAGGACAATAATATAAGATTTAAGAAACTTAAATACGAAGATAAACAATTTACTTGGGCGCATATTAGTGTGGTTGCGAATTGTTACAGGCAAACCCATTACGTAAAAAACATTATCATAGATCTCCATCTCTCGATATATAACATCTGTTCTACTCTTATTAGAGACTAATCTGTCTATACAATAAATGATGCCTCAATTAACCTCACCATTCCTTTTGAAGCTTGTTGAGTACTTGAATGCTGGGTTTAGATAATATGTTGGTGCAAGAATAAGCTAATGCAATTGCTTATTCTATCTATTATCTATAATTTTTTACACGGGTATATAATCTCTCTTTTTTCATTAAAATTATTTCTAATGGCTTCTTTTGTCCTATCCATGACTTTATAAAGATAGCCCATAGATAGTATCTTCTCGGTATCAGTCAATCTCAAAACCTTCACTAAAAGACATGTAATCTTCAACAGTCTAACACATGCATTCTAAAATATACTCTAGAAGACTGTCTAAATCTCATTCAACTTTCTATTTCTTTTATTTTGAGGCAACTTTGCAAATTGTTCACTCATATGAAGAGAATATTCTCTTCAAGGCTTGCTTCTGTTTCACAATACTCTGCACTGATAAGAAATTAGTTGCAAACTGACTTGTAGCTGTACGAAGAAGCTTTACACTATCTGTATATCTCCTCATTATACACAGTACAAAGGCATGGTTATAGATAAATTTGGTGATATCTTGATAACACTCAATTGCTGCCTTTATCTCATCCATCTCACCCATATCCTCAAGGATGAGATCTAAACAATGGGCTACGCATGGTGTCCAATAGAAAGTCCCATAAGTATTTGCTAACTCCTTCTCAATTGCTTTATAGTTAGTTGCATTATCTATAATGAATTAGACTACATTCTTTAGCCCAACCTCGCATATCACCTTATCAAACTCTTGTCTTAATATCTCTGCAGTGTGCCTCTCCTCTAACATGTCTAGAGATCTCAAAAACATAAGTCCTTTAGGACAATAGATAAGAAAGTTTAACAAGGTTCTTTCTTGCCTATTTGTCCATTTGTATGCCATGATAGTGTATCCTGTCTCCCTCCATGACCCTCTTAAAGTCGAACAATATTCTTGCACTTCAATGATGGTCTTATCTAATAACTTTCCTCTCAACTTCTGTTAAGAGGGCATCTTGTATCCTGGACCAATATTAGCAATTGCCATTGCTTAGAAATGAAAACCATTTGCTGCATTAAATGGAATGCATGTATCATAAAACCATATGCCCACTACAAGGTCTGCCTGATCATAAAGTTGTTCTGAAGCCATAACAGCACGGATTCTAGGTTGAGCACCATGTGTAGTGCTAGGAGAAAAAAATGAATGTATGCTAGAAGAAGCTCTTCCTCTACTCCTTCCTGAGCTTCCTCTTCAACCACTTCCACTTGCAAAATCTTCAACAATCCTCTCTTCTGTTTGATGGGTGAGAACTACTACTACCAATTTCTGTTCTAGCATATGAAGAAATACTATCAATCAATCTAATAACATCATCATTATCTTCCTCAAACATCCCTAAATCATCATTTTGTTGTCTCTTCTCATGTATGCTTTTAATCATCTAAAGACATTGTCATTTAATGCCTTCTGGTAATCTTCTAACTCTGCTCGGGTAATGAGCAACTTCTTTCCTAGTCCCTGTCAAGTGGTGTTTCAATCGTGAAATTCTACCACTAACCATCTTCTCACAAAACAAACATCTTATCTTTAATCTAGAACACTCAACTATTGTATCCCACTGCCATGCCGCTATGCTATAAATAGCGGTTAGCTGGTTGTTAGCGATCAACCGCTGATATAGCGGTAGCGGGAATATAGCGGATTTAGTGGTACATTTTTATTTATGATTAAAAATTATATATATATATATAATGGGTTCTCTAATTTTTAAGAAATATCAAGAAACACAACCATTTGTTTCATAAATATGAATCAAACTAAATAAACAAATTCTACTTCTAACTTCTAAAGATACACAGAAACATAACAAAGATACGACCAAAGTCAGAATTAAGTACTTTATATGAAAAGAGAAAGGTGTAAAAGGAGAAAAGGGTATTAGGAAGTTCAATATATTCCATCAATATATCTCATCAAGAATCTAGTAACAAACTAGATGCCTCTGAAGAACCTTCAATAGATACTTGTAGAAAGAGTCGATACTTGTACATATTCAAGGATCCTGCACAAACACACAAACATGCTTCTTATAACCATAAAAGAATGTAACATTGAAATGCATGCACATGACAGATTCCAAGACCATAACATTGAAATACAGATTTTGACTTGCCTTTATAATCCAACTAGCGTGTATTTACGAGTACTAGTGGAGTCACCTTTTACTTCTCACTAAGGACCTGCATTCATTAATGGCGCACAAGAAGCTTCTCATTGTATAGCGCTTAATTGTAGTGACAAATTGTGGTCAAACTACAAAATCAGAAACGAGAACATGTTGGCTTTTTGTCCTCCTTTACTAGATAAGTAATGTGTGCATTCAAACGCCCCAAACCAATTCAATGTATCATCTCAACTTTATCTCCAAAAATGGGTAGTCGTGATCCTGAAATACAGATTCTCACTAATTCAATGTATCATCTCAACTGCAAATCCACATTTTACGCTATGATTCTTTCAAGAGATCCTTATTATTTTATATCATAAAGCAACTACTAATATGACACCTGGAAATAGTGAGAGAGAGAGACCTGGAGCAAGAGGAATGAGGGGGAGGGATGTGAAAAAGATCAGATGGTCGCAGAATCTGCGTGCTTCGACCCACCCCGAATCACCTCCATATTCTTCATTGTCTTCCTGAAAATTGCATGAGAGACCTGGAGTAAGAGGAATGAGGGGGAGGGATGTGAAAAAGATCAGATGGTCGCAGAATTTGCGTGCTTCGACCCACCCCGAATCACCTCCATATTCTTCGTTGTCTTCCTGAAAATCGCATGAGAGATCTGGAGCAAGAGGAATGAGGGGGAGGGAAGTGAAAAAAACCGCTACTCACAATCGCGGAGAGCATATGTGAGAGAAGACACGAGAGGCACGAAGCAGACGCGCGAGAGGTGAGAGATACGAGAGATAGGGTTAGGTCGTTTTATTTAATGGGTTCGGGTCGATCCAACCCAAGGAGTTTGTACGTTAAAATAGCTATAGCGGGCTGTATAGCGCTGTTAACGACACTAACATCGCCTTAGAGGGACACTCGCTAGAGGACACCCACTATAGCGATTCTTCATCCGCTATAACGCTATAGCGCGCTATTGACTACTTAGCCATGCCGGATCAGCAAACCGAGATTGAGAGTCCCTAACACCCCTTCCTGCCATCTCAATTAACCACTTCAATTCAATAAAAAATCGAACATAAAAGCACTTCATAAATCCCCAATCTTCACGTAATACTCAAATAGAGTGTCTCCCACTTCATGAATGCAATAAAAATCATATCCACACACTTAATAACTTCATATTTTGTCATTAAATAAAACATAAATCACACTAAAAACCAACAAATGCAAAGAAACAAATTTCGAAAAACACTTAAAATATACCACAATCCGAGTTAGGAGGCTTGCGCGAACACCGTAGAGCACTTTTTTGGGAGCCTTGAATAGCAAGGAGGGGGAGAGCCACCGGAAGAAGGCTGGGGAGCCGTGAACAAACCTAAGAATGCGGGTTTCTGTTCGGCTAAGGACTCTTAAAAGGGTCCTTAGCGGTACCGGCGATACGGCACGATAACCAGTATCTACGATACACGTTACCGTATTGTATCGATACGTATTGCGCCGTATCGTATGATACGGTGCGATAAAGATAACACTAACAAGAACAAAAACTCACCCTCTTAGCAAACTCGATGGCTCCTATCCTGCATAAGAGCGCATGGAATTATGACTTGATATGGTCACACCTAACTTCTTTAAAAGAGATTGACATTGGATAGCCACAAGAAGATTGGTGGTCACAAAATAAAAAAAATGGAATTGGATGCTACCCTATGCCTTTTTTGATGGTTGGATTTTCAATTCCAGGTTAGCAGTATTCCAATGAAGAAAACTATTAGCTATTTAATCGAAATACAAGAATCAATTGATTTTCAAGGATTTTAATACATTTAGAATAATGCATCCAATAATAACCCTATCCTCTAAATCTAGGCAGGGAAATAAGAAACTATACAAGCTGTTCAATCCAATTTTATATTTACGGCAATGTACTTGGATGAATCGATGAAGTCACACCTTCATTGGCTATCAACTTATAGAAACCTTTTATTTGCAATTGGGGATAAGCCTTAGATATCGAGTGACAACTTTAGAAAATACAAGGGGTTTATTACATTAGGGATAGACTCCAACATACTTGTCGGAAATGCAAATCGCAGAATGTCATGTTGGTCAGTCTTAAAAGCCAATCATTGTGAGTATTCGTGGAGAAAAATCCTTGCGAGTATTGCTTAACAACAGAAGACTGCATGATGGGAATCAAATGGATACCATTTGAAAATGATATGATGGACCAAGCAAGTCATCTACCTTGAATGGTAGTTCTGAATGAGCCATCTGCGTTATTCTGGGGTATGGGAATCTAAGGAAGAATAGCACAGCTGAAACAAAAGCCAAAAAGAAGAGTTGGGACTAGGGTCAGCTGTGGGGAGAAGAAGGAGGAGAGTAGTTAGGATGGTATGTGATGCTGGGGCATGCTACTGGAAGAAGGAACGACTGTCCTGTCTCTTAAGTAGGAAGGTGCTGAAAACAGATGCAGTGATTTACTGTCCTAGGAAAGTCCATATTCAACGATCCTGAACAGTATCCATTACGATTTTTTATTATAGTAATTTTCTAATCACCTTCATGAGAGTTGCAAAACTCACTTCTTTTCTGTTGTATCCGAAGTTAACTACTGAAAGAGTCTGGGAGTATCTTAGCTTGGTTCGTACTGTATTCTCCTACTAGGGCAGTGGCAGACTAAAAAATTGTCTGCGGTGAGGCAGCATTCAGTCGGTTGAGATTTAGATGAGGCAGTTCTCATAATTTTTTCAGAATTGTGCATTGATCTTTTTGGATTTCACCGGATTTCCAGAGAGGTGGCAGCCTAACCTTGCCCATGGGCAGGTCCACTGATTATGTGGTCAGTCGTTGGTTGTCAACTTTCTACAGCAATATAAAAGTCAGTTTGCTTCCTCAAAGTGAATAAATTGTCTTAACAAAGTTTATTTAGGAAATGCAGATGTCTGAGAGGACCAAAACAAAGCAGCAGAAGAGCGCAATGCTGATTGATGGCTGAGGACAACAGAGCAGACCACTGTACTGGTCCATTGCGTAAAGACATGTTGATATTCTTTTGTTTTAGACAAAAAAATGGCATAACATGCTTAACAAAATTGTTTATCCAAAGCTTCAGCAAGATAGGTGTGAAATGTAGCTATCCAATAACCTGTAAATCTCTGAGATTCTGCCCTTGGAATATAGCTGTGGAAGATATATGTTATTATGCATCTGTGGGTGTTTACAGTTTTTATGATCAAATAACTAAATTCTGTGGTTGTTATGGTATTTGTAATTGATTAATTAAGATGTCTGATGAATATTCTTTTTGGACAAGCTAAGGAATTGAGGTTTTGTTAGTGACCTGACCTGCACCCACTGCCGAGCTGAATGGTTTGACTAGGACCAGGAGGGTCTGCCCAAGGCAGCGCAAGTATTTTGCGCACCAAAATACAATGCTAACTTCTGAGAAAGGCCTCGTGGATCCGGGTTTGCCTACTACATTATGAAGATTCGTCATAAGCCAAGGTGGGGGGCTGGCAATGCAACATAAGCGCCCAAAGGCATTGAGAGCTGAACGAATCTGGAGGTGAGAGACATGGAAGCTTGCTTGAAAAATAACAGATGCACGGGTGATGTCAAAAGATTTTGTTATAGAAAAAGTTTGAGCATTTGATAATTACCACCATACTATGCTTCAGAAGGGAAATTGAAGTCATGACTCACATTAACAAAAATACGTACTATGAGTCTCAAGAATAGCATCTCTCATAATACAAGTAGCTGACCATGTTGCACGAACCTACAGCAAGGTAAAAAGCTGGAATTTGGTCACTTTGAGAGGACGGCAGTGATGACAAAAGAAATCACTATAGGTTTCCATATATCAGTCTTGTGCCAGACAAGTTCAATGGAGGGATCAACATGTCAATCGGAAACTGAAAAGTTGCCAGCAAGGAACTTTGAATTAAGAAATTAAGAGCCACTGGATGGCAAGAAACTTTCTATAGCTGATGCTCTTACAGGAATCGTTGTTTTGAAGATTTCAGTAATATGGATAATGCCATGAAATGAAAGGCAACGTTAGGCATAACCAAGATAGATCACGTCACATGCATAAACGGCAGCACTCAGATTGGCAAGTTATTTGGTTGTTTCATTGCCGGCATAAAGGAAGATAATACTATGGAGAGTTAAACGTAATGCAACTTCCTAAGACAATGAATTTGTTTCCTGTTAGGCAATGATTTCCTCTACATAGTTTGGGCCTTGAAAATTTAATGCGATTGAGGCCTCTGATCCCGGACACATCAGTTACCGACATAAGCGTTTAATTTGGAGTATTTTGAAAGGATTATAACTATACATTAAGAGAATATTGCATGGTTCATTTTTTTAATAAAGGGTATGCAATGAATGTCGACCCCGTCTAGTATGGGGAAAGACTTAGTTGTTGTTGTTGTGGTATGCAATGAATAAATGCAACTAAAGCATCATCCTGTATTATCTAGTAGACCAATTACAATCATGTCTATATGATAACTTATCTAATATTCCAGTTATTAGTGTATCTACCCTACATGCTTATATGTGGCCCAATTAGGGATACCAGACACTTTTCCTATGTTTGCCGATTCAAACAAGCAATTTGGTGAACTATGCATCCACGTGTATTCCTGCATGTCATGTTGCATTCCAGGTTTATTGATTCTCTAAAGCAGTGAGGATTTAGAAATTCTTTTAGGGTGTACCAATAGCCCAGAAAAGCTGGTTAAGGTGAGGTGCCCTGTATGTTATAGCTCGCGAATTCAACCCCAGGCTATACCCTTTTGCTTTTATTTTCCAATTTCCATGTGGAGTAGGCGCACCTTGGCTCACTGTAGATGCATCAGTCGTCACTGCTCTAAAGGTTTCTTTGGGATCATGTCCTTTCTTCTTTCTGTTCTTCGTTGCTTAGTTCATCTGTTACGGAGTGCTTGCGATGCTATTGAGGATGGTTGCTTTGTAATTTTTCAAAACTGGTGATCATTTGTTTAAGATCAATTATGATCAGAAAAGTTATTCCTGGGGCAAGTTTAGTGACATGTCAATCCCGCAGAGCTAGAGATGGAAGGAGTAAAGAACCCTGAATCCGAAGAGGCCGGACGCTTGATAGCACCACAAGAGGCATGCAACAGAATAGCAGAAGTGGTGCAAGAGGCAATAAAGAAGATGGAAATGGTGGCCCTACAGAAAAAACACGCGTACAAGAAGGCCCTTATGGCACTTGAAGCTTGTGATAGGGAGCTCGAAGATAAAAGCAGGGAAGTCACTGAGCTGCAGATGGACCGAAAGCGGAAAAGACAGCAAGTAGAGGAACTGGAGACCATAATCAGGTTGAAGCAAGCAGAGGCTGAAATGTTTCAGATCAAGGCGACTGAGGCTTGGCGTGAAGCAGAGCGGCTTCAAAGGATTATATTGGAAAAATCTGAGAAAGTGGAGGAATACGCTAGCATTTATCTGCAGCAGCGGATGAATGAGGCAGAAGCAGAGAAGCGTTGCCTGTTTGAGAAGATCAGGCTTCAAGAGTCAGCGAGATTGTCAGTTGGTGTTGACCCTTCTCAAACACGGATGCTTTCTAAGATACAAGATCTGCTCAAGACAGTATACAATGTGTCAACAAGCAAGGGAGAGGGGCAAGGGGCTGTCTCGACAGACCATCAAACTCTCAATTCCGTTCCATGAAGTCTTTGGCGACGTAAGTGTCATAATATTCTAAGCAAGAAAGGCTATTGTTGTTGTCTTAATAGAAGATTACATGAACGCTAAGAACCCTTTATGTCATTTTCATGCTTGAGGAACCCTCGAGTACTTCATATCTTTGGGATTCAAAGTTCAAGCAGTTGTGCTCTGTGTAATCCATTCGTGGTTAATAAGTTTCTTGTATAATTTCTAGTTATTCAAATTAGTTCACATGTCATGCTATCGGCTTATTTTTCAAGGCATTAGATGTAATTTTCAAGAATTAAGCATAATATCACATGATTATGAACATGAGCTTTCTGAAGTTTCTTAGAGTAGATGACATATTATCATGTTGGTAGGCGACCATAAAATTATGCTCGCCTTTTGTAGAGGCAGCATTTCTGTTGAAGCTGTGGATTCAACTATTTGAGTCCGTTGATTCTCTATAATGACGAGTGTTTCTTAGAGTAGATGCATTTCTGACACTGGGGAGTTTTTTTGTGGTGTTTTTGTTTTGCCAGTTGTGAAATACACATATACACACATATACATACATACATATACATATGTATACATACATGGATTCAACTATTTGAGTCCGTTGATTCTCTATAATGACGAGTGTTTCTTAGAGTAGATGCATTTCTGACACTGGGGAGTTTTTTGGTGGTGTTTTTGTTTTGCCAGTTGTGAAATACACATATACACACATATACATACATACATATACATATGTATACATACATGGATTCAACTATTTGAGTCCGTTGATTCTCTATAATGACGAGTGTTTCTTAGAGTAGATGCATTTCTGACACTGGGGAGTTTTTTGGTGGTGTTTTTGTTTTGCCAGTTGTGAAATACACATATACACACATATACATATGTATATATATATATATACACACATATACATATGTATATATATATATATATGTATGTATATATATATATATATATATATGTATGTATATATATATATATATATATATGTATGTATATATATATATATATATATATGTATGTATATATATATATATATATATGTATATATATATATATATATATATATATCTATTTGTAGTTCTATCGGATAACATATGTATATATATATATATACACACATATACATATGTATATATATATATATATATGTATATATATATATATATGTATGTATATATATATATATATGTATGTATATATAATATATGTATGTATATATATATATGTATGTATGTATATATATATATATGTATGTATATATATATATATATGTATATATATATATATGTATGTATATATATATATATATATATATGTATATGTATATATATATATATATATGTATATGTATATATATATATATATATGTATATATATATATATATATCTATTTGTAGTTCTATCGGATAACATGGACCAATTAGGATGTTCATAGGATAGGGATACTCGGCTCCTTGCAAGACTACCTCGATTCAATTAAAATGTTCATGGGATAACGATCCTCGGCTCCTTGCAAGGCTCTACCTCGATTCAAGAGTCACAATCTGTCAGTCTCACTCCATCGGACAAAGAGAAATCGGTTCTTGAAGGCGTCCGGTGATAGCAGTCGCACTCGATTGCTCAACCTGTTGCTCCTATCATAGATAATGGCTTGAACCGGCGATGATCCAGCCACTCGTGTTCCATCAGCATGCCTTTGCATGAGGAGATTCTCGCATCCACTCGTGTTCATCTCATTTTTTAAAGATTGTATTGACTATAAAGAGATTAAATGCCATAGCAAAATTTAAAATCTTCCTACCTTACTCATTTATATCTCCAAACCCAAAGTTTCCATGAATACCTTGATATTCTAATTCTTCTTTACCGACATGTCCATTTAAGTCTCCTCCTAAACAAATCATCTCTCTTTGTGGAATCCTTTGAATCACCTTATCAAACTCTTCTCAAAAAGTTATCTTTATACTATCTTCTAGTCTTACTTGGGATGCATAAGCACAAAATATATTCAAAACCTCTACTCCTAATACTAATTTCAACGTCATGATTCGATCACCATATCGTTGTATGTCACTATACTATCCTTCAAATCTTTATTTATGATAATACCAACTCCGTTTTGAGCCTTTTCTTTACCTGAGTATCATAATTTAAAACTTGTATCCTCTATCTCCTTTACTTTTTCTCCAACTCACTTTGTCTCTTGTAAACATAGAATATGAATCTTTCTCTAAATCATAGCATCTACCACTTCCATTAGCTTATCGGATAATGTTTTGATATTCCAACCAATATGAATCTTATTATCTACGACTAGCTTCCTTACCCCTTGTATTCGTCTATAACATTTAAAGAATATAAGTAGGAAGTTGAAAAATCAATTGGAGAATTCAATCAAAGTCTTAAGATTAGATAGAGGTGATGAATATACCTCTATAATTTTTGGAATTCTGTAAAGACTTTGGTATTTTAAAGCAAAATTCAATGCCCAATATACCTCAACAAAATGGTATAGCTGAAAGATATAACAAGACCTTACTGAACATGACAAGGTCAATGTTCATCGATGTCTTTCTACCAAGGATATTTTGGGGAGAAGCAGTAAGTACAATTATATACATACTCAATAAAGTACTATATAAGGTTGTATTCACTACACCATATGAGATGTGGTTTGAAAGAAAACTCAACCTAGGCCACCTCAGAAGGTGGGGATTTATTGCTAATGTAAAGATCATTGATCAGTCTAGAGATAAACTAGACAACAAATCCTTGAGATGTATATTCATTGGATATCCTAAAGGCTCAAAAAGATATCGGTTTTTATCATAAGGACTACGGATTGATAGAAAGTAGAGATATTGAATTCTTAGAAGATACTAAGAATAACATCTTAGAAAATAATTATGAGTATGTTAACGATCTAGTAGACCTACATCAATCATCATTTTAACCCACAGATGATCTTCCTGAAATAACTAAAACTTTAAGTGAAAATAAGAGGCCTAGGGCCACAACATTCTACTTAAAGGATTATCACACTTATCTTTTAGAAGAAGTATGTAATTTGGTGGATTTAGATGAGTTGACTAATAACTTGACTTATCAGTAAGCTATAAATTCATCGAAAGTAAAAGACTGAGAGAAAGGCATAAATGAGAAAATCGAGTCCATTAAGAAAAAACAAGTCTACAAAGTAATTGATTTGTCAAAAGGAAGAAAAGTCATAGGCTATAAATGGGTTCTAAAAATAAATATAAGGTTGATGGTTCAATCGACAAGTTTAAAACGAGGTTGGTTGCAAAGGGTTTCTCGTAAAAAGAGGGGATAAATTATGTTCAAACATATTCTCCTATTGTAAAATTTGCATTCATACGAATAATCCTTACGATATTTGCATATTATGATTTATACTTACATCAGTTAGATGTAAATACAACTTTTCTAAATGAAGATTTAGATGAAATCATATATATGCAGCAACTCGAAGGATATATAGTTGGAAGCTAAGAAGATAAAGTATATAGGTTGAGAAAATCTCTATATGGCCTTAAACAGTTATCTCACCAATGGTATTTGACTTTTCAAAATATCATTATTGAACTTGGGTTTGTGGCTAATAAATTTGATCACTATGTATATATAGATGGCATATTATTGATTGAGAATGACAATGAGATGATTGTCAAAACCAAGTCATGGTTAAACTCAAGGTTCGACATAAAGGATATGGGAAAAGCATCTAATATCTTAGGTATAAAAATTTCTTGAAATAGACAATCTAAACTCTTATGCCTAAGTCATGAGAGAGATATTGATTATATCCTCAAGAAGTTCAAAATAGGTGAATACAAGTGTGCTATAACACTTGTAGCAAAAGGAGTCAAATTAAGTAAGACTAATTGTCTCAGTGAAGGAGATGATAAGTTTAATGTTCCTTATACACAAGTTGTGAGTAGCTTGATGTATGCTATGTTGTGTAGAAGATCTGATATCAACTTTGTTGTTGATTTTGTAAGTAGATATCAAAGTAATCCTAGATGGCAACATTAAACAATTGTAAAAAGGATTTTAAGTTATATCAAAGGAACAAAAGCCTTAAAATTGTGTTTTCAAGAAAATGAATTGAAAGTGGTAGGATACTCTGATGTTGACTTTACTAGGAGCAAAGATGACAACAAATCAACCTCGACACAAATATTCTTATTTAGAGGTGGTGTTATTTCTTGGGCATATAAGAAACAGGGTTATATAGCATTACATACACAGGAAGCTGAATATGTGGCTTTTTGTATGGCTGCAACAAGTGTCGTCTGGATAAGCCGCTTCATACGAGATTTGAAGTTGGAATAGCTGATGAGTCAATTATCATTTACTGTGACAACAACTCAGCAATTACTCTAATCAAGAGTGGAGCTGGCAACTCAAAGAGCAAGTATATAATGGTTAAATACCACTATGTTCATGATATGGTTATGATCAAGGGAATATCTATCTCATACATACCAACTCATGATATGTTGGCAGACTCCTTAACTAAAAGCATAACAGAGGATATTTTCTCAAAACATGTTACTAACATGGGTTTGAGATATGTTTGATTATTGTGTAGGTAAAAAACCAGACAACGGGTGATGATTGCAATAGCAATCATGAAATGACATTACTAGGAAAACTTCGCAAAAGTGGGAGGAAAACCAGTATGTCAATTCACTTGGCTCGAATGGCAAAGTGGGAGATGTAAGGATAAGATAGCCATTCTCGGCAACGTCAGCACAAAAACAGTTGCACTGGCCATCCAGTAGTTATCTGTGGAAAGGTTGTGGGAAATAATACCGTAACGGCTATGACAAGCCGAAACAGTCGGCCAGTTATGGTGCTCATCCGTAACCGACCGGATAAGAGCTACAGGTGAGGAAAGCCCAGTAGAGACTCTGAGGAGGTTCAGGAGCACAATGTGTGTGAGTGCTTGAATTGAAAGACTTACACACACGACATGAAATGAAACCCAAATAGTATAGCACGGCCCTTACTTGGGTCTTTCAAATAAGAGCGAAGGCTCAATGTGTGTGAGTGCTTGAATTGAAAGACTTACACACACGACATGAAATGAAACCCAGATAGTATAGCACGGCTTTTACTTGGGTCTTTCAAATAAGAGCGAAGTCTCAATGTGTGTGAGTGCTTGAATTGAAAGATTTACACACACGACATGAAATGAAACCCAAATAGTATAGCACGGCCCTTACTTGGGTCTTTTAAATAAGAGCGAAGGCTCAATGTGTGTGAGTGCTTGAATTGAAAGACAACACACCCAACTTAAGCAAAACCCTACATAAGTTAAAATATATATATATATATATTTATATATTAGGGGCTGATTAGGCCCGTGTGTGTTCAAAATCATGCACAACTAGGAGAGTGCACGTGTGTGTGGGTGTGCCAAGCCACGTTATTACAAGCGGGGGGAGACTATGCTCCGTTATTACAACCCCTATCGAATTGAATTTTAAGCAAGTATACAACTAAGGACCGAGTTAGGCACTTACTAATAGCTGGTCCGAAGATGCCTTGCTTGAGCATGGGCTTGGCCTTCACCTTGGGCTGCAAGAGGGAGCTCCGCGAAGTTGAACGGCAAGAGGGGCTGCTGGCCGGGTGTCTTAGGTGCGTGGAAGGAGCGTCTTGAAGATGGCCGGCTGCTAGGAATGGGCTGGTTTTGTGTGTTGGGCTAAAATGCCTAAGTAGGGTCACTAGGGGAGGGTATAGTGTTAGGAAGTATGGCACTAAGGGAGCCTAAGGGAGTGTCTAAGGGAGTACCTAAGGTTGGCGAGTGGCTGGCCGAATGGATGGGGGACAGCCGGTTGGAGTGGCCGACTAAAGGAGACTCGGTGGTGGCGGGCTGCTAGGGTGGCTATGGGTGGAGGATGGGAAGGAAGCTAGCTAGGGTATGGGGTAAGGTGGTGGTGGATGTGGTGAGGTAATATGGGCAGGTCTTAGGGAGTTGGGTGGAGTGGCCGGGTGTAGCTAGGGTGTCTAGATAGTGACGGGTAGTTAGAGTGGTTGAGGCTTGGCCGAATGGGAGTGGTGGCGATAAGTGGCTGGTGTTAGGGTAAGATGGTGGTGGTGCAGGTGGCTGAGAGTGGAGGGGGAGCGGAGAAGAGGTGGAGTGGAGTATGGGGTACTAACCGAATGAAGAGGCGGTGGCGGATGGAAAGGGAGCAGCCGGGTGTTTGAAGTGGCTGGTTCGGCCGGATGGAAGCTGTGGCGACAGGTGGCTGGCCGGCTGAGGTGTGGTGGAGCAGGTGGAGCGAGGTGGTGGCTGGCTATGGTGCAGGTGGAAGACCCGGCTGGGAGTGGTGCAGGTGGCTGGGCTCGGTTGGGCTGGAAAGGGGGTGAGAGAGAGATGATGCCAGATGGGAAAACCCGCCCCTAAGGGAGGGTTTTATATAGGGTTGGGCTAGGTCGGTTGGGGCTGGTATTAGGTCTCTAGACGGTAAAGTCAGTGATGAACTTGCAAGCACCACCACACACAAGCATTCGAGAGGAAAGAAGAACAAAAAAAAAATCAACTTAACGATGAAACTTCTATTCAAGGGGTTGCTCCCGTTACAAGACCTCAAAGAGGTTTGTATTCAATCCCTATTCAAACGTTTCCTAGTGAACCGTTCCAATCCAAACCCAAAACTAAGCAAACTAAACAAAATCAAGCCTGAATCTTGATGATTCATCCCATAATTGGACTCACACTCTAACATACTAAGGTGGGTCCTATAAGACTACATATTACATAACTCAAACCCAAAACAAAAGATCCTAAAACACACTAAACAAGAACGCTTAAACCTCTTTGAATTAAGTCAAGGAAGGTGCCATAGACTCAACCCAGTGTGCTCGTGACCAAGCATGATACACAAACATGAATCTCCGAGAAGATGCACTATAAGAATCTTCTCCTGCCCAAGAGGACATCGCCCTCAAGGTCCTGACAACAGAACTCCTTTTCCATGATAGTCGCTCCTTTGACCGAGTCTAGCTCTCTATCTCTTGCACCATGCCTTCTGGCTCCAAGTCATCCTCGATGCACCTGCACACATAGGCACATCCATGCACCTCGAGCACCATCCATGATGCTCGAGCTACCGTCTGTCATGCATAACTTGCCATTGGGCACCTCTCGGCCAGTAGAACCACCGAGACCCATCAGTACGTGCCTCTGCTCCATGGCCGCGAGGCTCCCCACATTGGAAACCTCTTCCACGTGGTTGGTGACCTCTTCCCGACGTCCTTTCTAGCTATCCACTAGTGTCGAAGAAGAGGACAACATACATACCGGTAATGCTGGCCTTCTCTAAACCGCATTATGGTATGAAATCAACATGTTTCTCATCCATCCATAAAAGTCCACTAAAGTGCAGCGCCACTGAGGTCTTTGTATGCCCAAGCAGTATCCTACCTGGATGTGGTATGCTTTTGCCATGCCTACTACATGGCAAGACTCATTCACCAATCAAATTTTCCAATTCATCAAAGAAATCTTTGGCCCGTCGTTCGAGCACTCAATCTAAGATGAGATTGGATAGAGAAGCACCAGAATCTACCAAGGCCTTCACCTTATCACCTTATGCTATCCCATATAGGTCTCAACGTACACAAGTCTACTCCTTGAGTCCGAATTCACCTAAATTCCATTTAGAAGATGGAAAGGTGCCACCTGATTTTTTTCAGTGTCACCTTCACCTTCGACTTCTTCGGCCACTAAAGCAGCTAGCTTGACCCACTTTAGACAATCCTCATCACGTCCAGACCACTGCAAATGTAGTAACAAGGGCCCGGTCCCTTGTTATCCCTCGTAAGCGATGACTTGCAACCCCCCAGGAGGAACCACACCCTTACGGTTCTTGGCAACATCCACTTGCTGCGACCGGTCACCAAGGCCTTCTGAGTCATCCGCTTGTCCACCACCTTTGGATTTCTCGGGCCACTCACCTCGAGCACTTCCCTTACTACTAGAGGTCTGCCCTGATTTATCTGAGTTGCAGAAGTCTACGAAAGTCTCCACAATGGACATAACATCCGTAGGATTTCTATGCCTCAATTCAGCCTACACCCCATGGCTCAAGTCTCGTATGAAAGTGAAACTTATTATCATTCTTGAACATGTTCTGGATGTCAAGAAGTATAACATTTAATTTCTGCACATATTCGTATACACCATAGATTTGTTTCAGTTGATATAGGCATTCATGTGCTCTCTAACTAAAATCAATAGGAGAAAATTGCTTACCAAACTCGACTTTTAACTATGTCATGCCACTTGACGAACCAAGTGGAGGTGTAATACTTTGACTGACTATGTAGCACTAGCGACCACCGTGGTAGTGGCATCATGAAGCGCTTTAATTTCAGCTTCAAGTCAATCTAGCCTCTCCAATTTTTGTGTGAGGTGCACTAACATTGTCATCCGATCAGCCAACCCTTGTCCTTCAACACTCGTACTGGAACCCAAAGTGTCTTCCTTAAGTACAAATAAATCTTTAATAAATGTGACTCGCCTTAGTGCGAATAAATATATTACAAGAAGTATGTTGCAAGGCAACTTGTATCAAATCCAAATGTGGACTAGTTCGAATCACGCCAAAACCAAATGTGACTTGCTTCTAAGCAACCACATCAAACTGAGTAGGTTCGAGCCCCCCTAGCAAATGTGCCACCCGAATCCACTGACACATACCAACTATGAACCAACTTCCAAGCTCGGTCCACTCCAACCAAACCGCACCTCGACCTGGCCTACCTCTGCACTTCCCGCCTAGTCAAGGAGCACCAAATGTGGCCAAAAACCTGGCAGGAACCGGTATAGAAGAAGCGATCTAGAATTCGAGCCACAATTACACAGTTTTCGATGATGGAAAAGGTCCGATTTTGCATCATTTTCTACCAGAGTTCTTCAATGAATTTTGAGCAAATTCAATCCCTACCAGCAGCAGCAAATCTCACGAACAAATCGAAACCAAATGTGATGCAATCTCGTAGGTTCAAGAAAAAGCAAAGTGGCGGATTTACTTTGCCGGTCTTCAACCTCGAACCAACTGTCCTCCGCCACTCTATACTGCCGTCCTAGGTTTCCACAGTGGCCGTAGAACAACCTAGAGCTGCCAACAGGAACTCGCAACAACTAGTTGGATGTGGTATGTCCGAAATCATCCAAAACGACTCCAAAAAGTTTCAGTAGAACCACACCCACTACTTCCACCATCAAAACCACCACTCTAGACCACCAAAAGTGGCCCAAATGTCTGATACCAAACTGTCACTGCCTCTTCACCAGACCAAAAGAAATCGATCCTTGAAGGCGTTTGGTGATAGCAACAGTTGCACTTGACCACTCAGCCCGTTCTCCTACCTTTGATAATGGCTTGAACCACTGTTGGTCCATCCACTCTTTGTCATGTTTCCATGCAACCAACACGCCCTTGCATGAGATAGAGATCTCCAAAGGATAGACTTGCCTGTCTCTAGTATGTGATAATCTCTCAAGCACGAATACACATAAGCATACATTGGAGGGAGAAGAAGATGATCTTTCATAACTCAAAGACGAAACTTTTATTCTCTTCCATTACAAGACCTCAAACTTAATCTCTACTAGTGCAAACGGATCCTAATGAACCTTTGTTCCAATCCAACCAAAACTACCTAAACAAATCCAACTAAATAAAACCAAACCCGAATCCTAATGAGCCAACCCCTACTTGGACTCACACTCTAACACACTAAGGCGGGTCGTATAGAACTGCTGATTACATAGCTCAAACCCAAAACAAAAAGACCGTAAACACATTAAGCAAGAAGGCCTAAACCTCTTTGAACCAAATCCAGAAAGGTGCTGTAGATTCCTTGTCTCTCACACCAAGCACAATGTGGATCTCCCAAAATAAGTACTGGAATACAATCTGGTCTCATAAATCTAGAAATGGTTTTAAAGAATCCTCTCGTTTTTGTTTTTGCAAAAGTTGGCATTGGGTTGTGAAGAGCCCCGGTTTTTTACGAGAAGAACCAAAAAACTCTTTTGGTTTGCACAGGGAGAAAGGAAGATGGAGAGGCGGTGTACCCACTTCGTTGCCGGGAATGCCAATGACGATGGACCTTACCCGGCAGATGGCGGATAAAATAAAGTGGAGAGTGAATGCTTCAACCATCCTCTCCTTGTATTGTAGACTGATGACCAGGAATAGAGAAAGCTGAGAATCGGTTCAACTAAGACGAAACGACCATGATAAATGGGCACATAAGAATGTCACCATGGTAACCCCCCCCTTTCTTTTCATCAATGGTTTTAAATCTTAACAAAGAACTGGATCTTGGATCTTACAAATAAAAAGGAAAAGGGAGAAAAGAGGGCTTCTAGCACCTCCTTTTCTATCCTCTCCATGGTGCTTCACGGGGAAAGGTCACCGCGGAGATCAGCGGGGGATAATAAAGGGACGGGGATGGGGGTGGGCTCCTAAACAGAGACGGTACCTCAGGAACATCCCTAGGACCTACTCCACTTTCGAATGGTACTTATTTATCTTCAGGACATTAGTTCCACCTATGAAAGTTATCCTTTAATGCGAGCTCATTCAAGTACATTCATTTCACAAACAAGTTACTCTATTTTAAAAAAAAATCATTTTATTGTTTTTACCACCCAAATCATTAGGTCACCCACCTGGCAGGTTTCTTTGACTCCCACAATGAGCCTGTCTAGTTTGGTTCCCTAGGTAGTGTCTCCCACTCATATGACATGTTATTATTCAACTCATTTAAATCTACTTAATTACATACTTCTTCTATAAAGTAAGTGTGATAATCTTTAAGTAGGACGGTTTAATATGAAGTATTTTATATCCACTTAAAGTTTAAGTTTGTTTAGGAAGGTTATTTGGATCAAATCCATAGATTCAAATGATGATAAATCAATGTACTCATCATTATTTTCAAAAATGTTGTTTTTAGCATCTTTTAAGAATTCAATATCCCTACTTTCAATTAAATCATGATCCTTGTGATAAAATCTATAACCTTTAGAACTTTTGGAGTATCTAATAAAAACATATCTCAAGGACCTACAATCTAGCTTATATCTAGACTGATAAAGGATTTTAAGATGTGCAATAGATCCTCACCTCTTAAGATGATTAAGAACTAGTTTTCTACCAAACTACAACTTATATGATATAGAAAATATAATATTATAGGATACTCTATTTAATATATACATAATTGTAGTTACTGCTTCTCCCCAAAATATCTTGAAAAGAGAAGCATCTATTGACATGAACCTAGTTATATTCAATAAGGTCTTGTTATATCTTTTTGCTACATCATTTTATTGAGGTGTCTTGGTATGGCATTCTATTTTGAGATACCAAAGTCTTTACAGTATTCTAGGGATTATGTAAATACATATTCACCACCTCGATCAAACCTTAAAACTTTGATTGTCTGCACTAATTAGTTTTCAACTTTCTACTTATATTCTTTAATATTTTAATTGTCTCATATTTATATGCTAAGAGATATAAATATGCATATCTCGAATAATCATTGATGAATGTTGTAAAATAAATACTTTCATGATGAGATCTTACCTTAAAGGGTTCATCTAAATTAGTGTGAATAATTTCTAATAGGATTTTTGCTCCAATTATTTTTTAAGAAATGATTTTCTAGTAATTTTCTCTCATATACAAGCTTCACACTTATTAAAATTATTTTCTTGAAACTCATGTAAAGTCAAAGTTGGCTAATTTCTTCAACTTTTTCAAACTTATATACCCTAAGAGTTTATGTTATACATTCACATCAATAGCAAATGTACAATCGATATAAGTAGAAGAAGAAATTTTATTATGATCAATATTTAATTTAAACAGATTATGCTCATAATAAAAAACCAGAAAATGCTATCCTACCATGTTTTATACAGTGACTTTTCTAAGAACAAACTTTACCTGAAACCCTTTCTTTACCAAAGTAGGGACCGACACAAGATTGCACCTAATAAAAGGCACAACTAATATATCAATAAGTACAACTGGTGTACCTTGTACAAAAAGCCTAAAAGACCCCAACCACAAGAACATTAGCAAATGAATTATTTTCCATATAGACATGATATTCATCAGGTTTGTATTCCTTTAGGTCCCCAACTCCCTCTTTGCTCTTCGAGATATGTCATGTTGCTCCAAAATCAATCCACCAACTAGTCATAGGGTGGTCTAGGTAGAGGCACTTAGAAATTATAAATTATGTTCTACTTTTTTATTAGACTGTAATATTGGGTGTTGTCACAATTGTTCCTCTTGTTGTGATTGTCCTACTTATAGTACCCTATTTTGCCACGATTGAAGCATTTGACTCGAGAAGCATATTCTTGTGATTTCTTAAAAAGTTATCACTCTTCTTATTATTTTTGCCAAACTTTTTATTTAATTTTTTCTTATTCTAGTTATTCTTAGAGCTAGACCCTAAATCATCTTGAGCAACTAACAATTTTTCTCTTTTATTGTTGTTTATATGTTCTTGTCAATTATTAGTTTCAGAAAGAGTTTTAAAAAATCAAACCAAAGTTTGAGGGTGTGGTCATCATGTTCTATGATCAAAGAAGATTATTTAGGATAATGGATATTTGCAGAGATGACTGATTTTGCTATAGTTAAATCTCTAGCCATTACCAACATTTGATTTATATGTTCAACTACGTTATCCTCTTCTTTGAGTTTATGAGAGTCATATTTTTGAAGGACTAGTTGAATGTGAAGTTTGCATGTAGGGTCGTATTTGGTTGTTATAGAATCAAACAACTCTTTAGCGGTCTCAAATTCTTCAAAGACCCTAATCAAGTCATCCTCTATGTACATAAGTATAATAGTCCGGCTTATAGTGTCATCCTTTATAAAAGTTGTATATTTTTCTTTTTTCTCATCTGTTACATTTGGTGTAGGGGGTAAAGCCATTTTCGTAAGTATATAATCAACACCCTCTAGTATTAAGGCCAGTGAGATTCTTCTTTTCCACATTTGAAAATTTAGGACATTTAGTTTTTCAGTCTTTGCCAACTCAGAAACACAAATTCTTCTAGTCATTTTTAAATATTTGGCAAAGGTTCTACATGTTTCAAAATAGGAAACAATAAGCAAGCAATAGATAAAAAGAATTAAGACAAATTCCATTAAACAAATAATGAAAACTAGTTAGGTACTTAATTGTAATAAAAAAATATCTAAATACTAAACTAGACATATTTCTAGGTACCCATATGTAATATCAAACAAAATGCAAGTACCATTTTTGAAATAAGTAAAATCTAAACAGATTCAGTAATTTCAAAACTAGTCTAGGGATAAAATTGCTAAATATCTCTTCAGTATACTTCTATAATTTGTTGTACAGTTAATAGGCAGACTGGTAATTTGAACTTTTATCCATTTTTGTAATTTAAATGAAGTCTTAAGGACAAAATAGTAAAATCTTGTTTCAGGTATGTTTGTAAATGAAATAAACAGTTCTAGGTAGAATTATAAATTTGCCTTATGCTTTCTGTAATTCTATAAATATCCATGGGCAAAAACATATTTTTGTTAGATGGTAGATCAATGATTTAATAAATAAATAGGAACAATATAGTAAAAACATAAAGTATACTGGATCCCAAGATATACATGGGCAAAATCATAAATTTACTAAGCATGTATCCTCATAATATAAACTAAATGTCAAACGACAAAACTATACATTCACATATGATATCTGGACTAAACGATAATTATGTCCAATGACAAACTGTAAAAACCTCTACAATTAAGGGTAGAACGAACTCTTTAGGCCATTTTGGTATTTATCTTTGAGATATACATTAAACTATTATAAAAACAAGATGATTTCTGTTAAAACATGTTTATCTTTTAAAAGAGAGCAGCTCGAAAAATCTAGAAAGAGAACCCTTCTTTCTTGATTTTTTTAGTACATGTTATATGGACTTCAAGGGGCTACATGATAACTCATATATTATCCATAATCAAATAAACCCAGTAAAATTGTAACTCCAAACTCTATAGCAATATAAATCTACAACCAATACGTTAATAAGTCAAATACGTTCCATATGAGTAACTAACACTACGACAAAACCCAAAATCCATGACACAATGTGGAATTTTTTTTGGTGGTGGTATGACCCTAAGGTGAGAAAGAAAAGAGAGGATGAGAATGAGATACGTACAAGGAAGTTGAGATGAAATTGTGATGAGGCTTGCATCAATGAACTTCAACCTTTCCCCCCTCACTTTCCTTGGTGGTGAAAGAGATCATGGGTTTTCTTGTAGTATAATCAAGACTTTTGTAGTCCTAAGGTTTAGATTGAACATGTGTAGGATGCTCTATTCCTATAATACTCTGATATGTGTAGGTCCATACCAGAACCCATATATATCAAAATGTAGAAAGAAAGGAGAATGAAACCAAGCTATTGAGAAGACCTTGGTAAATTTCATTATTGATTTTGGACTCTTTTGCACTTACTTAAGGATGAAACAAATAGGTTCTTTGTTAGAGCATGGAGGAATCAAGATTGGTAGTGATCAGTGGTGGACGACAATGAAATTGGTGTACAAACAATGTTTTTTGGAAGGTATTTTAAGCTTTCAATTATTTCTTTGACTTTCTAGTGAATTGACAATCGAAGGAGCCGGCTAGGTTAGGTTTTGTAGAGAATGGTTTGAGACAAGTGCACATAGACTAAGATCAGCCTCTTTCATGGTGAATTTGGCTAGAATTTGAAAAAATAACACCTAGGTTTATGTGTTACTACTCCTTGTTTTCCACACACATCCCAATATAGATTCAAGCCACATTATTAACTATTGTATGGTTTTGTAATCTAAGACTTATCCATTGACATAATACACTTGATTTTTGCATAATCAAGAAGGGAAATAAAGAAAGAAAACATAACACAACCTACATACATCATACACTTGATCTCTATCCTTTTTTACAACAAAGTAACATAAATTTATAAAAAAATTTAGAATAATTTTTGTACACTACCATAACCTTTTAATTGAGCACAAAGAATAAATCAAATTCACATCCTTTACAAACTTCATATTGGTTGGCCTTATCACCTTGTAACTTTAAAAAAAGGAAAAATAGAAGATACTACTTGTGAGAAAAATAAACTAAAAATACATTCATAACCCTAAAACTTAAATGTAAACACATTTATGAACCTAAACCATAAATTAGGATCCATACAAATTTTTATTTTGTGCCCAGTTTGAAGTGCTATATTCATTATGATACAAGCTTTAATATGTTGGCATTTTTATGCATGTTTGGTATTAAGAATCATGGATATGAAATGAATTATTTAGACATAAATATGAATGTGTGATGTTATTGTATGTCATTATGATCCATATATGAACATGTACAACTTATATTTGGTGTGGTACATTTATATAGCCATGTGCATGTTTATTTGCATATAGCATATTTGAGCAACATATAGAAAGACACATGTATGATATGAGTGAAATAGAATGTCTTCTTATTGCATATAGGAGGAGATGCACAAAGCCTTCCATAAGAGGCATAATAAGATAATCCTCTAGCTCACTATGAATGATCAGATGAACCCTTACCCTAGTGTAAACACCCAAAATTGTGATGTTTTAAAAAACTCCTGAATTTCAGAAACCAGTTTACAGCCTTTCTAAACCTTCAAAAGCCCCAAATATTAAAGTTTAAACCTTTTGGGAAAGATCTCAAAACAAAAGTTTTTAAATTCAAGTTAAAAGCCCATGGATTCCAAAACAGATTAAACGGACAAGTGAAACCCGATAAAAAATCCAACTCGAGATCAAGTCAAAAAGTAAAGGAGGGGCCCAGCCTATCCGGATAAAAGTGAGATGGAAGATCGAACCCGGTGTTCATTTCAAGGTGAATTCAAATTCCAAAAATGCAAAATGGAATCGAGACCTTGATGAAGCCATCAAGAATCAAGTGCAAGCTCGAGATGGGGCCAGACATATCAAACCAAGCATCAAATGAAAAGTCCTCAAAGCAAGCATTGGCTAGTTAAAAGGATTAAAAAAACCCAGTCTAAAATCGGCTCACCGAGAAACCGAAGCTCGCTTAAAAACCGTCCATTTCATACCCTCAAAGAAGGACACAAAAGAAATTTTAGATTGGATCTGAACCAAAAGATCCAAATCCATGCCCCAAAGGACCCTTGGATCGGGTTAGACCAAAAGATCCAACCCGCCCCAAAAGAGGCCGGGGGGGCGCTTGTGTGGGGGTTGGAGGAGTGCCTTGAGAAAAGAGGGTGGAGCTCGAGCAAGGGTGGAGAAGAAGCCTTGGAGCAAAAGGCTTGGCCGGGTGGAGCTTGGAGCAAGGGCTTGGTCGAGTGGAGCAAGGTAAGCCTAGACATGGGCTAGCTTGGACCGAACCAAGGCAAAAAGGGGTTGCACCTTGGGCAGCCGTGGGCTACTTGGACCGAACCAAAAGAGAGAGAGAGTGAAGGCTTGCAATGAGGAAGATAACCCGATTCCAAGCTAGGGATTTTTAGCATCTTTGGAAAAACTTGTAAGTGCCTGTTAACTTTGATTTTAAACCATTTTTTCCATTTAATTCAATTCGAAAAGGTTGTATTAATGGAGCGTAGCCTCCCCCCATATTGTAATCTTGATTAGCTTTCTTCGCTCGTCATTTAATTGGTGGATGATCACAATTACACCCACGTGCACTCGAGCCTTTTCGCTCTTAATTGGTGGATGATCACGATTACACCCACGTGCACTAGAGCCTTTTCGCTCTCACCCACATGCACTTGAGCCTTTTCGCTCTCTTACTCCTATATACTTTATAAACCTTCTATACTTCGAATCCCCTCTCTTCTTAAGCCAATATACATGTTTCATTTCGCGTGAGTTTTACTTTCGGGAATGTAGAGTGACTGCACTTTCATTTTGCATGAGTTTACTTTGGAAATGTAGAGTGACTGCACTTTCATTTTGCGTGAGTTTACTTTGGGAATGTAGAGTGACTGCACTTTCATTTCGAGTGAGTTTTACTTTCGGGAATGTAGAGTGACTACACTTTCTTTTCGCGTGAGTTTTACTTGGGAATGTAGAGTGATCGCACTTTCATTTTGTGTGAGTTTACTTTGGATGTAGAGTGGCTGCAATTTAAATTCGGGTGAGTTTGCATCATCATTCTTAAAAACCCAAAACAAGATTTTCAGCATCTCTGCATCCGCTCATTGCGGCAAATCCCTCGATACTCGCTCCAATCACACTGAAACTGGCCCCACACATTCCACATACATTAGGCCACAGTAAGTAAAACTTGCAAGAATTTTAGGGTTGCCCAACCCCATAATAAAATTGGCAAAAGTGCACGAACCGAATTCTTTCAAAAACACTTGTCCTTCATACAATTCAAAGTAAAACTTGTTTGCAAATCGAAGTTTCTAAGCGCTTAAACCAATCATTGAGCATCGGTTCAAGAAGGTTTAAGTGAAAAGAGTTTGCTTACCTACAATCGTCAAAAGTCAGAAAAACGTTTAAAAAAATCTTCGCTAGTTTGTGTAAGCTAGCTGGCACGCTCGTGCAAGCATAGACACGAAAATGTTCACTTCGAGTTTTTTATAACTTGAGAGTGGAAATTTTCATGTTTACAGAATTGGCATGCCCGATGGAACCCGGGTCTTAAGAGAACTTTAATTTAAACAAGTAGAACTTCAAATCTTTCAAAAACATATTTTCAAACTTGTGCACGAATTTGCAAACAATGGATGAGAAGCCAAGTAAATCCTCGTCGAGTAACTCAAAGTGGTTTTCCAAACCATCTAAAGCCCAAGAAGAGCTAGCTGCTATCAAAGAAATTTTTAGAAAGATCGACGCTTTAAGCCATGAGGCTAAGGCACATCGATCACATAAGAGCTCATCTCGAGCACATAGAGATCATGAAAGGAAAACCGATCCTAAACTTGACGAAGGATATGAGGCTGGAGATGAAGCCTGAAGGCAGATCAAATCATCCATTCCCAAGCCTCCAAGCACTCCAAGTTCAAAAGAAAAACCAAAAAAAGATTTTCATACTTAAAAAACTCAAAAAAATCTAGAAAATTTTCAAAAATAAATTGAAAAACAAAACTTTGAAATTTCAAAATCTAGAAAGGAAGTCCCTAATTCTGTTCACACAAACACAGTGGGGCACGAAATCCACACCCCACGAGTCTCACAAGAGGATAAGAGTCACATAAAGGTAGGATTTGAAAAGGAACGCCTCGAAAAGCAATGGGAGCTCAAAACAGAGTTACTCAGGGACAAGGCCTGCTCTCACCATGAAAAGGTAGAAAAGCCGGAAAGAGGTATGCCTGAAAATCCATCCTCCTCTAAACTCTCCTCTCGATATAGGGTCATCGGATGCGTTGAATCACACTGATGTACCCCCCACAAAACCTGCCAAAAATGAGGATTTTCAAGGTGTACCAAATGTCCCGCACCACGAAAAAGAATTTCAAAAACAAAAACAAAATAAAGTTCAAAATATGGTAGATCTTAAGGCATGTATCAACATCCTAGGAACCCCTACCATGAATAAACCAACTTCCTCAAACCTTCCCAAAACCCTCAAGGGACCGATCATGGCTTCCCTTGAAAACCATATCTCCCACCCAAAATAAAGCAGGTATATACCCATGACAGGGACGATTCAATATTCCAAGGGCACAAACTTTTTAAAACCTTTTCAAAAATCAAAAAGCCTTGGAACATGATCTTAAACATGGGATATAAACCCTACAAGGGCCTAGGAGCCAGAAATCAAGGTAGGCTAGAACCCATCCTACCCAAAGCCAACCCAAGTCGATATGGATTGAGCTACATCCTATCCATACCCCCTGAGCCACCACCTAAGACCACTTGGGTCAAGGGTGCCCTTAGAATCCACTAAAACCGAAACTCATGGCTTAGACCTATTGATTAGAGTCTAATTCATGAAGTTTTCTTTGTAGGTTCAACAGAAGATCCCTCCTTTTCAAAAATCCAAAAAAAATAGATATTCTCAAAAACAAAAAAAATTGAAAACCTTCAAAATCTCAAAAACATTTAAAAAATCTGAAAATTTCAAAAAGAAAATTTGTTTCATTCATTCCCCCATCCCTTATTTGGAAAAAGCTTCAAAAAGAAAGTCTTTTATATTGATCTTTGAAATTAAGTTTCGAAAAAGATAAAAAAATCAAAAAATCTCAAAAAACTCCAAAAACAATGGCCATGTACAAAGTCAATTTCAAAATACTTTCCAAGATTGTATATGCTCCCAAACCAAAAATCATCCAAGCTGGTCATATATACCTATCTAACACTTCCCTAAAATTTTAATGCTTGAGAATCATCAAAGCAAGGAGGAATGATCGTACCTCCAAGCTTCCCGAAATTCATAGAATCCTTGACTTGAAAAAATTGAGAATTGTTTAAGTGAGTCTAACCCATAGTATGTGCATGTTTACATGAGCATCATGCATTCATTTTGAAATCATATATTTGCATAAACAATATCGGGTCTAGACATCATCTTAGGACTCGAGTTCAAGGTTTGTGTTAAGCCAAAGGGGTATGAGAGTTGACTCCCTAAGTATTGAGCCATCATAGGCATGTCTCCATATGGATCAAATCCGAAACCTTCAAGGTTGATTCCAATATAGCCAAAAAGGTGCTAAACCTCTCAACGAGACCTTTTTAGAAAAGGGTTAAAAATTTACATGATGATTTTCAAAAAGCTTTTGAAAAATTTATGGTAGATCCTCAAATTTTCAAAACCTCCAAAGTAAAGCTTTACATTCCAATTCATGTGAATGCATTGGGTGTTTTACTTGATCAATATAAATATGATAGCCATAGAAAGTGTGCCATTTATTACATTTCAAAAACTCTATTTGGCATGTGAAAGAAATTATCAAGCCAATAGAGAAATCGTGCTTGGCCTTGGTATAGGCTTCCAAATTTGAGACATTATTTCTCATGTCATGGAAAAAGAGTAATGTTGATTCATTCAAGCACTTATTTGAAAAACCTATCTTAATGGGTAGGCAAGATAAATGGCAGCCCCTTTTAATGGAGTATGAGTTCATCCTCAAGACTCTATTAAGGGACAAGCCCTATATCGTATGGCTGAATTGCCTCTTTGAGACACATTCCCCATACTTGATGAAATGCCCGATGAAGACATATTTTACAAATAAATTTCAAAATCATGCTTTAACAAATTGTTTTAAGGAAAATCAAGCATGAAAAATGTATTTTGATAAGGCAAAGAATCATCAAGGGGCAGGTATCGAAATCATCTTCATATCTCCCGAGAAAAGAAAAATCCCAAGTACCATTCGACTAGATTTTGCATGATCAAATGATGTTGCCAAGTATGAAGCACTCATACAAAGCCTAAAAATTTTGAAAATCTAGGGTCTGTGAATCATTCATCTTCATCAAACTAGGGGTATTAAAAATGCATCCCCTAGACACCTTCCATGGAGAATTAATTTCATATAACATGTATCTCCATCATATCAGGTGGAATACATTTCATATTGTCATCATTTCATAAAGCATGTATTTCCATTGAATCACATGGAGTGCATTGTTACATATCATACATCATATACACCTCATTCACCCAAAGAAGCCCAAAAAGGTGACCGCCAGAGTAAGAATGTCCCCATGTCATAAAAAGGGCAACAAAAATCGATTATACATGTTGGTCGATTGATATTGGGGGTAGAAATTTAGTAGACCCCGAAAATGCCTAATACTTGAAAGGGTCTATGTTAAATTCTTTCGAAAAGATTTTTAAAATTGATCTCCTTTGAAACTTCTTAAAAGAAGGATCAAGATTGATTGTACGACCCTAAATGAAGGAATTGATGCTTTACGAAAAGTAGAGTTTTTCAAAAACAAATTGGTAACATTTCAAAAATCCTTGGCTTACAAAATAAAGCCTTATTCAAAATAGCAAAATATTTTCAAATGGTAGATGCCATTAAGAAATGGGATGATCTTGTTTGAATCGAGTAACCAAAGGGATAAGTTTTCCCCCATTTTACTTCTCTCTCCAAAAAGTAAAATTGGTAATGTTCAAAAGAAAAAGAAAATACAAAGAAAATACAAAAACTCCTTGAAAAAGAAGTCTTCCCTGAATAGACCGATGGAATACAAAAACTTCTTAAAAAGGAGTCTTCTCTTTGAAAGAAAAAAAAAAAGAAAAAGAAAAGAGAATACAAAAACTCCTCCTAGAAGAAGTCTTCCCCGAATAAATAGAGGGAATACAAAAACTTCTTCAAAAGTGGTCTTGTCTTTAAAAATGAGAAAAAGAAAGAAAGAAAGAAACAGTCAAAGCTCAAAAGATCAATTTTTCATCTCTTTGCCTTAAACCACGGGACGCTTTAGAAGGGACCGTGGTAACTCTTTCCCATGTCCCCACAGCTTATCCCAATGAAAAAAGGTTCAACCATGAAAATCCTAGATTAGGAATAGAATCTACTTATTTGGATTTCATTTTGTTTGAGAATTAGACTTCTTTTTGTGGGAAATAGAAATTTGAAATGTTTTCCAAAATTTCCTACCAAAAAACCTTTACCAAGTAGTAGGTGTCGAAACCCAAATGAAGGAAAGTATGAAAAATTGGAAGTCCTTTTTTATGGAAGATAAAAGGAGTTCTTTCTGAAAAAGAAATTTTCAAAAACCCAAAATGTCAAAAAGAAAGGGGATAAAACCTCCTTGGGACAGTCGGCCATTAAAGGCTCTCTACAGACTCAAAAACCAAAAAAATTGACTCTCCCAAAAGCTCACCTCACTCACTCATGCATGCATTCAAAAGTCATTCATGCATGATCATACCTAGGAAAAGTACCCCACAAAGGAAAAGTTCCTTTTTGCTGGAAATCCCTCTCCTATGATCGAAGAAAAAGGAGTTTTTATGAAACGAATGATGATTTATGTTCTCAAAAAAATTTGGGAAGTAAATCCATAAAAGGTGTTTCTTCTTTACCATTATCCAAATCAATTTGGATTAACGCCAAAGAGGGACATATGTAAACACCCAAAATTGTGATGTTTTTAAAAACTCCTGAATTTCAAAAACCAGTTTACAGCCTTTCTGAACCTTCAAAAGCCCCAAATATTAAAGTTTAAACCTTTTGGGAAAGATTTCAAAATAAAGTTTTTAAATTCAAGTTAAAAGCCCATGGATTCTAAAACAGATTAAACGAACAAGTGAAACCCGATCAAAAATCCAACTCGAGATCAAGTCAAAAAGTAAAGGAGGGGCCCAGCCTATCCGGATAAAAGCGAGATGGAAGATCGAACCCGGTATTCATTTAAAGGCGAGTTCAAATTCCAAAAATGCAAAATGGAATCGAGACCTTGATGAAGCCATCAAGAATCAAGTGCAAGCTCGAGATAGGGCCAGACAGATCAAACCAAGCATCAAATGAAATGTCCTGAAAGCAAGCATTGACCGGTTAAAAGGACTGGGAAAAACCTAGTCTAAAATCGGGTCACTAAGAAAACGGAGCCAGCTTTAAAACCGTCCATTTCATGCCCCCAAAGAAGGACACAAAAGAAATTTTTGATTGGATATGGACCAAAAGATCCAAATCTATGCCCCAAAGGACCCTTGGATCGGGTTAGACCAAAAGATCCAACCCACCCCAAAAGTGGCCAAGGGGGAGGGGCTTGTGAGGGGGTTGGAGGAGTGCCTTGAGGAGAGAGGGTGGAGCTCGAGCAAGAGTGGAGAAGAAGCCTTGGAGCAAAAGGCTTGGCTGGGTGGAGCTTGGAGCAAGGGCTTGGCCGAATGGAGCAAGGTAAGCCTAGACATGGGCTAGCTTGGACCGAACCAAGGCAAAAAGGGGTTGCACCTTGGGCAGCCGTGGGCTACTTGGACCGAACCAAAAGAGAGAGAGTGAAGGCTTGCAACGAGGAAGATAACCAAAAGATCCAAATCTATGCCCCAAAGGACCCTTGGATCGGGTTAGACCAAAAGATCCAACCCACCCCAAAAGTGGCCAAGGGGGAGGGGCTTGTGAGGGGGTTGGAGGAGTGCCTTGAGGAGAGAGGGTGGAGCTCGAGCAAGAGTGGAGAAGAAGCCTTGGAGCAAAAGGCTTGGCTGGGTGGAGCTTGGAGCAAGGGCTTGGCCGAATGGAGCAAGGTAAGCCTAGACATGGGCTAGCTTGGACCGAACCAAGGCAAAAAGGGGTTGCACCTTGGGCAGCCGTGGGCTACTTGGACCGAACCAAGAGAGAGAGAGTGAAGGCTTGCAACGAGGAAGATAACCCGATTCCAAGCTAGGGATTTTCAGCATCTTTGGGAAAACTTGTAAGTGCGTGTTAACTTTGATTTTAAACCATTTTCTCCATTTAATTCAATTCGAAAGGGGTTGTATTAATGGAGTGCAGCCTCCCCCCATGTTGTAATCTTGATTAGCTTTCTTCTCTCGTCATTTAATTGGTAGATGATCATGATTACACCCACATGCACTCGAGCTTTTTCACTCTTAATTGGTGGATGATCACGATTACACCCACGTGCACTGGAGACTTTTCGCTCTCTTACCCCAATATACTTTATAAACCTTCTATACTTCGAATCCCCTCTCTTCTTAAGACAATATACATGTTTCATTTTACGTGAGTTTTACTTTCGGGAATGTAGAGTGACTGCACTTTCATTTCGAGTGAGTTTACTTTGGGAATGTAGAGTGACTGTACTTCATTTTGCATGAGTTTACTTTCGAAATGTAGAGTGACTGCACTTTCATTTCGCGTGAGTTTACTTTGGGAATGTAGAGTGACTGCACTTTCATTTCGCGTGAGTTTTACTTTTGGGAATGTAGAGTGACCGCACTTTCATTTCGAGTGAGTTTACCTCGGATGTAGAGTGGCTGCAATTTAAATTCGGGTAAGTTTGCATCATCATTCTTGAAAACCCAAAACAGGATTTTCAGCATCTCTACATCCACTCATTGCGGCAAATCCCTCGATACTCGCTCCAATCACGTTGAAACTGGGCCCACACATTTCACACACATCAGGCCTCAATAAGTAAAACTTGCAAGAATTTTAGGGTTATCTAACCCCGTAATAAAATTTGCAAAAGTGCACGAACCGAATTCTTTCAAAAACACTTGTCGTTCATACAATTCGAAGTAAAACTTGTTTGCAAATCGAAGTTCATAAGCGCTTAAACCAACTCTTGAGCATCAGTTCAAGAAGGTTTAAAGTGAAAAGAGTCTACTTGCCTACAATCGCCAAAAGTCAGAAAAACGTTTAAAAAAATCTTCTCTAGTTTGTGTAAGCTAGTTGGCACGCTCGCGCGAGCGTAGACACGAAAAGGTTCACTTCGAGTTTTCTATAACTTGGGAGTGGAAATTTTCATGTTTACAACCAGAAAGCATATGTGAATGCTGAAGCTTTCTTGAAGATATTCTATAATATAATCACAGATATTGCATGCAGTTCACTGACACACAATATGTAGCATTGGAAAAGAATTGCTTAGGCCTTGAAATCAAGAAGGGCCTCATAGGCCACTATAGGCCCAATTTGGTAGATTATGCAAACTATGTTGGTGAGGTACAACATATTATAAGTGTACAATTTCAAGAATGATATAGTGCCAAAAGGAGTGCATTGACAATCATTCATATCCAACATAGAGGCCAATAATTGGCTATCTTATGAGAACATGAGTGTCTTCAGAGAGAGAAAGGTAGGCATAATCAACCACTTATCTTCAACCAAAAAAATTTACCAACATTTGGAAAATACATTTCACTACCTTATGAATTAGCCACTTTTTTCACCAATCAATATCTCAATATGCCACTTAGTAACCAACAACTACATGCTCAGGGTTAAGAGGAGGATTCATGTCGTGAAGTTAACGAATTGATCCCAAATATCAAGTGTAGATAATGACTAGAATGATGGGGGCATGAACCAAGCCCCATCATGTGAATCGATTCCACCAATATCAATGGTAACAATGATACCTCCTTGTAGATATAGAAATTTACTCTGAAGTTTATGTAGAGACTTGAAATAATTTTTCACAAAACTACGTCATGTGCGAGCGTGCTAGTTAGTTTACTCAAACTAACAAAGATGATTTTCTGACTTTAATGCAGATTGTGGGGGAAGTGAGATCTTTTCGACTTAGGCCTTTTTGAACCGGCGCTCAAGGGTCAGCCTAGACGCTCTAAGGATTTGTTTCAAGTCTAATGTGTTTTCAAAATTCACTTTCAATGGTCACTTAGCCAATCTCATGCACTTGGCTTATGAAAGAAGAAATTTCAAAGTTCTTAAAAACAGAAACTAATTCTATTTTCAGAACTTATTCCCAAAATTTTCTTGATAGCTTTTGAATCTCCAAAAATCATAACAATTTTATAGTGAATAGAGACTAATAGAGATTCAAGAACTATTTTTATTTTGATTTTATGTCCTATGAATATGCACAATTAAATCAGACATTGACCCTTACTCAGACATTTGGGATAATTCTGTGACAGAAATATAGAGGTCTAGTAAAACGTCTGTATCTTGGTGTAGAAAACTCCAATCTTTATGAACTTAATCTTATTGGAAAGCTATGAATATCATATTTCCAATGAGACCAATTTTAATAAAATTGATTTACTGCAGACAAAGTTATGGGATGATAACCCAAACTCTATTGTAGGAAACAAGGGTTTGACATGTTCTGTTCTGATTTTAATGATATGTTTCAATTTTAATTACGTGGTTGCATGACCTTAAAATTCTTGAAAATTTTAAAAGAGGTGGGTATGTGTGTGTACATTGGGTATGCAAAGTTTCAGAATATTCGGAGTGGAGATAAAGGAATTAAAAATAAAACACTGGACATATGGAGGATACAAAAAACAAGTTTTCAGGTTTTAAAACATGTATGAATGCATTCTGTCCGAATGTAAAAATTAATTCACTGCAACCAAAATGTAAATGACTGAAGTAAATGAAGTAAAGTATGTTTATAGCTTAAGCATAGAGAAGATTAGGATATATAAGAGATTATATCATATAAAGGGGTAAAAGAAACTTCAAATCAAACACATAATAGGCATGAATCAAACACAATTTGGGCAGCATAACTTCTATCTATTACATCAATGAATGTAGTCAACTGCTCTTTAATTATAACCCCTTTAATTGAATGGAAATAAGTAAGAGATCAAAGCAAAGAAGAGGGAAGAAATCAACCTTAATTGAAGCACTCCTTAGCAAAAGATGAACACAGTTTGGGGTGGACAACACTTCCAAACTTCTTCTTCTTCCTCTCTCTCTCTCTCTTTCCCTCCCTCTCTTGCTGCAGATTTTCTCCACTCTCTATGCTCTCTCCAAGGCTCCTTCATTGCCTTGAAACCCAGCCCCAAGACCTCTATTTATAGGCTTTAAGTGAATCTCGAGTTGGGCATAGGTTGGTTCTTGGTCCAACACTTGATCCAACCCATGAGGAAGTTGCTGGTCACATGGCCTCACATGGGGGGCACATAGGTCTCATGGTGGTCCCCCTAGGTCAAGGTGAGTCCAGCCCATGGTTTGGTGCAGTCTGGCTAGGTGCAGCTTGGTGCAGTTCTTGGTGCAGCTTTTGGAGCAATTCCAATTCAAACTGATCCAAGGTTTGCACATCGACTGGGAGGGTGGTCCCCTCTTAGTCCATGTGGGCTTGGTGCAACCCACATGAGTTGCATCCTTCCTTGGACTTGAGTAGGTAAGCTCAACTCACCCTAGAGCCCCTTGCTCATCCATGATAGCTTACTATGAGTCTTGACTTTGGGTGTGGTCTCACCCATATTGGTTTTGAATTCCTTAGCCCACTCATGACTTGATCCTTTGTCTTGATCCATACTTGATGCGTGAGTGTGGTTCTTGTCTTCTTCAATCCTGCTTTTGCTTTGAGATCGCATTTGGATGGTCGATCGTGCCTTGACCCATTCCTTGGTTAGCCTTCATCCTGAATCCTCGGTAGGGCTTTTGCAAGTTCATCTTTATCCCTTTTTGAACCAGTCTTTTGGTTAAATCAATATCTTTTTAATTTTCAAAACTTGATTTTGTAACTTCAAGTTTATAAACATTTAATTTTAAAAATATTGTTTTTGGTATCTTATGCAATTCGCAAGCTACATTCAAATCAGGGATTTTTAAAACAAGCCTACTGTTTTGAAAACTCTAAAACATGCTTGGATATATTTTTGAAAAAAATATTTTAAGTTGTTTACACTCCTACTCTGCCAACTCGGGTCAATCCTCAAGCACCATTGCCTCATCAAGAGGTTGGTCTGCATCATCTGTATAAGCTAGCTTCTTGGATGATGATCAACAAATTGCTCTTGGTCGACCAATACATTCCTAATAGCAAATTGACATAATATGTTGGTCATTTTTCAAGTGCCTATCTCCTCTCTAAAATCCAGAAGATATACCGATGAACAAGCAAGGTATCATAGACTTTGTCCATTATGCCTCCGGCATTCAACTTCAGGTTCATGGCATCAAGGTAGATAGGAAGCCCTTTCCCGAATGGGTGGACAAAATTACCCCATCCCAATGGCCTTCAAAGTTCAGTTCACTAATTGTTTTTGGGCAAGATGACAAATATCTTGGTGAACATCTTGCAAGGTTTGCCTTTGAGTGTGGATAGCTCAGAGAGAGTGAGTATCACAAGCTCAGGCTCTGTCTCCTTAATGGGCTATGCTTATACACCGAATATACTTCACTAAGCAATGGTTGATCCACATATAGGAGGAGATGCACAAGGCATTCCTTAAGAGGTATAATAAGATAATCCTCTAGCCCACTCTCAATTATTAGATGAACCTTCACCAAGGCATATGTGAATGTTAAAGCTTTCTTGAAGAGATTCCATGATATAATTGTACACTAACACACAATATGTAGCATTCACGAAGAACTACTTGGGCCTTGAAATCAAGAAGGGCCTCACAGGACACTATTGGCCCATCCTGGTACATTCCACAACTATGTTGCTGAGGTAGAGCATATTCTAAGTGCACTGGATGTTCACAGTTTCAAGGATAATATAGTGCCAAAAGGAGTACAATGACACTCATTCATACCTCCATAGAGGACATGATGCATGAATCAAATGCTAAAGACATTCATCAATCGAACATAATGAACCATCAAACTACCAAATAGGTCATCATATACATGTGTGTTGTTCCAAGTCTCCAAAGGTGAAGGTGAAGGTCTCAAACAATAGAGACCCCATTCTTTTAGACATTATCGCTAAATCAAATGGCATACATCGAGGATTCACCCTCTCTTCCTCTCTCCGTGACCATGGTTAACATAACCTGAATCTTGATTACCCAAATGGGCTAGGTGTAACAATTGGGTCGGGTCGGGATAAACTAGACCTAACCCAAACTGAGTCTCTCATGCGGACCCAACTATAATAAACCTGCCCAATATCCATGAAGAGACCTTTGAGGTCATTGCAGTTGCCCTTCCAAAGCCTAAATAACAACGAAAAAATGAGAGAGAGAGAGAGGGTGGTTGAGAGTCGAAGATAGAGGCGAAAACGTATCGACTTAGGAGGGTTTCCCTAGATTTTCTCATGGTAAGCCTCATTCCTTTAAGATTTCCATTTTTTACCAAAATGGTGACAATTGAAAGCCATATTTGGGCTTGGTTGAATGAGAATTGAGAGATGAATAGATTGGGTTTGTTTCTGAATGACAAGGAGTAAAAAAAAATCCATATTTTCATAGGAGTTTCTAGGGTTTTGCACTCTTTTCCTCTTTCCTTTCTTTTTCAGGTGGGAAAGCCACCATCTAAAGGAGGCAATTAGTCTGATGATGATGGCAGACTGGTTGGGGTTCATAGCTGGCTTAGAAAACACCGTAAAACACTATTTCTAGTGCTTGTGTTGGCAGCCAACAAGGAACCAACTGGCAATGTCATGTTGGGCCTATGCCTTCTTGTGTTGGCTGATTGTGATACCAGGCCAAGCACGTAGTGTTGTGTTGGGTCTATGCCTTAGAAGGGACATGTATTCGAGTCCAAACCTTATCTATGGGATATAGTTGTTTACTTATTCAATGTGATTGGAAATGCTTTATTACATAAAAAGATACACTGCATGCATGTGCTTTTGTGCAAGCAGAACATTTTTGGGTATGAGTCTAGTTTCCGCGGTGGTGTGAAACATCAATCAGATAGTAGATAGTCATACCAGGTGTCTCTAGCTCATAGGTTGTTATGGATAGAGTGATGGGTTGAGTAGGCTACTTCTTTTATCATGTTTGTTCTACTTACAGTTTGTGTTGGATGGCTCATGTCGGGTTATATGACATGCTTAGGTTGGAGACATGTGGGACTAGCTAGAAAAAGTAATAAGTTGTTTTGAAATAAAATGGGTTTGACACTGGAAATGGATACGTGATTGCGATATTTAAATTGAACATATGACATGATTGATATGGAGATATGAAGCCTTGAAGGTGGATCTCTTGGATTTAAGAGGTAGCCTCAGGTCAATGTATATGTGGATATGGTTGCCCCATAGACCCAAGGAGATGGATCTGATGAGACGGTGTGATGGTCGTTAAGATCCACAACTTGACTTGCTGAGAGTACCTAGTCACTAAGAACATTAGGATACTTGGCAGATAGGACTTCACTTTCTACTGTGATATAGTAAAGAGTTGATAGGATGTAGATAGTTTGCTTTTCTTACTATTCAACTATCTCGTTGCACCACCAAATGTTTGAATCTTGTTTTGTATATAAATAAATGAATATGAACTGAATCTTTAAACTTATTAAGTTAGGTCACCATTTAATTGTCAACTGTTCATATGATTCAGCCACATAGCATGGACAGGTCTTATGTCCACGCTAGATGAGTTCTTTGGCTCGTTATACTAGGCCTTCAATAAGCTCTTGGGTACTAAGAAGATCTTGAAGCTAAAGAAGTCCCAACAGCCAAGAGACACTCGGTTTCCTGATGCTCATACCACAAGGCTTATCTCCTTCAAAGATGAAGGAGAAATCTTTAGGTTGATCTTACTCCCTAGGATGATGCAACCAAACTATTCAGGATCATAGTATGATTGTAATCCATAAAAAGGAAAGACTTTGGTAAGCCTTCCAAGATGTCTTGCACTTCTACGAAGAAGAGAGACCCAAAGGATTATTTCCTCCTATAATCATCAACATTGCAATAGCAAGCAGACAATGGAGGCACATATCTAACACGAGTCACCATGTTGAATATCTCATGAAAAAGGGGACTTATTGAGGTTGCATAATAAAGCCTTGAACAATTCCCAAGCTCGATTAGTGGTACGAGAATGCTTCACTAAGTAGGGCCTTTTATAGCCACCATGCCTCTCGGGGACTCAGAAGAGGTGCTTACAATGAAAAGGCTGAGGATGTTTTACCAAGGAACTTGAAAGGTTCCTCAATGAGCTTATTCATTTCCTCGAACTCATGACTACTCGAAACCCCATAGGAGGGTTGCTAGATTCAATAATTCCCATTACAAATGAAAGCAACATGTAGTCCTTGATCTTGTGGTTGAAGATAACTTGGTCGATGACTCATAATACCCTCATGATTATCCTTGAAGGTGCCCACAATGCAACGGAAGTGTCACTAGCTTGCCCAAGTTAAAATATATCTCCAAGGTTGTGCAACTACAATAACCATCCTAATCAACAACCACAACTAACGAGGCATGCACGACTGATTTTGAAGGGTAGCTTTATTTTTCATCAAAGAAAGTTGATGAATGCTATACAGACCAGTGAAAACAAGAGATCTTCCTTAGGGTGATGATAATCTCTATAGAAGAATAATAGGTACCTAACACAAGCTCCCATCATTGGGTTGAAGAGCCTAGGATGGTGATGGAACTCTCCTTTCTTGTAGAAAATAGTGCTTGGAGCTATATAATGAATAAGTTCCTACCAAGAATTGAACTAATGGCTCCACTTGAATCAATAGATCATAACTACAACATGAAGTCAGTTGAGTCTTATGAGATTTAAGAGTGGAGGCTAGACTATATCGATATCCTTTGCAAACAGGGTTTTGTGGTAGAACCAAATGAAGGGTTTTATTAACATCCAAAATGTTTACAAGCAAAACAACCAGTCATGACTCCTTAGGAAAGAGATGATGGCAAAATAAATTGTGAGACAGAGGCATTCAGGTTTAAAAGGCCTCATCAACATCTTACTAGCCAGTTTCCCTCCACTCTAGTACCTACAAGTAGATGTTGAAGAGAATGTCATCATTGATGACATAGATTACATGGTCTTTGTTGGCAAAGTTGACTCACCATGGTTTTTTACTGACCCTCTGATGTTGCAACCCACCACCTAAGGCCACTATGCTTCAAAGCCTAGTAACTGGACAACCTCTTCAAAGGGTGTTCATTAATGGAAGCGTAAAATATTGAATGTTATGTCCTTAGACACTCTCAAGAAGATCAACAAAGGGTCACAAACTTGATTCCAACTAATATTCAAATTTAAGATTTTAAACCAAGCTCTCCTTCACCCTAAGAATCTTGGATGTGGAGTTAACTATTGATTCCAAGATCACCAATATTCCTTTCTTTGTAGTTGATGCAAAGTAGAGCTACTCACTCCTTCTCAATAGAGATTAAATCAATAACAATTATTGTGTACCTTCTACTATTCATACATGTTACAGACTAAAGAGGGGGTCGAGGTAACAAGAGTTGACAAGGATCCCTTTTCGACTGAAGTACTTGCTGTCGAGACCAGCTTTTATTCACCATGGATGATTTTGATCATCGTGCCTATATAGCTCTAGTGAAGGGGTTTCAAGTCTTGCCAACTCACTTCTTGAGGGTTCCACTTTAATGAGGCTGAAATAAGGCCTATCCTTGGGTCACCTATAGGTGAAAGTTCTCATATATTCAGTTCTTTCTCCGAGCAACTTATGGCTTTATGAACTAAGGAAAAGACACGAAACATAAATCTCATTATAATCGGTCATTATCCCAACCAATTTGATTAGAACTCTACACTTCCATCTTAGGGAGGGGTGCAGAGTTTAGTTTCACCAATCAACGGGATGAGCCTAATTTCATTTTGATAGAATCCTTGTGTAAGACTGATCCGAAGATTTTAGATAAAATGAGGCCGATCAAGATGAATGCTCCCTAAAGAAAGGAGTCTTTTGTTAGCCTCTAAACCAATATAGGGAATACTTTGGTTGGGAGTATCACCAAATGTCTGGTGTCTTTGAGATCTTCTAGATTTTAGGATTTCCCTTGAACTTAGAGCTAAACCTTATAAATAGCTGGTTAGATGGTTTAGATCAAAGATCTTACCTGTTACTAAGCAAGAAGTTCAATGTCTCCTCGATGTGAATTTCAATAGAACAACTAGATATGCAGATTGGTTCTCTAGTATTGTTTTGATTATAAAAAAGAATGAGAACTAGTATATGTGTCAATTATTACAATCTCAATGAGGCCACCATGCAAGAACAATATGGTATGATGTGGCATATATGCTGATAGATGCCACAACTACAAATGTGAATGTTGTCATTTGTAGAAGGTGCTTCCGGCTAGAATCTACTAATGGGTGGTTATACTATTTGACATTAAAAATGCTCGTGCAACATACCAAAGTGTGATGAATTACATGCTTCACGATTTCATCAGCAAAACTATGCAAGTTTTTATTGAATATGTTGTGCTTAAGTTTTCTGACTTTAATCAGCATTTGTTCGACCTTGAGTAGGCTTTGAACTAAAAAAGATTGCATAATCTGAAAATGGATCCTAACAAATGTGCCTTTGGCATCATTGTAGGTCATTTCCTCGGCTTCCTAGTACACAAAAGCAGATTAATATAGATGAAACAAGGCAAATGACATTTTGAAAGCAAAACTTTTGAAGAAGAAAAAAAAACTTAGATGATTTATCGGCCACATCAATTATATAAGGTATCTTACAGCCAATGTGACCGGTAAGCTCATGCCACTTTCTCATCTCTAATCCTCTAAAGGTGAGAAACTAGATGGCTTAGTGTTTTAGTTATGCCTTGACTTCATCATGATGCTCAGAAAGGAGATTTAATTGGTCCTTGACAACCCTCAACCTTTCCTAATTCATCAAAAATTGGGTCATTTCATCACCAAACTATGTCGACTAAATCATCCATACCTGCGAGCTGCATATGAGATGTTCTCTCGAGCATGAAACTCCAAATTATATATGAGTGTGGCTTAGAGGCTACCTTCGACAAACATTATATGAGTTGTCATCTCATGCAATAGGGGAGAGATTTCCTCATAGAAATTCCTTCTTTTCATACTGATGTGGAGAAACTTTCTTCATCATCCGAGTTTAGTGACATAGAGTGACTCTTCCATTGAGGGACAATAATGATGGTCATATCCTTAGTTTGGTCTTGAGGATTATTTTGGCTTTCCTCTTTAGAATTGTGCAACTCTTGTTGTAAAGGGACACTTCGGTAGCCCCTAACTCCTTATCGGCTTCCTTGGAAGCTAGAAACAAAACCTCACCACCTTCGATGATGACAACCCACAACCCATCCAAGCAATTCGCCAATGACAATATGTTTTCAGTAGGATTTGGTAAGGATCCCACCAAAACATTGTCTAATGGAAGAAGTACTTCTGGTAGAAAGAACATGGGTTATGAATGTCCGGTTTTCTACCTTGAATGTCTTGAACTACCTTTTCAGCAATGAACCAAGCTAATGGGCAAGAGAGGGTTCTCGGTCAATGTTGAGTCGGGCCTGCATTCATGTTCACCTTGCTGGACCTCTGCCTCAATTGGAACCTCTGAATAAGATGATCCTTCAACAGGTGTAACCTCCCACGCTATTAACTCCAAGTTGCTCTAGTACAAGCAGCTTGGGGAGGTGCAATTTGGGCCAAGCCTGAAAATCCTATTCTAAGGGTAGTCTCTTTAGGAGCACTGATAAGTTAGTATTCAATAGTACCATGTGCAGTTAGACATCGTCTTTTTGACCAAAAGAAAAAATAATTATAAGAAAGATCAAGGCATGGTTAGCAAAGTTCCATAGACCTAGAGTGAGGTTTTGGGAGAAGTTGACCTCCTGCTTGGATAACCACAAACAAAGAGACGTCATCCTCATTATCTTCATCCTGTCTTTTCTATGACAAGAGCAAGACACCTACAATGGTCAAGCAAAGGGTTACTATAGAAGGGTTAAGATAACTTTTGATCAATCTAGAGACAAGAATGATCATCACATGAATTGAAGCAACAACCTTCACCCACTTCAAAGAGACAATGTGACCACTGAAGACAATGGTGTTGTACATGGGCATGCCAAAGTTCTCCTTAAGATGGTGACGCACCAACAAATACCTTCTTGGAAAATGATCATAACAACCATTGAACAATCGTTTAACTCCTACATAGTCCATGGATTATTGAAAAGGAATTGGTGGATTAACGTGAAGTTTTCCTTGGCAACCCTGAGGCTTTTGCACTTGAAGTAGTGAACTCTCCCTGAAAAGTTGTGCCAAAGTATATGGGCCCAAGTATACCTTGCACCAACCCGAACTGACGTGCCAAACATTGGGGGTAGTAAACCTCAACACTTATTTTGTTTGAGTGCTTTACGATGACCCAATTGAGTAATTCTCGAGCACACAAATTCTAGCACCAATCACTTGATAAGGCATATTTAGGAGAATCTAGCTTTCCAATAGATGCTCCAAGATGAGAGGTCGCCATACCTTAAGCAGTAAAACTCAATATTATCAATATATTCTAGATGGAGTATTTTACATAAGAATACTGGCAATGCACGTGTGATTTTATTCATGGTATCACCACCAAGAAAAGTCTCACTGCCAGAGTTCCTCTAGGCAGCTCAGAAAAATTGTCTTGCTTCGGTAGAAAAAAATATAGGTAGATCCAACACTACAAAAGCCATCATAAACTAGAAGTAGTGTTGAGTTGTCATCTACAAGCAAGAGAAGAAAGGAAAACACAAATGCTTAAGTAAAAAGTACTAAGATACCAGGAGCAGAAGTTAAAGGGTTGGATTGAAATAAAAGCCTTGATAAGATAATGGAACTCTTTTGAAATAGCTATATCGCTAGGACACTCTATAAATCTACATATCCAATAAAAAAGAAAGTTGGAATGTTTGTCAAGGATTTCCTCACTTTCCCACTAGTTGTGGGCATCGATGAAATTCCTATAAGATAGTACCTTTTGATTAAAAATAAAACCATTGGTAGCAACATTAAGGTAGGTTTGGAGTTCTCGATCTGGAAAAGGGGCACCGATGATAGCATGAACAATAAGGAGCATTAGGCCAACCATCCCAAACTGGAAAATAAATATTTGGTGTGTACAGAGTAGAACCCTAAAATTCATATAGAAGGTTCAGGTCAAGAGAGAAAGGGATCCTAGAAAATGCGACGAGGTGGGCTAGGACTATGCTCTTTAATCTTTTGGGGACAAATTTGCATGAATGGGGAGGTTTTCATGGACAATAACCTTATCCAAAATGCACATACTGTGAGTATAGGTGATATTAGTGCCAAAGATAAATTAATCCTTATCTTGAAATAATGCAAAGACATGGTGTCCCATGGTTGGGATAGATTTTAGAGCAAGCTTAAGAGAAGAAACATTCTTCCCACTTTGGAATTTGAGAGATAGTAACTGGATGGAAGCAAAGCAGAGGAAGAAGAAGAGAAATAAAAGAAAGAAGAAGACTTGAAAAGGAAGCTTTGAAGTCTGCAAGCGAATTATAGAATTTTAAAACCAATATCATTTTGGAGATTTCAGGCATGATTTATGGCACATAACATGAAGTGATGGCACAATGATCATGCAATGCAAGAATCCACAAAGACAATAAAGTCTATTTTTCATAACCTCGGAGTAATGAAAAAGGCAAGGGTAGAAGTGTAAATGCATTTAATAAGAGGCATGCTAGAATTAATGTGCCAGATGATAAAAAGACAATTTAAATCTTTTTGAAAGGGAAAACAATACAGATAATGAGCCCAAATGTCTTGTGCTAAATTCTCCTCGAGCCTGTGATCCTAATACCATCAAGCTCCTTGAGCTCTTGCTATTGAGATAATATAAACACCCTAAAAATATTTTTCAAAATAAACCGGAGCACATTTTAAAAATCCATGATTTGAACATATCCCCAGAATTCCATAAAATTTCAGACATCATTTTCAAAATAAATGTTTCGAAAGATATTTTAAAACCTGAGAATTGCAAAAATCTAATTTTGAAATTCAAAACCCAAGAAGGGAAGTAGGGCCGTCCAAATGGAGCGAAGCCCGAATCAACAGGGGACGAAATTTCTAGGAAAAGATAAGGATGAGATCAACAACAAGCATATCCAACTAAAAAAGTCAATCCAGGACCATATCAGTCCCGGCACAAACAAGGCTTGACTCAATCCCAAGCAAGTCAAGACTCCAACCCAGCTTGAAGAAAAGAATGAATCAAGGCAGCAATTCAAAGCTCCAAATCAGACCTTGGTCTAAGAAGAGGAACGCCCAAGGTCAAATGCACAAAGGTGATTTGATTCAAGGCAAGGTTAGTCCTAAATTCAAGTCAAATGGCCAAATCCCAAAGAAGTGTTGAACCAAGTCAGGGCTAAGGCACATGGTTGGACGAAAATGGTTCAACATCAAGAGGTACTTGGTTTAAGTTCAAGTCAATCCAAGCCCAAATGAAACCAAGCAAGTGGCAGGCTAGTCATGCTATGATGAACTACACCCTAGCCAAATCAAATGACAAAGATACATGCCAAGTCAAAGCAAGGGGGCGGATCAAGCCATTGCATTGACCACACCTAGTGAGATCGAGCAAGTCACATGGGCTCACCCACATGAGCTACACCCAAGCTCATACTAGCCCACATGGGCTCATGGGGGACCACTCCTCATGCCCCACATGGCCCATGTGCAACAACAAAATTGGAAACTTTATGTGGGTCCTAATTCAAATCGGGCATCCCATGGAAAGCCCAAAACCGATCCAAGGAAGCTTATGTCTTGAGAGGTCCATGGGAAGGGCTCATCCACATGGGCTGCATGCAAGGAAGGCCCCCTTGAAAGCTATAAATAGGGGCTTGGGGTGCTGATTTGAGAAGAGAGGGAAATCAAGGAGAATTCTAGCAGCTAAAGAGAGAAAGAAAGAGAGAGAGAGAGAGAAGGGAGCTGCCCCTTCAGTCGACCACCAAGAGGCACTGCCGACAATCAAGCTTCCAAGGCTTCCTTTCGGTCTTCAAGTCCACTCTTCCCTTCTCCTTTTCCATTACTTTCTTATTCTTTTCAATTCAATTCAAAGCAGTTATAATTAAGGAGCTTATGTCTCTGTTCTTGATCTAATATTTGAGGGGTTATGCTGCCCAATTTTTTTCATGCTTATGAGTGCCTTCTATGTGTTTGATTCATAATTCTTTCTACCCCAATATACATTATAAGATTTTATATCCCCTAATCCCCTCTATGCTTATACTATACTGATAATTTCCTTGATTATTTCATTTCCTCATGCTTTAATTGTTGTTGATGAAATTTTAATTCAGTCGGATGCATTCATGTATTTTCTAGAAACTGAAAACTCTGTTTTCTGCATCTTGTATATGTCTGATTATTGACTTTTCCTTCTTTACTCTACTATCCGAATGCAATGAAATTCGGTACACCCAAACTACACACAAGCCCACTATCTATAAAATTTGCAAGAATTTTAGGATTGTTTAATGCCGTGAATAAAATTAGGCGAAACCGAATAAGAACAGAACAATCTATAAACCCTGCACATCCTGCAACAGAGGTTGGGTTAAAGTCCCATAACTTTATCTGCATTGGTCCAATTCGATTGAAAATTATTTTGTTGGAAAGTTGAGATCCATATCTTTCCAACGAGACTAATTTCATAAAATTCCAAAATATTGAGATACAATCACTTCTTTTAGATTAGGAACCTTTTTAGATTTAATTCCACACATCCACGGTACATCAAATCAAAATAAAAATAGTTTGAGAATCTTCACATCCTGACCTACTTTGTATAAAATTTTGAGGATTTTTAAAGATCCATAAACTGTCAGAAAAATTAGAAAAGTAAGTCTTTGAAAATAGAACCAATTTATATTTTTCAGAGTTGGAGTTGTTTTTTAGTCAAGAAGTAAGTTCACGATTTTTGTAAGTTGACTTAAATGGAAATCTTAATTTCAGATCTCAAACGATTTTCAAGTGCCTAGATCGACCCTTGAGCATCGGCTCAAGAAGGTCTACTGTAAAAAGAGTTCACTTGCTCACATTCGCTTAGAAGTCAGAAATCACACTTTGATAGTTTTAGCAAACTAGTTGACACGCTCACGCACTCGTAGTTTGTGAATTGAGTTTCAAATCTCTACATAGGCTTTGGAAGAAAATTCACAACTGCAGCTCATCAAACACCCTCGTACAATCTTGATCTAATTGACTTCCAACTTCACTAACAAGTCGAGTCCTGTGATAGTAGAGAATTCAGCACAGAAATGACTTGGGATAGGTTGTCAACACTCATCTCGACAGAGATAGAGGATCTAAAGTTAGTGCTCTAGGCAAGCAATCGGCATTAGTTGAGGACAGCCCTTCCTTTAGTGTTTGGAGTAAGGATACTACTTCAACAAATCAGGCAAAAGCTTCACTTTTAGCCCAAGAAGTTGTATCTCTTGGGTTCCCAAGAGAATAAATGTGCTCCTAACCCTCGGGAATTGAAGCGAGTTAAATCTCTATCATAATCTTTCGATGCCAACAAGTTCCATCTTGTCACAAACCTTGATTTGGATGAGTCGAGTTCTTCAACCTGCTTTTTCAAATAAGGGGGTAAGAAATCCTCATCGAGGTTCATGATAACCTTGAGACCTCAAAGATTATCAAGAAAGCATTGCCCTCGGAAGGAGTCACCCCATCAAGCTGGATATGAATTAAAGTAACTATGTTTTGAAGAGGGATCGGAAAAGGATATCCATGTCTACGAGGCCACAATAGTGCCCAAATAATATCTAGCCTCCGATTAGATACTTCTAAAGGGCTATAAGCATAAGGTTTATCCTTGGCTAAAATGTTCAAAAGTGTTAAAGCTGGATTCGTGGACTGCCTTACTAGGTAAGTCTTGTAAATGGCTACTTTATTAACAAGAAAAAAAGAGAGGTGCACTAACATCAAACACAAGAAACCAGATGCTCACCATGCTACTGTGCAAAGTCATCAAATAAAGAGAAGGAGATCATGTCCTTACTTGACCAAGACTCTTCCTTAATCTCCACATGAAACCTTCTATTGGTGAGCATATGGTTTCTTATGGAAGTTTTTCCTTGACACCTTTTTCAGGAGCAAGTAAAAACATAATCTCCTATCGAACTAAAGAATGGTGATTTGGGCGAATGTTGCCTTCTGATATCACTGTCTAGCATCACCAGACCATGTATTATTCTAAGTCTACCAAATTACAAAGTGAAGTATCTCCCCTAGGTAAGGATATCATCAAGGGATTTTAAATGATAAGCTCGCACCATCACGGTTTACTATTGTTTCCAAAGACAACCTCCACACAAATCTACAATAGCAAGAAGACCCTAATGAAGACCTAACTGCCAAACCAACCAATGAGGACAATAGGACTCAACAACTATTGGGTTACACCTTGGAGGAGAGGCCCCACAAAACAATAACCTCATGACAAAAGTCTTTGACAAGTCCACCAAGTGACTATTCTTAATAAAGTCAGTCATCAACGCAAGCTCAATTGCCCATAGAACAAAGAAAAAACTCTTGCCATTTTGATCATGGATTCAAAGGAGTTGAATAATGATGAATTTAAAAGAAATAGAGGATACAGGAAGTTGGCACAGAGTTGTCCCAAGGGAATTAGATATTAGCACAAAGCCGTAGGTGTTCGACAATCCAAACTCTAGAAAATACAGATGGATCCAAAGTTTTATAAACCAAAGTGGATACCTTTACAAAGGAGTGCCTTGAGTGTCGCGTTCGCAGAGTGATATACCATAACAAAAGAGTATAAGAAACGAGAGTTTCATCACATACATAATGGCTGAGGCATACCAAGAGAAGTCAGCATTGACTTTCATAGTTTAGATGTACATAATGAATTGGTACAACCCAATGAATGAGAAAGGCATGGTATCCTCGTTGATGACTGCACCTATTCTTGAGTAATGACAAATGAACTCATTTCAAGAGCGTTGGAGTAAGAGCTTAGGAACATGAACTTCTGGTCGACCAACGAAGTGAGATGAATGCCATCGATTGGTAGGTCAGTTATGACTCATACATCCAGTACTTGGTGATACCATTCTGAACAAGAACTGAAATAAATTATGCTTATATACACAAACAACCAAAAAAGAGTACAGTAATTGTGATCGAAATAGACGGCCAATGCAAATAGTAAGACAAGGTCATAGATGCCCCATTCAACCTAGAAATGATGTTTCTACTCCTTGACTCAGTCCAACCAGTTGACATATTGTTCGTTCACTGAAGGATAAGAGAGGATAAAGTTTGGACATGGAGAACAGCAAGCTTATCTAAGGTCGGTTGGAGCAAAGCTATATGAAACTCTAGAAGACCCTCCTCTAAGTGAGCAATAGAAGGATCGGTAGCATCAATGAAGACGGTGAAAGAATCCCTGATCAATAGTCAAAAGAAGACGATGAACTCAAAATCAAACGTTAAGATAGAAGATGTTGAAAGCAATGGAAAAGCCTGACAGTAAGACCCATTTATAAGTTATTCAACAAAATCCAAGATAAGTAGTTTTCTTTGAAGAAACATCTAAATCTAGCAAATGATTTTCGGTTTAGAATTAATGAAATATGACTAATCTCTTCATATATTCATACATGAGTCATAAGAGGTCATATGTTATCACAAAAAATCGTAATGGTTTGAGAGCCGCCAAAAGAGAACCTGAAAAGTCAAAAAATAGTATAAGAAACGGTGGCAAATGTGTATTAATGGCCATGATTAGATCATTAAAATAATAAAAGTTGGTGATGCCGGCAGCAAAGCTACTAAACATATCTTATTAAAAAATAGCTAGAAGGCAAACGGGTTCTTCAGGAATCACTCTCACTGCTCAACAAAATAGAGGCATCAAGAGGACACAAAAAGAAATCTACATCATTCAATATTTACATTTCTTTCTTTCCTTCTTTCAATCCTAACATGGCCTTCGGCATAGGTTTAATCGTAGTTTTAGTTAGCGTAGTTTTCTGTTGTTTCATTTCTCTCAAGGTTTATACTATCCCGTGGCGGGTCTGCACCTATCGAGATCCATACTAATTCTTTTGACACCCTCACAGCATACAGTTTCTGAGATATGCTCATCGGATTACCGAGACCCACGATTGTCTGAGTCTTTTCTAAAACCCTCGGAGGACGGGAGGGATATGTTTAGTATGTCCTGCACTTTGTCAAGTTTCACACCTGATCAAAGCATCAAGCGCAACATTTCGTGTCATCCTGGGTTGAGTTATTTCCGGCAAAAGCATCAACCAATTTCTTGCCCATGGTAGTGTAGAATCCTACCTCCTGTTCCGGTGGCAGTGGCGGATTCCGGTGGTGGATCGGCAGCGTGCAGCTTCACACTGTCGTTCCTTCTAAGATTCAGCCGATCTCCTCTTATGTACGCAACGGATTTGAGAGTGGACATGAGGTTCCACGCAGGGGCTTCCACGGATGAGCTCAAGTGTTTATGATTCTATATTCTTTATATATTTTTCATACCATTACCTCACGACCTTTAATGGCTGCCTTTTATAGGCAGTCTGCTCTCCCTCATATGTGATTCATCCACCTGCGGCTTTCCTTGTTCGGAGCAGATCACGGAGCCGTTATTGAAAATCTCGTTAACCGTCATCCGTTACGGTTCGGCCTTATCTGTTCAGGTAACAGACTGGATGGTCAGTCCAGTCGTTACCTAAGCCGAGAATGGTCACTTACCTTGTAACATCTCCCACTTGGTCATTCGAGCCAAGTGTATTGACATACTGGTTTTTCTCCCACTTTTCAAGGGTTTTTCCTAATTATATCGATTCCTGATTACTATTGCAATCAGAACCTGTTGTGTGGTTATTTTTCTACACAACAATTCATCCGTTGTATGGTTATTTATCTATAGAACAAACTATACATTGTATGGTTATTTACCTATACAATAATCAAACATATCTCAAACCCATGTTTGTAACATGTTTTAAGAAGAGATCCTCTGTTATGCCTTTTGTTAAGGGGTCTGCCAACATATCTTACGTTGGCATGTATGAGATGGATATTTCCTTTCTCATAACCATATCATAAACATAGTGGTATTTCACCATTATATGCTTGCTTTTTGAGCAATCCGCTCCACTCTTAATAAGAGTTATTGCTGCATTGTTATCATAATAGATAACTATTGGCTCATCTGTTATTTCCAACTTCAAATCTCGTATGAAGCGGCTTATCCAGACAACACTTGTTGCAGCCATACAGCAAGCTACATACTCAGCTTCTTGTATATGCAATGCTACACAACCCTGTTTCTTACATGCCCAAAAAACAACACCACCTCCAAATAAGAATATTTGTCCCGAGGTTGATTTGCTGTCATCTTTGCTCCCAGCAAAATCACCATCTGAGTATCCTACCACTTTCACTTCGTCTGCTTGAAAACACAGTTTCAAGTCCTTTGTTCCGTTTAGATATCTTAGAATCATTTTCTCAGCTACCCAGTGCTGCCAACCAGGATTACTTTGATATTTACTTAAAAAACCAACAACAAAGCTGATGTCAGGTCTTGTACACAACATAACATACATCAAGCTGCCAACAGCTTGTGCATAAGGAACATTAGGCTTATTGTCTCTTTCATTGGGACAATTAGCCTTACTTAATTTAACCCCTTTTGTAACAGGTGTATCTGCAGACTTGCATTCACCCATTTAAAACTTCTTAAGGATATAGTCAATATATCTCTCGCATAAGAGTCTAGATCCTCTATCTCGAGAGATCTTTATTCCGAGGATATAGGATGCTTCTCCCATATCCTTCATTTTGAACTTAGAGTTCAACCATGACTTGGTTTTTACAATCATCTCATTGTCGTTTCCAATCAACAATATGTCATCTACATACAATGACAAGATGACAAAGTGGCTCACACTTCCAAACATATACACAGTGATCAAGTTTGTTAGCCACAAACCCAAGTTCTATAATGGCATTTTGAAAAGACAAATACCATTGGTGAGGTGACTGTTTCAGACCATATAGAGATTTTTTCAACCTATACACTTTATCTTCTTGGCCTTCAACCACAAATCCTTCAGACTGCTGCATGTATATGATTTCTTCTAAATCTCCATTTAGAAAAGCTGTCTTTGTATCTAACTGATGTAAATCCAAATCAGATATTGACAGGATTATTCGTATGGATGCAAATTTTGCAACTGGAGAATATGTCTCAACATAATCTATCCCCTCTTTTTGTGAAAAACCCTTTATAACCAACCTCGCTTTAAACTTGTCGATTGTACCATCGACCTTGTATTTCTTTTTCAAAACTCATTTGCAGCCTATAGCTTTTCTTCCTTTTGGCAAATCAGCCAATTCTCAGACTTGGTTTTTCTCAATGGATTCAATTTCCTCATCCATGGCTTTCTCCCAATCTATCACTTTTGATGAGTTCATTGCTTATTGAAAAGTCAAGTTATCAGTCAACTCATCTAAATCTACCGAATTACATACTTCTTCTACAAGATAAGTGTGATAATCCTTTAAAGGACAGAGTGACTCTTGGCCTCTTATGTCAACTCAAGGTATCGGTAGTTTCAGGAAGATCTTCTATGAGCTCAAAAGATAATTGGTCTAAGTCTACCAAATCATCAACACATTCCTCATCATTCTCCGAGGAACTGTAAAGTAATAGCCTAGTATTTGGTAATTTCCACAAACAGCTAGAAGGTAAAACAAACTTTTCACTCAATAAGGGCAAAATAGTCTTTTTACTTGAAAATATCTAGACAAAATGGTAATTTTGCACAATGGCAACAGAGTAATATCTTAAGTCGACTAGGGCATAATGGTTTTTTAGACCGTTCCCCGAGGCAGTTTTCGAAAAGCGTTGGCGGTTTTGGAAAACCACCAGTTTTCCCACCCTTGGTTTTCTGAAACCGCGAATTTCAATTTTTTTTTTATTAATACAAATACAAAAAAGAAGTCTATACAGGTTTTTAGAGAAAAACAGGGAGGAGAGAGGGGAGAGCGGGTAAAGAGAGGGAGAAGGGAAGGGGGCGTCGGACCCTCTGGTGGCGATGTCCCTGGCAGGTTTCTACTAACACTCCTTTTTAAGCGGCTGTCAGCGTCCCTGGCAGCGTCTGTTTTCTGGCTTCTGGTCGTTCGGCCTCTAGCCTGCCTTTTTGGCTTCTTCTGGCCATTCGACTGTGACCTGCCTTTCCGACTTCTTTTGGCCATTCATCTATGACTTACCTTTTCGGTTTCTTCTGGTTGTTCGATTGTGGCCTGCCTTTCCGGCTTCTTATGGCCGTTCGGTTTCTAGCCCGTTTCGCCGTTCGGCTTCTGGCCTGTTTGCCGTTCGACTTTTGGCCTATTAGCCTGTCTTGTTTACCGTTTGGCTTCTGGCCTGTTTCGCCTCTGCCTACCACCTCTGCTTCACCCCTATCCCTTTTTCTTTTTTTTTTCTTTCCTCTTCTCTCTTTTTTTTTTTTGCTTACTTGTCTCTCCTTTTTTTTTCAAGGTTTTTAGGCCCTGATAACAATAGTGTAGAATCCTACCTCCTCTTTCCATGGCAGTGGAGGATTTCGGTGGTGGATCGACGACGTGCAGCTTCAAACTACCGTTCCTTCTGAGATTTAGTTGATCTCCTTTTCTGTATGGAGCAGATTGAAGAGTAGACGCGAGGTTCCCACGCAAAGACTTCCACGGATGAGTTCAGGTGTTTGTGATTATGTATTCTTTCTATATTTTTCATACCATTACCTCAAAGCCTGTAATGAGTGCCTTTTATAGGCAGCTTCCTCCTCCTCGTCCGTATTCATCCAATTGCTCCTTTCCTCATCCGATGCAGATTACGATTACCGAAAATCCCGATAACAACCATCCATTATGGTTCGGCATTATCGGTTCATATAACGTACTTGATGACCAGTCGAGCCGTTTGGCCACTTACCTTGTAAAGGTAGTGTCTATAAGAGGGAAGCTCTTCATCCTCCAGCTCTTGCGAAGTCATAAGAAAGCCACAAAAGAAAGGGAAAAAAGGGCGTGAGAAGAGCCATAGCATCTCTCGATCTCTGCGTTTGTGCATGCACGCACGAGTGGCTGCAACGCGGTTGTCTCACCAAAACCGCCACTTGGTCCACAACAAGTTCGCTTGCCTCCCAAATCACCACCATTGCCATGGCCCTTCCATTCTTCATCATAGAGATCACCTAAAATTGCGCCCCATCTCGCCTCTGGCCACTGGTCTGCGCTCCCTATGGTTGCTATCCTTTGCCACCATAATCACCGAATAAAGCCCTCTTTCCCTGCCACCATCCCCAACCACCGTCGCTCTCTTCCCTATCATTACACCCGCATCCACATCGACCACCTTGACCGCACCATCTCGACTTCACCACCGATTGCCCATCGGGGATCCCTCATTACCGTCCATCCTAGCTCTCCCTGCTCTCCCTCTGCAATTCCCTCTTTCATCCCAAAATCGTGAAATGCCCCTTTTGATTAGAGATCAGATCATGCCCCTTAGTTGGATCCGATTAAATCTAATTTCATAAAATCCAATATTTATTAGATCCGAACAAGTCAAGACCCGATTCATCTCAACGACCCAGAAAACCTTGCTTTACTCATCTAAGAGCTCGAATCTGATCCCATTTCATCCGGGTTTGATTCAACCGAATACCATGAGATCCCAACCCAGCTAAGACCAAATCCAGTTTGTTCAACTAAACCTAGTTCCTCGTCTGTATCAATCCTATGACTCAAATCCATTTCTAATTGGATCCAATTCAATCCCATGATTTAAAATCTAATTTTAAATTGTTTCTAAGTGAGTTCAACCAAATCCAAACTCCACTCATCTAGCTGAACCAAATCCTACCTCAACTTAAGTTAGATTATATTCATTCTTAATTCTGAATCCAAATCATTTTACCCATTCCTAATCCATGTTAGAACCTTATTAAACCTCTCGGTCTTCTCACCTCATCAAAACGGAACAAGCCTTGTCCCATTAGGCCTAATCTAGACGTACTTTTGTTAGCCATACCCATGCCTAATAACCAAGGTGATGACTCACATTCTTCAGTCAATTGCATATTTTGAAGCTCACAAGATACATAATTTGAAATGTTCATATTTCTTCAAGCAATCAATTTAGTAGTGGAAGAGATCGATCCTTACTTAGCGGAGTAAGATGACCGAAGAAGAACTTGTATGTGATCAATCCCTAAGCTTTATTTCCAAATTCACCCTCTCAAGCAGATTGTGTAGAGTCTAGGTTTCTTGGGACCAAAAACTCGTGCACACCAAGTGAAAGTTCCTTAAATTTATTTCACTTTGTTGAATTGTTTGAGGGCTTGCCCACAATATTTGCTTTGTGTTATCTTTAGAGGAAGTCTCAATTTTATCTCTAGCCCTTAATTCCTCCTTGATTGTAAGGTGCTTTTTAATTTCTCCCAAGAATAATCTTTAGAATCATCTTCCCCTTTCCGAGATGATGGCAGGACAAAATGTGGGTTGATCGACCGTCCAACTTAGAAGGACTCCGGGAGTACAATCTTTATAGCAGTCAATTGGTTCACAATAACATGCAAATCATGTACTTGTACCAAGATAGGCTTATTATTATTAAACTTATATTTGAAGTATATAGAACTGATAAACTTCTAGTGCCTCCCTCCCCCGTTTTATATTTTAATTTGAAGAAATTCCAAATTTCGAAAGCTGGCCAAGACAACCCCTTAGCTCATTATGAGATGATATTCTAAATACTGGATATGTATCTAAATTCGCTGACCCAGCCAATGCATTCTATTAGCATATATTTCCTTTTTTGTCTAACCAAACGTGGCATCTGAATTTCCATTGCATAATAGGCATTCATTCAGTTCCAGGTTTCTTCTATCCAAGTTTACTATAAGGTACACAAAAAATCCTCTACCAAAGCACAACCAGAGATCGAGGAATCTAGTGGCGTGTCAAAAATCATGATTGAGTCAGTTCAAATAAACCATGGAGTTACATGCGTAAAGAGGTAATATATAACAAACAGTAACATACCAACATTAACCAAAATTGTAGATCTAGAAAAATCCATATGCAAACAATGCAAAGACCAAATAAAGCAAAATAAATCAGTAAAAAACTTATTTAATCAAGTCATCCTCATGAACTTTTCTTAGAGAAATTAGCACCCCGCTAGAAGTACGCATAGGTACCAATACTTTTCTCTCAAGATAAAATGATCACCATAGCAATAGCATATACCTAGACTCAAGCCGCCTTCGACGTTGCCTCGGTTCTTTAGCCGATTGGTGAGCACAAGTAGCACACCAAAAAAATATAGGAGAGAGAAGAGAGAGTGTGTGCAGAGAGTTTTCATTACTATTTTGATTAAGGAGTCCTAATTAGGTTTTATAATAAAACCATGAATCTCGAATCCATTCCAAGAAACGTGCATCCTCTAGTCGGCCCCTTAACTACTCCACATCTTTTCATGAAGGGATCCATTTAACCATTGGATCAACACTTTTTGTATAAAAAGGTACTGAAGCCAATTCCTGAATCCAAACCCGAACCATCTTGGTCCGACAGTTGTGTTCATTCACTCTTTGAACTAAGGTTCATGAGCTAAAGAATGCTCAGTGATATTTATATGCACAAGTCACTAGCTCACATGTAACTTTCACACTTTTGGACTTTCACATTATCAAAGATATATCATATTAAGCATTTAAAGGTACTTAATATGAACCAAATGTAATTAATATTATAGGCCTTAATTAGGCCCAGCCATTATTAATTAACATTAAGTCCAACAATCCCTACAAAGTCTAAAGTGTGAAGTGCTCTACTCAATTAGCTACCATATTATGCTTTCAATAATGGTATCTTTTGGTTTGAACCGTTACCTAAGTTATCCAATATTATATTTACAAGAATTAAGTGAATATGCATCTTGAACTTGAACCTTTGGTGTAAATGTGTTTATTAGTAACAATATAATAAAGGTTATGATAATGATATTTAGGTTTGATACATTAATGATCATGCATCTGTATCATGATTGATTTTAAGAAGCAACTCAATTCTCTTACCGTAGTCTCACAATATCAATCACTTAGTTGAGCATCTCAAAGGATATTTATTAAGCATCATTTTATTCACCTAATAACTTGTTATTACCACATTGAACCTACTTTATCAGATCTCCACTTAATTAGGTTATAGGCCCTCCAAGAAAAGAGTTGAATATGGGATCGAAGATCCCCATTCCTATCATACTGATGAAAACTCAGTATTTCATTATCATTATCAGTTTGGTAATTTGAAGGCAAAAAATCAGATAGTGAATACATTCTTTTCTCCTTTGTTTGCCCCTTTAATAATTATTGGAGGGCTTTTCAATCCTTAACCATGAAGGATTCATGTATTGGTTCCTTTTCCTCAAATTTTGAGGTCATTCGAGGCTTTCGCAAATGATGTGATCTTCTATGAGCCCCCGCTTGTTTTTCATGTGATGAGCAAGACTCCACCGCATCAGCCTCTTGGCTCAATGCAACAATTTTTCAGTCAATTTTCAATTCTTTCAATTCCCTCTTGAGGGAAGCTATCTTATCCTCACGATTTTGTAAAGTCATTTTTGAAAGATAACTTATAGAGTAAGATGCCCGATTGGACATCTCAAAGGAGCTCTCTGAACTCAACATTATTTCAAGTTGAAAAATCGACCTAAAACAAAGGATTCAAAGAAGTAAGGTTTAGAATTATGATTTTGAAAATTGGATTTGGTTTTTGAAGAGTTGGATCAAAGTGATCTACCCAAGACTCAAGTACCACCGAGCGTGCCAAATTTGTAAATGAGAATTTAATTTCAAAGTCTATAGAGAGACTCGAAATTCAATTCATAAATATGAGTGCACGAGCGTGCCAGCAAGTTTACTCAAACTTGCAAAGTTGATTTCAATTTCTGACTTCTTTGGTGAATATGGACTAGTGAGTTCTTTTTGTCATAGGCTTTCTTCAACCGATACTCAAGGGTCATCTATATCCATGCATGTTAATCATATCTATGTAATATATAGCTATATATATTATATAAATAGAAGGGCTTAAATAAAACAGAAAAATGAGCAGCAAGTAGCTTTCATTGTGAAATTATTGAAGTTAGAATTCTAGTTTGCAACAAGCTGAAGAAGAAAACACAACCCATGTAAATACCAAAAAATTCAGCTTAATTTCGTGGGACAAATTGTAACATAATATGTATACAGCCACGTCGCATATCTGCCATATCTGTCGTTGCTCGTGTTTCATCTGAAAGGGGAGAAAATCTTGGTGAAACTGTGGGTTACCAGATTCGCTTCGAAGCAAGGTGATCTGTACAGCCCATCTTCTATTTTGTACAACTGGTGTGCTTCTTCGTCGCCTGGTAAGAAGCCTCTCTCTCTCTCTATGTGTGTGTTGTTAGTATGAACACACAGAAACACTGATAATAGTGTAATGTGCATGCTTTTGTCCATACTCCTCTGTTTACTGGCCTCGTACTTGCATTTGCACAAATGTGCAAGCAAGCTTCTTGTCATTTACTGTAACTTGGATACTTGCTGAAGCCTTTTATGTCCATTTGCCTGTATTATTTAGGCATGTAGAGAATTGGGCTTATCTAGCTTATTGGGAGTTAACTGCTAACATGGCACACGATAGGGATTTGTGGAAACAAAGAATCCATGTAGCCGACCCCGTCTAGTATGGGAAAAGGCTTAGTTGTTGTTGTTGTTGTTGTTGTTGTAGAGAATTGGGCTTGTTTTTAGCATGTATTATACGCAGGACAGGTACTTTATAATTTATATGTTCATGCAGAACTCTAATTTCTAGTGTTATGCTTTCGAGTTCCATTTGATACTTCTCTGATGATTGAAACCTCCACAACATGCATATGTTTACATTGCACATCAACAACAGCGGGAAAGGGAGTAATTTACTTACCCTAAAAGTTATTTGGTTTAATAGTATGTGTATTACCTGTAATGAACCAAGCTTAGACCAAGCTTCAATCATGGGTGACTGCACAGTCCACCAATACTCAATTGTGCAATGCAATCCATACAAATAAATCACCAAACACTTGATATGCATAAGGGATTAAAAGCAAGAAGAAAGGACTAGCCGTTGGAAGCAGTGCTGCCAATGGTTACATACGTTTAACATCACCTATACTTCGTCTGGCTTCTCTTCTTGCCTTTATTTCAAGTATGATACCAAATCCCATGATCCAAGAACAGTGACATGAACTAAATGTCCTGGCCTTGGGCTATCTTAGCCTCCAATGATACACCAACAAACTCATTATGTTCTCCACGGCATCTCGTGTCTACCTGAAATCCCTTTGCGTAGATCGGTAAATCCTTAATCGATCTTGGATGTCCTACAATATTGTTTGTTTGTTTATCATCGATCACTATTTTTGTTCGTTGTTTTATCGGATTTGGAGTTGATAATATAGGTTTTAAATTATGGTACTCAGGAAAAGAAAATGCTTGAAATGGAAGTTTGAATTATTATAAATAAAGATTTAAAGGATAGTGTAGTAGACATACAATGATATGGTGACCGAATTATGATAGTGAAATTAGTGTTAAGAGTAGAAGCTTGGAATATAGTTTGTACTTTATGCACCTCAAGTAGGATTTGAAGATATTATAAAAAAAGACCTTTTGGGAGGAGTTAGATAAAGTAATTCAAAGAATTTCACAAAGAGAGATGATTTGTTTAGGAAGAGACTTAACTAGACATGTCGGTAAAGATGCATTAGGATATCAAGGTATTCATGAAAACTATGGTTTTGGAGATATAAATGAGGAGGGTAGGGAGATTTTAAATTTTGCTATGGCTTTGATCTCGTTACAGCCAATACAATTTTCAAAAATTGAGATGAACATTTAATTACTTATAAGAGTAGTTTGTTACAAACACAAATTGATTATTTTGTTTGCAGGAAAAAAGATAGATTGTGTGTAAAGATTTCAAAGTAATTGTAGGAGAAAACTTAACTACCTAATATCGACTTTTAGTAATAGATTTGCATTAGGGATATACGATAGTGTAAAAACATGCATGAGGACTCATGAAGGAATGACAAACTCCTTTGAAGTTAAGATTGAGTTACATTAGGGATCAACTTTAAGTCCATATTTATTTTTGTTGGTCATTGATGAGTTAACAAAACATATTCAAGATGAAGTACATTAGTGTATGTTATTGGCATATGACATTGTGTTAGTGGATGAGTTTAAGAAAAAAGTTAATAGAAAATTGGAACTATTGAGAGAAACATTAGAAAGTAAAGGTTTTCTACTTAATAGAACAAAGACAAAATATACCGAATGTAAGTTTGAACATGTGGGTACTTTAGAAGACATAGAAATTAAGATTGGCACACATTGCCTCCCTCACAATAGAAGTTTTAAATACCTAGGGTTAATTTTTAAAGTGATTAAAAAATTGATGGAGATGTTACACATAGAATTAGTGTTGGTTGGTTAAATGGAGAGGGGCATCAGGTATTTTATGCGATAAGAAGATATCATTACAGTTGAAAGGTAAATATTATGAAGCGGTAATTAGACCTGCTATGTTGTATGGTTCTGGGTATTGGGTAGTTAATCATCAACATGTGCAAAAGATGTTTGTAGTAGAAATGAAGATGTTGAGATGAATGAGTAGTCACACAAAGAAAGACCATATACATAATAAGTTTATTATAAAGAAATTGAGAGTAACACCAATAGATGATAAAATGAGAGAAAATCATTTAAGATGGTTTGGACATGTAAAAAGACAACCCAAGGATATTCCGTAAGAAGATATGAAAAACTAGATTGTAAAATTGTTAAAAGAGGAAGAGAACGATCATAAAAGTGTTGGAAAGAAACAATAAATAATGATTTAGTTTATATTGAGTTAATTGCTAGCATGACACAAGACTATGTGTAAACAAAGAATCCATGTAGATGACCCCATGTAGTATGGGAAAAGGTTTCGTTGTCAGCCTTCTTGATTGTAAAGACTTTTGAGGTGAACTAAGAGATGTCTCCCTTCTCCTCACATAAGTCATCCAAAATGACAAGCGGTTGGGCATACGGTGAGAAAAATATGGCTTCTTCAATGCTTACATCTTCTTAGGATGGATTTGGATCATCATCCACTATTTGGGTCAGAATTAATGGGTTTAATGATTTGGATCCGTTTTTTGTTGGACGTATTTGTCATGAATTCTATAAATTATGATAGGACTAATTGAAAACAAAGAATCCATATAGTCGACCCCATTAGTATGGAAAATAACTTAGTTGTTATAATGATCCATTCTTTCTAATGCTCCTAGTGCAAGATTGTGAAGCATGTGAATAACTTTATGTACAATTTTTTAGATAGATAGATATTATTTAAGAATGGGAAGAAGAATAAAATTACAATTTTATAACCTCAATAAATTTCTAGGCACAAATTCATGCATGCCAAAAGCGGCTCTCCTCATGAAAGAGGCAGGCCCCAAGCTTACGTCACATCGACCTATGTTAACGAAGCCTATGAAAAAAACGCAAATCATATTTCAAGTTCCCCAACTCCCCATTTTCCGATACCTCAAAAATATTGCTCCTCCTTGTGAACAGGGATAAGGTCGCTGGTTCAAAGCAGGTATGGGCCACCATCCCTTCCTCATTGCTTTTCTTGGTTCTGCTTTTTCATATTTTATTATAGTCGAGAAATCTGCTAAGCAAATGAACGCATTGATGGGGATCTATGTTGCATGGGTATGCCATTTTTAGCGTCATACCCATATCCGGTACGTATCGGGTATGGGTACGTGTATGGGTACGTACTCGGGTACATACCCATACATCGAGTGGTGTACTAGTATGTATTTGCGTATACCGGTACATGTACCCAGAATTGGGTACACCACGTACTGGTACCCGATACGTGGCTAGATCGGATTGACACATTTGGATATGGATCAACTTACTCAATCCGATCCAAACCAAATAAAAAGCCCTAACTCCGTCTCTTCTCTTCAGACTCTCTACGTCATTGTTCTCCTCTCCTTATCAGCTGCTAATCTCCTTCATCTCAGGCCGACCGCCGACCACCGACCGGAAGGACCTCAGATGATTTCCTTCGAGAAACTGTACTCTCTGGTTGTGGTTGGGAAGAGGATTGGGGATTGGTTTGATGGGGGTTCGTTTTTATAGTAGGCCTAACTTTTCGCTTCTAAGATCTAAGATGGAGGGGTTTGAAAACGGTTCTCTCGATTGGGACATTGTCTAGTTCTGGGACTGGGCTGATAGCTGGGCGAGAACATTGATGGAAGAGGTGTGATGGTTGTTGGCACTGGTGCTACTCCCGTTGTCTTTCTTCTGGAACGCTTTTGCTTCGGGTTTCTTAATCCACCCTTGTTGATGTCGTGGTTTGAGTTCAAATGAAACTGAAACTTTATTTACGCTCAACAAAATTTCAACCACCTTCGGTTAACATGAAGTTCTTCCAACTCATATCTCAAAACCTACATGAGAATGGGTAGTTAGGCCCTGTGAAACAGCTAGACGTGCTTTGAAGTAAACTTTGTCATTATGAGTCTTTGTCAGGCCTGCTTTTTTATAAAAGATCAAAGACGGCTTCCAGTCTGAATTCTAAGCAAATCAAGGTACTTAAATACAATTGAAGCGAAAAAGTTAGCACTTTCCCCTCACATCGTGGTGAGTTTGCCATTCTATTCAGATTTCAAGTACCTTGCACAAATTAAAGGAAGTAATGAGACATTAACTATTATTGCACCACAATGCATATTGGTGTATGGGTCTTCCCCAGTTAGGATCTCCCAAAGAGCAATACCAAAGGAGAATACATCAACCTGTGCAAACAAGTGAAAATGATATAATTTGATTGTTAACACCAGGGTCACTACTAGTTTACCAAAGGAGAATACATCAACCTATGCAAACTAGTAGATCACCAAAGGAGAATACATCAACCTGTGCAAACGAGTTAATATCTACTTAACTCTTGTTGAATCACATCCTCTACTTGTATACCCGCCTTATACAACTGATGGACATAACACAATGTTCATCGTTTATGCTTCTAAAGAGTCACGTTCTCAGTTCATTTGGTTTATGAGAAATAGGATTGTATGATTGAGCAAGTAAACTAGCACCCATCAACACAGAGGAAACGGAGTTGAATCAACATTCATCCTTCTATTAAGCAAAGTGTATAACATCCTAATTTCTAGATGGAATAAAAGCTGCACACCACTTCATTGTTTAGCTCATTCACTTAATCCTAAGTAAATTTAATTAACTTCCAAGTTTCAATTTCTTTTACTTTTTCTTAGACTTGTACTTTGATTTTTGTATTATAGTAATCACAATTTATATTTTGTATAATAGTAGACATTGTACAATGGCTTCAAGAAGTCTCCAAAACGAGTTCCCACATAAGGACAAATGAGATTTGTATGAAGAAACAAATGCTTAAAGGATTACTTTTCCTCAGATCCTCAAGAAAAGGCGAGAGACCATTTCGAGTTTGCTAAATTCTCAAGTGGTAAAGAAGAGCTTGGCCAATTTGATTACTTGCAAGATATGTGAAACTTGGAAACCAAAAGAATGGTGGGTCATGTACAGCTTCAATCCCCAAACTTCAAACCATTGTTTTGAAGTCTTCCTTTCACAACCTTCCTTTTCTCTTGTTGTGAAAGGAATTGGAGCACATATTCCTTTATCCACTCCATGAGAAAAGGAATAGGCTAAATCCCAAGAGAGTGAAGATTTAGTTTTTTGTCACACAAATCTTCGTCTCCTCTCGGGAAGAATAATAACTATAATGAGGGTGAGACTAAAATGTGGGATGTTGGTGGAGATGATTGGGATCCATTTGAGGGAGCCGGAATTCTTGAAGTTGCATTATTGTCTCTTGATGAACCAAATATGGAAGCAATCCTTTTTACAGATAATAGTGAAGGGAATACTGAGATCGAGACTATTGGAGTTTGACAAAATGTATCTAAATTCAAAGTTATTGTTCTTAGAATATGAATTTTGATACAAACTTGAAACTTGTAACTTATGAACATGTGTAATATTCTGCTGGAATGATATTGTTTCATAATTCATCCAAGTTTGTGTTTGGTGAACTATTTAATATGAGTTTGTGTTTGGTGAACTATGTAATACGAGTTTGCTGTGAGTTTATGTAATATGTAAGAAGACATTGCAGCAAAGTATGTATTGGTCAACTATGTAATACGAGTTTAAAACCGGTACATATAATAATCACCTTCATTTTATTACACCTTTTTCATTTATTTTGAGCTAACTTCATGATAATCGTTCAGATAATCTCAATGGATGTGTGAGACATGTATAACTTTGAATCTGGTTCAAAGGTCTCTATCTCTTCATTACTTCTTTTTGCATATGTTGGTCTTGCTTATATGTTGCTGTGACTTCATTATTCCAATTTATGATATTTTTGAAATGATGCTTCTTCAAGGACTCTTGATTCTCTTATGGTAAGTACTACAATGATGGGGATCACCTTTTATGCTGGTTTCAGATCTTTCCTTGCAAATTCAATTGATGACTTCTGGTATGTGTTTGTTGTTTACTTGTTCTTACTTTGAAGAAGAATATAAATGACACTAGAGGGTGTTTATGTTGGTTTCACATTCTTAAAGTTAGAATATAATTATTCTCAAATAGGAGAATGCTCTATATAATTGTGTGTGTGTGTGTATATATATATATATACATATATATTTATATAATTTTTTTTTATATTTTTTAATAGTGACGTTCCCGTACCTTTTTTCTTTTTTATAAAATTGCGTATCCCGTACCCGTACCCATACTGAATACCGGTACCGTACCCGTATCCGTGCAACATAGATGGCGATGAATTTATTCTTCTTTGCCGGAAATAAAGCAGTATCGGCAGATACGGTAATGGGCCTGACGGATCCTCTTATGTATCCCGATCGATCATCAAGAATGAGAGTTGTACCCGTACCCATACTAGATACCGGTACCGTACCCGTATCCATGCAACATAGATGGCGATGAATTTATTCTTCTTTGCCGGAAGTATCGGCAGATACGGTAATGGGCCTGACGGATCCTCTTATGTATCCCGATCGATCATCAAGAATGAGAGCTTCGCGTTTGGGTCGGGATATGCAAGCATAGCGATGAGAGGCACCCAGATAGCTTTTACATGTGAGACCTTCCCGTTGGTTGCTGAGTTTTCGTGTCGGGTTCTATGTTGTTACCAATTTTTCAGGCTTCAAGTCATGTTCGTGTTGTGTAATTTCATTTTCATCAAAAGCAAGTCAACCGAAACATGACCCAGTTTCGTAGCCTAACTTCGGGTGGACGGGGATTGGCATAAAATTCAGTGTATCCGATTTCTTCGTAATAGTCTAGACCCAGTTGGATCCGGTGGAAACCATCAACTTGGTAGGCAAATCAAGTGGTGCAAACTGTGCACTTTCTGCGAGTTTGAGCTTTCAATGGGTTGGGTTTGACTGAACTATGGGTCTGCTTTTGATCCCTGTGAACCATCAACGTAGACACCTTGTGTTGACCTGACCTAGTGGGCTTAGTTGGCCAACACGTAAAATAAAATTGATGTCAACGAGTGCGATGATTCAGATTCATTACGCAAAGCTGAAACTGTCTTGGATAACGCTGTCTTAGATCGGATCCAGATTTTGTGGGTCATCGAAATGGGCCACCAACTTGACCAAAAGAATGCTTGAAAGTACAGATTAATTAAAATATGTAGGAAATGCCTATTAAAAAAAAGGAAATAAGGGACCTGCATACATGCGTTCTCGGAATTGAATCCAGTGTAATTGCATTGCCCCAGTTGCTTGTATATTTTCCAAGTGGATTGGATCTGAAACAGCAGGAAATCCATTTCTATTTCGTAAAAGATAAAAGTGGGCCTTGCTGTGCAATACTACTTTCAAGTGGCAGTGGCCGTCGTCCCTTAACCTGGATTTGGTGTCAACCTTAACCAGCCTCGTTTGACTCGGATCCAGTTAGTGTTTAAACATGACATGACAAACTGATGGGCTCGTGTCTTCGAATCATCGTGTCCTAGTGGCATAGTGGGTATTGGTTCACATTAGCATGGGGCCTTACGTGTGGTCATTGACCATAATCTGTTTCTTTGATGGGTAGAGAATCATCTTCTAGACCTTGTTGGCTGCCTAAGACAACCTCACTTTTCTATAAGAGTCCAAGCAATGAACCGGTATATCACAATATAGTATTTCAATTTGGTTCGGTTTGATTCGGCCTTTTCCTTGAGTTTATGCATTTTTCGATCACAATATCTATGTCTCAAAGCATTGGTTGTGTTTTATTTTCAAAGTTACGACAACAACAATTAAGCCTTTTCTCATACTAGATGGATTCAGTTACATGGATTCTTTGTTTTCATAAAACCCGATCATGTGTCATGCTAACCGTTAACTCAACAAAACCTGGATCATTTTAGACCCTTACATAATTGGTTAAAAATAAAAAACTGAGCTGAACTAACTGACATTTTTTTTATTTAGCTTGGTTTGGTTAACTTGGAAGAATGTCACTAAGATTTCGACGCATCAGTTGGGTGGTATGCGATGCGTCAGAGAATGAGCGTATCGGCTTTTCGACTCGTGCGCTGCTCTTGGTGTGTACAACAGTGTCTGCAGATTACTTGTAAGGCTAATTTCTAACATCAACAGCTATTCACATGCTTTACGATCTTAATACCAAGCAAGATAACACAGTGAAAGGTTGTAGAGAAATAACTACAGGTTCCGATTGGACCACTGGGCCGGTTTGGAACCGGCCATTTCTAGCTGGAAGCATCAAGAATTGGTTGTGGCTCAGGTCATACTCACCTTAAACAAACTGCGAGAAGACATACGAGGCACATCAACTGGACTCTTGGTGCTTCCACGAAACTAAAACTACCCTACTTAAGGTACTAACATATCCATCGAGTCAAGATCCGTAAGAATCTGAATACATAGAAAATGAACTTAAGTTGCTCAAATATATGGGCCCGCGCACAACTCCTTGGCATGGATCCAAAAGGGTTAACCCAACTTGATCTCATCTTTAATGATATTGCCTATAGCAAAAGTACCAAAATTATGCAAATGGTGGGAATAAGTTGGATACTTGGTAGTTTTTTAAAGCTCAGAGCGTATCATTGACATCTTAAACCCCATTAAATGAAAAAGCTAGTGATAGGAACAACTATTTTGCCAAACTTTCGTTTCAGAACGAAAGATTTCGTCTGTCCATAATCTTCCCTACCAGCTCAATAAAATATTGCTGTGAGGCTACAACTTTCCCAATCAATCATTTACTTCTTTTTAGAGTTTGTATTTTTTTATTTCACCATAATAGGGATTTGTCCATCGAGATTTTTTCTATCTCAGCTTGTACTATTTTGCTTGTCACAGAGAGAGAGAGAGAGAGAGAGAGAGAGAGAGAGAGAGAGAGAGAGATTCTCATACGCAATGATCTTGTGATCCTCCATAGGTTGAAATTATGGGATCCTAAGTGAATGATTGCAGTGTTTATGATCTTAGTGGGATCATAATCTTGATCTTGCTAATCGAGATCATAGGGATTCATATGATCACCTCGGAATTACTTTTTAGATAGGGAAAAATTCACAAAAATGATTTGTGGTTTCCAGTTTTAACACTTCAAGACATAAACTTCACTCTATAAAACAACTCAAAGTTTTCCACCGTTAATACAACGTCAGTGTTTGGACATGCGAATATGGAACCTGAGCTTAGTCAATTGCGACGTTAACCTACTATATACAATATAATATGATATTATAATTAATTTCTAGTTATAGTATATAATGAATATTATAATTACTTTAGTGATATTAATTTATGATTATATTATTATAGTTAATAATTAATCTACATATAATATATATTAGGTAATACAATCTCTATCTATATGAGAAACTAGTATATGGTAGCACTCTTAATAAATCTCAATCATTCATTGGTAATGGATGGTTGAGATTTGAATCATGTACTTGTATACTTTTTGCAAGGCCTTTTGTTTTCTAAATTTCAAATCTCAATCATCTATCGTTAAAAATGGATAATTGAGATTTGTTTGGATTTATTAGGATCTAACGATTCTAGTATATACTATTCTCTCTATAGACATTGATATATACTAGCACATTTAGGTGCTAGCAAATTTAAACAAATCTCAATGATATATTTTTTTTATGATAAACAGTTCAGATTTAAAATTTTAAAAGTAAAATTACTCGTATGAATAAAATGTACCTATAAAGAGTACACATATAATTTTATTTATTGATATTTATTTGAATTTATTAATACGTAAGAGTGTTAAGCTTATACCAATCCTTATAATACATCATTTTTGAAAAAGTAGACGTGGCAAAATCTTTAATATCCTGATTCGATCCAACAGTGCTCGATCTTGTCAACTTCACTTACGTAGGATCTATGATCTTGACAACCTCGTGTGTAGACTTACGGGCCATTTTAAACAATAAACATGTTACCTTTTATAACTATTCATATAAAATCTAAAGAAGTTAAAAAACAGAATCTAATGCTTGTATTGCTTTCCACTTCAAAATAAAAAAAATGATGGTATTAGTAAATTACCGAGTCAAATGCAAAGACAAAGCATGTCAATCAAAGGCCTCTCTTTAATACCATACATAGAAAAGGACATTACCTCCGCCTTTCTTTCTTCGACTATTTTTTTCCTTAAAATGACTCGGCCGGGTCAGTTGAAAACCGTTCACCTATGGTGGTTCGAGAAAGGTAGACACCAAAGCATGTCAATCAAAGGCCTCTCGTTGTACGTTATTGGGCATCGAACAACGTTCAACTTTCCAGCATTTTGTGTCGAGTAATTTCTTTGACAAACTTGGTTTCGTGATTCACCTTCGTTTGTAAACTCCGACTTGTTTTTGTACGTAGCACGACGGTTGCATTTTCATGGTTTCAATCACGCCAAGCCCAATCTTAGAACTCACCGTTCCGAGTCGTAAGACGAAGCGGTTCGCGTCTGACACGAGTCGACAAACAATTCTTCTTTTCCAAGGGTGGCATTGTCCGGAAATCAGTGATTAATTGGCGCCCTTTCCTTAGATGCATTGAATGCTCCCTGGTTCTAATAAGCCTGGAGCTGGCCACTTTGGGATACTCTCTCTCTCTCTCTCTCCCTGGTTCCTGTCGAGTGTTAGAGAAGAAAACTCAACCTGGTTTCTCACTGTTGTTATGTAGATTAAATAGGTGTTGGGAAGACTCTGTTCTTTTAGTGTGTGATGAAGGAAGAAGTTATTGTTTGTGACCAAGAGGAGAGGTGGGCATTGTGGTTCCTAAATTTTGGTGGAGAAACCAAGAGGAAGAAATAAAGGCCTTTGTGGGGTTCGGAAGGATTGATTTTTTAAGCAGAATTTGGCTTTTGGATGATCTTTTCTGCCATTTTCCCTCTGAATTTGAAGCTGCCAAACCGGCACCTGTTTAGAAAATGCTGGGGCTGGGCTTTATTTAAAATGTCTACAAATCTCAAGGTTCCTAATCTCCACGGCAGATCGAGTTTGAACTCCAGGCAGCAACAGCAACAGATTCATCATTTACATCAGAATCCAAAGGGTGGCGTGAAGTGGAGGAAAAGGCTTCTAAGTTTGTGGGTATTAGGTGGGTTCATAGCCTCTGGTTACATTTTCTGGCATATGTATGAGAGTAATGTCACCAGGAGGAAGGAGACGCTTGCTAATATGTGTGATGAGAGGGCCAGGATGTTGCAGGATCAGTTCAACGTCAGCATGAACCATGTTCATGCCATGGCTATCTTGGTTTCGACTTTTCATCATGGAAAGGACCCTTCTGCTATTGACCAGGTTCTCTGCCTCTCTGTGTGTGTCTCCAAGGCCTCCTTCATGTATGCTTTGACTTGCCACATATCATGTTTCTAGGATAATCTATGTTCCGATATGAACTAATATCTTAGTGATTTCTATGGTGATCACTATCTCATGTGAAGGAAGCCTAGGTAGCTTGATGTAAAGCAATGGAATGCTTCATAACACTAAATTTACTGGTTTCCCTCATGTAGATCTTTTGTGGACTATTTTGCATTTATGCTTGCTTCATGTTCATTAAATGACATATTCTTAGGTTTTCCTCGGAAAGGCGTCCGCAAACTGTTTTTGCTCATTGGAGATTGGACTTTAGTCTGTATGATCTTTTCTGGTGGTTTTGATCGGATGTTTAGTTGTTCTGGATTTCTTTGTGATGCCCTTACGGTGAACTTGTCGAAGACAAAATTATTGCTACCTGATTTTTGTCCTTTTAATATGAAAGTTTTTCGACATCTATTGCTGTATGGCATCTTTGATAGAACCGATTGCGCTAGAAATTGTGAATTTAGTATGGGGCATAGAGTGTAGATGAAGAGTTGTTATGAGCATACAGGAAAACGAGAAACAAACCTGTTGAACTCGAATATCATTATGAATCAGAACGGTTGTCCTTTAGTGAATTTTGGATGAATACTGCACTCAGAGCGTTCGCTCACCTGACTGGGGGTTTGGCTCACTAGTTGAAGGTCGTGAGTTCAATAATTGTAACAAAAAAGGATGAATATCATGGGAAAACTAGGCTTATTCAAAGAACTGATCCAAATTGATTCAATCGATGAAACTGATCCAAACTGGTGATAACGGCTTGAAGGTTAAAACCAACCGTTGCAACAAACCAATATATATATATATATATATATATATATATATATATATATATATATATATATATATATATATAGAGAGAGAGAGAGAGAGAGAGAGAGAGAGAGAACATACAATCCACGAGCATACGTTATTATGGTGGTAAGATGGGAGTAAAACTGTAGAATTTGCTATTTATTTGGTGTGATTCTTGAATTTTCAGTGGTAGAAAAATGTGATGGTTTGGATACAACTGTCAACATAGTATATTGTGGTACTTTATATATAAACAACATATTTTGAAATTCAGTAAAATATATATTGTCATGTTAAAGCATAATGAAGTATGGTTTGGAACCAAAACAGACCAGGAACCATTGTATGGTTGGTTCAGTTTTGTGACTTATGGTTTGCTTTGGTTCCCAAAACTGAGAACTGATTAGATTGGTTTCTGGTTCAAGGTGTAGATTTGTGTGTGTGATGGTGTGAAAAAGATAAAAATCAAAGACGGTAATGGATGAAGAGCGGGTCGGCGCCCTCTTGGCTGCCGTTCCCTGTCTTTTCTTCTTATTAACATAACCTAATTACACGTTTACAGCTTTATATAAGAGACCTTCTAACTTAAATGACCTAAGTACCCTTAACTAATGACAACTCTTACCTAATTCCCAATGGAGGGCCCAAATCTGTTACAATCATAAAAATAATGACTCTACACAACACAAATTAGACTCAAACACTAAGAAGACTAAGAAACTTGAATTCGAACTTGTTCTCCACCACGCCCTCTCAAGTTGGGTCTTGAAGGCTTGAAACTCCCAACTTGACAAGAGCTTTCTTAAATCCATTAACTGGAACTGATTTGGTGAAGATATCCGCCAATTGATCCCTGGAGCGTACATGAACCATTTAAGATTCTTTGGAAAAAAATTTCTCTGATAAAATGACAGTCTATTTCAATATGTTTGGTTCTTTCATAAAATACTAGATTCAAGGCTATTTGAAGAGTTGCTTTGCTATCACTAAAAAAATCAATTAGAGAATTTCCTTTTATACCAATCTCCTCCGAAGTGATAAAATCCATAGACCTTCACACATGCCTAGAATAATAGCAGGATACTCAGCTTTTGCACTTGACCTGGTCATCATTGATTGCTTCTTACTTTTCCAAGATACTATATTACCACCTAAATATACCATATAACCATATGTTGATTTTCTGTCGACTTTGGAGCCTGCCCAATCAGCATTAGAATAAATCTTTATATCCAGTGATGAGTGTGAAGAATATAGTAAGCCATACGTGATCGATGTTTTCAAGTATCTGATGATATGGAACATTGTGCTCATATAATGTTTAGATGGGGAGTGCATCCACCTACTAACATACCCGATTGCAAAACTAATGTCACGTTTAGTAATAGTAACATATATCAACTTTCTCACTAATCTTTGGTATTTGCCAACATCTTCATATGGTTCTGCAGAATTATCATTATCTACTTTTAAGGTTTCAATTGAGGTAGAGCATATCCTGCAATCCTTCATTTTAGTCTCCTTCAATAAATCTAGAATATATTTTACTTAGAAATAAGCAACCCCTTTTGTGAATTACTTCAATTGAAGGATTATATCCAGATTGTTGCAGGATATATCCTCTCTGGTGGTAAATCTATAAGTTTTATGATGATAATGATAAAAGTAGATATGATAATGAAGGATTATTTTAGTAGTAACATACTGTTTTCCTCTCTGGTGGTAAATCTATAAGTTTCCATGTTTTGTTTCGTATAAGTGCTGTAATTTCTTCTTCCATTGTTGCCTTCCAATCCGGATATTGCTTTATTTCTTCAAATGTTCTTGGAATATAAATATTATCTGCATTCATCACAAATAACTGATACTCTTTGGGATAATTTGAATATGACACCATCTTTTGTAATGAATATTTTGCAACTTTACGTTTTTCTTTTCAAAGTGCAATAGGTAAATTACTCAACTCACTATCAGAATTATGAGAATTTACCTGAGAAGGAGATAGGTCTGATTCAGGGTAGTAGATTCATATGGAAGAAATGCCTTTCTTTCACCTTTAGTATATACTTGCCATTCCTTCATCTCCTCCTCTTCCTTTTCATGCACTGGTGGGATTTCAACTGGTGGAAGTGGTATTACATTCGGAAACTGTATATCTGATGGGAGGACTTCCTGTATATTATAAAAGGTGTGTCTTCGTGGAATGTAACATTCATGATAACATATAATTTCCTTATGTGAGGATCATAACACTTGGAACCCGTCTAAGTAGAGGAGTATCCCAAAAAATGCATTTGATCGATCTTGCATCTAGTTTATTTTTTAAACCATAATGGATATGAATCAGTGTTATTCGTATCACACCGTATCGATACGTATCGTATCGTGGGCCACCACGATATGATACGGGGGCCAGTATCGCAAATGCGAGTGTATCGCACCGTATCGTATGATACGGGCGATATGCCCTGGGACCCTTATAAAGGGTCCCGGGCCGATCGAAACCCGCGATTCTTCTCTCCTTTTGGGTTCATCAAGCTCCCTAAGAGTCGGTTTTCGCCTTCTTGGTGTTCAAAGCTCTAAAATCGTGCCCTACGGTGTCCGTGCAAGCTTCCAAACTCGGATTTAGGTATATTTTTAATGTTTTTTCTATTTTTTTCTTTTATATTTATTATTTTTTGTGTTATTTTATTTTTTTTAATGACAAAATATGAAGTTATTAAGTGTGTGTATACGATTTTTATTGCATTCATGAAGTGGGAGACACTCCATTTGAGTGTTATTTGAAGATTGAAGATTTACGAAGTGCTTTTATTTTCGGGTTTTTGTTTGAATTAAAGTACTCCATTGAGATAGTAGGAAGGGGTCATACAGACTCCAATTATCGGTCTGATGATCCGGCATGGTAGTGGGGTATACCAGTTGAGGGTTCCAGGTTAAAAATTAGATGCTTATTTTGTGAAAAGGTGGTTAGTGGTGGAATTTAAAGGTTGAAACACCACTTAGCAAAAACTAGGAAAGAAGTTGCTCCATGCACAGGCAGAGTTAGAAGTGTGCTAGAAGGTATTAAATGGCAATGCTTGCAGATGATTGAGAGCATACAGGAAAGGACATAACAAAAGGATGATTTCCAGATGTGTGAAGAAGCTGATGATGCTACTGCCACTGGAGTTGGATTCACTGATAGCTTGCCTTCAGATGCTAGAATAGAGATTGGTAGTAGCAGTTCACGAGCACCTAGCAGGGGAAAGAGGGTTGTAGCTGAAGACTTTGGAGGTGGCAGAAGAGGAAGTTCAAGGAGTAGAGGAAGAACTTCCTCTACCATACATTCGTTATTTCCTCCTTCCACTACACCTGGTGCTCAACCTGGAATTCGTGCTGCTATGGCTTCAGAACAACTGCATGATCAGGCAGACCTTGCAGTGGGAAGATGGTTTTATGATGCATGCATTCCATTTAATGCAGCAAACAGTTTTCATTTTCAAGCAATGGCATATGCAATTGCTAACATTGGTCCAGGATACAGGATGCCCTCTTATCAGAAGTTGTGAGGGAAGATATTAGATCAGACTGTCATTGAAGTGCAACAATATTGTTCGACTTTGAGACAGTCGTGGAAGGAAACGAGATGCACTATCATGGCAGATGGATGGACCGATAGGCGATGAAGGACATTGCTAAACTTTCTTGTATATTGTCTTAAAGGACTCATGTTTTTGAGATCTCTAGATATGTCAGAGGAGAGGCACACTGTAGCGATCCTACGACAGGAATTTGATAAGGTTATACTGGAGGTTGGGCTAGAAAATGTAGTTCAATTGATTACAGATAATGCAGCTAACTACAAAGCAGTTGGGAAGGAGTTAGCTGATATTTATGGGACTTTCTACTGGACACCATGTGCAGCCCATTGTTTAGATCTCATCCTCGAGGACATTGGTGAGATGGATGAAATAAAGGCAACAACTGAGTGTTGCCAAGATATTACAAAATTCATTTACAACCATGCATTTGTTTTGTGTATGATGAGGAGATACACAAAAGGTGCAGAGCTTCTTCGCACAGTTGCAACTCGGTTCGCAACAAACTTCTTGTCTGTACAGAGTATTGTGAGAAAGAAACAAGCTTTAAAGAGAATGTTCTCCTCAGATGAGTGACAACAATTTGCAGAGTTGCCTCAAAACAGAAGGAATAGAAAGTTGAATGAGATTGCAGAAAAAGTTTTTAAAAGTTCATTTTGGAATGCATGTGTTAGATTATTAAAAATTACCTGTCCTTTAGTGAAAGTTTTGAGATTGACTGACAGCGAGGAAAAACCATCTATGGGCTACCTTTATGAAGCCATGGACAGGGCAAAAGAAGCGATCAGAAATAACTTTAATGGAAAAAAGAGAGATTATGTGCTCGTGTGGAAAATAATTGATAGTAGATGGAATAAACAATTGCATCAGCCTATTCATGCAACAATCTACTATCTAAACCCATCATTGAGGTACTCAGCAACCTTCAAAAGGGACGGTGAGGTTAATGGAGGAATCATTGAATGCATCGATAGATTAGTCCCTGATGAGAGCATCGCAGATACGATACATCGAGAGATGGAGATATATGATAATGCTCTTCACTTGACGGGTTTGTCTGTTGCAATTTGCAACTGCTCTACGATGCGTTCTGGTACATTATTTATTTTCATATTTAAGTTGCATCTTACATTACTGTAGATTATGTCTATAATGTTTGTCTTTTTCTACAGATGTTTGGTAGAACAGGTTTGGAACTGATTGTCCAAACTTTAAAGATTTTGCAGTGAGAGTCTTAAGCGAAACCTGTAGTGCAACATGTTTGAAAGAAATTGAAGTGTTTTTGAACACATCCATACAAAGAAGCGCAACAGGTTGGAATACAAAAGACTAAATGATTTAATTTATATTCGTTGTAACATGCGCCTTCATGAAAGGTAATGTTGTATTACTTTCAAATTTTCAATTCAATATTGTTTAACTTCAGTCTTTAATTGTTAATATTATTTACTAATTGTTTATCTTTGTTTGTCGTAGGCAATTAAAAAAAGTAAATAGAGAAGAAAGTCAGTTCGATCCAATAAGTTTAGATAATTTCAGTGTTGTCTGACGCGTATCGTATCGTGTATCGCTGGGCTCCACGATACGGGCGTATCGTATCGTATCATACTTTAATATTAAAATAATGCAAAAATTAATTAAAAATCAATAAAAATTAGTAAAAATTTGAAAAAAATCAGGAAAAATCTGATAATTGCTTTAAATTCATATAATGTAAGTTTAGTACAGATTGAGCATTCAACATTGAACAATTGCATCCAAATTTACATATTTTGAATCCAAAAAATAAAATAAAGACATAGTTTACAGTACACTATAGTTACATATAATGTTACATTTTACAAATTGTAATCAGGATCATCAACTAAATAATCTTCATCTTCTCCTTGTTGCAGATTCTCATCATCATCATCAGCCACGCCCACACCTTCTTCTTCAAAATCAAATTCTTCATCTCCATAATGTTATTGCGCTCCTTCTAAATTAATCCAGGCAACGTCTTCTTCTGTTAGGAGGGCATTTTCTTCAGTGTCTTCCATAACCCAATCTTCTAATATATCAAAATTATCCAAACTTATTGGATCGAACTGACTTTCTTCTCTATTTACTTTTTTTAATTGCCTACGACATAAACAAAGATAAACAATTAGTAAGTAATATTAACAATTGAAAACTGAAGTTAAATAATATTGAATTGAAAATTTGAAAGTAATACAACATTACCTTTCACGAAGGTGCATGTTACAACGAATATAAATTAAATCATTTAGTCTTTTGTATTCCAACTTGTTGCGCTTCTTTGTATGGATGTGTTCAAAAACACTTCAATTTCTTTCAAACATGTTGCACTACAGGTTTCGCTTAAGACTCTCACTGCAAAATCTTTAAAGTTTAGACAATCAGTTTCAAACCTGTTCTACCAAACATCTCTAAAAAAAATACAAGCATTGGAGACATAATAATCCACAGTAATGTAAGATGCAACTTAAATATGAAAATAAACAATGTACCTGAACGCATCGTAGAGCAATTGCAAATTGCAACAGATAAACCCGTCAAGTGAAGAGCATTATCATATATCTCCATCTCTCGATGTATCGTATCTGCTATGCTCTCATCAGGGACTAATCTGTCGATGCATTCAATGATTCCTCCATTAACCTCACTGTCCATTTTGAAGGTTGCTGAGTACCTCAATGATGGGTTTAGATAGTAGATTGCTGCATGAATAGGCTGATGCAATTGTTTATTCCATCTACTATCAATTATTTTCCACACGGGCACATAATCTCTTTTTTTTCCATTAAAGTTATTTCTGATTGCTTCTTTTGCCCTATTCATGGCTTCATATTTGTCAATCTCAAAACTTTCACTAAAGGATAAGTAATTTTCAATAATCTGATACATGCATTCCAAAATGAACTTCTAAAAACCGTTTCTGCAATCTCATTTAACTTTCTATTCCTTCTGTTTTGAGGCAACTCTGCAAATTGTTGCCACTCATCTGAGGAGAACATTCTCTTTAAAGCTTGCTTCTGTCTCACAATACTCTGTACAGATAAGAAGTTTGTTGCGAACCGAGTTGCAGTTGTGCGAAGAAGCTCTGCACCTTCTGTATATCTCCTCATCATACACAAAATAAATGCATGGTTGTAAATGAATTTTGTAATATCTTGGCAACACTCAGTTGCTGCCTTTATTTCATCCATCTCACCAATGTCCTCGAGGATGAGATCTAAACAATGGGCTGCACATGGTGTCCAGTAGAAAGTCTCATAAATATCAGCTAACTCCTTTCCAGCTGCTTTGTAGTTAGCTGCATTATTTTTAATCAATTGGACTACATTTTCTAGCCCAACCTCCAGTATAACCTTATCAAATTCCTGTCGTAGGATCTCTACAGTGTGCCTCTCCTCTGACATATCTAAAGATCTCAAAAACATGAGTCTTTTAAGACAATATACAAGAAAGTTTAGCAATGTCCTTCATCGCCTATCGGTTCATCCATCTGCCATGATAGTGCATCTCGTTTCCTTCCACGACTGTCTCAAAGTCGAACAATATTGTTGCACTTCAATGACAGTCTGATCTAATATCTTCCCTCTCAACTTCTGATAAGAGGGCATCCTGTATCCTGGACCAATGTTAGCAATTGCATCTGCCATTGCTTAAAAATGAAAACTATTTGCTGCATTAAATGGAATGCATGCATCATAAAACCATCTTTCCACTGCAAGGTCTGCCTGATCATGCAGTTGTTCTGAAGCCATAGCAGCACGAATTCTAGGTTGAGCACCAGGTGTAGTGGAAGGAGGAAATAACGAATGTATGGTAGAAGTTCTTCCTCTACTCCTTCTTGAACTTCCTCTTCTACCACCTCCAAAGTCTTCAGCTGCAACCCTCTTTCCCCTGCTAGGTGCTCGCGAACTGCTACTACCAATCTCTATTCTAGCATCTGAAGGCAAACTATCAGTGAATCCAACTCCAGTGGCAGTAGCATCATCAACTTCTTCACACATCTGGAAATCATCCTTTTGTTATGTCCTTTCCTGTATGCTCTCAATCATCTGCAAGCATTGCTATTTAATACCTTTTGGCACACTTCTAACTTTGCCTGTGCATGGAGCAACTTCTTTCTTGGTTCCTGCTAGGTGTGTTTCAACCTTGAAATTCTACCACTAACCACCTTTTCACAAAATAAACATCTGATTTTTAACCTTGAACCCTCAACTGGTATACCCTACTGCCATGCCGGATCATCAGACTTTGAATGAGAGTCTCTACTACCCCTTCCTACCATCTCAATGGAGTACTTTAATTCAAACAAAAACCTGAAAATAAAAGCACTTCGTAAATCCCCCAATCTTCAAATAACACTCAAATCGAGTGTTAGCCACTTCATGAATGCAATAAAAATCGTATACACACACTTAATAACTTCATATTTTGTCATTAAAAAAAAAACAAAAAAACACAAAAAACAATAAATATAAAGGAAAAAAATGGAAAAAAACATTAAAAATATACCAAAATCCGAGTTTGGAGGCTTGCACGAACACCGTAGGACACGATTTTGGAGCTTTGAACACTAAAGAGGCGAAAACCAGCTCTTAGGGAGCTTGAGGAACCCAAGAGGAGAGAGGAAACCCGCGAAAAATCGAGGGTTTCAGTCGGCCCGGGACCCTTTATAAGGGTCCCAGGGCTATGGGCGATACGCACCGTATCGTGCGATACGGTGCGATATGCCCGTACCTGCGATACGGGCTCCCGTATCGTATCGTGGTGGCCCACGATACTATACGTATCACACCGTATCGTACGGTACGATACAGACAACACTGGATAATTTTGATATATTAGAAGATTGGGTTATGGAAGGCACTGAAGAAAATGCCCTCCTAACTGAAAAAGACATTGCTTGGATTAATTTGGAAGGAGTGCAACAACAACATCAAGGAGATAAGAATTTGATTTCCAAGAAGAAGGTGTCGTTGATGAGGATCTGCAACAAGGAGAAGATGAAGATTATTTAGTTGATGATCTTGATTACAATTTGTAAAATGTAACTGTGTCTGTAATTAGTATTTCATTTTTTGGATTCAAAATATATAAATTTGGATGCAATTGTTCAATGTTGAATGCTCAATCTGTACTAAACTTACAGTATATGAATTTAAAGCAATTACCAAATTTTTTCTGAATTTTTTCTAATTTTTATTGATTTTTAATTAATTTTTGCATTATTTTAATATACGATACGATACGCCCGTATCGTGGAGCCCAGCGATATACGATACAATACGCGTCAGACAACACTGATATGAACAAAGCATGTATATTCAAACACTCTTGGAAGTAGATGAAATTGTTTCTGGGAAGGGCACAATGAATGAAATGGAGTATTACCATTGAGAACCCTGTTTGACATATAATTTATAAGAAAAATTACAGTTAAAACCGCTTCACCCTCATAACTTTTAGGAGCATTACCTCCAATTAAAAGAGTTCTAGCAACTTCCAAAATATGATAAATTTTTCTTTCAGAAACACCATTTTGCTGTGGAGAATGAGCACATAGTATGAATGAAATGACTCAGACATAAACTTACCACCATTATCACTGCGAAAGACTTTAATAATACGTTGAAATTGAGTCCGCACAAACTTACAATATATAGGAAGTATATTCTTCACTTCATCCTTCGTTTTTATGAGATATATCATAGTAAATCTAGTACAATCATCAATAAATGAGATAAAATACTTATATCCATGCAATGATGTAGTCGAGTAAAGGCCCTAAATATCACAATGAACAATTTCAAAAGGAATAGAGGATTTTTCTACACTCGAAGGAAAAGAAGTACGATGATGTTTTGCCTTCTGACATGTTTCACAACTTAAATTCAAATCATTACAATGACTAAATTCAGGCAACAATATTCTAAGTTTAGGTAAAGGTAAATGTCCTAGTCTCTGGTGCCAACGAGGTAGATCCCCTTCTGTTTTTCTGCAGTTGATTGCATAGTTGCTTCTTTATTTTACTCGCAGAAGTAGAGACCTCTCCTCATACTATGATGACCAAAGATCCTCTCCATCTTTAGTTCCTAAAAGAAATATTTAGTAGAATAAAAAATTGTACGACATTTTAAATCTTGAGTCATGACAAAGATTGATAACAAGTTACTGATATATTGGGAACATGTAAAACATTTTTCATTAAGCCAAAAGGAGTAGTAATATTTCATTTTCGAACTATGGGAGTGTGAGCCATCTGCCAGCCTAATATTAGTTTGTTCTTGAGTCAATTCATAAGTATCAAAAAATTCTCTTCTACACCATGTGATTTGTGGCACCATAATCAATAACGCATATCCTAGAGTGAGAAAAACTTATATTACCCTTAGCTATAAATGAGAATAGATAAGCCATTGTTGCTTGAGAATTAATATTAGAGGATGTAAATAGAGTGTGTGAATCAGTAAAGCGTGCTTTGAGTAACTCAATCCAGTGTTGTCCGTATCGCACCGTATCGTACGATACGGTGCGATACGTATCGTATCGTGGGCCACCACGATACGATACGGGCCCCCGTATCGCAGGTGCGGGCGTATCGCACCGTATCGTGCGATACGGCCCGTATCGCACGATACGGTGCGTATCGCCCGTATCGTACGATACGGGCGATACGCCCTGGGACCCTTATAAAGGGTCCCGGGCCGAGGGAAACCCGCGATTTTTCGCGGGTTTCCTCTCTCCTTTTGGGTTCTTCAAGCTCCCTAAGAGTCGGTTTTCGCCTCCTTGGTGTTCAAAGCTCTAAAATCGTGCCCTACGGTGTCCGTCCAAGCCTCCAAACTCGGATTTAGGTATATTTTTAATGTTTTTTTCCTTTTTTTCCTTTATATTTATTGTTTTTTGTGTTATTTCGGGTTTTTTTTTTTGAATGACAAAATATGAAGTTATTAAGTGTGTGTATACGATTTTTATTGCATTCATGAAGTGGGAGACACTCGATTTGAGTGTTATTTGAAGATTGGGGATTTACGAAGTGCTTTTATTTTCAGGTTTTTGTTTGAATTAAAGTACTCCATTGAGATGGCAGGAAGGGGTGGTAGAGACTCTCATTCAAAGTCTGATGATCCGGCATGGCAGTGGGGTATACCAGTTGAGGGTTCAAGGTTAAAAATCAGATGTTTATTTTGTGAAAAGGTGGTTAGTGGTGGAATTTCAAGGTTGAAACACCACCTAGCAGGAACCAGGAAAGAAGTTGCTCCATGCACAGGCAGAGTTAGAAGTGTGCCAGAAGGTATTAAATGGCAATGCTTGCAGATGATTGAGAGCATACAGGAAAGGAGACAACAAAAGGATGATTTCCAGATGTGTGAAGAAGCTGATGATGCTACTGCCACTGGAGTTGGATTTACTGATAGTTTGCCTTCAGATGCTAGAACAGATATTGGTAGTAGCAGTTCGCGAGCACCTAGCAGAGGAAAGAGGGTTGCATCTGAAGACTTTGGAGGTGGCAGAAGAGGAAGTTCAGGAAGGAGTAGAGGAAGAGCTTCTTCTTCTAGCATACATTCGTTCTTTCCTCCTTCCACTACACCTGGTGCTCAGCCAGGAATTCGTGCTGCTATGGCTTCAGAACAACTGCACGATCAAGCAGACCTTGCAGTGGGCAGATGGTTTTATGATACATGCATTCCATTTAATGCAGCAAACAGTTTTCATTTTCAAGCAATGGCAGATGCAATTGCTAACATTGGTCCAGGATACAGGATGCCCTCTTATCAGAAGTTGAGAGGGAAGATATTAGATCAGACCGTGATTGAAGTGCAGCAATACTGTTCGACTTTGAGACAATCGTGGAAGGAAACAGGATGCACTATCATGGCAGATGGATGGACCGATAGGCGAAGAAGGACATTGCTAAACTTTCTTGTATATTGTCCTAAAGGACTCATGTTTTTGAGATCTCTAGATATGTCAGAGGAGAGGCACACTGCAGAGATCCTACGAGAGGAATTTGATAAGGTTATACAAGAGGTTGGGCTAGAAAATGTAGTCCAATTGATTACAGATAATGCAGCTAACTACAAAGCAGCCGGAAAGGAGTTAGCTGATATTTATGGGACTTTCTACTGGACACCATGTGCAACCCATTGTTTAGATCTCATCCTCGAGGACATCGGTGAGATGGATGAAATAAAGGCAGCAACTGAGTGTTGCCAAGATATTACAAAATTTATTTACAACCATGCATTTATTTTATGTATGATGAGGAGATACACAGAAGGTGCAGAGCTTCTTCGCACAGCTGCAACTCGGTTCGCAACAAACTTCTTATCTGTACAGAGTATTGTGAGACAGAAGCAAGCTTTAAAGAGAATGTTCTCCTCAGATGAGTGGCAACAATTTAGAGTTGCCACAAAACAGAAGGAACAGAAAGTTAAATGAGATTGCAGAAACGGTTTTTAGAAGTTCATTTTGGAATGCATGTATCAGATTATTGAAAATTACTTGTCCTTTAGTGAAAGTTTTGAGATTGGCTGACAGCGAGGAGAAACCATCTATGGGCTACCTTTATGAATCCATGGACAGGGCAAAAGAAGCAATCAGAAATAACTTTAATGGAAAAAAAAGAGATTATGTGCCCGTGTGGAAAATAATTGATAGTAGATGGAATAAACAATTGCATCAGCCTATTCATGCAGCAGCCTACTATCTAAACCCATCATTGAGGTACTCAGCAACCTTCAAAAGGGACGGTGAGGTTAATCGAGGAATCATTGAATGCATCGACAGATTAGTCCCTGATGAGAGCATAGTAGATGCGATACATCGAGAGATGGAGATATATGATAATGCTCTTCACTTGATGGGTTTGCCTGTTGCAATTCGCAACCGCTCTACGATGCGTCCAGGTACATTGTTTATTTTGATATTTAAGTTCCATCTTACATTACTGTGGATTATTATGTCTCTAATGTTTATATTTTCTTTACAGATGTTTGGTGGAACAGGTTTGGAAGTGATTGTCCAAACCTTAGAGATTTTGCAGTTAGAGTCTTAAGCCAAACCTGTAGTGCAACAGGTTGTGAAAGAAATTGGAGTGTTTTTGAACACATCCATACAAAAAAGCGCAACAGGTTGGAACACAAAAGGCTTAATGATTTGGTTTATATTCGTTGTAACATGCGCCTTCGTGAAAGGTAATGTTGTATTACTTTCAAATTTTCAATTCGATATTATTTAACTTCAGTTTTGAATTGTTAATATTACTTACTAATTGTTTATCTTTGTTTGTGTCGTAGGCAATTAAAAAAAGTAAATAGAGAAGAAAGTCAGTTCGATCCAATAAGTTTGGATAATTTTGATATATTAGAAGATTGGGTTATGGAAGACACTGAAGAAAATGCCCTCCTAACAGAAGAAGACGTTGCCTGGATTAATTTGGAAGGAGCGCAACAACATTATGGAGATGAAGAATTTGATTTTGAAGAAGAAGGTGTGGGCGTGGCTGATGATGATGAGGATCTGCAACAAGGAGAAGATGAAGATTATTTAGTTGATGATCCTGATTACAATTTGTAAAATGTAACATTATATGTAACTGTAGACTGTAGTGTACTGTAAAGTGTAAACTATGTCTGTATTTTATTTTTTGGATTCAAAATATATAAATTTGGATGCAATTGTTCAATGTTGAATGCTCAATCTGTACTAAACTTACATTATATGAATTTAAAGCAATTATCAGATTTTTCCTGATTTTTTCTTGATTTTTTTTCGATTTTTTATTAATTTTTAATTATTTTTACATTATTTTAATATTAAAGTACGATACGATACGATACGATACGATACGATACGATACGCCCGTATCGTGGAGCCCAGCGATACACGATACGATACGCGTCAGACAACACTGACTCAATCTCTTTCTTCATATCAGCTAATGAGGTTGCACTGTTTTCAGTATTTTGTTTGTCAATCTGATCATTGCTGAGATAGGCTTTGTTAGATCTGTTCTGAAAGTGAGTAGGTCTGCCAACTAATTCCCAACACGTTTTCTTTGTATGTCGAGACTTTCCACAATGAGAACATGTTAATTTTTCCTTTTCTTCAGGAGTAAACAATAGTCTCCCCTTGCTTCGTCCATAACCTTCTCTTCCACGAGAAGATCAGGGAGTAGAAGTATTTCTTCTCACAAATGTAGAGTTCTTTGAACTGGTTTTGGTTTCCTTCTCTAACTGTTTCCTATCCTCTTCTCTTAATAGGGAATACACAGTGCTAAGGGATGGGAGCTCCTCTCTGCTAAGGATATTATTCTTTACTGCCTCATATTCTGAAGAATTACTTAAAGGAGATCAAAAACCTTCCTTTCTTCAAACTCCTCATTACTCTCTTGTATGCAACTTTGACATTTTGTTTTGGAATACAGTTGTAATTCTTTCCATAAACCTCGGAATTCTGCATAGTACTCACTTACTTTCCCCTTGCCTGCATTTTCTAATCTTCTCAATGAGATCATATTTCTTGGTTATATTCTTTCTTTGGGAGGTTAGGGTATGTCGCCAGTTAAGTAGTCTCATCGCCCCCTTGCCATTATCACCAATTCTATAGATCTAGCCCACTGAAGATAGTTCTTGCCATCTAACTTCAGATTTGTGATTTGCAACATCTCTCCCTTGTTTGTGGAAAATTATTCACTTCCATCTCCCATTTTAGTTTTTTCCATAATTTGTTTGTTTTGATGTGACTGCACTACTGAATGTTGCTTACACGTTTAGATGATTAACTAGTCCCATACTAACATTTCACAATCCAAGATGAAGATAAAATGATTAAGGAATCTTAATGGAAGAAAAAATCAATCAGCCAATCTGCGGCAATCATAAACTGTATCTTAATGAAAGAATAAATCAAACTTACAATCAGTGGCAATCATAAACACGTGAGTGAAATTGCCCTGGATAGAAGAACAACTGAATAATTGGGCAGGCTTACTGTTGTCATGTTTGTGTTTGAACAGATATTTCATAATCGCGTATGGACACTTGTTGTTGCCTTAGCAGTCACAACTGAATCACACAAACTCTAGTTCTCGCTCCACCGCAGCCAATATCTCCATTGATAAGCTCTGATACCATGTAGATTTTTGTGTGTGATGTTGTGAAAAAGATAAAAATCAAAGACTAATGGATGAAGAGCAAGTCGGCGCCCTCTTGGCTGTCGTTCCCTGTCTTTTCTTTACTTCTTATTAACATAACCTAATTACAGGTTTACAACTTTATATAAGAGACCTTCTAACTTAAATGACCTAAGTATCCTTCACTAATGACAATTCTTACCTAATTCCCAATGGATTAGATCCTGATCCATTGGGACCCGAATCTGTTACAACCATAAAAATAATGACTCTACGCAACATAAATTAGACTCAAACACTAAGAAGACTAAGAAACTTGAATTTGAACTTGTTCTCCAACACAACGTTGAGCCAAAAAACTGAACCAAACCTGAACACGAACACCCACAAAGTAAATCACATAAAGAGTGGCATTTCTGATCAGCTATGTGGTGTATTTGGAACGGAAAAACGCATCTGATATAGTGTGCTTGTAATGTTTATATAGGCATTAATACATCAGTCATATATTATTAAGTGGGAGTGTTGAATGTACACTATACAATTCTTCAACTCATTTTCTATTTCCTGAAACTTTAACTGCAGAAGACATTCGAAGAGTATACAGAAAGGACAGGCTTTGAACGACCTCTGACCAGTGGTGTTGCCTATGCTGTTAAAGTCCTTCATTCAGAAAGGGAAGAATTTGAGAAACGACATGGATGGACTATAAGGAGAATGGGAAATGAAGACAAGTCGCGTGTTCAAGATGACTATATACCCGAGAAGCTTGACCTGGCTCCAGAACAGGATGAATATGCTCCTGTTATCTTCTGTCAAGATACCATGTCTCATATAGTGTCTATTGATATGATGTCTGGAGAGGTTAGTTTTAATCTTATGCACAACTGTCATGCTCCAATGGCTTATTGGTCTTGCATATTTCTTTTCTTTCTCCTTATTGTGTGTAGAAGGAGCAATTTGCTTGTCTTGTGAATATTAAACCCTCTGTTCTTGCATATCAAAGTCAGAGATATTTGTCAATACAAGTGCAAGAGAATGACGCTCTAAGGCATGGTAAGAGATGGTTGTCAGTGCTACAAATTTCAGCCACACAGCTGTTCTATGTGCTTCACCTTCTGCTATTAAAATATGGCCATCTAGATATAGGGGTATTATGGTATAAACACATCAGATCCAGGGTTTCCTGGGTTTCACAATTTCAGAGCTAGTAGTAGGAAAACTGGAAGTGAAGGAAAATGAGATTTTGATGGTTGTGAACTTTGGATGATTCTGAAAATCCAGAATGTATTATGTGAGAGCATTCCTAGAATTTCCTATACACCTAGCCATGCCATAATAAATTTATTACCTTAAATGTATCTCTGGTGATTTAATCTATGAGATGCATGTATATGCACATTTGATCCTGTATGTACTGCGATGTACTAGTGCTGAAATGTCTATTCAGTTCCTTGCAAATCTCCTATCAAAGTCTTTGTCCCTTCCACTGTGTAGGAGGATCGTGAGAACATATTGCGAGCCAGAGCATCAGGGAAAGGAGTTCTTACATCTCCTTTCAAGCTTTTGAAATCTAATCACCTCGGGGTTGTGCTTACATTTGCTGTATATAAGACAAATCTTCCATCTGATGCTGCTCCTGAGGAGCATATTAAGGCAACCGAGGGGTAAGAGCAATCTGCTCAACATTAGGCAATCTAAGCTTGACACAATTACTTTGTTTCTCTTGAGAGAAAAATGTTCTAACTTGTGCTGCTGGGCAGATACCTTGGCGCAGCTTTTGATGTCCCATCTTTGGTGGACAAGCTTCTTCAACAATTAGCTAGCAAGCAAACAATTGTAGTCAATGTGTATGACACAACCAACAACTCCTCGCCAATCAATATGTATGGGCCTAATGCAACAGATACTGGACTTTACCATATTAGCCACCTTGATTTTGGTGATCCACATCGGAGTCATGAAATGCATTGCAGGTAGATGTTTGAATTGCTTTGCACTAATTTTTTACTAGTGTTTTGAGGAATGTTTGGCTAATAACCAGTTTACATTGACAGATTTAAGCAAAAGGCTCCATTACCATGGTCAGCAATAATGATGTCATCTGGGGTTCTTGTGATTGTATTGCTGGTCGGTCATATCCTTCATGCTGCAGTGAACCGCATTGCCAAAGTAGAGGATGACTATCTGGCAATGAGGGAGCTAAAAGTGAGAGCAGAAGCTGCTGATGTTGCTAAATCTCAGGTACCTCCATGCTCCTTGATGTGCTTCATCTATCTGATCCATTCGTCGCTCCAAATACCATGACCTTGTCTAGTTTTCTGTAAATTCTACTTTTGCCATGAATGTATTTTTGCAAAAAGAACCTCCAGTGACCTCGGGTCTAGGCAACAGAAGCTCTTTTGTCAAATGTTCTCTGGTTTAGATAATCAGAGAGGCTACCTTCTGCTTGCCTATTGGTTGAGGACAGGGGCTTTGCAGTGCTGCACAATCCGTTTATATGAAGAATTCTGTTTCATTCCAAATCCGTGTTCCTGACAGTGTGGTTTGAACTTATGTTTCTTATTTAACTCCATGTTACTGGGAACTAACAAATTTATGATGTTACATACAGTTTTTAGCCACTGTTTCTCACGAGATTAGGACTCCGATGAATGGTGTACTAGGTAAGCTCTCTGTGTGTGTGTATGTGTGTGCGTGTGACAATATTTCAACAGAAAGCAGACTATATATATTTTTAGCATAATTAGTTGATGGTCTCTGGAATAAGTGATTGGCCTTGTCATGGCATTAGACCTTGATTTTAAGCAATATCATATTAATCATGTTGTCTGATTGAAAAGACCCTATGCTTCTCCTCTGTGTCTGTGCATTCAAGGTCAGTCTATGAAATCAGTCCTGATACAAGGAACTGGCAACTTCTACCATTTATTCAGGTATGCTGCAGATGCTTTTGGACACTGATCTTGATGCAACTCAGGAAGACTATGCCAAAACAGCTCAAGCTAGTGGGAAAGCTCTAATAGCTCTTATAAATGAAGTACTGGACCAGGCGAAAATAGAATCTGGTAGACTTGAGCTTGAGGCTGTGCCATTTGATGTCCGTGCTGTCCTTGATATTGTTGTGTCACTCTTTGCTGAGACGTCGCAGGAGAAAGGCATTGAAGTAAATTCAGATTCACTTTATCTTTTACATCTTCTTTTTCAATTTATGTTGGCGATCTCCATATTCTCACACAAACTTGCTCCTTGATGTTCGTGGTGAGTGAAGTTGGCTGTCTACATCTCTGATCAAGTGCCAGAGATACTTATTGGTGATCCAGGACGATTCCGCCAGATCATTACAAACCTTGTAGGCAACTCAATTAAGGTTTACCACATCATATCAATAAAATTCTTCTCTAGTCTCGTGAAAAATTTCAAGGCAATTCACTTCCTAAAATCCATTTCCTTAATTTTTTGCAGTTCACAGAAATGGGACATGTTTTTGTGTCAGTGCATCTCTATGAGGAGTTGAAGTGCTCTTCAAGGGGCATCTGTGAAGCATCGAAACAACAACTGGATTCTCCCAAGAATGGAGGAATGGATTCTTGTGACACATTAAGTGGGTTCCAGGTCGTCCATGGGCAGAAATGTTGGGAGAACTTTGAGTCAATAGACATGAGTTCATCAGTGGATGCAAATGGCTCCATAAGTTTGTTAGTGACGGTTGAGGATACAGGGGTTGGGATACCTAAAAATGCACAAAGCCGCATATTCATGCCATTCATGCAGGCTGATAGTTCTACATCCCGCACATATGGTGGTACTGGTATAGGACTAAGCATTAGTAAGTGTTTAGTGGATCTTATGGGTGGAGAAATAGGATTTGCAAGTAAGTCCAGGATTGGTAGCACGTTTGCTTTCACTGCTGTATTTTCTAAAGGGCAAGCAGACTTACAAGATATGAAGCGACAACTCTTTGATTCTGTATCTGTTGAATTTCGTGGCATGCGAGCAGTAGTGGTTGATGGAAGAAGAGTACGGGCTGAGGTTACAAAATACCATTTCGCAAGATTAGGAATCCAAGCTGAGCTAGCACGTGATCTGAAGTCAGCATTCGCTTGCATATCCAGGTGTGTGAAATTAAAGTTATTTGTTGACAGTGAAGTAGATATGAATGCTTTTCTAGTTCAAAGTCACACACACATAAAAACAATCAAACAGATACCAACATGTATCTGACACGACTGGTTAGGGAGATCGTGTGCAGGCCTATTCTGGACAAGAAAATGAACTCCGCCAATGATTAATTGAGTCCTTTTACAAGATAATGGAAAGCTTTTCTTCGTCCTTTTGCAAAAAGGAAAGTAGGGAAGAAGAAAAAGGAAAGAAGGGTTGGAAGAAGTAGAAATGAAACTGTTCAAGAAATAGCACGTTCATGGTTTGCCACTGGAGTTGCTGTCATTGTTCCAAAAGTCAGGAGCTTGATCATGGCTTTCCCCAATTGTTGCATGCCTGAGTTGCTTTCATCCAATGCACTCCCCTCCCTGCCCCCCCCCACACCTTTCTCTCTCATCAGTCCCTTGAGAGGACGTGCAAGATAGAGAGGTTTCGCTCCACACATAAGCTTCACTCCACCTCTGTTGAAGGTGCTGTATTGCAGGCACACGTCCATGCACCTTAGGTTCAGAAATGTATCTTTTCTACTTGTGCACGTTTTTGTCTACTAACATGTTTCCAAATTGTAAGGCATCCATGTTAATCTATTCTCTAGAAAGTAATAACGCATTCAAGTGTGAATGCTAACATTGTTTCTCTCCTTATGAGGTTGAACCACTGCATCACTATCCAACTTGGCAAGTAACGTATTCAATGTTGCATGTTTCAGTGCATCAAAGCATGTTGATATGGTGATTGTTGACAAGGAAGCGTGGATTAAGGTACAGAATGTTTCATTTCCTTTACTTCTCAATGACCTCAGGCAGAACAGCAGATCCTACTCTGCAATTCCAGATATTCCTAAAATGTTCCTGTTAGCAACCTTGATAAGTCCAAGTGAGCTTGATGCTGCCAAATCAGCAGGCTATGTCGATACTGTGATCATGAAGCCTCTTAGAGCGAGTATGATAGCGGCTTGCCTCCAACAAGCATTCGGTATGGGAAACAAAACCCAACAAGAGAAGAAACAGTCACCACCATGTCTCAAAAGTCTACTCAGTGGGAAGCAAATCTTGGTGGTTGATGACAATGTTGTCAACCGCCGAGTTGCTGCTGGGGCTCTTAAAAAGTATGGAGCTAATGTGACTTGTGCCGAAAGTGGCAAGGCAGCTCTAGTAATGCTTCAACCACCTCACAAGTTTGACGCATGCTTCATGGATGTCCAGATGCCAGAAATGGATGGGTACCAAACAATTAGTTTCTCCTGTCATGCTCCTCTGCTCTTATTCATCTTCTAATATTGCTCAGCTGATCATAGTCTAATGTGTTCTGATTGTATTTTGACATCTAACAAAATCGATTGACAGATTTGAAGCAACAAGGTGGATTAGATGTTCAGAAAGCATCGTCAATGAGGAGATTAAGTCAGGTGCAGCTACAGCAGAGGCATATGGGGGCATTTTCCATTGGCATGTCCCTGTATTGGCAATGACAGCTGATGTCATTCAGGCAACACACGAAGAATGTGTTCAATGTGGCATGGATGGTTATGTGTCAAAGCCATTTGAGGAGGAACAGCTGTACTCTGCAGTGGCTCGCTTCTTTGAGTCTTAGAGGCTCCAAACTTCTAAAGAGATTTTTATTGTGTTTCAACAGCATCACTAACTGACATTCTTGTCGAAAAGAGGAGATTGACACCCAAAAACTTACCAGATTGCTCTCAGGCTTAGCAGTCACAAAAAGATTTGGTTATGATAAATCCTATCACAACCTAGAATATGGTGAGTTTCCACTCGTGCTCAGTATTTCTTTGTTCAAGTTTCACCTTGAAGATATCAGCTTTATTACATGTTCATAGAATTTATCATCTTCAATTCCCAAGATTATTTATTGTCAAAAAACTTGCTGCCCTTATGTGTTATTTCTTTTCTATGGATGCAGGGCCCTGGCCAGCCAATCCGGTTTCTTTTGTAGATCTGCTCTGCGGTATCCTTGTCCTCACAGTGTTTATACATGGACGTGTTGCAATGCCAAAGGCATCCTTCTGGAGGTAGCAGCCTAAGAATTGGCTTTTGTTGTATAGCTATGGAATGCAATTGGTTCATTCTCTTTGTATTAGTCTTAGTTAAATAGGAATTAGCAAAAGGCTCATGCATCTTCTTGCAGCATTCTCTTTTTTTTTTGCTTAATGCAACTGGGGTCCATATTTTGAAGATTCATTTAATTCCTTCTTGGGAAGCTCATGTTAAAGTGACTTGCTCAATGAGGATGAAAAGAATAATGAGGTGAGGGATTTTTTCTTAGAAGAAGAGCTGAATACAATTGTAATATGTAAATACATCGCAGAATGCCAATTTCCCCATTGCAGTTCGAAATGACTGGTTATTGCTACTTGTGTATTCACTGATATTAAGTCGTGGTTTTGGAAGTTAACATGGAGCTGTCCATGCAAAAATAGCACGATAGTAGTTATATTTGATATAACTATTAATGGAAACTAGGCCACAACTATGGACCAGCCATAAGCTTCATAATGCGTCATTACTGCTTAGTTAACTGCACCACATAACTTGAGAGGTGACAGGGAAGGCAATCAATCCTCTGCATGAGTTCAAAGAGTCTCGGACAAAATATCATCTCCCCGCTACTCAACATACTAATGATCAATTATAAAACCATATAGAAAGATGGACCCACTAGAAGAGAATAAGTATAAGTTGAACATTGATTTATTTCTCGAAAAGAAGATGGCCAATGAAGTTCAAGGGTGGTAATTAGAGATTATGAAGGGACAATATTAGTGGCAGCCTGCTAGAAAATACCATGATGCACAGAAACGAATCTAGCCGAAGCTCAAGCACTTCACCTTAGACTGGATCTAGCTAAGAACTTGGGTTTCTTTGATCTGGTGTTTGAAAGTTATAGTTTGGACATAATAGAACAACTGAGAACAAGATGATAGCTTAGAAACTATCTTGGTTTATTAGTTGAAGATTGCCGAAATATATCACAAACTCTAAGATCTTGTCTTTTTCGACGTAACAAGGATGGGAACAAGGTAGCCCATGAAGGAGCAAAGTTGGGCCACAATCTCCTAGACTCTATATATGGGTTGAAGGGTCACCGCTTCAGCTCTGTAACCTTGTTAGAATTGATCATGCGATAGCAATATAATCCTATTGAATGTTATTATCAGAAAATCTTAAGAGATGACATACTGGTACTCATCTTTCATACTTCTCTCTCTCTCTCTCTCACACACACACATACACGTGCACGTGCATCACAAGATACTATGTTTTCAAGCTTGAAGGTAGCCTACAAAGCTGCAAAAGTGAAACTCCTTACAACCTTAAAATAAGGTTAACATACACACGTATGGAAATCACAAGTATGTTTTCAAGCTTCAAGGTAGCCGGTAAAGCTGCAAAAGTGAAACTCCTTAAAGCTTTTAAATAGAGTTGCAGAGACTACAATACAATGTTGTGATTATCATAACGGACTCCATATCGCACGAGGCACCCTTATGCCTGCCTGTTAATATGGAATGATACGGGTGTTTTTTAAGATTATTCTTTAGAAATTCATAAAAAACATTTAAAAAATAAAAAAGCATGCAAAAGTTCTATGACATGTACGATACAATAAATTCCACGTCAAAGCAAATTGAATTATATACATACATCACTCCCAGGCCTGGTTTTGAAACTTGAGATTGACAACCATTAGTGGATGTATTTGAGATTTTTGGTGAGAAAGGAATTGGTTTTGGGGAGAGTAAAAAATAGACATGTAAGAGGAGGCCGAAGCAGTTGACCTGGAGGGGTTTAAACTCATCCGAGGCCTTGATTTAAAACAGTTTCTCAAATGTTTTCTTGGTCACGTTGTACTACCAAATCATGGAAATTGGTTAATGCCCTAGCCAAGGTACTAATGTTATCAGGTGGCCGTGTTATCCGGGGGTTTATTCTTCCTGTTATATTGATCCTGCATATTAGATCTCTATTCCTTTTGTAACTTGAACCTAACCCCATCTTGATAATCCAAAAAAGAAAAAGATAATTGAAATAAACATCAGTAGATATTGTTCTATGAGTTGGACTCCTTGCAGGCCTTAACCAGAAAAGTCTAAAACCGAACATAATATTTGACATGTACATGAAAATGTTAAATCATGTTAAGAAATTCATAGGGTTTTGACTGTGGACGAAGGAGATTAATGATCATTCAAAAATGAAGCAGTCCTGGTCGACACGAGCTGACTAGGTTCAACCAGGGTTCGGTCGATTAAATGAAGGATTGTGTTTGGGTGGGGTTGGTAGTGGTTAACAGAAACTGGATCCGGATCAGATAAGAGAAGCTACAATGTTTCATGATAGCGCTTATATTACCAGATGAGAGGGAGTAAGAACGGAGGAGGTGGTCGGTGACTTTGGGGAATGATGGCAGCAGCGGCTGGAAGGATGATCAGCGCCAGAGCGGAACACTAGGGAGGTGGCAGAAAGGTTATGGTCTCCGGTGGTTCTTGTTCAGGCGATTGGATTAGATGGGAAGAACAATAAGATGAATGGGATACTTCGATGAAGTGGAGGCAGTGGGTGGCGTTCGGGCTTGGCCGGGGGATGTTCACGACGAAGCTGGGTAGCAAAAAAGGCTGGCGGGTGGTGGTGTAAGTAGTGGATGGCCAATATCGGCCCCATTACTAACACCGACGATGAAACGAGGGAAGAAGGGCCCTCTTTCCGGATTTTATGAGATCAAATTTTTTCGAAAATCAAACGTTCATAAAAACCGTTTTTTCGTTTTTGAAAAGGTTACATGCATTTCCCGAATAAAACAAAATGGTTGTTAAAAAGGAAATCATAGAGAGAAAAACTCGAAAGATGGAAAAGCCATGTATAAATATAAAGAATCGTACATAAAATAATGTGCGTGATTCACACTTATAATGTTACGAGAAAACCCTCAATGGGTAACCTAGAAACAATATAAACACTTTTTTGTTCCTCTTTCATACTACATTATAGGAAATACATAAAGAGAGGAAACAGAAAGCAGAACCGAGCGACAGTTAGCTTCTGCTGCACCATAATCGAATACTGGAAACCTCAAATGGCTTCATTAAATAGCGACTGTCCCAAAAAGGTACGCGGTTCTGCAATTAAAAAAACTGCATTAGTGAGAGAGAAGTCGAAAAATTCTTTTTCGGCATAAGTAGATTTTTATAAATAAAAAAAGAGAGGAGAAAGAGATGAAAAGGGAAAAAGGATGTTTGGACAGCCGAAAGCCACCCGTTGAAGGTGGTCTTAGGTAGGTTTAAGCCTTGAAAATCAAAGGCATAGCCTAAACATATAGAGATTAGGCAAAGAGAAAGAGGAAAAAAGAGAAGGCCAATTAAGCGGAAAAGAACCGTTGGTGGCCTCTCCTCTTTGTTTCCTCTTTTTGTTTTTTCTCCCTCAGCAATGAAAACAAAGACGACCAGATGCTAAGCCCAGATGGCTAGAGGCAAAGCCCAGACAATCACATGCAGAAAGCCCAAATGGCCTAAGGCAGAGCCGAAGATGGGCAGAGCCTAGATGGTCGACAAGGAAGACTAGGAAGGGCGACGGTGATAGCCCACAGGGGGCGGCAAGGGCTGCTCCTTTTCTTCCTTTGGTCTCGGTCTCTCTCACCGTATCTCTCTCTTACTCTCTCTCCTGTATTTAAACCCGCCTAAATCATGGCTTTGCAAAACCGCGAGCGATTAAACCACCGATTTTGCAAAACCGTGGGCAAAAAACCACCCAGGGCAACGGTTTTGCCTATGAAATGATGGTGTTGCCCTTGCACGGAAATGAAAATTACAAAATACCAATTAGTAAAATTATTGAAATGCTTATATATTTTGGGGTGAAAAGATAGTAGTACCCTTATCAGTATAAAAAGTCATTTATACCCTTTGACAGTTCGTGAAACTACAAAAAACCAGGGTTAGTTTTATTGATTTGTCCCTGGTCATTTCAAAAAATTACAGAATCCAGATTTTGGGGGTCTTTATGGATATAACCCTATCAATTTTTCAAAATATCCGTTATACTACCCTGAAAAAGTACAAGAATACCCTATCCATTTCTAAGTAAATTCTTTCAAAAAGATTTTAAAATGGGTCTCCTTTGAACTTCTTGAAAGAAGGATCAAGATGGATTTTATGGCCCTAAATGAGGGAATCGATGCTTTATGAAAAGTAAAGTTTTCAAAATCATTTAGTGACATTTCAAAAATCTTTGGCTTACAAAATGAAGCCTAGTTCAAAATAGCAAAATATTTTCAAATGGTAGATGCTATTAGGAAATGGGATGTTCTTGGTTGAATCGAGTAGCCAAAGGGATAAGTTTTTCCTCCATTTTACTTCTCTCCAAAAGGAAAATTGGCAAAATCAAAAGAAAAAGATAATACAAAAACTCCTCCATAAAGAGGTTTTCCCTTCAAATAGAAAGAGGAAATACAAAAACTTTTCCAAAAGAGGTCTTCTCTTTGAATGAAAAAAAGAAAGAGAGAATACAAAAGATCCTCCAAAAGAAAAGGGAGGTCTTCCCCTGTGATAGAAAAGAAAAAGCCAAAGCTCAAAAAGAGCAATTTTCCATCTCTTTGCCTTAAACCACAGGATGCTTCAGAAGGGATCGTGGTAACTCTTTTCCAAATCCCTACAACTTATTCCAATGGAGAAAGATTTATCCATGAAAATCCTAAAGTAGGAATAGAATCTACTTATTTGGATTTCATTTTGTTTGAGGATTAGACTTTGTTATGTGGGAAATGAAATTTTGAAATATTTTCCAAAATGTCCTACAAAACCTCTGCTAAGTAGTGGGTATTGAAACTCGAATGAGAGGAAATATGAAAAATTGGAAGTCCTTTTGATAGAAACTAAAAGGAGTTCCCTTTGAAAAAGAATTTTGAAAACCCGAAATGTCAAACGACATGGGATTGTCTTACTTGGGGCAGTCGGCCTTCATAGGCTTCTCCTGAAGCTCATCCATCTTATAAATGGGTCTCTAAACCTCACACTTCACACACACCATGCATGCATATACCCAAGGTCGGCCATGCATGATCATGTTTAGGACTAGTACTCAGTGTGGGTCAAGTCCCCCTTTGGTTAGAATCCCATCCTCTATAATCCAAGGAAAGGATTCGATGAAATGAAGGAAAGTTAATATTCTCAAGTTAATTTGGAAAGTAAAATTAAAAAGGGTGTTTTATTATTTGTCATTATCCAAATGAATTTGAATTAATGCCAAAGAGAGGCATTAAACACCCTAAATAAATTTTATAAAAACACTCTCAATTTCAAAAATTCACTTGTTGTGAACCCTGCTTTGAATCAAGAATTCTTCACAAAACCCTTAAATGGAGATTTTCGAAATTCTCCAATCAAGGAAGAGCTTCATGCAAACATGGCTCGTGCACACAAGGACACCTGGGCCAAGCTTGACTCAATAGGCTCGAAGAAGGAAACAAGATACCTTACCAACCTTGAAGATCATGGGCTACACTAGGTTCGTTCGACTGCACCAAGGGAGGGCTAGGGTCAATCCAAGGACGCCCTAGTCTATGAACCAAATCAAGTTATATCAAGCAAAGTAAGAAGTTATGGGACGAGCTACAAAGGAGTTTAATCAAAGTACCACATTAAGCTTAGCCGAGTTCACTTGGAGGCACCTATGTTCAACCGGCCATGCCTAGGTGTACTTAATTTGAGCCAAGAACCAGCCCACATGGGACTGGTCCAACCTTGACCAAAGAGAGACCACAAGGCCACGTGATTATCAATGCATAGGCTGGATTTGGGCCATGGAGCACCCGCCCCAAAGAAGGACCTAGAAGAAGGCCCTCCTTGACCTATAAATAGAGGCTAAGGGGGATGATTTCCAGTATCTTGAGCATTGGGAGGGAATCTTGGCTGGGAATTTCGTGGGTTTCTCCTAGGGAAGAATGGAGAAAGGAGAGAGAGAGTGTAGAAAGGTAGGCAAAGGCTGCAAGAGTTAGTGATTGAGAGTGAGAAAAGAAAGGGAATGTGAGGGCCGTGAGCTTCCTTTGTAAACCGATTTCTAGAAGGTAATCAAGTAAGTATTCCCCATCCATTAATCCTCTCTATTCTCTTCTACACATTCAATTCAAAAAGGGTTGTATTAATGGAGCATTGTCTCCCCCCATTATGTAATAAAAAGTAGATGTGCTGCAAATTTTCGATTATTGCTTGTGCACTCTAATTGTTTGTGTTCTTGATTCTACCTCTCTATATGTTATAAACATTCTATAACTTCTAATCTCCTCTATGTTTAAGCTAATGTATATATTTCCATTCCTTTCTCTTCAATAATTTACTTTGGGATGTTGTGGGTGAGTTTACATCACGTATGTTATAAAAATCAGAAAATCTGATTTCAGTATTCCCGTATATGTTTATTGCTTTATTTTTCATTGCTAAATTGTTACTCCGATTAATATGAAATTTCGCACGCAGTATCTAAACAAACAAACCCACTTGTAATAAAATTTTCAAGAATTTTAGAGCCGTGCAACCACATAAAAAAATGTGTATAAGATTAGGAAAAATAAAAAAAATGTTTCTGTCAAAACTGTTTTCTTGCAATAGAGCCTGGGTAATCATCTCATAACTCTATCTGTCATTGTCCAAATTTGGTGAAATGGTTCATTGGAACGCTGATATCTATATCTTTCCAGCAAGACTAAGTTCACTAAAATCGAAGCTCTGTGCATCGAGATACAAACCTATCTTTGGGTCTCTATATTTTTGTGACAGAACAGTTCCAACTGTCTGAGTAGAGACACTTTTTTTATTTAATTTTTTATCACCATAGCTCTCAAAAATAAAACAAAAATAGTTTTGAAATCTCCACATGAGGGTTTGATCACTGTTCAATTCTCATGATTTTTAGAAATTTGGAAGGTATTGAAATAAAATCAGAAATCAAGGTTTCAACAGAACCAGTTTCTATTTTTCAGCCCTTAATGAAATCTTATTTTTCAAGACACTTGGATCACAAGTTGATTCACGTTTTCTCAAGTTTCTTTTGAAGTGAATTTGAAATCTCACCTACAAATCCTCAAAGTGCTTAGGCTTGGAGTGAAATTTATAAACTTTGAAATTTCACTTAGCCACAATCGCCAAACAAGTCAAATTTATAAACTTTGCTAGTTTTGGAAACTAGCTGGTACGCTTGCGCAAGAAGTAGTTTTGAAAAGTTTACTTCAAGTCTCTCCATAGGCTTGGATTAAAATTTTCATATCTACATAATTGGCACGTTCGGTGGGACTGAGTCTTTGAGGGCTGATTGATTTGGTGTCATTTCTAAATTCACTTCTTCGAAAATCGTTTGATCAATCTCTTGTACACTAGTTGTTGATTTTGAAATAATGTAAGTTTGGATGATTCCTTCGAAAACATGTCAAGGAAGGCCTCATCACATTTCTCAAATCAGTTTTCCAAAAGCTCAAAAAAATCCTCTAAAATTCGAGATAAAGAGCTTGCCTCCTTAAAAAGGGAAATAATGAAAGAAATGAAAAAAAAAATCGTTGTCCTAATCCAAAAGGCCAAGGCACATCATTCCCATGAAAAATCATCTCGAGTGCATATAGAGAAAAAGCATACCCGAAAAACCAAATTGAGCCCAAAATCCGATGAAGGAAATGAGGCTATAAATGCGGCAAGTGTTGAGATTCAAGCATTTAACCTTGCTAATCATCCAAACCCCCTTTTTTCCATTGAAAAGCCAAAAAAAAAATTCTTCGTTTGGAAAGATAAAAAAAATTTGGAAAATCTTTAAAAATAAAAAACACTTGAAAATAAAAAATTTGAAATTCTAAAAATTGAAAGTGAAGTCCACATTTCTAGGCACATAAGCGAAGTGGGGCATGAAGATCACTTCACCCAAGTCACTCAAAATGTTTCACAAACATTCGCTCCGATGGGTTCCAATCCCATGAGCATCACTTCACATATTTCACAAAACACAAGGAAAAATGAGTGTTGCACACACATAGGCTTGGAGGATAAAATCCAAGACCTTGAAAAGCAACGGGAGCTTGAAGCCATGCATGAGCTAGAGCAACCTCAGGACGCCTGCATGGGTGCTTGCTCTTACCACGAAAATGTAGACAAGCTTCAAAAAGGTATGTTCGAAACTCATCCCTCCACAAAGTCCCTACTCGATCCTTCCCTTCTTAATGTAGGATCGGTAAATCATTCATATACATCGAATCGCACTCATGCACCCATATACCTACAAAATGTGTCCAAGGATATGGATTTTCAAGGTACACCAAATGTCCCGTACCAAGAAAAAGAATTTCAAAAAGAAAAACAAAAAGAAATTAAAATTCAAAATTTGGTAGACATGATTATTCCTATGGCATGCAACGACATCCTAGGTACACCTAACCCTACCATGCATAAACAAGTCTCCTTGAGCCTAGGTTTGCATCATAAACCTAAGCCTATGGCTATGATTTCCCTAAACCTTCACAAGCCCACCAAGAGATCGATTATGGTTTCCCTTGGAATCCATACCTCTCCAAATTGCAAGGGATCAAACATGTTTTCCCTTTACACCCAAATAAATACAAGCCATCAACCCCTAGGGGTACACTTAGTTGCACCTAGGATTCATCCCCCTATCATCCACATACTAGGAGAAACCGAGCCACACCCGGCCAAGGTCGTCCATCTCCTAGAAGAATCCAAGTCAAAGCCCAAGCCATCCAAACCAAGGGTTGTGTGTCCCATAGGGAAGTCCAACTCTTCCACCATCTCAAACCTATATCTCCCAGACAAACATAAAATAAATTGAGTGTATAACCATGATATTGATGACACTCGATTCCAAGGCCATCTACTTTACAAAAAAATTTCAAAACTCAAAAAACTTTGGAATATGATGTTGAACATGGGATATACACCGTATCAAGGTGTAGGAGACAAGAACCAAGGTAGGTTAGAGCCCATTTTGCCACTTCTAAACCCAAATCGACAAGGATTAGACTACACCCTATCCATATCCCCTGAGCTACCACCTAAGACCGCTTGGATCAAGGGTGCCCTAGAACCCACTAACACCGAAACCTATAGCTTACAACTCTTGTTTAGAGTCTACTTCATGGTGTTTTCTTTGTAGGTTTGATGGAAGACTCCTCTTTAGAAAAAAAATCTAAAAAAATTATATATTTGGAAAACCCAAAAAAAAATTGGAAAACTTTCAAAATCCAAAAACATTTGAAAAACCTAAAAATTCAAAAAAGAAAATCATTTGTGTTCATTCTCCTAGTCTTTGTATGAAAAAAGCCAAAAGAATTGAAAAATCTGAAAATTTCAAAAAGAAAGTCTTTTACATTCATCCTTCTAGTTTGTGTTTCATTTCCAACTCTAAATCTGAAAAAACCTCAAAAGGGATCGATATAGGCCTTGGTCAACCCAATAAAAAGGATCATGTTTCGTCCCCTTGAAATATCTGTATCCATATTAATTGAGTGCACTGTTGAAGTGGATCTACGTATGCCCCATAAGTGCTTTACAGTTTTTTTCTTTTTAAAAATCTCAACTTGATTTCTATATGAGCTAAATTGTGCATAAATTAAGACTCATGGTGAAACTCCATGTACCTTGAAATTGGCTTTTCAAAACTAATTTTTAAAATCAAAACCATATTTTTTTAGGGAAATTGTAGGTGTTTATATATGTCTCGATTTGGCATCAATCAATATAAGACTTGGTTCATGACAAAGAAGTAAACACCAAAGGTTTACTTCAAAGATTTTGACAGAAAAATTTTACTTAAACAACTTGAGATCTTTTTATAAAACCTAGTGTAAAAGCAAGATCTTTTGATAGAAAATTTTAAGAGGTCGTATTATCTGACTAAGGCAAAAAAAGTGCCTTGTCGTGGGATGTACCACGAACCATATATGAAACGAAGTGCATGACAAAGTAGATTTTTTAGGTAAAAAAAATAGTGAATTTTCATAAAGAGATTTTTGGGTTAAGATTTTTTTTTAAAAATCTTTAAGATTACTTTGAAGACCTTTTCCTTGAAAATCGAGCTTAAAATATTCTTTTTGAAAGTTCTCTTGGGGCTCTTCAAAAAGATAAGCTTGACATTTTTTTGAAAGAATAAAGCTTTTCTTTATAAAGCCAATTTTCAAAATGACCAATTTCAAAACAACGAAAAAGTGATATCTGAATCTTTTCCTTGAAGCATAATGGCTTATAACGGAAGTGACATGATCAAGAATTCATCCCTCTTCAGTTAGGGCAACACGAGCATAAGTCTATAATGTTTTCCTTAAATCCCTTCTAAAATGTCCTTAAGGCACACATAGATAACTTGAGTCCCTTCTAAAGCATCTTCAACCTATCATACAAGTTTTCTTGGATGAAAGACATGCTCAAATGTGATGTAATAAGCAAGATACCCTATAGGACTTTGTGAAAGACATGGCACTATGGTAGAGAGTGGCTTAGTGAGACTGGGATGGAGGTGGCAGTGCTCAATGGGAAATAGGTGATCGTGATTGTAAACACCTAAAATTTTCAAAAAAAAATATTTTTTTCTAAAGTTCTCCTTTACAAGCAAAGTTATAGTCGTTGGTCTTTTAAGATCATTTTCAACAAAGATACCTTAAGCAAACTCATTTTCAACCTACAATTTTGTGGGAACCTCAAAATGAGGGTTTCTTCAAGCTCCCAAAAAAAAAAGAATTCTGACAAAACCCAAAAATGACTATTTTACCCTCAAGACTGTACTAGCAAAATTTTGTTGTTTCAAGTGTATTTCATTCAAAGAAAGGGTTGTAAAAGTTTAAAAAATGTATTTGGAATCAAAATAAATTTTAACTGCAAACATGTACAAAATGATCGTTTTAGCCCTACAAAATATTCGAATTAAAAAGACGAAGAAAAGAAGAATAAACAGTCTTAAAACATGGCGGGCAAGGAGTGGGACCTCAGAAGATTTAAGTTCGGTGATGGCTTAAGCTCACGCAAAGTATTAAGTAAAAAGTCCAAAATACCCCTCACCAAGAAAGATCCTATACCAAGTGACTCTACACCCATTAGAATGTTAAAACGATCCAGAAAAGGTTAAAGATATTGACCCACAGAGTGGGAAAGGACAAAATTGATAATACAAAATAAAGAAGTGAAAAAGTTTAAAATACCCTTACTAAGAAAGATCCTATACCAAGCGACCCTATACCCATCCGAATGTTAAAGCAGTTTAGAAAGGTTAAAGAGATCAACCCACAGAGTAGACAAGGGTAAAGCACCATCGTAAACTACCATGCATGTGACCACATGCCTCCCATGCTACCACCAGCCACCACGAACCACCAGCAAGCCGCCATGTGTTACCAAGCAACATGCATAGGGCCCACCACGTGCCTAACAAGATCCCCTTGGCACCTGATGGGGCCCCCCATAGTGCATGGGGACCGCACCCACGCACACCTCTTGCATGCCTTCTATGCGAAAGGTATCTCACATGCTCAAACCTCCTCCAAATGTGCAAAAACCATGCCCAGCTGTCTCCAACACATGACACATGAGCCCAACTGTCCTTCCCACATGAGAATACCAGTTAATGGATTAGATTTGAGTTTGGATCAGGTCCAACAACTAGGAAGAATCTGATTCAAGAAAATACCTATAAAAGGAGGATGTGGGTAACTAAGAAAGAGAATTCCAGCCCAAGAGTGTTAAGCCCAATCAAGGAGGACATGAAGGAGCTCACTCCCAGCCCAAGGAGGAGTTCAGAGAGAGAGAGAGAAAGGGAGAGACCTAGAGAAAGAAAGCCTTAAACCATCATTTTCTACTCCCTTTTTCTTGTTTGTTCTTGTTGTAAACTTTAAGTTATTATCTTTAATCCTTTGTAACCTCAAGGATAACAGCTATTTCGTGGAATACCATGACAAAAGAGCGTCATCCTAATCCAAAAGCCAAAAGAGAAGGTCACAGGTAAGAGGAATCCATAACTTTCGCAAGATTTTATTGCTTTTACCCCAATATATGTTATATCATATACGTTCTCATATGTTTTGTTCTTACGTATTATATATCCCTTCTCTCATTTCTTCGATGTATTGAGTGCTTCCAATTCAATTCAAGAGGCCATAAGAGGGACATAGTTGTCATATTTACATACGATGACATGAGTATGTAATCACTCTAATGGTGGACTAATCACCTATAAGTTTGTGCTATTATAGAGGGCATAGGGTTATTATCACATATATTTTCTAAGAGAGCAATCATCCTCGATAGATATGCCTCAGGAATCTATATATAGATGAGTTCCTCCCCGAACGAGCATAAATCCTCAAAAAAATTCTTTGAATAATCACTAAATCATTAAGATTCTAACCGGATGCATCATTATTTTATATAAGTAAATTTCTGTAGATTTCAACATACTACACAGACCATGTATGATCTTTGAATTTTTTAGTCATCATCTTAAGCGAAATATTCAAAAATTTTGTCCATAAGTGGTACACATTCTGGTAAAATTCTCATAAATTTTAGACATGGGTGAGATTGACAAAAAAATAAGTAAGAATCAGATCCAACCCGAAATTAAACTTGTCTATGACAAATATTCTATGACAGACGTTCAGTAAAACCATCATAACTTGGTTCGTAGGTATCTAAATATCTCACGAATAGTTTCGTTGGAAAGGTAACATCTATAGATTTCTAAATTGATAATTTCATAAAAATCAAAAGTCTCGTATGGAGATACAAGTATTTTACTGAGACTCTATATCTTAGTCATAGATATTGTCCAAATTTCTAGAATAACATTCGGTTAGAAATGTTTCTCAGGTTTTTATCTTATTATCCAAAGACCAAAAGTATAAATAATTTATTTTAATAAAACTTAATACTTGGTTCTCACTTAGGTAAATTTTTTTAGATTTTTAGATCCTTATAAGGTGGCTAAAAAAATATAAGCTCCTACATTATAAAACAGAACCAATTATGTTTTCAAATAACTAAATCTGGTTTGGCCAAGCAAAATTGATGCCCTTTTGAAAAGGCAATTTTGAGTTGAAATTATTTTGAGAAAACTCTGGATTCTGAAATCACTCTTCCTAAGTGTCTACGCTAACTCTTGAGTAGTCAAGAACCTACTTTAACATAATCGCTGAATAGTCAGATAAATCTCTTTGCAAGTTTGAGTAAACTTATTGGCATGCTCATGCATGATTTTTGCAAGCAAAGTTTTAAGTTCACAGTAGACAAAATTTTTGTTTATAGTTTTGCATTCTATACAACCCTATAAAATACAAAAAAAAGCCCTCTAACAAGATCAAGTGAATACATTGTAGAAGAATAAAGCTAATAAAGCTAGACAAAAGCAATAATAACTAGGAGCTTTAAAGCTTATAATACTAGAACAAATGAAAAATTCAAAATGAACCTAAGCTAAAAGATATGAGTGAAATTACCCTACAAACCAAGTAAATGGTAGATATCATAGAGATAGAGGTGAAATGAGTGAGATATGATCATGAGAATCTGACCTTGATGGAGAGAACTCATTATGGATTTAGAAAGACCTTCTAAATAGTTGTAGTAATAAGGGACTATCATCATTTAAGAGCAATGTCAAGAAACATATGTCTAACATAACAAGGTAGAAATCAGAACCTCTAATGCTAAAGGGAACAAACCTAACTCTTAATATGACTCAAAAGAAAATAAATGCCCTAGTTGTAAGAAAACACATGTATATCATGAAGATGCATCATAAACATGATGTAGTATGATATGTGATCTCAAGTATTGATGGGACAAGTGGTGCCTCGGTCAAATGTCTTGATGGAAGGTAAACATTTTAGTACAATCTAAATGCAAAGAAGAGAAAAGACTCATTTCGCATAGGTATTACAACAAGAACAAACATGCAAGTCAATTCTTTATAGGTGATCATGGCTCTCATTATGGTTTTAGAAAATCATAAGTGTTTTTGACAATCGAACTCTCTTTGAATGAACCACTTCAAATAAAATCCAAGTGGACAAAACATCCACACTCAACCCTTTGCCTCAAAGTATTAATAGAGGAAGAAGGCAATATCAATTTTGGTAATTTGAATCTTAATTTTCAAAATACCATAAATGACTATCTAGTAACCATAGACAAGTAAATAAGCTACGACTCTTAACTCCAGGTGGAGCATGTATGTCTCCTTAAATATAATAAGCTTTCAAGGTTGGACATATAAGAGCATGATATTCCAAATATAAGAAGATATACAATGTGACTTACTTGGTCCCTTCTTAAGCGTCTTGAGTGTACAAAGGATGATACACTTAAAAAGAATTACATAAAATATAACTTTACTTTAATTTTCCTTTTTCAATTTTTTTACTTTTCTTTCTCTTTCTCTTTCTCTTTTTCTTTTTAATTTTATTAGAATCTAACATTTGAGCACATATGCACAATGAATATATCAAAATATATAAATGAAATATGGATGTAGAGAGCATATTTGAAAATCCATTACATTGAGTACAAAAACCACAACATATAACAAGGAACTAAGAAGACATTAACTGATCTACAAGCCAATATATCCCTAGGATAAATTATTTCAGTATTTTTAAAATGAAGAGAATATTATTGCAATGCAAATATTGATGATTTTTAAACTCTCTCAAGATTGAAAATCAAGTAAAAATGATTTATTGAGGAGGATTTAATTTGAAGTGATTTAAAATCAGGTGAGGTCCATATTCTCAAAAACAAATCCAAATTTATAATAAGATAAAACAACACAGTCATATAAAATCAGTTTTAAGAAATACCATTGTATCATCCTTACAAAACAAGCTGCAAAATGAAAGGTAAGATCCGATAAACATTATAGAGAATATTTTTTTAAATATCAGATATTTATTGGATCAAACAAATATCAATGGCAGGTCACCTACTAAAGTTTTATGCATGTAAGCATAGACATAGGTCAATGTACTAGATCGACATAGACACTAGTGACTAGATGAGTACAAAGTTTGATGTAGGATCAGATGCCAAAGCAATATTATGTATGTAAGAGGAAGACCCAAAACCAATAGTATATGCAAAAGTAGATGATATTAGAAGCCCATGAAAACACTACTAGTTATACTATGACCAATAAGTATGGTGAAGCAGTTAACGTGAGAAGTAGACAATCACATAGAGGTAAACATTATTAATATATATATATATAAAGATGACTAAATGTGTACAGGATAATGAAACACAATATAGGAAGGATTGCATGAGGCAAATGGGTAGGAAATGATATATGGCCATAGGCATGAATACATATGCATGATGTGTGGATAGATAAAATGCATGATGTATGAGTAGATAAAGTGGTGAAAGTATGAGTTGATAAACACATATAGATACAAGAGTATATAAAGATACAAAGCATGTTCCCAAAAGAGGTCAACACCAAGATAGATCCAAAAGAGTCAAAGCATTAGGTGCATCCCTAAGGAACCTAGTCTTCATATGTATGCCCAAGACTAAGAGAATGGTGGTCAGAGTAATAAGAGACCCATGACAAAAGCATAAGATCAACTAAAGGTAGTATATGTTATAGACTAAGATAATGATGAGTAAGACCATCTAGGATCTAGGACTCTAGCATGAGATCTATTGAAGGCAAGGTACACCCCAACATCAAGGTGGAAGGATGAGAGAGGGATAACTTGATATAGACTGTGTGTAAAAACATAATAGTGGGGTCTAACGGTTAAGCCTGATAATAGGAGACCTGACTAAACAAGGTAATCAAGAGAGTGGGACTAGAAGATGAATAAACTATAGATTTGGATAGGTCAAGACTAACTCTATACCCTAATGATGATAACCAAAAAGGCAATGGTAAAGATGATGAGATATAAGAAAAGAGAGTAGTGACATATCCTAAGACACTAAATCTAGGGATATATCCTCAATAATTATATATGAGGACTCAGTAGAAGTTCCTGGATGAGAAGAATCTTGATGTGAACTAAAAGACTAGAGTTTAGGACATGATGGTATTCGGGAGAAGAGGACTCAAACTATGGTGGGTCTCAAGAGAGCACTTCGTGGAAGAGGGTGATGAAGGAGTCTTCAACGAATGGGTTGGAGAAGACAAATGAGTCATATGGGTATTTAGAGAATGGCCCGAAGAGGATGAGTGAATCTCTAGGAAATGACGAATAAGTCTCAAGAGAATGATCCAGAGAAGTGGAGAAAACATCTAGTGTATGGTCTAGAAAGAACAAAGATGCCTTTTGAAGAATAGCGTAGAGACATGAAAGGACATCCTAAGATTGGTGACAAGTAGGAGTGTACATAATTCAGATTAAATTGAAAGCCCAAACCAATCTAACAAGTTCGGTTTGGGTTTATATACCTTGGGTTTAGGTTTGGTTTAGATTTTTTTAAAACAATTTTTATTTAGGGTTTGGATTTGTGGGATCCAAAATCGACCCAACCAAAAACTTGATTTTTTAAAACTTAGTTCCCTAGCCCTAGTTCACCTCTCTCTCCCCTTCAGTGCATCATTGTCCTCCTCCTCCCTATGTAATGTCGCCCTCTCACAACTTCATCCTCCCTTAGCTCCCTCCCTCTCCCTCAGTCTCTCTCTCATGGCTCACCTTCTCTCTTAGGTATAAATTTTATATTTATTGGTTCCTTCTCTGTTAATGCATATTGGTGTAATTTCGCACTTATAAAGCACACGCACAATCTCTTTCTACAATGCGGATTTCTTGTCTCCACATCAAACGAAAACATAGAAGGGCATCTAAACCCAATTGTCATTTTAAAAAATTTCTGAATAAAGAACCACAAGTCAATTCTTGTAACTTGATCCACTTTGAAATACATACTACAAAAGATAAATCTTGTTGATTTTTATGCATATCTTTGACAAAGCAAATGTCACTCATGAAGAGGCAAAACTCACTCACACTTACTTTCTAGTGTTTCATGTTATATTAATTCTTACTGTTCTAAGTAGTGCATCATAAACATATGCTCAAGGTCAATAGTTATGCATGTATTGTATTGTAAAGATTGGATTGCCCTTAAAAATATGGTAAGAACTTATATAAAATAGTAAAAGTGGAAAGATCACAACAATTAAAGCAATGGTAGTAACAACAAGTTAATTAAATCATAGCAATGACCGTGACCTTAATGAAGCGATGTGCTTTCTTAATCTTCAAAGAAGGGTCATGACCTTAATGAAGTGATGCTCTTTGTGGACATGGTAATTGAGAACCTACAATAAAGTGTCAAAACCGCAATCAAATTGAGAACTCAATAGATTAGTATCAAAACCATAATAAAGTACATAGAAATATCCTTGAGGAAATTAAGATAATAAAACAACTATTTGACCTTGCTGACATGATCCTCTACTCTAAAATACTCAAATACCAATATTATACACTAGACATTCTTACTGTTAGAGTAAATAGAAATATCTATGTTTCTTTTTGAAGTTTAGTACATGTTATATTAGTATTTCTTTTAATGTTGTAAATATCATGCAATACATATTAATATTCTTTTATTATATTAGGTGTCTCAATTACAAGGTGTACTTGAAAAGTTAGTAGAATTAACCAGAGAGCAAGTAAACTCGAATACAATGCAATCAAATAATGATAAATATCTTCAAAGACACAAAGAAAGCCCATGAAGTTAAGATCTAAACTATAAAAGCATTTCACAAAGTTTAAAGATAATAAGGTGATATCAAAGCAAAATACAATTATTGTAGTAGAGATTTTTGTTATGATCCTAAGCAAATGACACTATTACACTCAAAAATCATATTGGTGCTCATAAGAAATTTCTAAAAATATAGATACTAAACAACAACAATTGTCTTTGCAACCACTAGGAGAAAGTGAAAAGTTAGACAACTTATATACTTAAAAATTTGATCAAATGGTGATTAGGAAGCCCATTGCAGAAATAGTCGTTACTGATGAATTGCTATTTAAGATCATCAAAGGTGAAGGATTTAGGAAGATATTAGGTATTGCATGTCCTAAGTTTAAAATATCATCTAGGTGGATAATATCACGACTACTATGAACACTATGTAGATGAAAAAGTGAAGTTAGAAGAATTTTTAAAAAGAAATACACAAAGCATATGCATAAACACAGAGACATGGACATATTTACAACAATTGAATTACATGTGTATCACAACACATTTTATTGATAATGAATGGCACTTACACAAAAAATATTACATTTTTAAATATCTAGTCATAAAGGTTATATTGGTAGGCTTCTAATTGATTGCTTGCTTGAGTGAGGTATTAAAAAGGTATTTATGGTTATAGTTGGCAATACTAGTTTGAATGATTTTGTTGTTTCATATTTGAAAAAAATTATCAGTTGGGGAACTGGTGTTGTAAATTGTAATTTTTACATATGAGATATATTGCATGTATAATAAACTTGGTTGTGCAAGATAGTTTAAAGGAGGTGAATAACTTCATTATTTGATAAGAGAAAGTTGTTAAATATATTAGGCAATCTCTAGTGAAGATACAAAAGTTCAAAAAAAGTGTTCAAGAATGTTATATACAGTGTAAGTCACTTGTACTTAGATGTTGTGACTACATAGAATTCCTCATACAAAATATTGTGTGTTGTCGAAGAGGTCATTTGAGTTGTTTAATGCACAAGATTCATGTTTCAAATGTAAGTTGAAATCAAATGATAATGGTGATGATGGATTTACTTTTATTGAATGAAATTCTATAAGAAAGTTAAGTATCATGTTACAACAATTTTATGATACCACAATATGTATTTCAGGGTCACTATGTCACATCCAATATATTTTGGTTTATGCACAAGATCGGCTATGACATGGTTTTTTTAAATACTGAGGAGAAATTGGAAGATGTTGAAGATTTTGAAAAAAGTAATATGTACTTACTAGTATAATTATATTTACCTTATATTGTTATGTTCTTCACATGATTGAATTATTTCTTGTACAATTTAGGTTTGCAAGCTATTGGATCGAGAGGGAGTGTGGTAGCATTGAGTAGCAATATAAAGTTATTGAATAATTATGTTTCATTATATCAATTAGTTATTTTATTGACCATTTTATGATTATTTCATTTACCTTTCATATAGGTTAAATAGAGTTGGATAAAGAATGAAGATGATGGCTACATGGTTTGCTTGTTAAATATCATTGGTATTTTATAATTTTGTTATAGTGTAGATAATGACTTTCAGTAATCGGTAGCATTGTAATAATGTTTATGTGCCTCAAGACTTGTTATCATGTACATGGTGTTGAGTGTAACACTAAGATGTGTTGAATTGAGGAATTGAAATTTGGAGCAGATGGAATTAGTTATAACATATACATGTCTTTGTCTACAACTTTTAAGTATTTCTTGACAGTTCTTATGTACTTAGAAATTTGCCAATTGTTTTGTTTGTTTAATTATAGGCCTAAACGTATGGAAGTTCAAGTAGAGATTAGCCATTGTACTCTACTTATCATTTTGTTGCTGCACTCTACTCTACAACAATCATATCTTGTCATTCCTTATCTTAGGCCAGATTCCTGTTGCATAGTGCATCTAAGTCACATATCTCTTGCTTACTATTCAAATTTTCAATTTGTACTTTTAGGTGTTCCATTCTCATGGGATGTTCCTTGTTTAAAGCAATTGGGCGTTCAAAATGTGATCACACTCATTGAGCCTTATAAAACCCTAGTTTTCACCTCCTTGCACCATGCACTATAGCATCCGCTATCGTGCTCTATAGTATCTGCTATTGTGCACTATAGCGTTTTAGAGCCACATTCTAGTTTTCCAACTCACTGCTGATTTAAGAGAGAGAGAAATCCTGTGTGTTGACATCTATGGAGGAATGAATTCTCCGAAGTACATTTACCCAAGTCAATTTGGACCTATGTTATCAATAGTGATTAGCGGTTGACCTTAATATAGTAATGGCAAAGATATAGTGGGGATATAGCGGATTTAGCAATATACTTTATTTATGATTAAAAAATTATATATATAATAGATTTTCTAGTTTTTAAGAAATATTCAGAACACATAAATATAATCAAACTAAATAAGCAAATTCTAAGAAGACAAATAATAAATTTCATGTGGCATATGCATATAATTTGAAATAGAAAAATATTAGGGTAGAAAAATAAATACTCTTAAAACATGCAAAAATCTTCAAGATCTACAAGAAAATATAACACTCATAAAAAAATCATAGGTTTAATAATCAAAATAACATCTACCAAATGACAATAATATTCATAATACTTTTGAAGTAACAACTTTAACGTGCATCAAATATAATAATTAACAACTTAACAAATAACAAGTCCAAAACATAACATAACATTTATCAAATATGATTACAATATTGTAAATATGAAAATTTTATTCCGAAGTCTATGTAGAGACTTGAAACGTGTCAGCTAGTTTACATAAACTAACAAAGTTGTATTTTTTGACTTTAATGGTGATTGTAGAGAAGTGGGATCTTTTCGACTTAGGCTTTCTTGAATCGATACTCAAGGGTCAGCCTAGATGCTTTGAGGATTGATCTTGATCAGATGTGTTTTTGAAATTCACTTTTTAAACCCAAATGACTTAACCAAATTTGTGAGTTAGGTCTTTAGAAGAAAAATTTTCTAAGTTTTGAAAAACAGAAACTGGTTCTGTTTTCAAAACTTATTTTTGAATTTTTTTCAATAGCTTCTGAATCTCCAAAAATCACGAACATTTTACAGTGAAAAGAGAATCATATGAACTATTTTTATTTTGATTTTTAGGGTAGTGACAGTCTGCAATTAAATTTGGGAATGACCCTTACTCAAACGTCTGAAATGGTTCTGTGATAGAAATACAGAGGTGTAGTGAACCGTCTATATTTCGGTGCACAGATCTCCGATCTTTATGAACTTGGTCTTGTTGGAAATCTATGGATGTGAGCTTTCCAAAAAAGTTTTAATAAAATTGGTTCACTATAGATAAAGTTATGGGATGATAACCCAAGCTCTTTTGCAGTAAACACAAGTGTTACAGATTTAACTCTAGTTTTGTCCGATTTTCTCCAATTTTAATTATGTAGCTGCACGATCCTAAAATTCTTGAAATTTTTTTAAAAGTGGGCTGGTGTGTGAGGATTTTTTGTTTAAAATTTTAGATTATTTGGAGTAGAGGATAGAAAAGTAAAAATAAATCGTCAGACAGATGCAGGATCCTTAAAATAGATTTTCGTGTTTAGAAAATATATGAATGCATCTCATTCGAAATTGAAAGACAAATCACAACCATGATAACATTTGATGCCCAAATCGATAGATTCTTCAAGCTTGGAATCATTTAGGCCCAATCCGAATGACCAAACCGAAATAATTCGGTTCAGTTCAGTTAAGGTTTGGTTTACATAATTGTATGTATCTTGGTTTTTGGGTAATTTGGCGGTTTGGTTAGTGAACTGAACTGAACTGATGCACGCCCCTAGTGACAAAGGGCATGGGATTTGGAAAGCACTTAACGAATGTAGGGAGTGAAGATACTTGGATAGGAGAGCATGAAAGGTGCTCCATGAGAAATAAAGAGGGTTGGAGCCAAAATATGAGTGTTGAGAGTAATCTAGAGAAGCATTAGCCTCTATGAGTGACCTAGGAGGGATGATGTTTCCTAGGGGTTCTACAAGCTAAACCTCACATGGATGAGATACCTCAGGGCGAGTCGGATGGAGTGTTATGGCTAAGACTGAGCAGGAACTTTAGGAATAAAAAAGGCTAGAGGTGTGACTAGAAAAGATATTATTGTTGGTTTCTCCCTAAGAATTTATCTTTTTTTTAGTTCAGTTCTACTTCTTTTTGAATTTGACTCATGAATGAGGTTGAAGGATGGATCCACGAATGACTATTGGAGTAGAAGGTTGATTCCTAAGTTTTTCCTTAATGACAGCTACAGTAAAAATTGATCTCTAGGTTTGCCTTTAATAACCATAGGACTAGCATGTTGATTATTGGATTTTCTCTTAATGATCATTAGGGTAAAAGGTTGATCCTTAGGTTTATCTCAATTAACAAGTCTATTGGATTTTTCTGTAATGGGATTTGAGACAACAATAACTCTAAAAGTTATAAGTGGACCTATGGCTTCTGAGGTAGACGAGTTGGATGGTGTCTCATGTTCACTTTTGGTTCTATTGAGTCGAGATTTAAGTGCATCTTTTTCTACAAGGGTTAGTCACTTAGAACAATACCTTAGAATCCTAAGTGATTTTGTTTGTGAGTTGTATATAAAATATACACCTAAGTATACAAAAATGTTGGATGTGTGCACTAGTGTGTAACTATGTGAGTGTATGCAACAAGAATATGTGCTCTATACCATGTGCATCACATGTACAGTGTTTTAACCAATATACTTATAAATAAGTATAAAATCCAAACTTAGACTAGCCAAACAAGTTGATAAACCTATGGTTCCTACCAGGTGTACCAAAAGAAATTTGTATACAAAATTTTGGTTCTAGTTAACCGTGATTTACAGGTACAACATGCTTAAAAGAAAGAGGAACAAAAATAAGTTTTAGGACTTACCTCAGATCGCTCCAAATACTTTGTGGGTCTGTCTTGGTTCTTTTCACAAAAAATCTTCTTTCTTCACCGAGCAAAGGTCAACCTTTGCACTAACAACTTGTTTGGCTAATTGATCTAAAATTTCTACACACTTGAAAGGAAAGATGAGCATGAGGGTGGTTCTACTTACTATTCAGATATAAGTTTGGTTTGAGGTGCCTTGTCTACTATGGTTGGACCTAGGTTGAATTGGTTCAAGCCGAATAAAAACTTGGGTCGGTTAGGATTCAGGAAATAGGTTGTTTTTTCAAAATAATGTGAGCTTTTGTAGGCAAAAAGATTTGGGTCTGATCAGATTTAACTAGGTAAACACTGAGATATTTAAGGCTTAACCACATTGTAGTGACTGGTTTGAATCGACTAGGGGCTGACTGGATCAATGAGTGCAGGTTTGGGTAGGAGGAGCCAAGGACATACAAACCATATAGTCTTACGGATGGTTTGGACAATATGATCCATGCAACGATTAATGGATAGTTAAGATAATAAATTAGTGGAAAATAAATTGATATAAATACAATGTTTTTTGCTTAAGTAATGGTTAATATGAACGAACTGCCATGCAACAATCAACATGTGACAAACTAATGCGAACTAGATGACTATTATGCTAAAACATAATGTGACATGACTAATATGAAAACAATGTCTAACATGATATGTGGATTGATGCAACAATGCAAGGACTAATCATACTTTGAACTCTTGTGATTAATGGAAAATAACTAATATGTTATGGTATGTGTAATCAACATGCAATGTACTGAACAAACTAATAAGCTAACTAAAATCAGAGCCGTAAGTTTGCAAGAAAATTAATGTAACTAAGGAATATGTAACTGATGCAATCAAGTTAACATGCAATGAATAATAAACTAACACGCAATGAGACTAACTAATATACATTAAGACTAACAAGACAAATATGCACAGAACTAGTGAAACCAATATGCACTAGATAGTAAAATGAATATGCTCGATGCCTCCTATGCATGCAAATATGAGAGCTAAATTAATAAACTAATGTGCTTTATATAAAAGGCAAATGCAAACTAATATTTGTGCTGAAAATAAATATTATGCATGCAAAGTAATGCAAATCACAACTACCTAATATAAAAAATTAACATGATGCATGAACTACGAGTTATCAAAATAAATTATATATAAATTGGAATAATAGATATTTCATTAAAGAACTAATATGAGTGATGCAAGTTAAATTAGAGATAGGAAACTGATGATGCATGCAAGTATGCAACCTCATGTATTATAAATAATTCTAATACGAAACTAATAGAACACCTACTCTATTTGCACTGTGTAAGGATTGAGAATAAGACTTGAAGATTCGTGCACTCCGAAAAATATGCTAAACGACTTCTCTTTCGATGGAACACCTCTTACAATGTTGAAGCTTGTTGACCCTCTCTTGATTGAGCACTCTCACGACATGGATAAGAAAAAAAAAGGAGAAGAGTAGGGAGGAAGAGAGATCGATGGCTGCACTTGGGAATTCGTTGAGAATGATAGATATGTGAGAGATGATTTATAAGGAGGACTGGAGCCCTATTTATAGTTTTTTTTTACAGCCCAAAAGATGGAATCAAATGGAAAAAGATCACAAGACTAGTGAAAGTAGGTATGAAGAAATCCAAATGATCTTGAGCATCTTTATCTTTGAAATTTCCAACAATAAGCGGATCTTCATTTGTTTCTTGACTAGACAAAGTGTCCATTTGTGAGAGCCCAGGGTGGGACTTTCTTTGACCAAGTTCAACCCTAATTTACCATATTAATTTCGTGGACCATCAATTAGATCCCAACCAACCAAGGTGGGTTGAGTTAAGCCTGGGGCCTTGGATCAAATAGGTATCAAGGTGACACAAGTAAGAGTCCATGCCGGGTGTTCTATATGAGTTGACTAAGCTCAAGACTTCAAGTAGGGTTAAGTCAAATTTGGGAACAAACATGCTAAACTTAGCTTAGGCCAATACGGGGTGAGTAAACCTAACTTGGCTCAAGGTTGAGTGGATTGAACATAACTTGGTGAAGGTTGAGTCACTTAGTCAAGGTCGAGTTAGGTCAAGTCAAATCGAGCCAGGCTAGATAAACTCATTTCAAATGTGAATAATTTATTTAATTGCATAAGTATAAAATGTGAAGAAAATAATTAATCTACTTATACAAGTAAATAAAAAGCAATGTTGGTTTCCTAAAAGGATGGCAGTGTGGAGATTTTCTAGGCACAAAAATAGAAACCTAAGAGTTTTCCATAACATTTCCTATGATTTTCAGTAATCCATTTATATTTTCATCAATAATAAAATTTTAAATACATGATACATATGAAAAATAACATGTATACAATTTGGAAGTTTCATTTGTGCATCCTAATCCCACATTTAATGCATTATATATAAGCATATGTGTGTGTATATATATATATATATATGCATGTGTGTTTTATGAAATTCACATGCATATATATGTTAAAGTCTACCCATATTATGTATCTACTACATATAATATTTTTTTTAAAACCATATTGATACATATAACATAAAAGTAGTTTAGGGCTCGACTTAGTAGGCTTTTAGGACAAAGTGGGTGCAATTGGACTAGGACATCTCAAAGAGTCTAGACCGGGTTCAAATGTACCTCAAAGGGGATAGATACAAGCCTTGATCAACCCAATATGTTGGATGATCTATAATGGGGCCCATGTTGATATCATATAGCTGCTACTAAATCTTCAAGTTGGATCATGTCTCGTCTCCTTGAAATATCCATATCCATATTAATTGAGTGCACTTATGAAGTGGATCCGGATATGTCCCATAAGTACTTGCTTCTCTTTTATCTTCATTTTTAAAATGGACCTGGATTTGGAATCTATGGCTGTATTGGATTGAACCACATCAGGGCTATGAATTGCGGTTTCTTTTTTTTAAAGAAATAATCTCAACTTCATTTTCATATGAGCTAAATTTTGTATAGACTAAGACTCAGGGTATCAGTCCATGTCTCGAAATTGTCTTTTCAAAACCAAATTTTAAAATCAAAACCATTTTTTCTTAAGAAAATTTTGGGTCTTTAAACTTTCTTGAAAGAGATCATAATTTATATTGTATTGGGCCGGTTTTAGTGGAGCACTAACATATAGGATCCACCTTTGACATTGTTACGGTTAGAAGTTTGCAGCAATTGGGTGGAATTGATGTTACTTTTAGGAAACCACTATCTTGAAATGGTAATGGTAGAAGATGTCGGTGGAAAACCACTATTAAAAGTGGTATCCAATGGTGGAAGAAAAGTATATTCTTTGAATTTTTTATTAGAAGGCTAATTTGTTGTGTCACAATTTAGATTGTTATGCATATTGAGAAAAATATATGTGACAATATGGTATGAACATTGCTCAATGAGATTGAAAAATCAAGACAATCTTAATGCTTGAAAATATCTAAAAGAATGAGTTTACGTAGGATCTTTGGCCACGTGAGAGTGGAAGATTTTGCCCACCTGTGTATATTATGAAATGCATAGAATGATGTATTCTTACAAACTTTGCAGATTGTCATTATTCTTGATAGATACTCTAGCAACATATCAAGGTCCATTAACTTAAAGCAATGAAAACTCTTGTAATGAAGAGTCATAATTGTCATAATTCTTAGAGTAGTTGTTACCACTTATATTTACCAGACTAGACAATGGTGGTAGAACTTTGTTCGATCTTTAGAAACCTATGTGACAAAAGTTTAAGTCTCCTAGACCTTGACAAGCTGTAAGATGGCATCGTGCTCAGGCTTTGCCACTTGAAAATGCTACCGACTCTAGCATTCTTCACAATCATAGACCGTTTAACTTGTCATCTTGTTGGTGAGATAAGGCTGGGAGGCCCCATTCATTATAAGTGGATGTACCAATTGAGCTAAATTTCTCGTTGTTTTTCTTGGAAGTTATTAACCAAGGCAAAAATGTTATGTTTGAATGACTTAATTTCTTATATACAGTTATTTGGGTCCACTAAAGTCTTATATACTAAATAGGTAGGACACAAGCAAAATGTTCCATAACCGATAGCTATCTAGCCGAAGAGGTTTATACCTTCTGCTCTTAATATATGAAAGGGATTTAGATCCAATTTAATAGGTCTCCACCTGTGGATGATTGTACTAGTGGCTCATTATAGTTGTGTAGTGTAAACACCCTAAATAAAAACTTTTTCTGAAAATACTCCAACTTCAAAAGCTGACTTGTTTTAAAAATCTTTGGCTTTAAAATGAAAATTTTAAATCTTTAAAATAAAGATTTTAAAAGGTTTCAAATTAAAGTTAAAAGTATAAAGCCTAGAAGATTGGAGTAAAGCAGGCAGAAAGCAGGTTGACAGGTGGGGCCCGCTTCAAGCTAGGGACGGTTTCGTAAAGGACAAGCCAGAAATCAAAGGAGGAGATCAAGTCAAACCATATCCTCACCTAAGATCAAATCAAAAGTGGATGGCCTCATGAAACCCAGCCCAATTCAACCAAGTGCTAGACATGATTGGCTTGAATTAAACATAAAGCCTTACTTGAACCAAATTTTTAATTCAACCAAGATCGAAATTTTTCTAGCCTTGTTCATCCTACATCCTTCACTTAAGTACCAAATCATATACCTACCTAGCCTTGATTAAATCAGCCAAGCAAGCCACTTGAAGAAGCAAGGATCGGCCGATTGAAAGTAATGGCTCAAGCACCTAGCCGGCCATGGCTAGGTGCACTCAATCAAGACCACAACCAGCTCACATGGGGCTGGTCCATGGCTGACCAAAAGGGCACCACTCCTCTCTCTCTTCCACGTGAATATAGTGAACTTGGAGCTGAATTTGGATAATGGGCCACCCACCCCAAAGAAGGGCCTAGAAAGGCTCCCCTTGGCTTATAAATAGAGGCCAAGGAAGGGGGTGTTCTGACATCTTCATTTTTGTAGGAGTTGCTGCACTTTAGGCTGTTGGAGTGAGGGAATAGGCTGCTAGGGAGAGACTTAGAGAGGGAAAATGATGTGGGTATCAAGACTCTTGGGTTTGAGTGAGAAATTTGAGTGAAAAGTAAGGAAAAAGATGGTCGAGCACCACTTTTGGAGGTCATCTCCAAGGGAATCCGGGTAAGTGCTAGTTCTATCTTGTTTAAATCTTTATCTCTTCTTCAATTGAAAAAGGGTTGTATTAATGGAGCTTTGTCTCTCCCCATGATGTAATAGAAGTAGATATGCTGAAATTTTCCTTTCCTTTGCTTATGCACTCTATGTGTTTGAGTTTTTTATTCTACCCTAATATATACTATAAACACTCTATATCTTCTTCTCCCCTATATGCTTAATCTATTAGATACATTTTAATTCATTTCCCTTCAGCATTTAATTTCGGGATGTTGTGTTGTTGCACTTTGATTCGCGTGAGTTTTGCATCACGTATGTTTTAAAACTTGAAAACTGATTTTCAGCATCCTTGCATACGTTTATTTTCTGATTTTTGTTTTCTGAAACTCTGCTCCAATCCTTCCGAAATTTTGCACACTACTTCTACCCATATAGGCCCACTCTTAATAAAATTTTCAAGAATTTTAGCGTTGTGCAATCTCGTAATTAAAACGGTGCAATATCAGGAAAAATTTTGCAAATTGTCTGTCAATTCGGTTTTCCTGCAATAGAGATTGGGTATTCATCCCATAACTCTATCTATAAGCATCCAAAATCAGTGATTCTTAGTTCATTAGAAAGTTGACATCCATATCTTTACAACAAGGCTAAATTCACTAAATTTGGAACTCTAAGCACTAAGATACCGGCTCATCTTTAAGCCTTTGTATTTCTATAATAGAACAGTTTTTGGTGTCTGAGTAGAGGTACTTCTTTGAATTAATTTTGCAATACCATAACCCCGAATGCAAATCTTAAAAATGTTACAGACTCTTTATATCTTAGGCTTAGTCTTCTAAAATTTTGGTAATTTTTGGAGGTCTTTAAGGTATTCAAATAGATTTGGGAAACAAGTCCTGAAAACAAAGTTTTCGGTTTTTCAGAACTTGTACATTTTTACTTGAAACCAAGTGCATTTGTTTTTCATTCTTCAAATACCTTGTTTTCACGTGAATTTGGAATATCACCTATCTATTTGAAATTCCTAAGAGCTTAGGTTGACCCTTGAGCATCGGTTCAAAAAGGCCTAAAGCGAAAAAAGCCCGCTTATCTATAATCGCCCCGTCATATTTAACTTTTGCTAGTTTTTAGAAACTAGCTGGCACGCTCGCGTACGAAGTAGAATTGAAAGTTTCTATTCAAGTCTTTACATAAGCTTGGAGTAAAAATTTCACATCTACACGTAGCAATAGGTAAAGTAGTGGGAGCTTCATCAATAATTGCCTTGTCACTCGTGGTAGGACTGTGAAGGTGGCAAGGGTATTTACAACCTTGAAAGCTCAACTTACCGGCCTAATGAGTTGATGGAGGAATTGCATCAAATGATGGCTAACTTCTGGTAGGGACAAAAAGGTGATGAATAAAAACTTCATTGGTTGAAATGGGAATTGATTTGATGTCTTAAAGGGCAAGGTGTCCTAGGCTTTATGGAACTCAAGCCCTTATTGCACTATTTATGGTAGCACCAAACCATACTCTAAATGAGTGTATCATTTCGGTATCGCAGTTGATCAACTCTCATGGTTGTTGGGTTGCAAATTTAGTTTGCAGCTCGTTCTACGCAAGTGCTGCACAAGCAATCTTGAACATTTCCTGTACAACTGAAGAGGACGACCAGCAATTGTTGCTTTCTTCTACGTGCAATTACTTGGTATTGTCTCGCTATAAGGTAGCTCCAGTGTTGTTGCGTTGTCTGCATGTATATGACATACCAAATCTGAATAACCAGCAATACTTGCTGCATTTTGGAAGATGAGAGTACTGCCCAAAATCAAAATGTTCCTGCAGAGATTTATTGATTTTGCGAATGATTCATGCTCTGATGGATGTAGATCGACTCAATCAAGGAGGGTGTGGACTCTGAATGCATCCAAATGTGGGCCTAGAAAGGACTTGGCTGAACATATATTACACACAAATATATATATAGAGAGAGATGCAGGTTTGTGTATATAAATATACATTTTCAAATGATGTTGAATCAAACCAAGACTAGGTGTGTCATAGGCTCAACGAAACGGCTCGACTCCATATAAACCAAGTTCTCACCTGAATGTTGGACCGAACCAAGCTGGCTCTGGGTGTGCTCGAACCATGACATGTGCTTGCAACATTAGACAAGCATCAAGTCAATCCATAAGACAGAATACGCACCAGATGCCAAACCCACCTAGTGCATGATGGTTCAGGACATGGTCAAATGTATGCTAGGCATGTGATCCTAGTTGAGGGCAAATATCTGCAAGCGTGGAAGGCCTCCCTGGTAAGGGTTTGGACTGCTTGAAGTTGGATGGCTGGAGCAGGGATTAACGGTGAGCATTATTCGGTGTTAGCCGAATAACTGAAGTTTGCAATTTGGTTCGGTTCTATTAAAATCAGTTTGTTGTAGTTCAGTTTTTTGGCTAATCCTATTCTCGTTTCAGTTCTCATAGATTTAAACCCGAACTGACTGAATAACTGATATTTTAAACACAAAACCTAATTATTTTCATGATTTAGATTATATCAACCACAGTCCAGCTTATGTGAGAAAGCTTGACACTCTCCTGTTGCTTGACCAGATACATAAAACCGTAGTCGTAAAGCTCTAAGAGAGCGAGACTCCTTTTCTTTGGCCCGAGAGAGAGAGGCAACTGAGGAAGCATCTGGCCATCGTGGGCGTGTGGGTTGCCATCATCCGCGTCACTCCTTACGTCCTAAATTACCTCTTGGATTCCAAGGAGGAACTCAAGCTCGCACTCTGATCCGCGGCCTTTCCGGTTGGTATATCGATCTATTTCTTTCCCTTATACGTCAGCCTACATTTTCGTGGGGTTTTTATTCCCTGTTCTTAATTCATCACCTGGAGAGAAGAATTCAGCCTTATGTACTTCTCGTGAGATTGGATTTCATCCTGGGAAACGTGCCCCGTTGGGACCCCCGGGGGACGTGGGGGTGGGGCGGTGACCATGTCCCTACCGTCAGCTGCTTCATCGGCTCTGTGCCCTGATCATGTGCGCATGCCTGCTATGTGAGGCTTGTAATCCTCCCCAGGTTCCCCTTCCCCTCCAAAAAAAAAAAACTCGTATTTGAGGCGGCATGATGTCATAAACTGACGAAATGAACATCAGCCACTTTTTTGCTTTATTAAAAATTTCGAGCAACTCTGGGAGGTTCTGGGGCGTCGGAACATATGACGTGAGTCGCCGCCTTCTCTCTCTCCTCTTCGCGGATACCCTAATACCATTTCCATATTGACCCTCTCTTTGTGGTGGCGGAGAAGATGTCTGAGAGATTCTCACCAGCCTTGAGATTGACGGATTTGAACGACTATATCGCGCCTTCCCAGGCGTGTATCGTCTCTTTTAAGGGAACTAAGTCATCTACGAAACAAGAGGTTCGAATTCTTCATCATTACCGTTTGTTGTATTCTATACGTGTTTCTGTGCTTCCCTTTCAGGAAAAAAGTTCTTTTTTCTTCTTTTGATTGCTCGCTTGAACGTGTTAGGAATCATTGTTTAAGCGCGATTCTGAATATTGTGTTCATTTGCAATAAACACAAAATTTTCGTCCAGCAAATACTTCGATACATGGTCAAATCGAGATTGAACTTCACATAATCCCAATCAGTACGTTTTCAATTGTTTTACAAACTAAGAAAGAGAATGCTAGAAGAACTTGAATACCTAGTTGATTAGCGATGTATTCAGAATTTGATCTGGAGATCCTCCTTTTCTTTGCTTATGTACTTTTTTGTTCCTTCATGCATTAAATTTGCTCACTGATAGACATAGTTTTATTTTTCAAGTCAGTGCACTAAGAATAATCATATGGGAGAATGTGACATATTCACACCTATGTAAATGCGCGCACACACAAATATATATTCATACATATGCATACATATATATATATACATACATACATACATATATACATACATATATACATACATACATACATATATATATATACATACATATATATATATATACATACATATATATATATATATATATATATTATAAAGGAGTTGCTTATGCACAATAAACAAAATATGCAATAGTTAATCAAGCAATATTCAATGTTGATCAAGCAATGTATAAAATGTACAAAAAATCAATGTTAATCAAGCAAGAGTTTAGCATGAAAGTTGGATATGAATTCTAGAGATATATCATTTAAGTTGGATCTTTGTAGCATTTAATACAGTTGGACAATGATAAGAACGATAAAGTTGGTTAAAAATTAGTAGTTTTGAAGTCTACGGTGATGATGAGATTTGATTAACATGATCAAGAGACAAAATTGTGGGCTTAAAGAGTATGCGCCAATAGTTCACTTAGACTATTACCCTACGTTGGTATGGAGTTTGACATCTGATGCGTTAAATGTGTGTTATGATTTGTGTGATAGAATGAGAGAGTTCAATATCAGAATACAGACTTTAAAATTGAATAAGAGATAAAGTGAACAGTATTTGCATACAACAAGCAAGGATACAAGAATAGAAAGCAGACGTGAAAAGATCACCCATATCTACAAGAAGCTGTGTGGCCAAAAATAAAGAATCAATTGTGTTAACATGAACAAAAGGGTTGTTACTGAACATTTGGTGACCCATAATCACTTACTGCAGTCATAATCAACGTTCAATATTCATAAACCAATGATGGGATTGGGTACTCCAAATAAGCAGATAATAGATGGATATTTAAATATGGAGTGACAACATTTAAGATTATTAACGTAATGTATATTTGTTCGCTGAACACGATATATAATTATCTTCAAACAACATAGAACACTTATCTGAAAATTGATTGGTGAAGAGTATTTAAAAAAGTATCAATTTGGTTACTGGTGGATGGTATAACTCGTGAAGGCTATAATTATTTTGGGGCTGTAATTTCATTTGATACAACTATAAGAAAAATCAATATTTAAGGTCACTTGCTATTTCATGGGCATAAATAACCATAACAAATCTATTATAATTGGTTGTGCTTTGCTTGGAGTTGTAAAGAACAAATCTTTTATTTGGTTGTCTAAGGAGTGGTTAAATGCAATATGTGGATTGGCTCAATTATTACTTATCAAGATCCAACTATGAAGGCAATAATTAAAGAAGTTCATAATGTTGAGTATAGATATTCCTCCCAGAAATATATTAAGGGTATGAGAAGTACATCGATACGATCTTATCAAAGATCATTCACCAATTTGATATCAAGCATTGTAAGAAATAGTTGTATTATCTTAAGCTATCTTTCTTTGAACTCCTCTTTCCTCTTTAACTGATAAAACCATTTGTACCATTTGCGTTGGAAATTTGGACATTGTCCACTAAGATATTTTGGAATCTTTTGCAATATGTGTTGTTGAGATGGATGACTGGTCATACAAGAAAATACCGTATACATAATGAGGTTATTAGAAACAAATTAGGAGTGACTCCCATGGAGGATAAAATGAGAGAATATCGTTTAAGATGGTTTAAACATATAAAAAGAAGATCAAAAGAAGAACCTCTAAGAAGGTATGAAAAACTAGATTTGGAAAGTATTAAAAGAGGTAGAGGACAACCACAAAAGTGTTGGAAAGAAACAATAAAGAATGATGTAGCTTATTGTGAGTTAACTGCTAACATGACACATGATAGGGCTCTGTGGAAACAAAGAATCCATGTAGCCGACCCCGTCTAGTATGGGAAAAGGCTTAGTTGTTGTTGTTGTTTGTTTTGCAATATGTGTTGCAAACAATAGGAATGAACTATATTCTAGGATACTTCTTCAATTGATGCCTTTATAGCAAAACATGCATTAATAGTAATTGTACTTGAACCCTAACCACACATCACATTCAACCGCCTCTTAAACAACCAAATAACTTATTCTTTCTTTCCATCTCAAATAAGTCCTATTAATTTGTTAAGATTCAACCAATCAAGGGAACAAGAGGTATGAAGTGTTGATTCTTCCTATAGATAGTGCCAAATGAAAATGCTTCTCAAAATAATAATAGTAATCTTCACCAGCTGTACCATCCATCCAAAAATAATTTGATACTTGTTTATCTTTATCAATATGAACAGCATAATAGAATTTTGAATCTGATAGATCTTTCTTTATCCTGAAAATATTCAAATTCAGTTTGCCAGTGAATTTCTAAATAAACGTTCAAAGATAGTATATATATATCCAAACTAATGAATGAGACATTTTGAACGTCATTTATATCTCATTACTTTTTATTAATAAGTTTACATGACGTCACTTAGACTAGAATATCCATCCATTATCTTCTTATTTTAAATGTCCAATTATTTCATTGATTTGTGCATGTCTAACTTAACAAAATATTCATAACAACCACTTTTTTTTCATTTAAGCGGGCAAGCAGCTTAAGCGCTTGGGGTCCTGTATGAGCGCACTTAAATCGCATATGCGGGCTAATACTCATGCATTTGACATCATATGTGAGTATGCTTGTGCACATGGGTGCCCGCATGAGGGTTTTGTGTGTCCATATCTATATCTATCTATGTATCTATTTAAATATAAATAAGTTTTATATATATATATATATATGTGCACACACACATTTATGTATATGTAATCTATGTATGTACATAGTTGCTTAAAGTGCTGCAGGTCTGAAGCCGTAATAAATAGAAATATCAACTCTCGTCCACTACTATAAATATGCCCGACATACTCCAGTACTTCAATTGTTCTCAATCACCTCATGTCATTTATGGCATGTATGACATTTTGGTCATCCATAGATTAGTTCCGTACACTGTACCTGCAAAAAATTGCATTGCAAAAGTTACATGGATCCTTTATGTTTAGATAAGAATTGTTTGATACCCAAATTCTAAGGTAAACTATCTGATCCTATCTTTCGTTAGAGTTGACACATTGAAGTTATTTGTGGACCTGTACTGTTTCGAAGTTGAAGATTGAATCTAGTCAACTTCAATGAGTTATTTTTTATATCTACCTTGATTGATAGAAATAAAGAAGGGCAACCCAAGGCTGCCACTTGCCATATGAAAAGTGATCCGTGAAACACCAGTGAATGTTGATTTGATGAAGATTGAAGAACAAAATAATGAGAAGAGTAATGGAAAATGGAATCGGGTGTGCAGGCTCTTCTGGCCTCTGCCCCTCTTTCTCTTTCTTCTTATTTCTTTTCTCTAACTTGCATCAATCGGCTGATAGGGTTTTCCCTTTATAACCAGCATTACAAATGAATTTATTACCTAAGTGCCATCAATGAAATCTTTTTTAAAAGCACCTTTAAAAACACCACTAAGAACGGAACTTAAACACTAATGACAACTCTAGAACAAAACTTACAGAGTAAAACAACAATAAAGAAACAACAATTAATAATTAGATCCTTCAACACTCCCCCTCAAGTTGGGTGTAAATATTGTTATTATACCCAACTTGTCACTTAATGTGTTTAATATATTCATGCAATGCTTTAGTTTGCATATTGATTTTTTGATGTCACGTGCTCCCGCTTCAACTCCTTAGTATTCACACTGTCTCTAATAAAGTGACAATCAATCTCTATTGTTTGGTCCTTTCGTGATAAACTAGATTAGATGCAATTTGTATAGTTGCCTTACTATCACAAAATAAAGGAATATGTTCTTTCATCGAAAATTCAACTTCTATTAACAATGGTCGTAACTATACAACAACAACAACAACAACAACAACAACAACAACTAAGCCTTTTCCCATACTAGACGGGATATCGTAACTGCATATGTGAAAATTTTATTCCAAAGCCTATGTAGAAGCTTGAAATAATCTTTTCAATCTACTTCGTTCTTGCGTGAGTGTATCAGCTAGTTTCACTTAAACTAGCAAAATTATACTTCTGACTTCATGGAGCGATTGTGGAGAAGCGGGATCTTTTCGTCTTAGGCCTTCTTAACCGATGCTCAGGAGTCAGCCTAGACGCTTTGAGGATTAATTTTGAGAGGGTGTGTATTTTCAAAATTCACTTAAAAGGCAATTTTAATCAAACAAGTCGTGCACTTGGTTTAGGGAATGAAAATTTTTCAAGTTCTGAAAAACATAAACTGGTTCTATTTTCAGAGCTTGGTTTCAGACTTTTTTGAATATTTTAAAGATCTCCAAAATTCATGAAAAATTTACAACATACAAAGCTAAATATGAAGAATCTAAGACTATTTTTATTTTGTTTTATGTATTATGATTTTACAAAATTAAATCCTAGAAATGCCTTTGCTCAAACGTTTCAGAATGTTCTCTTACAGAAACACAGAGGTCTAAAGAAACCTCTATATTTCGGTGCATAGAGCTCCGATTTCTATGAATTTAGTCTTGTTGGAAAGCTATGGATGTCAGCTTTCCAATGAGACTAGTTTCACCAGATTTGACTCACTGCAGACAAAGTTATGGAAAAATTACCCAACCTCTGTTGCAGGAAACTCAGACTGGACAGACTTAACTCTGAATTTGGCCGATCTTCCTCTATTTTATTTACGATACTACACGGTCCTAAAATTCTGGAAATTTTTATTATGAGTGGGCTTGTGTGTGAAGATTCGGTGTTCTAAATTTCAGATCATTCAGAGCAGAGGTTTGAAAATGAAAAATACAACAACAGACATATGCAGGATGCTGAAAACAGAGTTTCAATTTCTAAAACATACGTGAATGCATTCATCTGAAATTAAAAGCAAACCACAACTCATTTAAAGTAAATAACTGAAGGGAAATGAATGTAAATGTATTTATAGCTGAAGCATAGAGGGGATTAGGAGATATAAAAGGATATATCATATAGAGAGGTAGAGAAACACGAAATCAAATAAGTAGAATGCATAAATGTAAAAGGAATGAAACGGATAACATTTCTACTCTATTACAACATAGGGGGAGACTAAAGCTCTATTAATAGAACCCCTTTTGAATTGAATAAGAAGAAGGGATTAAGATCAGCAAAAAGGAATAATTAAACTTACACTTCCTCCAACAGACCACAGCTTCAAGGAAGGGGACAGTTCCCTTCTCTCCTCCTTCTCTCTCTCTCTCCTAAGCCCTAAGCTCTTCCTGCAATGCTAGAAACAACCCCCCAAGCCCTCTATTTATAGGCCAATGGGGGGGGGGCTCCTAGAGCCTTCCTTGATGTGGATTGGACAGGTGCCTTCTTGGCCCAAGTCTTGATCCGATCTTGGGTTGGTTCCCATAGCCTCCAAATGGTCATTTTGTGGTCCCCCTTTGGTGAATTTGGCCAGCTTTGATGTGGCCCATTTCAGTCCAGCCAAGGTGAACTCGCCTAGTCAAGGTGCAACCCATTGCTTCGAGGTGAGTTCGGCTAGGTAAGGTGCGGTCCCTTGCTTCGATTTGGCATGGTCCGGCTAGGTTTGCTTGTTGAGCCAAGTGAGTCACAATTGGCGAAGGTGTCAACCCTAGTCCCTTCACGTGTTTGGGTTGGGTGCATGGTTAAGGTAAGTTGGGTCTAGGTGATTGGGTTAGGCACGGCCAATGTAGTTTGATCAAGCCGTGTTCAACCAACAGAGTTCGACCTAGGTGACTTGGTTAGGCAAGGTCAAAAGGTGACTTGATCAAAACGAGTTTAGCCAAGGGAGTTCGGTCAAGGCTTGGTCAAGCAAAATCGAGGTGGCTCGATCAAGGTTGGCAAAGGGGTTTTGGTCGAGGTTTGTCATGGTGACTTGGTCTAACTCAAGCCAAGGTGGTGTGGTCAAGCATAATTAAGGTGTGTTTGATCAAGGAGTGTCCGGTCAAAGAGGTTTTACTTTACCAAGTGGGCTCGCTTGGACTTGATATGGTGATCGGTTGGATGCACCTTGATATGGCCCAACCAAGTTCGTCTTGGGGCAGCTTTGGCCTATGATTGGTGAAGACTTTGCTTAGTTGGCTCCACATTTTTTGTCTTTGTGGCTTGATTCACACGAGCCCCGGCTTGATGCAGGCTTGACTCAACTGTCGCCTTGATCCTCGCTCCCATCTTGATTTGTTCCTATCCTTGATTTGATTTGATTTTCATCCGTTCCTCGCTTTAATCTTCTACTAGGTCGGGCCCTGAGTCTTCTGCATTGCTTTCGCTCATTGACTTTTGATCCGTGCTGCATTTCCTCAGCCTCTTTTTTTCAAAACTTGATTTCAAACTTTAAAATCCCTTTTCGCTTTTATGAAAATTTGTAAACTGTATTAAAATCCAGAATTTTGAAAACAATCTTATTGTTTTGAAAAGTCTGAAGCAGGCTGGGCTATATTTTGAAAACATTTTGGGTGTTTACAGATGCCCCTCTTTGGCATTAATCCAAATTCATTTGGATAATGGCAAAGAAGAAAACACCCCTTTTGCTCTTTCTTCCCAACTTTTGACTCAAGAGTATGGATCTTTTGGTATAGCATCCGTTTTCTTGGGCTACATAAAGGTCTTACTGATAGTAGGAATAAATGATTGTATTAGCCAAGAGCTTACCAATGCATCTTCTTTTGACTATCGTTTGAAGTCTATAGTGTCTTTTGTGGGGCAAACTTGCGTGCCCTTGATGATTTCTACCTTTCCTCTTGATTTTTGAACCAACACTAATGATCTCGCCCATTCTCTAACTTTATGTTGGTGATTTGAAATGGCTTTATTCTTGAGTCATTCATACTTGTTGGATTCTAAAATTCTTCTTTCAATCTTACCTCCATATATTCTCGATTCTAGCAGTCTTTACTGTCCGTTAGCTAGTCGCAGTTTGGCTGATTGTTGCAAATTGTGCACTAAAATGTGTTAAGCGCCCAAATACCAACTATCATATGTTGTCCACACTCTACCTTCATTTTCTTGACAAAATTAGTGACCACGCTTTGTACCATGTTGATTTGATGAAGATTGAAGAACAAAATAATGAGAAGAGTAATGGAAGATGGAATCAGGTGTGTAGGCTCAGCTTCTGGCTGCCGCCCCCTCTTTCTCATTCTTCTTATTTCTGTCTAACTTACATCAGTCGGCTGGTTGGGTTTTCCCTTTATAACCAACATTACAAATGAATTTATTATCTAAGTGCCATTAATGAAATTTAATTTAAAGGCACCTTTAAAAACATAACTAAGAACAAAACTTAAACACTAGTGACAGCTGTAACTAAGAACAGAACTTATAGAGTAAAACAACAAAAAAGAAACAACTACTAAGAGAAACAACAACTAAGAATTCAGTCCTTCAACAGTGAGAAGCAAAATATTCTCAAAAATGCCCTGAGGATAATTGAGAGAATAACGAAAATTTACAATGCAAATTAAAGGTTGAGTGATAGAAAGAGGATTGAATTGAAAATAAAGTATTGAACTCTGACCTTTGGTAAAGTTTAGAACTTGAACTAGAATTTAGAACATACTAGGTAGCTGCTTATGCTTCTTTAAGTAATTAAAACATATTGTATCTCCACTGGCTTTGTGATATGAAGACTTCAAAGTTACAACTTAAATGTTAAGAATATCATAGGATACTAGTTTTTTTTGTTGTTGTAAGAACAATCATATATAAGCATGAAATGCATATGTGCGTGCATCATATGTATAGAACTTAAGAATATTATAGGATACTAATTTATCTTGTATGAATAACCATGTATAAAACATGACATGCATATCCATATGTACATCATATATGTAATTATGTGTGTATGTGTGTCTAGATATATTATATACACACGTGTTTTTCATTTTTAGGCATGTTGTGGGATTCTGGAAGAACTGTTTTGAGAACCCTGTGATGGCAAAAAGCTCCATCTTGGGGAATCTTGGGATTCATGGATGAGGAAACTGTGGAACTTTGTTGTTGAATCTATTTTATGCTGTGAAATTGGTGCTCCTGAATTCTGATTTCTCACTAGTCACTTCTATCTACTGCCCCTGGAACTCCTACGCCTTCACCTTTTGGTTCATTTTGCCATTTCTTGTGGTTGAAAGTTTGGCTATATCTTCTTCTTCCCTGCCAACTTACTCCAAGAGATTGAACAACCCTCTCTCTCTCTCTGTGTTGGGGGGCGGGAGGGAAGGGGGAGGCATACCATTGTGGTTCCTTTATTTGTATACTTTAGCCAGAACCTGATCTGCCCTTATGGAATATTTCAGTTAGCGGCATTTCATCCTAATAAAGTTCCTGCTGCATGTACATGTTTTTTGTTGCTAAAGTTTTGGCTGTAGATATTGATCTATGAACTTTCAGAAAGTCGACGTCAGTATCTAACTATGTTTGATTTGTCTGTTCATTTGGCAGCGTCAGGTGAACTTGCTGCCTCGTAGTGCTCCTTCTCAAAATGAACCAGTCAAAATTAATCTACATGATTGCTTGGCATGCAGGTTCTCTAATCTACATTATCACCGTGGTCTTTACATTTGTAATTTGTTATATTTGTGATTCCTTATCTCACTGTCCTTAGTCACAACAGCAATGATTACAATCTTAATGGACATTGTAGATGTTACTTTATTCATTTTATTATGGAATTTCCATGTATACAAATTTGGTGTGGTAAGTTAATGGCACATGGGATCCACATAGTTCCATGAATGTATCAAAAATTTGTCATAATATGGACATTGATGTTGGGCATCACAAAGTGTCTATCACAAGTTTATTTTCTGACATGCTACTGATTTCTTATGGTGAATATATTGCTGTTCACAATTTCTTATTAACGTGTCATTGGCGTTCTTGATCCTGCAGTGGTTGCATCACTTCAGCTGAGACTGTCATGCTTCAGCAACAAAGTCTGGAAGAATTCCTTTCTCATCTAGAGTCAAAAGACAAGTGTGTTATAGTTTCTCTATCACCCCAGTCAAGGGCATCCTTGGCAAACTATTTTGAACTTTCCCCTCTGCAGGTACCAAAATTGTTTAAACAAAATTTATACCCAATATATGGTGTGACTTTTGGGTTTTTGTTGACATTTTTTGGTATAATGTGGTTCTATCTATGCTATAGAACTTGTTCTCCTATTTTGCTTTTAGTTTGAGCATACTTCCGTTATTCCATCAAACAGGCATTATTTAAAAGCCTGCCTCAGGTGCAGTTATACATATGTTCCAATCTGTAGCATGCAACAGCTTCGGCTGAACGGTTCTTAGCGCACTGGGCCTGCTATTTATATATTTTCAAAAAGCAGCAAAGCTTGAACAAAATAATCAAAACTACGAATTATGTTCTTACACTAAATACATAAGTTTCCTAGTCAGTGAAGGCCATTCACCAACCTGCAAATGAGAGACAAGCGTCACAGCAAACAGTCACTGTAAAAAGATATGCTGGGTAATGTAAATGATACAAAAAGTGTTTTGAAGAGGGAGAAACCAAAACCAAAAGTGTCACTTGTATCAATATCTCCAACAGAAGTTGTTCTGCAGAGCCGCAGGAACAATAACATATTGTTCATTTACTCAACTTCACACGCTCTACATTATCTCCATGTTATTAACTTATCATAACCATATTTAGCAATTATAGTTGCCTTTTCCTAAATGCTTGCTGATTCTTGACACTATATTATCTGGTTGACATTGAGATAAAATTGTCATTTTGTCGAATTGCTGAAATCTTGTGAAAGTTGAATGGACTTTCCCATAAGTACTTTTGTTATATTTGTCCGTTTAATTGTATTGCTATTTTGAGTTCAGTAAGATATGTGATGGCTGTGCAAAGTTAATCATGGTGCAATTTCTCAGGTGTACAGGAAACTGACTGGTTTTTTCAAGTCGTTAGGAGTGAAGGCTGTATTTGACACTAGCTGCAGCCGAGACTTGTCTCTGATTGAATCGTGTCATGAATTTATTGCGAGATACAAGCAGCATAATTCAGTTGGTGGTGGAGAATGTGGACCACTCCTTCCAATGCTTTCATCAGCATGCCCAGGTGCATTTAGGTGCATTTCTTTTATTGGAGACTGGTTACAAATGGAAACTAAGTCCCTAGGCATTATATGTGTGGAAACTTTATTGCTTGCACGGTTTTGAGATGCCATCATAGGCTAATCTCTCTTCCATGCATGAAGTACAAAGTACTCCTGAAATTTATAATATTTAACTATCGGGGAAAAATGTGTGCCTGAAGTCAGCAGAGAAGTTTAAGCACGTCATCTCCCTACAAAAGAAGCTTTTCTTGGGGTTTAACGCTAAAGGGAATTATAATTCTGCCTCACTTCCTACTCTTTACCAGTACTTCAGTGGTTTGATTGACCAGCAACCTGGATTGGTAGATTCCTACCAGTTAGCTTGGTGCACTATTGGTACATACATGAAAAAAGGTGAATAGTCAATTATGAGGTTTTTGCGCATTCAATGTCTTTATGATCTTGAAGGACTTGTGGAAACCAGAGCTATTGAGCTCAAGTATAAGCAATATTTTTCATATCTGTATGGGCTGAGTTCTGCTTATAATTTTTGCACCTGTCGTAGTTGGGCCAAGCTTTGTACTTGTATGTAAGTATGGGCAACATTTTCCATATATGTACATCTATGTTGTCAATAGTGGGTAGTGAACTGTTAGCGCTTGACCATAATATAGCGGTAGTGGGGATATAGCGGATTTAGTGGTACACTATTATTAAAATTTTAAAACATAAGATATTCTAAAAAATAATAAGAAATGTATATCCAACAGATATGTGAATGCAAATCAATCTAAACCATACATACAAATAAATCTAAATAATACATTCTACACCAACAAAAATAATTCTACACTAACAAAGGCATTTTCAATTGCCAACTTAAACAAACATTCATCGTTTACAAACAAGGAAACAAATATATACATGTAAGCAAACTATTGCAACTAAAATTTAAGCTACGTAAGCAACTAATTGCCCAAAATAAACAGGAACTAATGTAAGAGAGGTACCTGCTTATGTATGTATCCAATCTGATATAGGTTATTTAATATAACAAACGTGAGAACAACACAACATCTTTGGTGTCTACCATACAAATACAACATATACAACAACAACAACTAAGCCTTTTCCCATACTAGACGGGGTCGGCTACATGGATTCTTTGTTTCCACAGATCCCTATCGTGTGCCATCTTTGGTGTCTACCATACAAATACAACACATACAAATACAACATATACAACAAAATATTAGGGTGGAAGAGGAAAATACAAGACAAAGACAAAAAGGAATTGAAAAGAATGAATAAGTGGTGTAACAACAAAACATTATATATAAGAACTGTAAAATGTCAAATATGTCAATAACACTATAAGTTCCACAAAACATCCAAGATATGTTACAAAAGATAACGTATTAACATGTAGGTGAGGCCCTGCCTACAACTGGAGGAAACTAAGGCTGTACAAGCTAAAGACAAGATTAATGCCAGAACTATCAAGTGGAAATGGGAGGCATAAATAAGAAAGATAAGAAACTGCATTGCAACTTACTGAAATTAACTTTATATATATATATATATATATATATATATATATATATATATATATATATATATATATATATATATATATATATATATATATCAACAAAAGCCAAAGTCATGGCAGACCATAAATGCCAACTAATGCATTTTGATTATCACAACAGATGCAATTTGGTTTTCAGATAAAAGTAAAATGAAATCAACAATATCTAGATATAAGCCTCATATATATATATATGTGTGTGTGTGTGTGTGTATGTATGTATCTGCAGATATGCAGAGAAATCAATGATTACTGTAATAGATGAAGAGAAAACAAATGAAACAAGGAAAAATGAAGAAGGAAACAAAACAAAGAAAAAATATAAAGAGAAGACGAAGAAAGTATGCAGTGGAAACAAAATAGATAAAGGAAAATGGAGGAAAATAAAAAAAGGAAAAGAGAATAAAAAATGGAAAAAATAAAATAGGGAAAAGGAAGAGAATGTAGAAACAGGAAAGGGAGGAAAAAAACAAGAAAGAGAGGGAAGAAGAAAAGCAAACAAAAGAAGAAATAATGAAAGAAAATGAAAAAAGAAAAGGGGAAAAATGCACCTGACTGTGACCTGTTCACTGTCACCGGAATTCTTCGCCTTGCTGAAGACACATGGTTAGAGAGAGAGAGAGAGAGACTAGGGTTTACCGTGGCAGGTGGGAGTGTTTTATGAGGGGTAGGTTTTCAGTTTGACAGGATTGACCCAAATAAGCCTTATTTGGGTCAATCCACTGTCCGCAGATAGCAGCCATTTTTGCTGTTTTTCTGCCTGAAATATCGTTTGGGGGTCCATTAAAAATGCTATTGCACGCTATATTGGCCGATATAGCGTGCAATTGATAACATAGATGACATAGATGTACATATTGGGCCAAGTTCTGCACATATTGGCAGCAGTTGTGATGCTGTTATAGTTATGCTTCCTATTGCTTCATATATTACTAGACTGCAATTTAATATTTCTGATTGCAATTTTTCTTCATTCAGGTTGGATATGTTATGCTGAGAAGACACTTGGATCTTACATCTTGCCATATATAAGCACTGTGAAAAGCCCTCAACAAGCTATGGGGACTATCATTAAACACCATCTTTGTGAGAAAATGGGACTGAGGTAGGCTTCTTGCCTTCATTTATGCACTAGTTTTTTCCCTCCTCAAATTGTTACGATGAGTTTATGCACGCAAGGGTTACTAATTGAGGTACCTGGTTTCCTAAGGTTCGTATTATGTAGGTATCCTGAAAGATTGGTTATGCTTCTCAATAAACTCATGAGAACAACGTGGCCAAGTCAAAACCAAGCCATTGCATAAGGATCATTAGTTCCTCTGAGCATGCATGTGTATGCATGCATCCACACCAGTGGGTTTGCATATTTATTTTTCATGGGCCAATATTCTGGTCTAGCCTTTGACTCGGACTTGAGCCTCTTGATGGTGATATCTCTTCCAATCGCCCTTGTCTTAAAATCTATAGACGTGTCAATTCAGTAACTTTGGTATGTATTTTCATATCCGTGAACATTTTTTTCCAGAAATAATATGAATCGATGACTAGAACTTGTTCTCACCTTGCACTCTATGTATAAAAAAAAGGTGAAAAAGATATTTTTAGGATAGTTAAGCCTAAAGATAGGAAAACTAAGGTTCTTACTTTGTAAGATGCATAAAAAACGAGGATAAAAGATTCTAGTGGTAACTGATGATAATAAAAAGAGATGGAAAAATTATTTCATAAGCTTTATAACGAAAATATAGGTATCAAGAAGAGTTAACCAACTCAAAAGAGTATATAAACTACAATTTCTATCGATATATTCAAAGGATATCCTTCAAGTCAAAGTACATATGTGGGATGAGACACTATTTTTATTAAAGTATGAAAAATCCTAGGAGAGACGGATCTTTCTTGGCTTACAAGATTATCCAATGAAATATAGAGAAACCAAAACATGCATGAGGAATGGAGGAAGAGTACAATATACCCATATATAAGAACAAAGAAGAAATTTATAATTATAAAACTATTGAGGTATTAAGTTAATGAATTGAGAAAGAATTATTGAATGAAGGTTGAGACAAGTATCGAGTACAACGGATAACCAACTTGGATTTATGTTAGAGAGATCTACTATTAAGACAATTCAACTATTGAGACATTTAATGGACCATTTTAGAGCAAAAAGAACTTTTATATGGTATTTATTGATTTAGAAATAACTTATGATAGGGTATCAAAAAATATTCATCGAAGAATCGTAGAAAAGAAATGTATCCCATTCATGTACATCAGACTTATAAGAGATATGTTTGATGGTGCAGAACCGTGTGTGAGGACTTATGAAGGAATAACGGATTTTTTTGAAGTTAATATTAGATTACATCAAAAGAGTCTTTAAGTATGCATTTATTTACTTCATTATTGATGGGATAACAAAGCATATAAAAGATGTACTTTGGTGTAACATTGTGTTAGTGGATGGAAAAATTAACAATAAATTAGATGGAGAAAAACATTATAAAATAAAGGCTTTCAACTTATTAGAACAACAACAAAAGTGTTAAAAATACAAGTATGAAGGAGCCATAGAAGGTTTGTTTACAATGATACATTTGCCATTAGCAAGCATCTAACGGCTAGAAAACTAGCCATTGGATGCTTGTTGGTTGTGAAAGGCTAACCCAACAACTACTGGTTGGGTCCTGCTGGCCCCGGTCTTACTAGTTTCGGTCTTGTTGGTCCTGGTCTTAATGGTTTGGCCCTTGTGGTATGGTCCTAGTGGCCTGAGTCCGTTGGTACCTCATTACAAACATAAACTTATGGGCTCTATTGGACCAACTCTATTACATTTTAACACCCCTCTTCAAACTTACAATGTTTATAATGAAAATTTGTTTCAATCGTTAAAGTGTGAACCCACACTGATTGTTTCAAAAGGATTTCAAAAAAGAGTATGTTCAACTACGAAAGTCTTTTTCGAAACTTCCATCTTGTGATCTTCCTTAGGACATACCTACAACAAAAACTTATAAAATTAATCTCAATAAAATTATTAAGATCTCGTAACTCCAAACATGAAAACCTATGTTTTCAAAAAGTTCTTTAATAGAAAACATTGATCATCAAAGTAGGATTGTCAAATATAACAAATAATTTCATGAATCACTACAAACACATGGTATTACAAAAGGGCCTTAGCATACCAAACAAGCTTTAAGGTTAAACTCAAATCTGACTTTTAAGAACAAAGTCGAACCCAAACAAGCTTTAAGGCTTAGCTCAAACCATCCAAATCAAACAAGTTTTAAGGCTAAGCTCAAACCATCTAAATCAATCAAATGCTAAGGCCCTTAAATAACTCACAATCTCAAACGTTATTCTATGATTCCAAGAATAAGATAATCCATGAAAATGATAAAAAAAGGTTTTAAATATATACGAAAAGATTTATAATCAACTTAATATTTTCCAATAATCTTTTCAACATAAAATGTTTGTCTTAAGAAACTAAGAATTCCTTTAATACAATTTTTATCATTCACACAAAATGATCAAAATATAGCAAATGAATAGTCAATACTCAAGGCAAAACTCTTTTTATACAGTATTTTTAAATACTTGTATCAAGCACAAGGGTATCAAGATAATAATAAGTGCATTTTCAATATTAACTTATCTCCAACCAATAGTCAACAATATGAAGCACCTTAATCACAAAGGTCTTCAATAAAAGGCCAACAAACGTGACATATAGCCACAACACAATGATTTTAATCGCATGAAAATGCAACTTCAAAGTTATCAAAATCACAAATTATCAAATATCAATAAGTGCATCTCCAAACATTGATTGATCTCCAACCAATAGCCAACAACATAAAACACCTTAATCACAAAGGTTTTCAACAAAAGGCCAACAAAAGTGACATATAGCCATAATAGAGATCATAATCATATAAAGAGATGCAACATATTGTCTAACAAATAACAAACAAAATTTTCTTCTAAACAAGACACTAAACAATTAATCAAACAAATGTTAAAAATCAATAAGTTGGAAAGAGCACACCGGAATGGACTCAAATCTAAATACCAAGGTCAAATCGGATCAAGATATAGGCCCAAGTCTGGATCCAAAACCAACAAATATCTCATATCTACCATAGAACGGGTCTAGATCCAAGATCGGATCCACGACCCATCTACATAAGTCTTTCTCCTCCCTTCCCTTCTCTCTCTCTCCCTCTCTCTCTCTCTCTGACCTTCGTCGTTACCAGTTAGCCACCGATCATCTTTTGCTCACTGTCCAACTACATCACCAAGTGAATCTGCCATCGCCACCCATTTCCTCCATTTCGCCTTTAACCACCACTATCGACAATCGCTTGCTGCCAACCCTATCCCCGTTCGCTACCATTCTCCTTCCCGTTGAAACCCATAAACCCATATCTTCTTCCTCCTCTTCCCCGCTCTCTAGTCTACCGCCAGGGGTCGCTGCTACCGAAATCCCACCACACGGCGTGTCCTTTGGAAAAACCTTCAATGCATTCAGCGACATTATGGCATTTTTTAGTGTTGGTTGCATCTTGCACGCTATCGTACTAGTCTTGCAAGGACGATATAGGGTGCCGCCACAGGGTTTGCTTTTGCCCACACGCCGGATCAGCTTCTGGTTCTCTTGCAATCACAAGTGACTCTGACTCCATCGTCACCTCGTCACCTTGGGGCCACACACTCTCTCTAAGACTCCTAAAATGGCTCGCCGCTTCAGCAAGCCATTGTTGTGGGATTTGACTTCGATGCTTATCTCTCTGTGAACCTGGGATGATTTCATCTCCAACATCTACTCTTGTTGGCCATGGCGGTGTTTCACCTTCTATTATGTCTCCTCCTACTTCCCCTTCTAGTTCTCCTCTCTCTCCGGTTGATATGGCATCAAATCATAATGCTAACCCGTACGTTTACGCATTCTCTCCTCGCCGGAGCACAAACTCGATGTCGGACATGCTTGTGTTGCTCCAAATCAACATAGCAAAGAGTGATTTATGCTTTTTTTATGACGAGAGGAGCGAAATTAGACTAGCAAATGAAGATTGTAGTTGGAACCTTTGCTTGCAACGGTGCCATATTCTCCAACATCACAACCACCTCCATTCCTGAAGGCTTTAATACCATGTTAAAAATACAGGTATGAATCAAATTTTATTCAGTAATCAACCATAGAAGGCTTGTTTACAATGTTGCAATGATGTGTTTATATACATAGGAATTTGCCATTAGCCAGCATCTAACAGCTAGAAAATTAGTTGTTGGATGCTTGCTGGTTGTGAAAGGATGACCCAACGGCTACTGGTTGGGTTCTGTTGACTTGGTCCTATTGGCCCCGGTAAGATTGATTCTATATTTATGTTTCTATAATTTTTTACTTTTCTGTACTTAGATTTATGTAGTTGGGTTGTATGGATTCCAAAGAATCTGATCCATTGGGAGTCGAGTATGATTAGTGTTACTAATCAAGGGCATTTCAACCTTTTAAGTTAGAAATTTGTATAAATAATGCCCTAAGTGTAGTTAGTGTGTTAAGTGAATGAATAAAAGAGAGAAAGATTGCGACAACCATGTGGGTGCCAACCTCTTACTTCTCCAGATTCTTCATCGTGTGGTTTATTGATGATTTTCAAAGGTATGTGGGTTGATTTACATCATGGTATCAGAGCCTAATCTAGAAGATTAGTGTGCGTGTGAGACAAATTCCAAGATTGGAACCTGCCTAGGGCAGCGCAAATTGGTTTGGTGCAAATTCATGAGTTTCTGTTTGAGCAGGTTAGTTTATGCTATTTTCTAGCAAGATATTTGTTTGTGTTCTAAGAACAAAAAAAAAAGGAGGAAGATTACGATCAACCCTAGAGAAAGGGTACAAATCTTATTATGACTAATAAAGGAAAGATGAGAGATGGTTGTGAAAACAGTTCCTCGGACAAGGGCGAGGTGTTTCAAATTACAAACCAGAAATTAGATGGTAAGAACTATCTTCAATTGGCTAGATCCATTGAACTAGCTATAATGACAAGGGGATAGTGTGATTACTTAACTGAAGACATTCCCCAACCTCCTACAATGAATCCTTTCTATTCAAGATGGCGTAAGAAAAATGCATTGGTTAGCGTATAGCTTATACAATCGATGGTACTATCAATAAGCAACACTTTCATGTTCCTTGAATCAGCAAAAGATATCTGGCGGTTTAGGATGCCTATGCTCAGAGAAAATATAGATAAGAAGTATGATATTATCGAGAGGATTCAAAAGTGTAGATAAGGAGGAAGATCTTTAAGTGAGTATTATTCAAAACTTAGAGGTTTATGGGAAGAATAACAAAATTTCAAAGTTGTATGCAAGAGCGCAATGAGGAATTTGAAGAGCGAAAAGTGTTTGATCTTTTGTGGGGCATCTCATTGAAATATGAGGTTGTGAAAAATAATATTCTTAGTAGAGAAAAACTTTCCTCCTTGAGTACATTATATTCTCTTTTACTGCGATAAGAAGATCGGAGGCATCTAGAGAAGGAAACCAAGATTAATTCAAAGACCACTGCATTTGTGGGCAGAAATACCCTAACTCTTTATTTTGTCGTGGGAGAGGAGGATATGGACGTGACAGAGGTAGACTACCACTTACTCCAGAAGAGAAAGACAAACTAACTTGCTCTCATTTTGAAAAATCATGACACACAAAGGAGACATACTGGGAATTAGTGGGCAGACCTACTTATTATCAGAATAGGCCCAATAAAGCCTATTTCGGCAGTGACCAAAGTGAAAAATAGAGTACAAAAAGTAGTGCAACTTCATTGGCCGACATAAAGAAAGAGATTAAGATGCTTAAGGCTCGTCTGATTGATTTGCAGGCTGCATCCAAATGGTTGGTCGACGAGATTTCTTTGATCATTGACATGGTCTCAAGCTACTATGACATCCATTCTCATTCATGGCTAAGGGTAATGTATTTATTTCACTCCAGGATATGGGTCATTAATTATGGTGCCACTGATCACATGGTTGGTCTGTGAGATTTCTTTGATGATTATCAGTTGACTTAAGAAAAAAATAATATTAGGTTGGCTGATGGATTGCACACTCCCATCATTGGAAAAGGAAGTATCATTGCACCTTTTGGAATAATGAAAAATATCCTACATGTTCCAAATATATTTAGCCAATTTATTATCACTTTTTGCCATGACACAAGATCTAAAATGTTGTGTAATTTTTTATTCTACTAGATGTTGCTTTCAGGAACTGAGGATGGGGAGGATCTTTAGTCATGGTAGTATGAGGAGAAGTCTATATTTCTATAAGAAAGTCAAAGGAACAACTTTGCAGTCCATAATCATCACAGAAAAATAAAAGAAATAGCTACATTTATGGCACCAGAGATTATGACATTTACCTTTATCTAAAATTAGGATGTTATTGCCTGAATTTTTTCATTGTAATTACTTGAATTTGAACTGTAAAACCTGCCAGAAGGCTGAACACTATCGTGTTTTATTTCGTTTGAACGAAGAAAAATCTTGTAGACCATTTGAGCTTGTCAATTATGATGTTTGGGGCCCATGTTCTATTACTTCGTTATATGGTCACATGTACTTTATTTCATTTATTGATGTTTGTACTAGGTTCATCATGATATATCTCATGAAAACCAAAGATAAGGTGAAAAATAATCTTCATATATATTGTCAGTTTGTGTATACTCTGAAAGAAATAACAAACACATTTTAGAGGTTGCTAGAACTCTTTTGATTGGTTACAATGTTCCAAAATTTTATTGGGGTGAAGCAGTTTTAACAATAGTTTTTCTCATAAATCGTATGTCTAGAAAGGTTCTAAATGGTAATACTCCATTTCATTCCTTATGTCATCCCTAGAAACAGTTTCATCTACCTCCACCAGTGTTTGGGTGTACTTGCTTTGTATATATTCACAATGGCTTAAGAGATAAATCAGATGCTAGATTCGTTAAATGCATCTTCTTAGGATATTCTTCTACTCAAAAGAGGTTTAAATGTTATGATCTTGAAAAACAAAGATCATATGTGACGATGCATGTTACTTTTCACGAAGATACACCATTTTATGGCAAACAAGAAGTTCAACCATCAGATCTTCATTCACCGACTCTGTTACCTATTCCACCAATTAAAGATTGACCAGAGTTTGAAAGAGAAGGAGAAGAGATTCAATCTTTATAGGAAAAGAAATGACATGTTTATACTAGAGGTAAAAGGAAAACCTTCCTCTCTCATAAGTTTGCTATCCTAGATCAGAATCTTCACCCTGAATCAGATCTGGTTCCTACTTAGGTAACTCCTCTAAATTCTGCTAGTGACTTTGATAATTTACCTATTGCACTTCAGAAAGGAAAACGTGAAAATGCAAAATATTAACTACAAAAGATGGTCTCATACATTAATTATCCCAAAGAGTATCAGTTGTTTGTGGTGAATGAAGATACTACTTATATTCTTAAAACATTTGAAGAGGTAGAGCAACATTGAGTAAAAGGCAACCATGAAAGAAAAAATTGCAACATTAGTGAAAAACAAGACTTAGGAACTTGTAGATTTACCACTAGAGAGGAAAACTGAGGGATGCAAATGGGTGTATTAAGTGAAATACAAGGCCGATGATAATATAGAAAGGTACAAGGGCAAGTTAGTGGCTAAAGGTTATAGTCAATCATATGGGTGTAGACTTACCACTAGTCAGAATTATTCTAAGTGTGGCTGTCAATCAAGAATGAGACTTATGACAGTTGGATGTGAAGAATGTTTTTCTTAAGAGGACTTTATGAAAGATATCTACATGGACCTACCACCTGGTATGATCAGAGAAAAAGTCAAATAAGGTATGTAAACTAAAGAAACCAATTTATGGTTTTAAACAATCACCAAGAGTTTGGTTTGAAAATTTTAGTGGACTCCTCCATTAATACAATGTCATCTGCAAATAACATACACCAAGGTACTTCATCTTTAATATGTTTTGTTAACTCATCAATCACCATTATAAATAAGTATGGACTTAAAGCTAATCCTTGATGTAACCCAATATTAACTTTATTCCTTCATGATTCCTCACACATGTTTTTGCACATCATACATGTCTCTTACAAGGTTAATGTATGTCAATGGGATACCTCTTTTTTCCAAAGTTCTCCAAAGAACCTCCCTTGGTACCCTATCATAAGCTTTTTCTATATCAATAAATATCATGTGAATGTCTTTCTTTTTTACTCTAAAATGTTCCATAAAACGTATCAAAAGGTGAATCGCTTTAATAGTAGATCTACCTGCCATGAATTCAAATTGGTTCTCTATTGTACTTGATACTTGTCTTAACCTACGTTCAATAATTCTTTCCCACAATTTCATAGTATGGCTCATTAACTTGATACCTTGATAATTCGCACAATTTTGAATGTCTCCCTTGTTCTTATATATGGGTATAATGTACTTGCTCTCCATTCCTTGGGCATCTTTTGGTTTTTCCATATTTCATTAAATAGTTTTGTGAGCCAAGTGATTCCTATTTCTTCTAGTATTTTCCAAACTTCTATAGGAATATTATCTGGTCCTACCAATTTACCACCCTTCATATATTTAAGAGCCTCTTTGACTTCATTCTTTTGAATACGTCGGTAGAAATTGTGGTTTATATACTTTTCAGATTTGGCTAACTCTTCGAAGCTAATACTAACATCTTTATTTTCATTAAAAAGCTTATAAAAATAGTTTTTTCATGTATTTCTTATATCATCATTTGTCACTAGAATTTTTTCATCCTCGTCTTTGATGAATCTAACATAATTAAGATCTTTAGTTTTCTTATCTCTAGCCCTAGCTATCCTAAAAATATCTCTTTCACCCTCTTTTGAGTTGAGTTTTTTATATAAATCCTCCCAAATTTTAGCTTTTGCTTCACTCGCGGTGGTTTTGGCTTCCTTATTTGCTTTCTTATAAGCCTCTAAAGTTTCACTAGTTTTCTTAGCATAATGTAATTTGTAACATGCCTTCTTTGCCTTGATTTTATTTTGCACTACTTCACTCTACCACCAAGCTTCTTTTGTGCCGGTACACCTCCCTTAGATACACCTAACACATCTTTCGCCACTTTCCTAATATGTATAGCCATATTGTTCCACATATCACAGGGTGTACCAACATAATTCCAAACATGTCCTTGAAGGACTTTTTGTTTAAATATATCTTCTTTCTCGCTTTTGAGGTTCTACCATTTAGTCCGAATAACTCGATGCACTCTTTTCTTCTTTGTCCATTTTTTTATTTGTAAATCCATAACTAAAAGTCGATGTTGGGTGGTTAAGCTTTCTCCTGGAATTACCTTGCAATCTTTACAACATGCTCTCTATTTTTTTTACAAATAAAGTAGTCTATTTGTGTTTGTGATAAGCCACTCTTATAAGTAATTAAATGTTCATCTCGTTTTTTGAAGATTGTATTGACTATAAAGAGAACTTCGACACGTTGACCACACCCATTCTCAGCCTCGACACGTCGACCGTGTTGCAATTACATGACACTGTTTGGTGCCGCATCGACACGGTGTTGGTGTCGCACCCTTGTCGAGGCCGACACTTCACCTCCTAGAGGTGACATAGGTTACTATATATGACATGAAAATTAAGATAGCGTTATATCCTTCAAAATTTAAAAAGTTCTATATACTTAAAGGTCAATGTTTTAAAGTGATAGAAAATTGATAGTGATGTTAGATATAGAATTAATGCAGGTTGGTTACAAGAAAATATCATTAAGTTGAAAGGTAAATATTATAGAGCAGTAATTAGACCTATTGTGTTATGTGGTTTTGAGTGTTGGGAAGTTAATTATCAATATGTGAGGAAGATGTGTGTGATAGAAATGAAGATGCTGAAATGGATGTATGGTCACATAATAAGGAAAGATCGTATTCATAATGAGATTATTATAAACAAACTGGAGGAAGAGGAAGACAAAGAATCCATATTGATAGCATAGCACAAACTGTTGAAAGGAAATGATTAAGAGTGATCTAGCTTTTGTTGAGTTAAATGTTAGCATAGCACAAGATCGAGTTCTTGGAAACAAAGAATCCATATTGCCAGCTAGTATGGAAAAGGCTTAGTTGGTTTGTTGCTTGCGCCCTGCACATGCTTGTCAAAATGAGGTTCATGATCAAGGTGAAGGATTCTTATTTCATGGAACAACTAGCTGAAATGGATTTATAGTCTCTTGCTTTTATGATCTAAGTGTTTGCCATTTTATTACCTGTGTGCTGCGGTGATGCATCAGTAGGCCTTTATTATGTTTTAACATTATTCTTATCAAAGATGCATTGAAAACTTGTCATTTATGTCATAACATTGTAAAGGACTTCTGCATTTTCTTCATTATACAAGCAGATGGAGGGTGTTGTTAACAATCTATTCACAAGGATCATGTTACCTTTTGTTAACAATCTTGTCAAGCAGATGGAGGGTGTTGTAATAATTTGTTGGTTTCTTCTTGTCATCTGACGAGTTTTGAATGGGTAATTGTGGTAGACCAGATGAAGTTTATCATGTCACCATCATGCCATGTTATGATAAGAAGCTTGAGGCTGCAAGGGATGATTTTACCTTTACCCTTGAACGCCAAGGTGAAACCAACCAGGAGGCTGCAGGCCCAAGGATCGCTGAAGTTGACTCAGTTTTGACATCTGGGGAAGTTTTGGACCTTGTTCAGGTTTCTTGCTCTTCTTTAAGCGATTCATGTTTTGTCTGTTGTATTTTTTTCAAATGCGTGAATTCATGCTATGCTGATGCTGTATGCTCATCCTCATTTTCGTAACTTTCTCTTTGTTGGCTGTTGCAGAGAAGAACTATTGATTTCAAGTCCCTTGAGGAAGCTCCTCTTGATAGAATGTAACACTTACGAAGTTCAATCCCTTTGAAAGTGAAAAGTCGTTTTGATTCTTGAATGATAAATCAATCAGTTCTCTATGAGATTTCAATTTCTTTTTCTGTGTTATATGATAGGTTAACAAATGTTGATGATGAAGGTCAAATATATGGTGTTTCTGGAGGCTCTGGCGGATATGCAGAGACTGTATTCTGTTATGCTGCCAAAATGCTATTTGGGAAGACTGTTGAAGGGCCTGTTAACTTTAAAATCATAAGAAATTCCGACTTCCAAGAAGCAACTTTAGAAGTAATTGCTCAACCTACTTATTTTACGTTAGAGAACAATTATGTGTTGATAATTTGCACTGCTTGAGTCATTACTGTACTTGATTACATAAGCTGTTGTTGTAGTCAACGTGAAAAAGTTACGATTGGAACTTTATAGTCTTGCATTATAAGAACATTACAAATTTGAGAAATTGGAATATTGCCGGAACTCACTGAGCTACTCATGCATGTCACTGGTCAACGTGGCAAGTTTACACATAATCATGCTCTTGGTATGTCAAAACAAAAGCACAATGCAGGAATGCTCTTTGATATTGTGGCACATCTGAGGACTCATTTGTTTGTGAATTATGATTTGTTGGCTACCGCAAAATTATTGAACATAATCTTCGATTTAAAATCTACCAATGTGTGTTTTTGCTTAATGCATTCATAAATCATAAATGTAGTCCGCTACTTGCTTTTCATATATTGAGGTTCTAAAGAATGAGATTCTGACATTGGTTATAACATGGCATATTTGAAAACCTGAGTTGCTATGGCTAGAAGTATTGCAACAAGTGGGAAATTTTTGTTGTTCCTACTATGGTCAAAGCAGGTTTGCTGTGTATCGAGCATAACGCATGATACATAATGATACATATCGTATCGTGAGGAAAATTTTTACATTACACTCATTCGTTTCACAAGGGAGGGGGTGGCACCGTACCAATACGAGTTGTATTTCCTGTACGGACCCAAAACTGTATGTAATGTGTTTTTTTCGGGGCTTGTCTTGTAAAGCTGGTCCCTTCCTCTCTCCAACGTTTCTTGCTGCCTGAGGGAATTCTCGAGTTGTTTTGAGTGAATTCAGCACATTTGGGCTTGATTTTCAGCTGATTTCCATTGCGTTTGGCTTGCTTTCCACTCTCCATGAGGTATATTTTTCTTTTTGGGACATTTGAGTTATGTTTTAAAGTGTTTCATTTGCATCGTTTTAAACACCCCAAAGCATTTTTTCCAGTTTCAATGGCTTCTTCTTCTGTTTTCTCTGCTCCTTACTTCCACTTCTTCTCCTGCTTTTACTAGCCCTCATCTTCAGGATGAAGCATGGCAGTATGTTGATGTAGTAATGCATTGTGATTTGGAACGACCTATTCAATCATAATCTATAGATGCATCTTTTGCCTTTGACATTTTCCGAAGAGTGGAGGATTCATTTGGATAAGGAGTTATCTTGCGGGGAAGGAGAACCAGATGGTACCATGTCATATGGTTCTACCTCAATTAAAGGTTGAGATGGTGGAAGATTAAGAAGAGGACCTTGCTTGATCAGTATAGGGAAGTTTTGGGAGCTGAATATCCAGATGGATATTAGACGTTTCTTTTTAAGTTAATGTTATATAATGTGTAGTACCAAAACTTTGATGTTACATAGGTTTAGACAACAATTATATGTAGTTTGGGCTTGTGCTTGATTGATATTTTGGAAATGAACCTGGCATAGTATTGTGGGATGGGTGGCTTCTATTAATAAAAGGGTAGGTGATCTGTGGTATGAATTTTCAATGGCATGTTATAAGAAATAAATTGATCGAGAAACAGGTTGCAGTAATTGGTTTATTCTATCCTTGCATTGATCTTCAATATTTGAATATCCTAGATTCTGAGTTACTGTGTATGGAAGTATTATAACAAGCGGAGAAAGTTTTTGCTGCTCCTACTATGTTTAAAGCAGTATTTGCAATGTTGTAAAAAGTGTATCGGTATTGTATCACACTGGGCACTGATACGCTTGTATCGTTCGATACGGTGTAATTTTTTATTTCTTGATAAAAAAATTAATAAATTCGTAAAAATTGAAAAAATTGAAATTAATGGACAAAACATATATAACAAAATCGAATCCAAAAGCTTGATTTGAAGCAGATAATTCTTAATAAATGACTATGACTAAAAAAAATTAAAATAGTTAAGAGATTGTGAGAAGAGAATAACAAAGTTAAATCTCATAATGAAGAAGAATCCATATCATAACATGAATACTGAATACGTTTTAATTAATAAACTACAAAGTTACAACTTAGAATCATCCATACCATAACGTTACAAAGTTACAATTAAAAGTTAAAACAATCATCCACAACGTGGATCATACTACTACAACTATAACTAAGCCTTTTTCCATACTAGATGAGGTCGTCTACATGAATTCTTTGTTTCTTTTATAGAATCCATGTTAAGTCCGATAAAGTTTTACCTTGGTTATCGGAAGCCTAACACAACCCTCCTTTTTTCAAGCTTGGGACCGGCCATGCAAGGGTGATCTCTTACATAGCCAGAGTTTTACAATGTGGATCATAATCAACAAAAACATTATAATCGACATAATCAGGATCACCATCATCATCTCCTCTCTCTTCCTCCACAATTGGATCTGCCCATCTAACACCTTTATCTTCATCATCATTAAATTAATGGGGTCCCCCTCTTCGACCCAATCATAAAGAATATCAATATTTTTGTAGCTTAACGGGTCATATGGCACCTTCTTTGCCCTTCTTGCATCCTTTTGTTGTAAAGAAAGAATATCCAAATTATAAAGAATATCAAATGCAATATAGTCTCATCAATCATTCATTATTAATAAGAAAGAACTAGGAAATAATAATACATATTTTTAAAATTGTTACATTTGCCTTAATTTCATATTATATGCAATGTATACCAAATCACGCAGTCGAGCATGCTCCAATATGTTCTCTTTTTTGTGTGAATGCATTAAAAAAAACTTCAATTTCTCTTGCACTGTTGCACACACTCGAATTGCATGTTTGACTCAATATACGTTGAGCAAACCTTGCCAAGTTTGGTGCATCAATTCCAAAGCGAGCCCACCATTCATCTGAAATAAAACACGATAATGATTAATAAGAAACATTCAAAGTCAATCAATTAATAACTTAAATGAATATTAATAAAAACACAATACCTCGTCGCATTTGGGAGCAGAGTTGGATTGCAATTGGCCTTCCAAAATCTCCAATACTCTTGCATATACTTGCTTAATTCTAAATGGATATTGCAACGAGTAGACGAATCTTATACAAGGTCAATTGTATTTAATATACCATTTTCTTCATCGTCTACAAAGTTGGGAGAAAATCGAATAGAAGGGTTAAGGAAATATGCAGCAACATACAAATCATGATACATTTGACGGTTCCAGCGTTCATCGATTATCATCCAAACCTTTTTTATAAGTGATCTCTTGCGGTCAAGGTTTGCTTGCATATTCAATTTGGCCTTATCCATAGCATCATATATATAAGGCATAGCAGACATATCTTCACTGTCCACCATCCTCATTACCTTAACTAAAGGTACAGTCATCCTAAAAAATTTGCTACAATTTTTCCAAAAATCAGCATTGAAAACATCTACCACAACAATCCCCTTTCTCTTTCTGGATCAACTAATAGAGTCTCATTCATCATATGCAAACAATTTTTTCAATGCATTTTTCTGTATGACAAGACTTTGTACAGTTATGATATTCGTAGCAAATCTTGTCAATGAAGGCTTAATCAATTCCCTTTCACCTGTATGGATTCACATCAAATGTAATACAAAAGAATGATTATAAATAAATTTTGTGATATTTCTGCATGCATCTATAGTCCCTCTTATTTCATTAATTGCACTCAAATCTGCAAGCATTAAGTCTATGTAATGTGCAACACATGGAGTCCATACTAAGGATGCATGGTTCACCTCAAAATCTTACCAGCTACACTAAAATTTGCAGCATTATCAGTAATGAATTGAATATTTGACACTTACATCTTCAACAACTTCAAAAATAGGGAGTAAATTATCTGCAATTTTATCAATAGAGACAAGTCATATGATTTCAAAAACAGTGTCCCCTTGGGACAATAGGCCAGAAAGTTCACCAAAGACCTACGTTGATTATCCATCCAACCATCAATCATAATAAAACATCCCGTGTCCTTCCACGACTCCCTAAATTCAGAACTCTCTACATTAACAATATCAACATATTTCTACAATAATGTACCCTCAAAGCATGATAAGTAAGGACTATAACCCGATCACACACTGGCAATAGCATCTATCATACTTTGAAAAAAATGAGTTTGCAACATTGAAAGGTAGGCAATTTTCATAAAAAAAAATCAGCACACTTCAAATCTACTTTCTCAATTACCTCATTTGAAGTCATAGCAGATCTAATGCCTGACTGAGTTCTAGAAGTCGTATGTAGGAGAAAATGAAGACATCCCACTACCACTACCTCTGGCTATGGCTCTGGCTCCTCCTCTAGTACCCCTTATAGACATCGGGCGAGTAGGAGCTCTTTCAGTAGAATAAGATTCAACTCTACTACGACTATCACTAAAACCTGCCCTCTTTCCCTTTTCATGCATTCTCCTCCCCCCTTCAGTCGTCTCTTCTTCCATCTCGTTGCACCATGAAATTCATCATCATACGTGCCTTCATAAGCATCTTTAAATGATTGAAACATATCTTAATCACCTATTTCTATCATCTCTCACCTTTAATCTCTTTTTTTCCTTCGAAGCATCAAATAGCTGATCAATTTCGTACTTCACTGCTTCGAAAACCCGAGAACAAGCACTAGCATCCTTCTTGGTTTTTGCAAGGTAGTGTTTCGTACGAGAAATACCACCATATTTTACTGCATTACAAAACATGCACTTGTTCACACCAGGGTGCAATATTTTCATGTCGGATCAACCCGATCGGAAGCAATTAAGATGAGAGTGGAGAATCAAAAAGAAGAAAAAGGCTTTTTATAGGTTAAGAATCACAAAATCTTTAAAAAAACCCAATTTTTTCAAGTGAAAAATCGAGTAGAATGCAAAAGAAAAGGGGTATGTCACGAATTTAACAAAAGCCTTAGAGATGAAAAGTTGGATTAGGTGAAACACTTAAGAATCTTGTGAATAAACCACGAAATCAAAAGAACAATAATGAAAAAAGGATTTGGGAGCAAGAAAATAGCGTGAAAATGGTTTGAGAAGAAGCAAAAATGATTTTCGTAACTTCGGATTCTCATAATTTATAAAAAAAAAAACAGCATTGACTCGTACGATATGGGTTGTGTATCATATGATACGGTATGATAGAATATTATATCGTACGGTACAGTACAATATGACACGATAAATCACTTATTGTGATACGTGTGCCTATATCGTACCGTATACTCGTACGATACGTGATAAAATAGTATCATATCATACGATACAATATGATTTTTACAACATTGAGCATTTGTACGAGTTCACATTTATCCCCTGATATTTTAATTTTTATACTGAATATTGGTTCCTTGAAGTTGAATACTAAATCCCATGACTAGGGATCTCCTTCCCTAATCTATCACTGATACAATTCCTACTTGCTTATCAGTTCCCAGGATTTTTTGAAGCTTTTGGGGAAGTTCTCATATTGCATCCCACCTTCAATTCTTTACTGTGTTAGCTGCCTAAAATCTTGACAAGATAAATAAAAGAAACATTTGAAAGTAGTTAACTGTATGAACGTTAACTGCAAACGCTCCACATATTTATTGGTACCTATTGACATTTTCTCCAGAATGCTCAAGTATAATGTTATTCTGATGCCTTGATATCCTTGTATCTGTTGCTCACTGCAGGTTGAAGGTAGAGTGGTGCTAAAGTTTGCACTTTGTTATGGATTCCGGAACCTGCAAAATATTGTGAGGAAAATCAAAATGGGGAAATGTGAGTACGACTTTGTGGAGGTCATGGCATGTCCTTCAGGTCCCTACCCTAGAACTCCCTTTCAAGAAATTCCGATGATATTAAGAATAAAAGAACAATGACCATAGGAGTACTGATGTTTGTTATGCAGGGTGCTTAAATGGCGGTGGTCAGGTCAAATTGCCCAAAGGGCAATCAGCGAAAGAGACCCTCCAGTTGTTGGAAGGTTTATACATGCAAGATGTAAGTATTGTCTCAGACATTACTTTTGTCTCCTAAATTTTTGGCTTGGTTTTAGACTTCTATACATATACATTCTCTCGAGAGCAGCCATGTGACGCAACTTTTTCTAAGAGTAGCTTCATCACTGGAAGCTCCTTGTGTATATTTTATGAATATGTATATGCAAGCGAATGCACACTTTTAGAAACTGCTCTAGTTGCTGGTGATGGTGGTAATCCAGGCAGCAACTGATGGTAGTGGTTGTGGTGAAATAGCAGTGGGTGCTCATATTGATAATTGCAGCAGCATGTGATGGTGCTGGCAGTGTTGAATGGTGGTGGCAGTGAATTTAGCGGTTGATGGTGGCCGTGATGATAAGCCATGGGTGGTGAAGGTGTGTGATGGTAACTAGATGGTGGTGATAGTGATGGGATGCAAGTTGTGATGTTGGTGGGCTGCAGTGGGTGGTGGTAGCGGTCAAGGGGTAGGGACGGCTCTGAAACAAGATATTAGGAGGGTAGTTCTCAGAAAAGTAACTACGCGGAGGTTTGGGTCGGCTAGGGAGTGCAATATGATGACTTGCAAGGTCATCTTTCCCAAATACTTTTTTTTTTTTGCTTAAGTTTGGAGTTTTGGTGGAATCAAGTGATTCATATCGTCAAATGTAACAATTCCAAATTCCACTCCTATCAAATGTTCGGCTGCCAATACACCTAGTGGTACATTTGTGTTGGAAAGATCATTTATTTCGTAGAAGTTCAGCAAAATTTTGCATTCCCCATCAACCAAGTCTCTTCATTTTTGTCCATGTTTGTGACTTGCAGCAAGAGGCCTTATGTATGTGGCGTTGGAAGTTCCATAGGCGATGCTAAAATTGTAGCTTGCCAAAAGCTTGTAATTTTTCCTCTTAAGCTCACACTAAACCTTTTCCCAATATATGATTAGTAGAGATCAAAAGATGATATCAAAGAAAATAAACTAATTTGATAGAAGACAACTGACTGAAATAACTATATGAAATAAATAAAATAGTTCATCTCAAATGACATGGCGCGTTACAAAACATATAGATGGAGTGATTTGATTATAATCCGTTGACAATGCATTATAGAGTGAAGCCTGATGATACCAGAACTTTTCTTATTAAACAACTCTCATATGCACATTTTATGAGCTGAGTTCTTGTTGTATACTTGAAACTCAAACCTTCAAAAGAAAACTCAAGTTGAGAAGGTGCTGATGTAGGAGATCGACGTAGAAGATTGGTGGTGAAGGTGATGGTTGCTGGTGATCATTGATGATAGGCTGCAGGAGGCGGTAAGGCTTTTGTTGATGATTGTGACAACGTGTGGTGGTAACTAAACTGTGATAACAGTCATAGGATGTAATAGTTGTGTTGGTGGTGGTCAAGGTGTAGTAGCCGCTGTGGCAGTCAGACAGGTGTGGAGGGAGGTAGCCTTCAGAGAAATAACAACGATGAGGGGAAAAAGAAAGGTAGGTGGGCACCTATTTTGGTTTGTATAGCTTGATGAAACAACTCATTTTACTTCCCTTGACCTTAATCAAGCCTCTTCCACATTAGGTGTCATTGGCCAGAGTGCAACGTGAAGACTTACTAGGTCACCCTGCTCAATACTACTTTTCGTGTAACCACCCTTAAATGTGAAGTTTTGATGGTTTGGGGTGTCGGAAATTACATCCTCAATCAGAATCAGTGAAGTTTTGCACTCATTGTCAACTAACCCTCATCCTTTATGCAGGCTTGGGACCTGCTATGAGAAGCCTCATCAGAGGTGGAGCTGAAAGTTGCATAGACAATGCTAAAATCGTATTTAGTCAAATTTGCAATTGTTCATCTTAAGCTAATATTACAACTTTTTCCCCATATATAATTAGTAGATTTAAGAACGAAATTAAAGAAAAGAAACTAATTTCCTAGAGGTTACAACTCACTGAAATAACTCTTTGAAATAAATTAAGTAGGTCATCCCAAACAACAAATACTGGGTTGTAAAGAGTATCGTTGGAATAGTCTTATAATTCATTGACAATGTGGTACAGAGCGAAGCCTGAAATTACTTCCATAACATGGCATTCGTAATTGATATTCATCTCTTGTGCACATTCGCATGCATATCATGTCTTGTGTACTCTGGTGTATGTTGTGTTAATTGTCCTGGTAATTCAAACATTTTGAAGCACATTCAAGTTGATAAAGTAAATCCTGATTTAGAAGATTTATGGCCTTCTTTGCAGGTACACGTTGCTGATCCTTTTGAGAATCCCCTAATTAGAAAACTTTACGAGGAGTGGCTAGAAGGAGCTGGTTCAGAGAAGGCCCGACAGCTGATGCACACGGAGTACCACGCTGTAACCAGAAGTTTGACTTCTGAATTAAATAATTGGTGATTGACTGATCCTCGGTAGAATTGTGTACTTCTAAAAGATCATTTGTTGGCAATTCAGTTAATCTTTCATTCGATGTCCAATGTATATCCTAACAATGACCCTCCTGTTACTGGGAGCAGTTTTGAAGTGCAAGAATAAGCTGGATAATGGTTTTCATTCCTCGCGTCCTTGCATATAAATATGATTGGCATCATTTATTTAACTGGTTTGTTCATCTTTAAGACCTGCAGGCTACAGTTTTTGACAAGCTCCACAAGTTGAGAACTGAAACTATCAATATTGGGATTATCGTATTTGACTTGTATCATACGAGGTATTGGTTTATCTTCTGCTGTATGACGCAGTATATATTAACTTTATTCATTAAATAAAGAAAATTAGAGCATAGGAAAAAAATTCTTAAACGGATGTTAGACTGATTATTTTCTGGGCCTAGTGCAATGATATTTCGTCTGACTATTTTGATGGCAGTCCAAGTGACAGCATAGGTGTCACTGTTGTACTACTAGGCCCTGCTATATCTTGTAGCTGCTAGTGTAGCGTACTGAAGCACGGTACAAAAAAATGCAGCAGTCACGTAAGTGGGGGTTAAAAATATGTGATGTACACTTTTTTTTTCTGGGGAATTACTATATGCACATTTTTTTATCACTCACACATTTTACATTTTAAAAATATCGAAAATACTTCTTTCTTTTTACTCAGTGATTGGTATTTTATTTGTTTAGTTTGGTGAGAGTTATTGTTTTTTTTGCTGTAAAAAAGTACTCAATTGTTTTTTATGAATTTCATCGGAGTCAAATGAAATAAAAAGAAGAAAAAAAATTTGATTTGGTTGATTTTCAGATTTTTCTTGATTTTGAAAGGTTGTTTTTAGTAATATCTTCTTATTTTTTAGGTTTGACTTGTGTTTTTTAAGTTTTTTTATTTTGGATGATGTTTCATGAATTTTGAAATTTCGATTTGAAATGTAGTCTAAGTGTGTCTTTTTTAAGAAATGATGTTTTTTCCTCGTGTCTCCCTCAAGTTGTCATCATGTTTAGAATCTTATATTTTTTATATATTATAGAATGACAAATAACATGAGTGAAAGCACTTATAATAGAATCGGTTAAAAAAATGATAATTGATCAAAGTATATATTATATCAAGACTAAGAAGAATGAAAGTTATTTTAGTATACTAGATGATGTATTCGTTGATTGGTTGGTCAATAAGGTAGAACAATAGTTTATTAATTACGAAGGTGATGGATTTGATTATTTATTCATGTTTGTGGTATAAGATGTGTTTAAGTCACAATAAACTTATAAGAAATATTGAGAGGAAGCATAATATTATTATTATTCTTTGTTTGTAGAGTAAAGACAACAAGTATGGTATGATTTTAGTGTGAATGGATGACATACAAATTGAGTAAAATTTGATGTTAAAATTAGTAGGTGAACGGATACTGAAAAGGTAACTTGTTCATTTTTATTTATATGATAAGCAATAATTGAATTGAATAGAGTGAATGAAACACATAATCACCTTTTAGGCTTATATCTTGAAGGGTATATTTTTGCGGGAGATTGAGTGACTTAAAAGACCTTATAAAAGTCATTGTAAATTGAAACATATTTTGACGTAATTTGAAGCGGTTTGACGAGGCAAATATGAGTATGACAAGGTATATTTATAATGCATAAAATAAAATTTTAAAGGAAAGATAGGGATTCATGAAGTGCTCTACAACTACTACGTAAACTAGACACTCATCAACATCATACATGGCATCATAAAATCCTTGATATGGATATTGTTAATGATATTGTATTTGCACATTCTCATTTCATATAATTATTACACGTATTTTCATGAATATTGGATTTGATAACACATATAAGACAAACATATAAGTGTTTCACTTTTATTTTTTAATATTCACTTGTATATAGTGTTTAATGATTATATATATTTTATATTTTGCATGTATAAGATGTATTTTCTTGAGATTATCGGGTTAACATCAACCTCCAAGAACTTATGTAGTCTTTGATTTTATAAATACGAAAAAGAAAGAGAATTATGTTTGGGCATTGAGGTGTGTGAGAATTACGTACTTCAAGTAATTTTTCACGTGTCATCTGCAGTGATCGTGATCTGGTTTTGATGAATGCCATCCAAATAATATTTTCGGATATAACTCAATTTTTATGTAAATGATATATAGTAAAAAATATTGAAGTATTTATTGTCAAATTGATAAGGAGTAAGTATATAAGTGTATTTGGTGTATGTTGGAGGAAGGCCATCCACCTACCATATGACAACAGTTGTAAGGAAGCAGTGGAGATAATTTAATTGAAGTAAAAAAATTCTTGTTATACTCTATTATGTTAAAGAGCAGTGGTTTTATCCATATTAGGAAAGAATTGTTTTAGCATCAACAAATAAAATGATTCATTATGGTATTCATACAATTAATAGGTATGTGAAATTTGTTGTTAATTCACATATATATATATATATATCATTTATTATTTTTGAAACTTATAATGATTGTATATTAATGGTTGTTAGGTAGAAAGTACATATGCAATATTAAAAGGTTTAGTGATAGTTCAATTGGGAGATTTGATACGATTTGAAAACAACCACATTCATTCATAGAATTGCATACTACAAAAATGAAAAAGTCATTTGAAAAATCACAAATCATCACTATGCATTACATTGACGTGATAGAAGATTTTGTAGCAAACTTTTAGATAAGAGTATCATGACACGCTCTTGACTTTATTATAAGGAGTATAATCATGTGGAGATAGTAAGTTCATACCTAAAAACATGTCATTGTACATTTCGACGTTCACTGAGTCTTTTATGTGCTCTAGAGATCAATCTTCTCCTTAAATATAGTGAATCGATATAATTGTTAGTAGTTGATCTATTTTAAAGAAGATAGACATCAAAAAGGATACCTGATAAATTGTTGATCATGTAGGAAAAGATGCAAGAACATTTATCATAGAAACTGTTTGGAGAAAATTAAAGAACCATCCATAGCGAGATAAATTTGTTAAGATATTGCATAAGCAGTTAAGTCCACCTATTCGTCATCCTAAAGGGAGTCACCCTACTATAGCAATCAATTCTCTCATGCTAATACTTTTTATAGCACATGACCGATGGTTCTTCGATATCTCCTATCTTTTTCATATGACAAGTTATATTAATATGAAAGCGTTAAGAATTGACATACTTCGTTTCGTGAACATATCGAGTTATATACAAATGGGAGGACTAAGAGATTATATTGTATATGACATTGAGGATGGTGATTAAATGTTATTTATAATTTATATATGTAATTGTTTTTTAATTTAAATGAAAGCATAATTTCATTACAATTGTATATATTAAGGGTGAAAAGTGAAAAACAAATTTTTTTATTACAAGCATCATTTATACAAAAGAAAATTTCAAATACAAACTCCATCCTAAAATGTCACACATCCTCACCATCAATCTCATGCTCATATATGGTCAGTGTGCTCATTGGTAGTATTGTTTGTATGTCTCTAGCAACTCTAGTTATGTAGGGTCACTCGATAATGGTCATGGTATATACTCTTAATATATTGAAACTTATGCAAGTGTGTCATGTACCATAGTGAGACACTAGTATAAGAAAATAATTACAAAAAAGTTAGAATTATAATAAAAGCAAAGTAAAGTTACAAATGCTATTAGTATATATATAATTATTCATTTAATTTCATGAATAATGATGTAGCGTGTTGCCTAGTTAGAGTCGAATAAGTTAGATGTAGTTGACTGATAGAATCTTTTAAAATAAATTGATATGTCCAAGGAATGTACCACTCTATGTACAACTCGTCGTACTATGAAGGCAATGCTCAGATACCAAAGTGCTCAAGCTTAAAACAATATGAGCATTGTGTCTCCTAAGACGGTCTTGTGGCTCATATTGTACCCTATATGTCTGGAGTTTTATAGATTTATTTGTAATTAAGGGCCTTATCAACGTAATTGAGATGCCTTGACAACGCCCAAACTATCGAATTACACGATGTGTCATATATGGTTCCACAACATCTACATAACGAATGATATTTGAACAACTTATATATATTACAATTTGAGTATTTTGTAAAACTATATAGCTATCAATTAAGATGCATTGCATAAAATAAAAGATAATAATATATAACATCAAAAGTTGTGTTTAATTTAAAAATGAATAACATAGTGGTAGTTTCAAAAAATACCTACTCTACTGTCTTCAAATTCAATTGCTTACGGTACTTAATAAGCCAATCAATAAGAGATTACTTGTGATAGATATTTATTATCCATCGGCCTGCTCGTGGTTCTCCATCCATCCATTCTGATCGCATGTTAATTTTGAAAGTTGAGAAATACTCATAAATTCATGCCAACAATTAAAATATATACCTTGTTAAATTATGAAAAATGACTATGAAAGATATTGTAGTAAGCAACAATAGTACAAATACTTGGAGTAAAACGTATGTACATTAAGTTGTGCTTATATCCAAGATCTTATAAGCAACGTGACCTTCAAAGCTAGAGAGTAGCCTTAGCATATCAAGAGTTCCCTCATCCTTACTCTCTGCAATATCAATCTCAATCTCCGAGGTTGATATATTCTCCTGAGAACGTGGAGAGTCGGTTTTCGCCATAATGTCTTCTTTTTGTCGTATGCAAGGTCTCTTCTGTATGATATGCGTGTGTCCTAGATGAAGCGATGATGTTATGCCCTTCTACTCGTGTCCTTTGAGTCATATCTATATAGCAAAAAAATAAAATTAGTTCATCAAATCGAAATAAGAGAGACGTGCTTAAGGTAAAAGTCTCTTATCCTGGGGCACGTCTCGAGCTAAAAAAAATGCTGACGAGAAATCAATAAAAAATCAATCAAAATAATTAAAAAATGAAAAACCCAAAACCAAATTAAAAATTTATCTCGATAAATCGACGAATTGGTCTTTCTTATCCTCTTTTTTTATCGACGAACTGACCTTTCTTATTCTTTTCTTTTCTCTTTCTCTTCTTCTTTCTTTCTATTTATTCTTCTTCTTTTCTGTCATATTTTGGTCTATTTTTTTTCTAGAAATGACTATAAATTGAGTAATAGGTGGATGGAATAGGCTGGGGAGTGAAGAATAAATGAAGAAATGGATGACAATGAGTGGTAGACTCCGGTTCATGCAGGAGGAGAGAGAGAACATGATTTTTTTGAGTGAAAGGTACTATAATAATTAGTTAAAATTACTAGGAGTATTTTGAAAAATACCTAAAAAAGAGAGTATATAGATAATAAAAAGAGTCTGTGCGTATGAATCCTGTATTTCTTTAAAAGCTGCTTAAGGAAGTCGGATTCAACATGTGCATATAATGATTCTGTCCTGATCAGCTAGCTATTGGAATCCTGCTCCTGAAGCAAGGTCTAGATGTTTGGGCCTCGTCCACCTATTGTTTTGGGCCCTTATTGTATCAAAACTATTTAGATACTCGTTAACTGATTTATACACCAAAGCTGAACACTCGAGATACACATTGAGGGAGCAACTAGTTCAGGTACCACATGAACCGTGGCACATGTAACATTTGGCAATTGTATTAGGTCTAAGATTTCAAGCTTGCATTAGGTAATGACTTTCTCGCTGAAAAATATGAGGTTGCTACATGGATTTTGGTTTTTCTCCACCCAAGGAGATGCATAGGAGGCTTACTTCAAAGGTAAGCTAATCAAAATTGATACTCTTAATTTAATTTTATATTTACTTTAAATATATTTAGTAGTTTAAAAAAATGAAACTCACTGTGTAATGTCTTTCGTCATACTATTTTAGTACCGATTCTTTTTATCATGGCTTACTAATAAAACAGCTTTTTATTTATTATGTTTTGAGAACTATGATTTAAGCCATCCTTAGGAACCACAACCAAATCAAAACCAGAGCTGACCTATAAACCCGGAATCAGGATTAAAACTATGTTGCACAGGATCTGGATTTGAACCCATACCCAGATCCTAAAACAGATCAGGTATCAGCCATGTCTAACCCAATAACTGGTGTTATTTTGGCTAAAATGTCAAAACTAAGTAGACCGAGAATCAAACATGTTACCAGTGTTTGGCTTGGCATTGTCTAGGGCATACATGATATTTAATTTTTGTGCCATGAGATATATCTAGCATAAGCAGTTGGATACCATACATATGACCAATTTTTATGATAAAAACTGGATTAAATGTTTAAATTTCACGATGTCTCATTTCTTTTGAAAACTATACAAAGAAGGGACATTTACATGCATGACCCCCTTTAAAGCCGATATTATATATATATATATATATATATATATATATATATATATATATATATATATATATATATATATATATATATATATATATATATATATATATATATATATATATATATGCAAACATTTTAGCTGCAAGCATTAACCAACAAATGAGGACAATTGAGATGAATAACCAGAAATGAGGCCTTTTAAACCCATTTTCCACCCTCTTTCTCTCCCCGAAATCAACCTTCCGCGCTCCCTCTCTAGTTCGTGTGAGAGCCCTTTCTCACACTTAGACATGTCCAGTTCTGGGTAAACTAAAGCCGGTGGATTCGGATTACCCAAAACCTAGAACCATAACCAAACCAATTGGTGGCTGGTTATGGTTCTGGAACCGTCAGTTTTAAGGCAGTTCCAGTTTCAGATCCGGAACCGTCCCAAAACTGATTTAAAAAGTTTTTTTGGAAAACCATAAATACAACCCATGCAACTCGAACCTTCCATGCTTAGTTGAAAATGACAATCTTACACTATTGGGTCAAGATAGTTCTTGTGACTGGAAACATCATTACACCTATATATATACCTAATATATAGTTGTTATGAACCAGCCATGTCACGGTTCTCAACCTAGAACCATGAGTTCCAGGTCCCAGCGGTTTCGAGGCCGGTTCAGTTCCGGTTCGTCGGGCTGGTTCTGAACCAGCCATCTCTACTCACACCCTTCCACACTCCCTCTCTTTGTCTTGCTCTTTGGTTAATGCCAAATCCCTCTGTCATGCACTTCAACGTTCCCTCTCTCCCGTGTTCCCTCTCTATAGTTCATGCTAGAGCCCTCTTTCACATGCATGTTCTCTCTCCCTCTCTTTGGTTTGTGCGAGAGCCCTCTCTCACGCATATGTTCTCTCTCTATGTGATTTTTGTGAACTCATTAGTGGCAAGAAGGGATTTGCCAATGGTGTCATTGGATTCTTCTTGTTGGTGTTACAGGTATAAACTTTGCAATAAGGTGGAGTTGTCGGCTGTGTCATTGGATTCTTCTTTTAAGTTGCTGGCGATTGAGTTTTTCCATCTTTCTGGGTTTTCATCTTTGTTGCCTCTATCGTTCTTGCATTGTAGTATGCAATGCATACCATGTTTGATCTATTACTACAAATGGAGTTGTTTGATTAACTTGTTGACATGGTACAATCTAATGCATTTCTGAGGTGTGTCTTGCATAGTCTTGATTATTACCTCTATCATTCTTAATTATTGCTTCTATTGTTCTTCGATTGTAGTATGTAATGTGAAAACGAAGGATGTTCTTATATATGTGTATGTATGCGTATATTCATAATGTAGATATATACACATATTTCTATAATATAATCAATGATGCTTGATCACTTCATCACATTCAAGTTCTTAACTTTTTTGCCTCTATCGTTCTTGCATTTGTTACCCATTTAGGTTGCTGACATAGTTGATGTTAGTGTATCTTGCATATTCTTGATTGTGAAAGCATGTGTATCTTCATTTTTCCCAAAATCACTCTAATTTACCTTTTTTATATGCAATGTGATACATGTTCCATCATAAACACCACCACTAGTTTACTTTTTTCAAATCACATACTTTACTAATGTCTTTTGTTAAATACATGTAGAGAATTGTGGATTCGGGTCGAGGTTCATCAATCACCAATATTACAAGGTTGGATATGAACATACAAATCATGGTAGCAATTGAAATGGATGAAAATGATCACTTTGCAAATGAATATGGTAATGATATGAATGTTGAACTAATGGAAGTGGGAACAAGTATGTGAGGAAGAAAATGCATATGACGATATCCAGAAAGAAGATCAAGAAATGAGTAAAAGTCCAACACTTAGAGTCTCAACAGAGCATATGCAAATGAAGAAGTGGTTAAAATGCAAACTCTGTGGTCCCACTAGACCATATACCCTCTATTGGTATACAATTTAGTAGATATAATGATGCATATACAACAACAACAGCTAAGCCTTTTCCTATACTAGACGGGGTCGGCTACATGGATTCCTTGTTTCCACATATCCCTATCGTGTGCCATGTTAGCAGTTAACTAACAATAAGCTTGATCATTCTTTATTGTTTCTTTCCAATACTTTTGTGGTCGTCCTCTAGCTCTTTTAATACTTTCCAAATTTAGTTTTTCATACATTCTTATAGGTTCTTCTTTTGATCTTCTTTCTATATGTCCAAACCATCTTAAACGATATTCTCTCATTTTATCCTCTATTGGTGCCACTCTTAATTTGTTTCTAATAACCTCATTATGCATTCGGTCTTTTCTTGTATGACCACTCATCCATCTCAACATCTTCATTTCTGTCACAGACATCTTTTGTACATGTTGATGATTAACTGCCCAACACTCAGAACCATAAAACATGACAGGCCTAATTGTTGCTCTATAATATTTACCTTTTAACTTTAGTGGTATCTTCTTATCACAAAGATACATAATGCTCCTCTCCATTTTAACCAACCAGCATTAATTCTATACGTAACATCTCCATCAATTCTTCCATCACTTTGAAAAAATTGACCCTAGGTATTTAAAACTTTCTTTTTGGGATATGTAATGTGTGCCAATTTTAATTTCTATGTCCTCTATGGTAACCAAATGATCAAACTTACGTTCCATATATTCTGTCTTTGTTCTACTAAGTCGAAGGCCTTTGCTTTCTAATGTTTTTCTCCATAGTTCCAATTTTCTATTAACTTTTTCCTTAGACTCCTCCACTAATACAATGTCATATGCAAATAACATATACCAAGGTACTTCATCTTGAATATGTTTTGTTAACTCATCAATCACCATTATAAATAAGTATGGACTTAAAGTTGATCCTTGATGTAACCCAATATTAACTTCAAAGAAGTCTGTGATTCCTTCATGAGTCCTCACACATGTTTTTGCACCATCATACATGTCTCTTATAAGGTTAATGTATGTCACTGGGATACCTCTTTTTTTCAAAGTTCTTCAAGGAACCTCCCTCGGTATCCTATCATAAGCTTTTTCTAGATCAATAAATATCATGTGAAGGTCTTTTTTTTTTGCTCTAAAATGTTTCATAAGACATCTTAAAAGGTGAATCGCTTTAACAGTAGATATGCCTGACATGAATCCAAATTGGTTCTCTGTTGTACTTGATACTTGTTTTAACCTACATTTGATTATTCTTTCTCATAATTTCATAGTATGGCTCATTAAATACATCGATAATTCATGCAATTTTGAATGTCTCCCTTGTTCTTATATATGGGTATAAGTGTACTTGCTTTCCATTCCTCGGGCATCTTTTGGTTTTTTTATATTTCATTAAATAGTCTTATGAGTCAAGTGATTCCTTTTTCTCCTAATATTTTCCAAACTTCTATAGGAATATTATATGGTCCTACCGATTTACCACCCTTCATATGTTTAAGAGCCTCTTTGACTTCATTCTTTTGAATACATCGGTAGAAATTGTGGTTTATATACTTTTCTAATTTGGCTAACTCTCCTAAGCTAATACTAACATCTTTTTTTTCATTAAAAAGCTTATAAAAATAGTTTTTCCATCTATTTCTTATATCATCATTTGCCACTAAAAATTTTTCATCCTCGTCCTTGATGCATCTAACATAATTAAGATCTTTAGTTTTCTTATCTCTAGCCCTAGCTATCCTAAAAATATCTATGTCACCCTCTTTTGAGTTGAGTTTTTTATATAAATCCTCCCAAATTTTAGCTTTTGCTTCACTCACGGCCTTTTTGGCTTCCTTCTTTACTTTCTTATAAGCCTCTAAAGTTTTACTAGTTTTCTTAGCATAATGTAATTTGTAACATGCCCTCTTTGCCTTGATTTTATTTTGCACTACTTCACTCCACCACCAAGCTTCTTTTTGTGCTGGTACACCTCCCTTAGATACACCTAACACATCTTTCGCCACTTTCCTAATATGTATAGCCATATTGTTCCACATATCATAAGGTGTATCAACATAATTCCAAACATCTCCTTGAAGGACTTTCTGTTTAAATATATCTTCTTTCTCGCTTTTGAGGTTCCACCATTTAGTCTGAATAGCTCGATGTACTCTTTTCTTCTTTTTTCATTTTTTTATTTGTAAATCCATAACTGAAAGTCGATGTTGGGTGGTTAAGCTTTCTCCTAGAATTACCTTGCAATCTTTACAACACGCTCTATCTTTTTTTCTACAAATAAAGTAATCAATTTGTGTTTGTGATAAGTCACTCTTATAAGTAATTAAATGTTCATCTCGTTTTTTGAAGATTGTATTGACTATAAAGATATCAAATGCCATAGGAAAATTTAAAATCTCCCTACCTTCCTCATTTATATCCCCAAAACAAAAGTTTCCATGAATCCCTTGATATCCTAATGTCTCTTTACCCACATGTCCATTTAAGTCTCCTAAACAAATCATCTCTCTTTGTGGAATCTTTTGAATCACCTTATCTAACTCTTCCCAAAAAAGTTGTCTTTATACTATCTTAAAATAAAACCTGGCAAGGAGTGATTTTCATTACTTGTACCAATGATGTTTTCACGAGCCATTTATTAAGTTAAACATCCAAAGAATTCTGACTCAAATATCATTCTCTATCATTTACACCAATATAACCCCGCAAGCAGCCTTCTCTATCTCGGACAAAAATTCCAATCTTTCATATATTTTTGGATATAATGAAGTTTCAGTGTAAAATGGTGCAAGAAATCGGTGAACGCTTTAAGAGAGGAGAGAAAGGGCCTTACTGAAAGAAAATAATAAAACATCAATTAAGAATCTGAGTAGGAAGAACCCACCTAATGTTGGACGAGGCTTGGTTTAGCTATATATATATATATATATATATATATATATATATATATATATATTGTGTTATGTTATCAATTTAGTCTCTGAACAGTAATGGAATCACCAACAGAGAAGGCATATTCTTATTGAATATAAAATTAAGAATATTTAGTATAAATAATATTCAAAATTAAAATTAATTATTATCTAAATACTATTAAATATTGAATTAAAATTTCAGTATAACTCTAGTACTATTAAATTGGAATATTAAATATTAATTAATACATAAGTATTATTAAAGATTAAACTATAAATTTAATATAACTTTAGTATTATAAAATTTAACATACAATAATTATAATATTAAAGAATGTTTAATAATAATTAATATTTAGGTTTAATAATAAATATAAGCTATTGCAACATGTGATCCTGACGTGGCATCTTTACTCAACTAATATAAGTTGAGTGCCACATCAAATTAAGAATAACGGTGTTAGATACTTAGACTAAACTGATGATAAACGTCAAAAACTAAAAGGTAGCACAAAGCAGTTTTCAAACCATTACAACCAAATTGGTAAATGCAGAAACCTCAATGTATATATGTGAAGTTTTCACATTCATATATATATGCATTGCCAAAAGGACGGATCAAGGGAAACCGTGGGGAAAATAAGGGTGGTCGTCACCCCTCACTTGAGATGCCGCCAGCACTAGCAAGTGATATATACATACACACATACATACATATATATATATATACTATATGTATCGGTATTTGCATATGTATGTATATCATAAACATAACACACACAGAAAGAGAGAGAGGTGCAAATTGTTACAGAGAACACAGCAAAGGCAGACAGATTGTCAAGGAAAAAATAAAGGGAGCCTCCACTACAAGCATAACTGACCAGTATCACTCCACTTGCAAACTAAACTTTCAAAATTAAGGATATCTATGTATCGTTATTTGCATATGTATGTATATCATAGACACACACACACAGCTGCAAATTGTTAAGAGAACACAGCAAAGGCAGGCAGATGCATTGTCAAGGACAAAATAAAAGGAGCCTCCACTACAAGCATAACTGACCAGTATTACCCCACTTGCAAACCAAACTTTCAAAATTAAGGATACAAGGAATTATAATCAAATATCGGGTGTTGGACATAAAATGCTTTGGGACATTATTTCTCTCAAAGATTTGGTCTCATGAAATGAGAACAAGCTCTGGTGCATTGAAGCAAAATACTTGCATAACTGCCCATCTCTCTCATCACCCCAGCCTCCAATGCCTTTGTCTCCAGCATGGTAACGGCCTTTCTCCCAGTCGATATATATATCCCAATCTGCATTTATGTTTGGATGCAGGTCTTCTTCTTTAAATTCAATGTTAATATCCAAATCGTGATCGTCAATGCAAGTTACATTCTCCACCTTCCCTTGATGAAGTCCACATATTCCAAAATGAGCTGCACTCCTTCTAGGCCCTCTCAGTGTATAAACAGGTGATCCCCAAGAAGCATACACAGTAGCACCCATTGTCAAGTTCCAATTACAATCATCATAATAGCAGAACTCCCTAGCCTTTTGGTGAATCTTCCTCCAAACTGTCCTATTAAATGCATAGCCAATATTGCTAATCTCAGCTATCAAGCAATCCCAGCATTTCCCTTCTGAACTATCATAAGCATGTGACAAGTTAGCAACATAACAATCTGAGCACCTAGTCTGCTTCAGTGAAATCAAGAGCTGAATATTTCGATAAGCATTGGGGAATATGTAATGATCTTCCTCAATGAACAAAATATGTCTCTGATGCTTGTTTCCTCTAATCCAACACACACTGTATTTCATCATCCACCACCAGTGGTGCTTTAATGACACTGTTTTCGGTGACCTATGGTTTCCGTATTGATCCGGATTCCCCAAACAATTATCAATTCTTGCATCTTGTTTACCCCTGCAATCCCCAAGGGACATGCCCGGGAATGAGTTGAGAAAAAGACGAGGAGAATAAGGGGCAAAGATTTGCTTCACTTGACAGAACCTGATTCCATGAATGATCGAATTCATCTCTTCAAAATACCCATCACGGCTAACTACCAATAAGGTTTCATTGATCCCCTCAACATTAGACAAGCTCTTCACAACCACTTTCAGATACTTTGGCCTATTGTGGACATACAAAACAATGATAACACTTCCCTCATTCAAAGTCGGAAATAGTTCCAAATTTCTTGGTGGCAATTGGTTTCTCTTCTCCAGTGTCAAAGACAAGTTTGTGCGAATGGGGGCCTTTGGTCTGTTTGCAACATCCCAATGAGAGATTCGTGGGATATCATTTCTCCTTGTTAATGCAAACACAGCAGCAACCACAATCAGGAAGAAGACTAACAGATGAAACAAGCGCCTTAAGTCTATTTTTTCGTCTGTGAAGCCTATATTTCTATTTCCAGCTCATCTTCTATAGAGAAACATCTTCTTACAGACGGTCTTTGACATATAATTCGCATTTCTGACATCAAAAGCATGAAAGGCAATGCTACCTCATTCATATGAATCAAACTGGTCAGAAGGAGAGAAAAAATTCACGTTCAACAGAAAGGTACATTCACTTCTGAAGATCAGATCTCTTTCCAATTGTCCAGGTTCCTTGGCTTGAGAACGGGTAGAATAGAGGGCATTACCTCAAAGATGGACACTGGTAAGAGAAACAGCCAGGTAAACTTTCAAGAACTATGAACTCTGTGACTTGATGAAATCAAACACTTGGTCACAATGTCCCACCACTCAATCAAATCTTTAACCATTTCACATAAGCAAACAGAGAGCGCACATGCTAGGTAGGTGGATGCTCAATGCTACAAAATGTTGGAAACGTGGGTGTGCAGCGGAAAAGAAAAAGATAATATACAATGAAGAGTAAATTTAGAGATAGGAGGAGGGGGCGGACCTCCAATACAACCTTAAACCCTAATACAACCTATCAGCCTTATATAAGGTGTTGTAAAACGTAAATGACCAAAATACCTTAGTACAAAAAATTACCAAAATACCCTTATGACTTCGAACAATTACAATAATACTTAAAACATCAAATTTACTGTCCTAAAACATCAAATGTACTAAAACTGACTCTAAACTCATATTCTTCAACATCCCCCTCAAGTTGGGAGTGAGATACTTCGAACTCCAAACTTGCAAAAGAACTTGTTCTTTCTTCACCACACGTGTCCGAGCGATCCCTTCGAGGCTTCTATAAAACAACTTAAACAATCAAGAACACATGGGTAGTACACGACCCTTCTATGGGTGTCAGTTGCTCCCTCTCTCTTTCTTCTTCTCCGTAAAGTGATTTGGCAGCTAGTCATGTTTCTTCTACTCTTGAGAAAGCTGATCTTTTGTGATAGGAGATACTACTCCACCATACATACTTCATATGGTTTTTCCTGCGCCCCTTCACATGGTGGTTGCAATCGGTGTATTGGTTGGGTGCCCTATCTCTACCACTCAAATAGCAGAATACAGACATCTGCTTATACTAGTCGGTCTGCGCCCCTTCACATTGTGACTGCAGCTACTTTTCCAACCCTCCTGGCTGTTCACTTCAGCAAACTCAAGGTTTTAACTTTCATGCTTCTTGGTGATATTGCCACATTCTATATCAACAAATTCCTCTAGCCTCTTCTATGATTTGTTTTGTCATGAATGTGTAGTGAGAAAGACTGATTTTTTGCATTCTATCAACAACTCTAAACTCACATTCAGCTGCTTTTCCAATGAAGGAATCATCACTACTACTTCATACCTTCTTCAAAGTTTTTCGTTGAATTTTCAGTCCTCTTGAGCATTTTAGCAAACACTTGATATGCAGGCAAACATCTATTTTAGGCATTTCATCGAACACTTAATGTGCTGGTGAATATTTTTCTTGGACATTTCATCGAACACTTGTCCTGCAGAGTTGAAGTTTCTGTGAAACATGTCATCAACCAGTTGATGTGCATCATTCTTCACTTGAGCATTTCAAACACCATTGACCCATTTCAAACATATTCGGCATGATCTTGTCCGTATCATATTGTGTAAACAGCCAGTCTTTATCTCCAGTGAATTTTCCCTATCTTGAGAAGGAATACCAGGTCTCCTCGCATTGAATCGTTGACACGACAGATTATTGATTCAAGAAACTGATCCACTACAGGGGTCCATATGTCAACAGGGAGGACAACATGACTCCCATCATGGCTAAAAACACTAGCACACCATTACTTCAGCATAGTAACAAATGCTAAGGCAGTTCGAGCACCAGAATCTAAACACATACCCTCGTCCTATGCATTTTGCCAAACATATGAAATGCCTCGATGACTTGATCTGTCAATGCCTACCCAGTTATCAACGCAATGCATGATACCTCATTTTGTTGAGTCATCCCATCAAATATCCTGTATGCATCAACCAAAAAACCCACATTTTGCATACATACAAAGAAGTGCATTCTCAACGTACAAATTTGAATCAAAGCCAGCTCTAACAATCTGACAGTGGCACTATCTTCCCATGTGAAAATCTCCAAGTTTTCCAGCTGCACTAAGAACACTAGCAAGACTAAAATGACTGGGTCTAAATCCTTCCCTATTCATCTCTTGATAAAGTACGAGCCCTATATCAACATAGTCACCCTGAACAAACCCACTAATTATAGTGTTCCAAGAAACTACATTTCTCTCAGGCATTGCAACAAATAATTGGTGTGCATCGTCAATAAATCCATGTTTCACACATGCACTGATGATGGCATTCCAGGAATACACATTTCTTTGCAGAATCTTCTCAAACACTTTGTGGGCATTTCGCACATCGTTAGATTTTGCAAAGAACTATATGAGTCTGTTGCATAAGAATGTGTCATGAAATAAGCTTAGCCTAAACCTTTGTTGATTCTTGTGGGACGCTATCAGATGACATGATGACAACTGGAATTTCCTTTAGGGCTGAAGATTCCTTGACTCTCTTTAGCAGATCATATCCAGTCATGCCAGGCATTTGATAATCTATTATTATCAGATTTACCTTAGAACCCTTAGCGTCCTGTCTCAGGTACTCCAACGCTTTTGCTCTACTCTCGGCTGTAGTTACCTTATAGGAAGAACTCCTGAGCAGATTCTCCACGAATTTTTGGTCGATGAGACTGTCATCAACAGCCAAAACGTTAGGCAACTCCTCATCACACAACCCCCTTACAGACATACTTGAAGAACAAGCCATACTCTTCATTCTTTCCTACTACCAACAAAACAACAACCACACTTATCCTTGAGCCACAGCTAATCGTCATCCTACAACTCTTATTGCTCCCAACAATCGAAATAGGCTATGATACCATGTTGGAAACGTGATTGCGTAGCCAAAAAGAAAAAAATCATACACAATGAAAAAGAATTTTGGAGATAGGAGATTGGGGGTCCGCCCCCCCCCCCCTCCCCCTTCTTTCTCTCTCTTTCTTAATCTCAACAACCTTAAACCCTAATACAACCTATCAGCTCTTATATAAGGTGTTGTAAAATGTAAAATGACCAAAATACCCCTAGTACAGAAAATTACCAAAATACCCTTACGACTTCGGACAATTACAATAATACCTAAAACATCAAATTTACTATCCTAAAACATAAAATGTACTAAAACTAACTCTAAACTCATATTCTTCAACACAAAATTGGAAAGCATAATATGAAATTTCCTAAGGGAAAGATGCATCTTGTCGTAAGAAAGATTGCTTTAAAAGTTCCTAAATGTCTAGGATGCAGGAAAATCTAAACTTTCTTTTTCCAATTTAAAGTTTTAAGTGGTTGTAACAGGTAATTCAAAAGGGGTTACAAACATGGAAAAGGCATCTAGCTGCTAGATTAAGCAGTTACGGTTTCAAATCCGATTGGCATTACCCACTGCACAAGCCCAAACGGAGCTGAGTTGGCAATTTCTTTCAGCTTCAACTCGTGCCATTTTGTGTTCGTGAACGAAGCAAGTCATCCCAAATTCCCACCTTTGTCTTACCATGGAGCAGAATGACATGCATTGAGGTCAAACGGTGGAGTGAACTATGATGTGCCGAAGCCTAACACATACATACGCAAACACCAACACCCACCCCAAATTGAACTCACCACCTGTGTCTTGGGAGTCAGAGAGCCCTTCCGGGTGAGCTAACGCGCTGGGTGCAAGTTACAAATGCCTTTGATATTAAGCATTTTACATAAAATCTTGAAATTACCAAATTGAGTCATTCTACCCCTTCTCCAAACATATTTGGTTTAGGGTTCTAGATCTTCCTACATTAGAGTTTCGAACTAAAAATTTCATGTGAACAGCACGTAGCTTCAAGAACAGCTTAGAGAGAATGTGGGATTAGGCATCAATGACATTATTGTCGAAGTGGTTGGTACTCACAACTTCAGGACAAAGAGGGCACTAACTGGCATTGAAGGACATGCAAATCACCTAAAAGTAGTATAGGCCGCTTCCTATTACCTCGGAACCTAGAACCATTCAGGGCCAATTCCGAAACCACTGATTCCAGGGTGGCTTTGAGTCCTAAACCGTCTGAAACCAGTAAAAAATATTTAAAGAACCCACATTTTTAAGAAAAAATTGTAAAAATTATACAACCGACGGTTTAGCGGAACAGAAACCGAACCAGGTGATCTTCAGTTCCAACTCCCGCTTCAGCCAGACCGGTTCCAAGCCAGCCATGTCTACCTAAAAGACAAGTCAAATGCCTTCAATATCAATGCCGTTCAAAAGCTTCACCAGGCGTCCATGCTCTCAAACAGGGTACAATATTTTAATTTGGTAAGGGCGAGAACACTTGCCCAGAAAGCCGCTTTTTTCTTTACTGAGATGCAGCAAATACTCCAACGAGCTCAAAGCTCAGGCACAAAAATGAGAACCCGGACGCAAGAGGGTCATCCATGAAAAGACAAGGCAGTAGGGGAGCTGTCCGATGCGTGGAAGCACTTTGGACGGGTCATAAAACATAGTCAAAAGCTTTGGAACCCCTATGCCTAAACAATGAATTGAAGCCTTTAAGCAGTGAAGTCCTATGCTTGTACTGAGAAAGATACTATGTTAACATTGAGTTCGTCAAAAACAAAGTTTGGGCACCTTTACCTTAATCACAAGTTTAAAACCTGCAGCCAGGCTCAACAGTTTCGTACTTGAAAGAAAAAATAGCAAATTTAGTGGAAGGTTGTGTAACACCCAGGGTGTGCATCTGGTAGGGGGCCTTGGGAACCCCAGCTTGACAATAAAAGAAAAACTCTGAAAATTTTTAGAATCAAAGGGGCAAGATATGCCCAAAATGTCTAATGTTTTATAAATCTATATACAGAAATACAAAGACAACTTGCTCGTCTAGGCTAAGAGCCAGAAGCTTGGGACTCTGCAGCATAAATTTCCGAGTCCAATACAGAGAAGAGTTCTTCACTAACGTGTTTTGCTACAGATATCATATCAAGAATAACACTTGGGTCCAAACCTGCACCACCCCGTTTGGTCAGCCCACATATCTGGCCATGTCTGTTAACAGAAACAGAAACTGCAGAGCTCATCTGAGACTCTTCTTCTAGAGTTGCATCCACGACATAGTGTCGTCCAACCTAATAAAATAGTGGCAAAAGGTAAATAGTAAGAATTCATGATCAGATGCGACGAACAGGAGAATATGAGCTAGACAAACCTTAGTAAGAGTCACTATGACGGGAACGCCAGATGTATCTAGATGTGAAAACTCCTCATCACTGACGTCAACCTCTGGTTGGTCATCGGTGGAGGTATCATAAGTTACTTCTACCTTCGGGATGCCCGTATTGCTCAAAGCAGCCTACAAAGACACGAAGGGCCTAATCGCTGAGTTTGCTGTGGCTTTCCTTTGAGAATTAAACAGCATGACAGTGAAATCCGCAGCTAGAACCACTTGTATATTTCACACTAGCGTAAAGAAAATAGTATGTGAATTGTGTGTGCGCTTGTCAAGAAATAACTTCTTAGAGAAACAATACCTTCACCGCTGCACCTAATGCGTCCAACAAGTCCCCATCTGAACTGATCACGAGGCCATCAATGTATAGATCCCAACATACCTTCCCATCCAAAACCTTCAGAGCAGAAAGATCAATGCTAGCCCCTGGCACATGCAACTATTGATTCAAAGCATGGCCAATATTTTCTCAAGTATCCTACCTTACCATATTCCAAACAGCAAAAATTTCCTACCAAGATGCATGCACAAGGTAGAGGACAATGAAATTAAGTTGACTATGCCCATGGATTGGAAATACCAGATAGTGACCTTGCAGCGACCCAAATGCGACACAAACATGAGACCATGACACATTGTACAACAAAGTTAAGTCTTTTTTATTTATAGCTCGGAGAAGCTGTCATTATGAGGTTCAAAGCAGTATTGTCTGACGCGTATCGTATCGTGTATCGCTGGGCTCCATGATACGGGTGTATCGTATCGCCCGTATCGTACTTTAATATTAAAAAATATAAAAATTATTTAAAAAATCAATAAAAATAGTAAAAATCCGAAAAAAAAATCAAGAAAATTCTGGAAAATTTTGGGAAAATCTGGTAATTGCTTTAAATTCATATAATGCAAAGTTTAACACATATTGAACATTCAACATTGAACAATTGCATCCAAAATTACATATTTTGAATCAAAAAAGGAAATATATTTACATTTTACATATTGTAAATTGTATCAGGATCATTAACTAAATAATCTTCATCTTCTCCTTGATGAAGATTCAAAGTTTCTCATCACCTTCTGCTTTAAAATGAAAATCTTCATCTCCTTCTATCCTTCATGATGTTGTTACACTTCAAATTAATTCATGCAATGTCTTCTTCGGTTAGGAGTGCATTTTCTTCGTTATCTTTCATAATCCACTCATCTAATATATCAAAATTAACAAACTGCTATCTTTGTACTTGTAGTTGTCATATTTGCTAATTTTCATATGTGAGCAAAACAATGAGCTCCATTTCTTTGATTATTGAGTCTATGACACCTCAATGATGTGATATTATTACTTGATGATATCCCCTTTTTCTCTTACTGGAGACTAGCTTTTTAACTAATTCTTGAGCTCCATTTCTCACTTCACAGACTGAGTTAAGCCTCACACGCGTTGATAATGTTCAACTCAATGGAAGTCATGTAAGGTGAACCCTAAAATAGTGAAGTTGTGAAATCCCCACTCAATGAACCGAGAGAACCAAATGTTTTTAATTGTTTGCGATCTCATGAAATTAGAAACTGGTAGCAGAAATATACCTAAAAGTTGTAACAGAAAGGGGAATGATTTTGTCACAATTTTTATTTGTTCATACATTATTCTTATTCAATAAATGAAATTATAAACCCAAATTACAAGCATATCGAAAGATGCCTTGAAGGGAAGTGAAGAGAGGAGAAGAGAGGGCAAAAACATGCAAAACAAATTTCAAAAAAAATTGAAAAAAAGAAAATTGGGCGTATTGCCCGTATATCGTACGATACCGTATCGTACGATATGGGCCGTATCGTACGATACCGTATCGTATCGTAGCTTCTCATAATACGATACATATCGCACCGTATCGTATGATACGGTGCGATACAAATAACACTGGGACTTCAAAGTTGAAACTACACGAAGTAAAACTCTCATGTCAGTATACTTTCCCCCAGGGCCTATAATGGGAGTTAGGAGCACCCATGGAAGTTGAAACCCTGACTGCTGTGTAGCAGCCAGAGATCCTTTTCACTATGACAACCCCCTTAAAGGTTTGTCAGTTTACAGATGTTACATGCAAGTATATCTCTCCTTTGTGCCTTATTCTGCCCTACAGAAAGACAAGCACAAATTTCTAAGTCAATGCTCCTTGTTGCAGCACATAGGACAGGTTCATAGTTGTACCAATGACGTCTCTAGTAATGTAACCTTTGCTTTCTATTAAAATCTTTACTGCTTCCTTCAACCGATTAGAGTATGGCACTACTTGATGGATGGTTCAACCATCCAATGATATTTGGTTCATGGGCACATGAATCCAAGCTCGAGACCAACAGCTTGAACGTGTAGAAGCTGTAGATAGGTTTGCGACTGATATGAAAAGAGTCTCATTTGCCATTTTTATTGTAAATGATGTATCTTGACTAAACAAATTGCACTTGTCTAAGCAAAAGATCGTATGAATATGAATTATCAACATGTATTTGTACCTGCACCAGTCCTGCCCCCAAGCAAACATCTACGTAGAGCAGTAGATAGTTCCACGGACAACTCTTCACCTCCTCTACCCTGGAGACAACAAGCTACGTAAAAATGTATACACAATGAAAGGAGATAATTTCAGTAGAGAGCACGGATCTTCTATCGCAATTCAAAGCTACAAGGCCCGCATTCTCAAGTCAATGCAAATTTGAGAAACCGTAGGCTGTGGTGCTACATTCCACTTGATAATGTCAAACCCTAGAATATAAGATTTTAAACCACAAGGGAACATGTGACGTAAACTCTGTATATTCTAATTTACAGGTGACCTGGGACATCATGACCAAATTAAATGAACTATCCCTCTAACATGTGGCAGATCCCTACAGTTTGATAGGTAGCTCAATAAAGTTCTTTAATTATGGGAAACATGAAGTGATGAAAATTAAAGTGCACCAACAATTTAAGACATTTCCTCCAACCTCAAACATTGGGGCTGCAGTGGGGCTACACTCCAAAAAGAACGCAACTTTTCCTTTATCAGGATGAGATATGCTGGGTTTTCCAAGTTCAGCCTGCAAGTACACAACAAGTACATAGTGAAGAGGTCATAGGCAGAGCCACAAGCTCCTCAGCATTAGCTTATAGTTCTGGACCGTACACAAGACAAGCAAATAATGTAGAAAATGAGAGCCTATAAGAACCCATGTAAGGAAGAATATCTCAGTAATAGCTAGTAAAGCTCATCTCCATCTGTCTATTCAATTATACTAAAGCAAGCCACCTTCTGCAAACCGGTTCATATGATGAGCTGCGTGAGAAACCGATTCAACCAACAAACTGTCACGGACTTTCCAATTCCATGATTAACAGTTGCCTTCTTGTGTGACGTCTGCAGCTAAGAGGAAACAGGATATTCCTTTGACACAATTCAATTCAACCTAGACTTTATTTTCTGAAGTACCCAACTTCCTCTTAACCACATTATGTTTAGATCCACCACAATTTAAAAACAAAGATAGTGAAAGCTGTCAGGCAAGATCAAGGAGCCCGGCAGGTGCCTTCCCGTGTTCAAAAAATCTACCAGTCTTCAAAAGTCCTTGCGAGTATGAAAGAAGACCCATTCAAAAACAATCGGTTCTCAAGCGAAACATCCTCATAGTAAGTGCATCAAAATTGCCTTCAATTTTACTCCTAAAATTTTTCTAAAGCGCAATACAACCTACTGCAATTTAACTCAATCCTGCACAGAAGGATCGAGCACTCGTCAGATCAAAATCATATTTTCAGAATAAAAACATTGTTTCGATAAATCAGCCTCATTTGGAGCACGAAGATGATAAATTCAATCACATTGTGCAGGAATTTTAGTACAAAAATTTACCTTCACGCTGACAATGACGTCGGTTGAGCCGATCCGAACTCTCGCTGAACCATTGGCCTGTATGATTACATTAAACCAACAAAAATAAACCAGAAAAAATCTTTATTTCTCAAAATACCCACAGTAAAAGTACAAGAGAATGAAAGAAAAAAAACAATCTAATAGAACGTTTTCGTAAACAAAATCATTTTCAAGTAAAGAAGAGAGAAGAGAGTGCCTGAGGAATGACTCCGGTTTCTATAGAGATGGGGCGGTAATGCAACCTTCTCCGCCCATCGGAGCGCAGATCCTGATCAATTCCGCCTCTGATGAAACGCTTCTCCCCATTAGATAGCCCTACCATTCTCACCAACAAGAAACAAAAGGAACTCCTGAGAGAGAGAGAGAGAGAGAGATTTATGAAAAGGCTCTGGGCCTGGAATCGAAAGACACAGAGAAGGATGGACCGAGAGGCGGTAGGGCTTATGGTTAATGGAGGCAAAAATCGGGGTTTATGGTCGACTGCAAATCCGCTCGTTTGCCATCCGTAGCTAAAGAAGCCTGGCCAGTTCCAATTAAACCGGTTTCCGGTTCTATGGGTTTTGGGTATGATTCTGGGTTCGATTTTACAACGAACTTGGGTTGGCTTCAATCTGTTTTCTTTCGTTTCTATTGAAAAACCATAGCATTTAATGATCCCATAAATTCTAAATACGAGTTTGATTAGTAATCAAAATCTTTCTCCTTTCTTGAATATAATTGTGATTGAAAAATATGTAGAGTATTTAGAAAGTGATGATAATAACATAAGGCCATGGCCGTAAGTTGAAGAGAGATTGTCTATCAATTTGGATTGTATATGTATGAATCGTTCGTTCACGAAGTAGTGGATTATTTTATTAAACAGTAATAACTGGACACAAACAGTTTTCATGTAATCTTGGGATAAGATATCATTTTTACATTGCGTCCATAAGATCCTCGACCTTTGTATAGATGAACACTTATTGTGCTCACACGGTTGATAGAAACACAAAGAAAGAAAGTTATTTTAGCAAGCTTTATGAATATGAACGTCAAAGACATGAAAGCATATGCAGATGAAGTCTAGATCTATGAAGTTGGACATGCTTTGTGGAAGAGCTCAAACGTGCCTATATATACGAGAGATGTAAGCATTATTGTATCATTTTTATCATATTAGATTCACATTCTACCCAGACAAGTCAAGAAATAAGATACTAGCAACCATGCTCACTTATTTGTACAAACACTGGGAAAAGCTTTCTGTACCAAAACACAATAACTTAGCAGTCGCATTATTTTATTTCGCATAATAATTGTTTTTCTTACATTATTTTGAGTTAATATCTTTTGATGAGTGGTAACCTAGATGGATGAGAAATATTACGCATATGTCCCATGTATCTTATCTTTCTTGGTATCATAAGAAGCTAGATTTGTTGATAATAGATGAGGTATGAACATTAGATATATGATTGAAATTTATTTTATATTACTTACATATTTGATAGCTTGTTGATATCATTTCTCTTTTTTGTTGTAGATCGATTGACAACTCCATTTTTGAAGAACTATATCGCTACAAATAAAGATTGTCTCGGTATCATGGATGTATCTGTTATTTAGATATTGTGGAAGTATATATGCATGATTAAGTCATTCATCAGTTTAGTTATCGTTAGCACATATCTCTTAATCCATTAAGACAGACCATAGAAGCAATATGCATATAAAGTAGAGTATGACCCACACATGAGTGTTGAACGGTATAGATCTCACACTGCTTAGATCCATTACCACATTTCAGTTTCAAGTAGCCTATAAATACAAGCCACCCTTTCATAAATCCAAGCATTCTTTTCGTTAGCGTTTACCCCTAATGGGTTAAGCAATCTGCCAAAGCTATGGGATGTAAAAATGTATCGTTAGAATTATGCCTTGGATGATTTGTCGGACATATTGAGTCATATGGAATTTTCCTATTCTCTTCCTCAGTCAAGATGTACTCTCTTTCACCTAAGAAAGATTGATCGTTAAGTTGTTAAGATGAGATATGTCTATCTATATCTCACACTAAGTCAGAAAATTAGTGGTGAACTCCATGGAGTCGGTTATAATGATCTTGCCACTGTCAAAAAATATGCTATACGTGGGATGGTTATGATGGAAAAGAGTCAAAAAAGGAAGCAAGAATACAACATGAATGAAGATAATGTACCAAGAGATTTTACATAGATTGGTAGATCGCTTGCACTCATCTATTTTTCTATAAGATTTGATGCATCCCTATATATAATCACTCTTTCTACTACGCAATCATCCTACAGCATTGAACTTAATGCAAGTGGTCTTTTTGTCATGTTGTTAGAGTTGAGTAAATGAAGATTTTACCACTTAAATTTAACTACTATTTATAGTGTTTCAATGAGGTCTCAGGGGCCGTGACTAGATTGATTGAGGTGCATTATTGATGCCTGTCCTTGAGTAGTATAGCTAACTTGTACATCACTTTGTTCCGTTCGGTCCTACTCTCACCCATTAGTTTGATGATGATGATCATGACGATGCAACATCAGGATTGATTTGGTATTGTATTTATCTATCGTGATGTCACCAACACTAGTATTTCATATATACAATATTTTATCATATTTTACTCTATTATCTTTTCAAACCAAATTTACCAAAAACGTGTATGGAATTGAATATGCTAACTGAATGGGTCTAGCAGTACCTAAACTAATCAAGTTCAGGTTGAGTATGGAGATAAGATGCCCTCACCTATACCCAACCTGATACCTTATATATATATATATATATATATATATATAGAGAGAGAGAGAGAGAGAGAGATGCCCCAATTTTGCTTCCTAACTACCCTATTACATGTTTGAAAAAGAGAACATGAACTTGTACCCAGTCAGACCTACCCTCTTAGTGTTATAACATATTATTTATCATCGAATAAATACATAAGTCATATACTATCAAATTCAAAGACGAAAACCAATAGTTAATATGATGAAAAGTAATAGCTCCTTCTCCTCTCAATATTATATATGGTTATGGGTGTTGGACGGTTAACTATCAACATATACAAAAGATGTTCATGGCATAAATGAAGTTATTGAGATAGATATATGGCCATATAAGGAAAAACTGTATACATAATAAGGTGATTACAAACAAATTATGAGTGACACCAATAAATAATAAAATAATAGAAAATTATTTAAGATGGTTTGGACGCTTAGAAAGATGACCAAAGGAAGCTTCGATCAAAAGATATGAAAAACTAGATGATAAAAATGTTAAAGAGAAAGAAAAAATCGATAAAAGTATTGAAAGAAAATAATAAATAATGATCTAGCTTATGTTGAGTAAACTATTAGAATGGAATAATTGAGCTCTATGGAAAACAAAAAATTCAATGTAGCCAACCTGATCTAGTATAGGAAAAGGCTTATGAATTGTTGTTATTATTGTTGGTGTCCTCTAAGTATTAAATATTCTTTAATATGTGTGTTGAATGGTAAATCTTAATTAACAACTCTTTGATGTTGATTTTGCTCTCACATAAGACAAATAGATGACATGACATTTCAATCGACCATATAGAACTATAATCAGATACGACACAAGATAATCATCTTCATTTATAAAAGAATACAAAACAAAATATATATTGTCCTAATTCATGGTAACACATATACCATATGTCATGTATCGGCGATTGATCACCTTTAAAGAATAATTGAAAGAACATTATTGATCTTATCCTCAAAAGTAATACTAATGTATCGTTTCATTGAATATCAAATACCCAATCTATGTTGGGTATGAATAGAAACTCCACAAGTAATATGATATAGAATGCCATTGATATTGACTTCTTTTATAAAAACTAGAGAGTACATATCACCTCTCTATATGTATGTACTTCTACAAAATATTTTCTATAATTCTAGGCCAATATGTCTCTCTTTTTCTCAAAAGCTCCCTAATGACTCAATACTGGCATTTACTATTTCTTCTATAATATCAACTTGTCTAGCAACATACAATATCCTAAATTAAAATATATTGTCAACGTATGATGTTTTATATTTAGTCAATTAAGAACCAACACTAGTGAATGGATAAACACTACATAACAAAGAAGAAGGCTCATATCTTTGAGACATCCTACAATCTTCGCTATGGCTATGACATCCTAATCCTAGTGTAACTACCCACAAGAGCTCAACCGATGTGAGCATACGGTCTGTCCATGCCACATGGTCATTTCTTGTGAATTGTTGAAAATTCAATGGTGGCATAGCCCTAAAAAATCCATGACAAGTCAAAACTCTTTTATTTATGTAATAAAAATCCAATAAGACAATGGTACAACAAAAAGAACAATCAAATCTATAAAGAACCAGTATACTCTTACCATCTCGCAGCAGAAGTCAAGTCCTGCTGTCGAAGTGCTCAATGACTCAATGCCTTGCAATTTTAGATAAAATCTAAGTACTACAATTGTGCTCGTAGGTAGATATGATTTCTCCACAAAAAAGCATACCAAATACATGCAAAATTTCAAAACATTTACTAATAATAAAAGATCTCTATCATATTTTAAAACAATAATATCACTTAAAACATGTATACATAACCAAGCACTCAATAAAAATACAAATTTAATTACGATCTCAAGACCTCTTTGGTGTCCAATCACTAGTCACGTCATAGGAGTCTCCAGAACCTTCTTGTCCAGCCATGTGGCCTCTGACTATGGTCTATGAGCATTGAACCAAGACCTTGACGGCCAAATTATTGGCTTGTCAAATCCAACCCCTTAAAGTATCTCGATACAACACTAGCAGAGTCATAAATTCTATCAATTAATCTCAACAATATCATACACATAATGATTTGGGACCACCTTCTAGATCCACAAGAACCACCTATGGCCACCTCCCAAGCTTCAAATCTCCATATCACATCACATGTCCAGTTTTCATATCAAAACTACACATTTATATCCAGTATCAAATTTGTTTTACTATACATAAACCCTCCACTCTCATTGACTAGTTTCATATGTCCTTAGCCTAGGCATGTTATATAACCCGACATGAGTTGCCCAATAAAACTACAAGTAGAGCTAGCTCAACCAACAAAATAGCCAACACTACTCAATACAACTATGGGTTAGCACTATCCAATATGATCATCTATGATCCAACGATGTCCCATACCATCGTAGAAAATAGATCTATACTCAATAATGTTTTACCACCTATAATGATAATCAACAAGCTACCATTAATGGATACACCCATCTACAATCCAATGATGTCTCATCTATACCCATTAATAGTTTTCTAGCACACAAACATGCTCATGTTATGCATCCATATACTCAATAAAGCATTTATCATTCTATTTCACAAACCAATACATGTATAATCATTTCACAATCTCATGCATTATTTAAAAGTAATTAAAACTATCTCTAGCTTGCAACCGGGAAGAAAACACATCCACATACCTAAAACACTATATCGATCAAAATGTTGTAAAATAAGTTCCTCCTAATCACCTTAATTTATTTCCTAAATCATCATAAAATTATAATATTAATATTCTATATTTAATTACATATCCAACGGTTCAAACCCCATCAAATTCAAACCTCAAAAGGTCCCAAAATTCCCTAAAATGCAATTTGGATCCTTAAAATTTTATCCAAATCCAATCAAAAGATCTGAATCCATTCTGTTTATTGGAACTAAATTCTGGTGCATTCTGTACACCTGATCAAGACCTAGAACCCTATCTCCATGAGGACACTTGGTTCAATGTCTAGTTAATGTCACAAACCTCCGACACAACATGGTGAGAGCCAACACAAAACAAAGTGTTGGTCCACTGATGATCATCAAAACCAGTGGTTTTTGGCTAGTTCTTCCTCCTTCACCACCAAACGGTCTGCCATTGGCCAACAAATCATTTTTCCCTAGAGGAAATCACCCATCGTCGGTGGTTTCGTCAGAAAAAGAAGGAAAAGGGTGGTTTGCCCTCCTTTTGTTCAAGGACCTCGCCTGAAACCTAGTGGTTTACGATGATTTTTGGCCCAAAATGGGTCAGAGAATGACCCACAAGGGTCATTTTCCATCTCTTCCTCCTTCCCCTCTTCACCTGCATTAGCCGGTTAAATGGTCGAAAAAACACAAAACAAAAAATGGTCGCTTGCCTCACAAAAAATCCTGTAGATTCTCTTGTTTTTCGACGTGCTTTCACTCTCAACTCTCACTTCGATCGACTCTCTCTCCCTCTCCCTTTCATGCTCTCTCTTGGGTCTGAGGAAGCCTTCCTTAGATGCATGCAAGTAACCACAATACTTGAATCATGGTTGTTGAGCATGGAGAGTTGCACAAACCCTCCATACAGATCTCGGGTTCAGGTCAGGTCTAATGTGGCCCGATCCGACCCAATTGTTATACCTAGAGAGCTCCTCATGAAGTAGCTTTATTGAGAACAACACTTCTTTATGCATGCTCCCATGAGAACAACTCTCTTTGTAGATTTTTTTTTAGATAATAACAATAATATAAATCACCCTTCTAAAGATGTAGAGTAAGGATTCAAATACTCCTACAATTGTATAAATTAATTATTATCTTGACTTTGAAAAGAAAGGTTCTTCAAGAGTTCAAAAATTTCCTCTCACTCAACTTCCTCTATCCATTTGACATTCAACATCTATAGTTGATTATGTCAAATCATTCCTTCTCCATACCAAGTTTTCTTTATAATGAAGTAATATATGATAAGTGTTTCAACATGTAATTTGGAATTGATAAGAACCACCAAATCAGACGAGTTTTGATTAACTTATAGATGGTGACTGCCGAGTCACTAAGACAACACAGAGAGATTGGTACAGCATCACGATTCACAACCCCATCACTGTCTCGGTTCTGGCACCCAAAGGCTCCCTTATCTTGAAGAAGGCATAGATCTGTTTCTAGGCTGCAAATCTTTCCCTTTTCTTGGATGAGATGACAAAGCTCTGGTCATAGACCCAATTTTTCCTCTTATTCGCGATGGCCATCGATCAGAAAGGAATAAATGCAGGTTCTACTGGTAGACCAGGGTACGAATGACATGGTGAAGAATGGAGAGAAAAAAGAGAGAGAGAAATAAATAGACTATTGCGGTAGTACATATAGTGACTTTAATTCTTTTTTATCTTTGATAAATAATAATAACATTTTAATAGTTATATTATTAGTTGATTTCAAGCGTAATTCATCAATGTCTTCATAACCTTGTGTACAAGCTCTTGAATTGCACAACTTGAATATGTTATGAATTATAAAATATTAAATCTAGAGATTAAATAAAAAAATCAAAGATATATATACATCCAAGAATGGATACACTATTGGCTCTTGTAGTAGCTTCCATGAAAGCCTTGTATCTTCAGGAACAGGGTTTTCTCAGGTATCCAAGCGTGGTAAGCTCATGCTGGTATCTCTTGAAAAAGAAAGAATCGTTCATCAAATGTCACCACATTATTATTATTTAAGGATGCTATTATGTCCTACTCTAGTAGTGAGGGCTCTTGAAGTAAAATAGCTTCAATGATATTTACCCAAACAAAAGATATGTCATTGACATACATGCGTAAGATCCACATCTATGTTCTGGATGAGCAGGTGTGAGCTTTTCTATGTGCAAGGACTTGGAGCATAATATGTCAGAGATATTACTATACCGCTATCCGTTTACTAATATATATGTACGGGGTGACGATGTGACCTTTAGATTTTGATCAAGTTAATAAATTTTAAATATGTACTTTTCCCAACTCAATGCACTTATATTTCTTTCCCTTATGGTTGGGAATACATTTATTTTCTCTCAAGCTCAATAGGGGTAAAGTTATCATTTAGTTTCAATTGTATTAATGTATGCAATTTTTGTTATCTCCTTTATAAAGTTGAATTAAGTATAATTTAACATTCCTCCAAATGCATGTCCTTCTATATATAACCTAAGAAGAAGATTGTGCATCCAATTAATCAAAGTCAACTTCCAAAATCAATCTTGCACACCAGCTCCTTGAAGTGAAAATAAACATCTTTTTTTACCATTCTAAAGTTTACTTTTAACATAAATTATTTTCTTGCTTTTATATTCACCTCTTTCAACCCAAAGTTTACCCCCTCTAACTTTTTGTTTCGATCTAATTATCACAATTACTACACTATAGTATCCTGTAACCCTTCTTATATAATGAATCAAGTCATTTTGAGTAGAAATACTTCACTTGTTTCGAGTATAAATGAGTAATCAACTCCATCCTCCTCATACTCAATCAACACATCATTTATTGTATAACAACCATCTTTTATTCATCATATATCCAAATTCTTCTCTATCATTTGACATTATGTAAAAAAACAATAAAAATAGAAATGCAAATGAAAAGATAAAGGAACAAGCAAACACTAGTTTAGAAGAGCATAAGTGTGTTTGCTCTTTGCATATTATGTCTGTTTATGACAAGAAAGAGAAAGAGTGGTGGTAGGAGAGGGATTACTTTGCACCATTAAAAGCATGTGATAGTAGAGAGTAAAAGAGAGAAAAGAAATAAGAGAAAAGAAGACTAGAGCATCTGTCATAGGAAAGAGAAGAGAGGAGAAGGCTAGAGTATCTCACAAGTAGAGAGAGAAAAGAGAAGAGGACAATTTTGATATAAAGAGAGACAGTGGTGCACGAATAAGGAAATAAAGTGTGCGCATAGCCATTATGTTTTGGTAGCATATCTAATCTAATTATTTGATTAGGTTGGATTTGATATCCACGAATGAAACAAAATCATTTACATATATGATAAACAACAACCGACTTAGTATATATAAGGGCCACATAATATGGGGTTGGGATATGCCTAACCCCATCTTGACTATCCAAAGAAAAGAGTCACATCATACAAAGTATTGTTAATGGGTCGAATTTGATATAAATTCATATATAAGTCTAAGTCAAATGTCAATTACAAGCTTGAATATGGGTCTAACACGAAGAAAATTATATCCAACTACATTAATCAACCCTACTAAAGCATCTTTAGAGGAAGAAACCATAAAATAAGAAATACAATGTCCCTCCCTTTTTATATGTTCTTTGGCTTTATATTGAAAAACTAAATACAAATTTAATTTTGTTAGAAATGTAAAGGGGGTCTACCTAACTACGCTTCTTTAAGGAAAAATCACAAGTAATTTGTTGATGTTTAATAAGGAATTGGGTTGGGCCCAAGAGTTTTTTAGAGTTCACTTTAGATAAGTTCATACCCAACTCCCTTAATGCCATATGGGTATACTAAAGGCACACCCTAAATTACTAAGGACACACTCTCTTTCCCGTAATGCTTCTATTTATCTGACACTCACCACTTTCTCCTTTCTCTGCCTTCTCTTTTTCTTCTAATACTAGATTAATCGATCACTTATTGTCTCACCTCTCTCCTTCTTCATGCTTTTCTCTCTCATAGCCCCAATTGACCCATCACTCCTTCCTCCCTCTTTCCTCTTGTCATCGACATCCATCGATTGTTATTTTTCTTTCTCTCTATTTTTTAATTATAAGGATCGTGCATGCATAAGAGAGATACATACCACATACATCTATCTCATGAGAGAGATGCATGCGACATCTCCCTAAGCCACATGCATTTCTTTGATGAGAGAGATGCATGCTACACATCTTTTTAACGGGATTATCTCTCTTGTGAGGAAGACACATGCCACATATGTCTCTCTCTCGCAAGATGCTCTTAACACTTTTTGTCTCGCGATGATGATGATGGGTGAGACTTAAAGCAGTTTAAATGGGTGATAAAGTGACTTGCACTAGACTTCGATGATAGGGTTGACTAGCGTCAGTATTTATGGGAAACTCTTTGGAAGGAGGGTTACTTCTTGCCATGTTTAATTTAGCTTTTATATAGGTGAAACTCATATTCGGACTAACATACTTGCTGAGATTTGTTTCATAAACCAAAGTTCACTGGTCTCCACAATAAGTTTGATTTGCTTAAGTGAATGGTTTCTGCAGCTGAGGAGTATTTCACCCGGCCGTTCAATGGTTGATGTTAAAGAGCTGAAGGAAAATTATCCAGATTTGCCCTTGTTCTGGATACAAGTGATGACAAACTTCCTAATACCTTTGACTTGGCATACAAGAGGGTTCCCGTTCATGATGTGACTGTAGGATCATATATCCTAGTCAGTGCAGTAAGTTTTAGTAAATTTGTTCATCTTGCAATAATTTGTGAAATTTAGTTGGTTAGGTATAACTATGGTATTTCCTTCAATGTCTAGAATCTCAAGCCATGACTGTTGGGTTGAATATACTATAATTTAGAAGAAAAGATAGCATGGCTAATTTAGTTCTTGAAAACTGCAGATCATTAGCCTGGACTTCATTGGAGGGGCGAATTTCTGGTGGCAATGGATCATAGTAGGCACTGTGAGACCCTAGGCATATGGTTTGCTGCATATCAAGGAGTCATAATTGCACGCCTTGATCTATGACAACTAAGTGTATTGATAATCCAAGCGGGGAAAGAAGTTATGAGTTCCCAAGGCAATTAAATTCGTTGTCTTGTGTAGAGTTTAATAAAATGCAGGAAATATTGACATATTTTAAACTTGTGGACTTCAGCAGCATATACTATGGTTCTTTGATACTAACAAGTATATCGAAGTGTGTAATCCTGCAGGCAAATTAAACTGCAAAATTAATTTGGATGTATAAGATGAGTCTCATTAATTAAGTTCTAAGGACATTACTTTGAAATCTAGATGCCCATGATGGCTATTTCACAATGGACATTTTATATTAGAGAGTATAGACTGTGACCTGCAAACATGTACCTGACCTAAAATGAGACCGAAAGATGGGAGTTGGAGAGAGATTTAGAAGTAGACATGCCATTAACAAAACTACAATTGGTTATCATTCTTAGATATCCAAGATGGACCTTGTACATGCTTCCCCCCCCCCCCCCCAAAATGGTGCTCTGTTTTCCTTCAAGATTGATCTTAAGAGCATTCCATGTCCTCCCTCATGTTCAATGTCTCTTTTCTCTGGTTAATGAAGTAGGTGCAAGAGAGCCTTCAAAACTAACAGATTTATATGAAAAACTTGTAGATGTCATTTGGGTTCACTAACATCTGTATACCTTTAGAACATTCTAATGCCGCGACAGAGACTCATTACAAAACTCATATATGTACAAGTTTGTGAGTTTCAAATCTTATACTTTAATGATATACTTGTTAGTATAATGGACCATGGTATTGTGAACAAGTAGTACATGTGCCTGTAGATTGTGAAGTTTTCCAAGGCAGCGGCCACATAATTTGTACCATCGAGAGCATTTGACAGGGTAGTCAAACCATTGGAGGCCAACAGTTGGAGATAGAATTCCTAGGCTATGTGATCGATGCGGATAGGAACTTAGATGCATGAGATAATTGTAAGGTATGTTCACATTGTATGTGTGAATGGGTATTTCAGCCATTGAAATTGATGGAAGATATAACTAATCCTTCTGCACTTTTATATATTCTATTAAATTTCTCTAATAAAATGACAATCTATCTCAATATGTTTGGTCCTCTCATGACTTCACACATACCAAGGGCGATAGCACGGTATTTAGCCTCTGCACTTGACTTGGCCACCACAGATTGGTTCTTGACTTTGGTTGATTTTCACTAGGTAGAAGTGGTATTACATTTGGTGGAAGGATAACTGATGCCTGGCCTTCTTGTTTGCTATAAAATGGAGTATCTTCAAGAAAAGTGACATCCATAGTAACACATGACTTTCTTTTTAAAGGGTCATAACATTTATATCCCTTATGATTAGCAAAATATCCCAAAAAAATACATTTCACAACTGGAGCATCTAATTTATCTCTCATCCCATAGTATATATGAACAAAACAAGTGCATCCGAATACCTTTGGTAGCAAGTGAAATTGTTTTTGTGAGGGGCATAAGAAATGAAATGGGGTATTACCATTTAGAACCCTGCTTGGCATACTTTTGATATGATACACAACCGTGAAGACTGCTTCACCCCAATACATCTTTGGAACTTTGTACCCAAGTAAAAGCGTTCTGGAAACAATACTGCGTTCCTAAAGTCGTGAACACCTAAACCAGATTTTTTGTTTTCATTTAGATATATGCAATCAACGCACTTTTCCTTGGAGATCAAGTAGGGAACAGGTCTCTGTGGCAATGTTAGATGCTGTTCTTAACATAGAATAAATTCAGATATATAGCTGAATGTTTGCAGCAGCACGTTTGTGAGAAATTGGATAAAAAAAAAAGAATTATCTGAAATAAGTTAACAACTTCCTATAGGTGTACAGATCTGCGTATTAACCCACTTTATTCTGCATCTTGTTTGTGTTTTTGGAGCCCCACAACATTAATGATCACATGGAAGAAAGGCTGCAGTACGACAAAAAAAATTGATGATCACAGTGGATGATGGGCTTTAGCAGTCCGTTTCTTGTTGTTTTCGTGTATGGGTGAACTTCCACACTTCAGTTGAGACGATTTACAACTCTATGCCCTGATACCATGTTGTTAGAATCCTTGAAATTGCATCAAATAAACTAGAGAACAAGAACAGAGGAAAAGACAGAGGTCGGCGCCCTCCTGGCAGCCGCAGTCCCCTGTTATATTTTATTCATTCTCTATCAATCAACCCTAAAACGTGTATAGAGTTTAAATAGTACAGGACTTATGACTTAAAAGGCTAATGTGCCCCTAATTAGGCCTAATCCCCAATGGATCCAAATATGATCCATTGGGATCTACATTATTCAAGAAAAAAAAAATTGGTGCAGGAATAGATCGTCCATCTTTAACTGAATCTCTAACAAGAACTTCCTTAACTCTCAACTTCCATTGACCCAACTGCAATGATGACCCAATTACCAATGTTGTAAAAATTGTATTGGTGCCCGTATCGTAATGGGCACCAATACGGCTGGTTGTATCATACCGTGGTACGGTACGATATGTATTTTTTATTTATTAAAAAATACAAAAATACAAAAATTAAAATTAATGAACAAAATATGTATAACACAATGAAGATCCATACTATAACAAAAACATCTCCTAATAAAGTTATGAACAAGGCTACAAGAATCTATAATTCTATATTCCATATTCCATATTCCATAGAATCCATACTATTAGGCATTAACTATTAGGTAACGTGAATAGAATACTGAATAGTCAATAATGAAGGGGTTTAACTTAATAAACGACAAAGTTACAAGTACAACTTACAATCATCAAATATGAGAACGTTACAAAGTTACAAATAAAAGTTAAAACAAATTACAATCATCCATAACGTGAATCATAATTAACAAAAGCATTATAATCAACGTAGTCAGGATCACCACCACCGCCATCATCATCTCCTCCCTCTTTTTCCTCCATAATAGGATCTGCACATCCAACACTTTCGGCTTTATTTTCATCATCTCCAACTCCAAGTTCTGCTTCGACTTGGAGTGTCTTCCAGTTTTCATCCTCTAAAATTATAGGGGGCTCCTCCACTTCGACCCAATTGTCAAGAATATCAATATTTTCGTAACTCAATGGGTCATATGACACCTTCCTTTTCTTTCTTGCATCTTTTTGTATTTTCTTGTAAAGAAAGAATATTCAAATTATAAAGAATATAAAATACAATATAGCCACATCAAGCATTCATTCTTAATAAGATTAAGAAAGAAGTCAAGACTAGGCAACAATAAACAATATATATTTTCTAATTATTATTTTTGCTTTAACTTCATGTTATAGGCAATATATACCAAATTACGCAGTCGAGCATGCTCCAGTCTATTTCACTTTTTCGTGTGAATGCGTTCGAAAAAGCTCAAATTCCTCTCGCACCCACTCGAACTAAATGTTTAGTTCAATATACGTTGAGAAAACCTTATCAAATTCGATGCATTTATACCAAAATGAGCCCACCATTCATTTGAAATAAAACACGATAATGATTAATAAGAAACTCCCAAGCCCGGATAAAGGAGGGTTGTGTTAAGCTTTCGACAATCAGCGTAAAACTTCATCGGATTTCTACAACATGGATTACAAAAATTATGAGCATTGTTTTGGGGCGTCCCCGCCTAGCGACGTGCTGCAGAGCCTGAATGCAATAAGAAGTAAGCAAGGGCCACTACATTTTCGCCCGAATATAGCGAATCAATTGCAGAGAGGGTTCCCACATCATGGACGGGTGTGGGTAAAGAAGTTAGTCCTGCTACATTGCCGCCCGAATGTAGTGAAAAATTTTCAGAGAGGGTCTTCGCATTTTGATTATGGACGGATGCGGGGGGTAAGGAAGCTAGTCCTAGATAATAAGATTCGTATTGGTTCTTAGAATATCGGAACATTATCGGGTAAGCTAATGGAGGTGGTAGATACTGTGATTCGGAGAAAGATTCATATTTTATGTTTACAAGAGACAAAATGGGTTGGAGAAAAAGCAAAGGAGATAGAGGATACAGGTTTTAAATTATGGTACTCAGGTAAAGAAAAGGCTCGAAACGGAGTTGGTATTATCATAAATAAAGATTTAAAGGAGAGTGTAGTAGACATACAACGATATGGTGACCGAATCATGACATTGAAATTAGTGTTAGGAGCAGAGGTTTTGAATATAGTTTGTGCTTACATACCCCAAGTAGGACTAGAAGATAGTATAAAGACAGTTTTTTGGGAAGAGTTAGATAAGGTGTTTCAAAAGATTCCACAAAGGGAGATGATTTGTTTAGGAGGAGATTTAAATGGACATGTCGTTAAAGAGGCATTAGGATATCAAGGGATTCATGGAAACTTTGGTTATGGGGATATAAACGAGGAAGGTAGGGAGATTTTAAATTTTGCTATGTCATTTGATCTCTTTATAGTCAATACAATCTTCAAAAAACGAGATGAACATTTAATTACTTATAAGAGTGGCTTATCACAAACACAAATTGATTACTTTATTTGTAGAAAAAAAGATAGAGCGTGTTGTAAAGATTATAAGGTAATTACAGGAGAAAGCTTAACCACCCAACCTCGACTTTTAGTTATGGATTTACAAATAAAAAAATGGACAAAGAAGAAAAGAGTGCATCGAGCTATTCAGACTAAATGGTGGAACCTCAAAAGCGAGAAAGAAGATATATTTAAACAGAAAGTCCTTCAAGGAGATGTTTGGAATTATGTTGGCACACCCTGTGATATATGGAACAATATGGCTATACATATTAGGAAAGTGGCGAAAGATGTGTTAGGGGTATCTAAGGGAGGTGTACCGGCACAAAAAGAAGCTTGGTGGTGGAGTGAAGTAGTACAAAATAAAATCAAGGCAAAGAGGGCATGTTACAAATTACATTATGCTAAGAAAATTAGTGAAACTTTAGAAGCTTATAAGAAAGCAAAGAAGGAAGCAAAAAAGGCCGTTAGTGAAGCAAAAACTAAGATTTGGGAGGACTTATATAAAAAACTCAACTCAAAAGAGGGTGAAAGAGATATTTTTAGGATAACTAGGGCTAGAGATAAGAAAACTAAAGATCTTAATTATGTTAGATGCATAAAAGACGAGGATGAAAAAATTCTAGTGGCAAATGATGATATAAGAAATAGATGAAAAAACTATTTTTATAATCTTTTTAATGAAAATAAAGATGTTAGTATTAGTTTAGGAGATTTAGCCAAGTCAGAAAAGTATATAAACCACAATTTCTACCGACGTATTCAAAAGAATGAAGTCAAAGAGGCTCTTAAACATATGAAGAGTGGTAAATCGGTAGGACCAGATAATATTCCTATAGAAGTTTGGAAAATACTAGGAGAAATAGGAATCACTTGGCTCACAAGACTATTTAATGAAATATGGAAAAACAAAAGATGCCCGAGGAATGGAGAACAAGTACACTTATATCCGTATATAAGAACAAGGGAGACATTCAAAATTGTGCGAATTATCGAGGTATCAAGTTAATGAGTCATACTATGAAATTATGGGAAAGAATTATCGAACGTAGGTTAAGATAAGTATCAAGTACAACAGAGAACCAATTTGGATTTATGCCAGGTAGATCTACTATTGAAGCGATTCACCTTTTGAGACGTCTTATGGAACATTTTAGAGCAAAAAAGAAAGACCTTCACATGATATTTATTGATCTAGAAAAAGCTTATGATAGGGTACCAAGGGAGGTTCTTTGGAGAACTTTGGAAAAAAGAGGTATCCCATTGACATATATTAACCTTATAAGAGACATGTATGATGGTGCAAAAACATGTGTGAGGACTCATGAAGGAACGACAGACTTCTTTGAAGTTAATATTGGGTTACATCAAGGATCAACTTTAAGTCCATACTTATTTATAATGGTGATGGATGAGTTAACAAAACATATTCAAGATGAAGTACCTTGGTGTATGTTATTTGCAGATGACATTGTATTAGTGGAGGAGTCTAAGGAAAAAGTTAATAGAAAATTGGAACTATGGAGAGAAACATTAGAAAGCAAAGGCCTCCGACTTAGTAGAACAAAGACAGAATATATGGAATGTAAGTTTGACCATTTGGCTACTTCAGAGGACATAGAAATTAAAATTGACACACATTGCATTCCCCAAAAAGAAAGTTTTAAATACCTAGGGTCAATTTTTCAAAGTGATGGAAGAATTGATGGAGATGTTACACATAGAATTAATACTGGTTGGTTAAAATGGAAAGGAGCATCAGGTATTCTTTGTGATAAGAAGATACCATTAAAATTAAAAGGTAAATATTATAGAGCAGCAATTAGGCCTGCCATGTTTTATGGTTCTGAGTGTTGTGCAGTTAATCATCAACATGTACAAAAGATGTCTGTGGCAGAAATGAAGATGTTGAGATGGATGAGTGGTCATACAAGAAAAGACCGTATACATAATGAGGTTATTAGAAGCAAATTAGGAGTGACACCAATAGAGGATAAAATGAGAGAACATCGTTTAAGATGGTTTGGACATATAGAAAGAAGATCAAAAGAAGAACCTGTAAGAAGGTTAGAAAAACTAAATTTGGAAAGTATTAAAAGAGGTAGAGGACGACCATAAAAGTGTTGGAAAGAAACAATAAAGAATGATCTAGCTTATTGGGAGTTAACTGCTAACATGGCACACAATGGGGATCTGTGGAAACAAAGAATCCATGTAGCCGACCCCGTCTAGTATGGGAAAAGGCTTAGTTGTTGTTGTTATTGTTGTTGTTGTAATGATTAATAAGAAACACATGGAGTCAATCAATTAATAACTTAAATGAATATCAATAAGAACACAATACTTATCGCATATGGGAGCGGAGTTGGGTTGCAATTGGCCTTTCAAAATCTCGAACACTCTATATTATACATGCTTAACTCTAAACGAATATTACGAGTAGATAAATCTTTAATAAGGTCAATTGCCTTTAAGATACCCTTTTTCACTTCTTCATCCTCCACAAAGTTAGGAGAAAATCGAATAGAAGGATTAAGGAAATATGCAGTACCATGCAAATCATGAAGCATGTGGCGGTTTCTAACATGCATCAATTATCTTCCAAACTTTCTTTAGAAGTGATCGCTTGTGATCAAGGTTTGCTTGTATTTTGAATTTGACCTTATCCATAGAATCATATATATATATATATATATATATAGGCATAGCAGTTCTATCTTCACTGTTCACCATCCTCACTACCTTAACTAAAGGTACAGTCAACAACAACAACAACTAAGGCCTTTTCCCATACTAGACGAGGTCAGCTACATAATTATTTGTTTTCACATATCCCTATCATGTGCCATTTTAGCAGTTAACTCACAATAAGCTACATTATTCTTTATTGTTTATTTTCAACACTTTTGTGGTCATCCTCTAGCTCTTTTAATACTTTCCAAATTTAGTTTTTCATACCTTCTTACAGGTTCTTCTTTTGATCTTCTTTCTATATGTCCAAACCACTCATCCATCTCAACATCTTCATTTCTGTCGCAGACATCTTTTGTACATGTTGATCATTAACTGCCCAACACTCGGAACCATAAAACATGACAGGCCTAATTGCTGCTCTATAATATTTACCTTTTAACTTTAATGGTATCTTCTTATCACAAAGAATACCTTATGCTTCTCTCCATTTTAACCGACCAACATTAATTCTATGCGTAACATCTCCATCAATTCTTCCATGATTCTGAAAAATTGACCTTAGGTATTTAAAACTTTCCTTTTGGGGATGTAGTGTGTGCCAATCTTAATTTCTATGTCCTCTGAGGTAACCAAATGGTCAAACTTACATTCCATATATTCTGTCTTTGTCTTTGTTCTACTAAGTCGGAGGCCTTTGCTTTCTAATGTTTTTCTCCATAGTTTCAATTTTCTATTACCTTTTTCCTTGACTCCTCCACTAATACAATGTCATCTGCAAATAACATACACCAAAGTACTTCAACTTGAATATGTTTTGTTTACTCATCAATCACCATTATAAATAAATATGGACTTAAAGTTGATCCTGGTTTAACCTAATATTAACTTCAAAGAAGTCTGTCATTCCTTCATGAGTCTTCACACATGTTTTTGCATCATCATACATGTCTCTTATAACATTAATTTATGTCAATGGGATACCTCTTTTTCAACAACTTCTCGAAAATATGGAGTAAATTATCTGCAGTTTTATGGGACAAGTCATATGATTTCAAAAATAATGTGCCTTTGGTACAATAGAGGAAGTTTACCAAAGACCTACAGTGATGATCTGTCTAACCATAACCAGAACGGAACATCCTGTATCCTTGTACGACTCCCTAAATTCAGAACTCCATGTATTAACAATATCAACCCATTTCTGCAATAATGTGCCCCTCAAAGCATGAAAAGTAGACTCTATAACCTGATCCCACACTGGCAATAGCATCTGCCATACTTTGAAAAGAAAATGAGTTTGCAACATTAAAAACGGAGACAATTTTCGTAAAAAAATTCAGCACACTTCAAATCTACTTTCTCAATTACCTCCTTTGAAGCAATAACTGATCTAATGCCCGACTCAGGTCTAAGAGTCGTACGTGGGGAAAAAAATGAAGGCATCCCACTAGGGCCACTACCTCCTTCTCTTGTAGTGGAACAATAACCAACTCCATTGCTACCAGTGTTGTCTGACGCATAGCGTATCGTATCGTACTTTAATATTAAAAAATAGAAAAATATTTAAAAAATCAGGAAAAATTAGTAAAAATCAGAAAAAAATCAGAAAAAATCAGAAAAAATTAAGAAAAATCTGGTAATTGCTTTGAATTCATATAATGTAAAGTTTAGTACATATTGAGCATTCAACATTGAACAATTGCATCCAAATTTACATATTTTGAAGCAAAAAATGAAATATATTTACATTTTATATATTGTAAATTTGTATCGGGATCATTAACTAAATAATCTTCATCTTCTCCTTAATGAAGATTCAAAGTTTCTCATCACCTTCTGCTTCAAAATCAAAATATTCATCTCCTTCATAATGTTGTTGCACTCCTTTCAAATTAATCCATGCAATGTCTTCTTCGGTTAGGAGTATATTTTCTTCGTTATCTTTCATAATCCACTCATCTAATATATCAAAATTAATAAACTGCTATCTTTGTACAAGTAGTTGTCATATTTGTTAATTTTCATATGTGAGCAAAACTATAAGCTCCATTTATTTGATTATTGAGTCTATGACACCTCAGTGATGTGATATTGTTACTTGATGATATCCTCTTTTTCTCTTACTGGAGACTAGCTTTTTAACTAGTGCTTGAGCTCCATTTCTCACTTCACATATTGAGTTAAGCCTCACACACGTTGATTATGTTCAACTCAATGGAAGTCATGTAAGGTGAACCCTAAAATAGTGAAGTTGTGAAATGCCTACTCAATGAACCGAGACAACCAAATTGTTTTTTATTGTTTGCGATTTCATGAAATTAGAAACTGGTAGTAGAAATATACTTAAAAGTTGGCAACAAAAAGAGAAATGATTTTGTGACAATCAGTGTTGTCTGACGCGTATCGCTGGGCTCCACGATATGGGCGTATCGTATCGTACTTTAATATTAAAAAATAGAAAAATATTTAAAAAATTAGGAAAAATTATTAAAAATCAGAAAAAAATCAGAAAAAATCAAACAAAATTAAGAAAAATCTGGTAATTGCTTTGAATTCATATAATGTAAAGTTTAGTACATATTGAGCATTCAACGTTGAACAATTGCATCCAAATTTATATATTTTGAAGCAAAAAATGAAATATATTTACATTTTACATATTATAAATTTGTATCGGGATCATTAACTAAATAATCTTCATCTTCTCCTTAATGAAGATTCAAAGTTTCTCATCACCTTCTGCTTCAAAATCAAAATCTTCATCTCCTTCGTGATGTTGTTATACTCCTTTCAAATTAATCCATGCAATGTCTTCTTCGGTTAGGAGTGCATTTTCTTCGTTATCTTCCATAATCCACTCATCTAATATATCAAAATTAACAAACTGCTATCTTTGTATAAGTAGTTGTCATATTTGTTAATTTTCATATGTGAGCAAAACGATAAGCTCCATTTCTTTGATTATTGAGTCTATGACACCTCAGTGATGTGATATTGTTACTTGATGATATACCCTTTTTCTCTTACTGGAGACTAGCTTTTTAACTAGTGCTTGAGCTCCATTTCTCACTTCACATATTGAGTTAAGCCTCACACACGTTGCTCATGTTCAACTCAATGGAAGTCATGTAAGGTGAACCCTAAAATAGTGAAGTTGTGAAATGCCTACTCAATGAACCGAGACAACCAAATTGTTCTTCATTATGTGTGATTTCATGAAATTAGAAACTGGTAGCAGAAATATACCTAAAAGTTAGCAACAGAAAGGGAAATGATTTTGTCATAATTTTTATTTATTCATAAATTATTCTTATTCAATAAATGAAAAATTTACATGTTACATACACAACTTGCAATCCCAAACAAGCATATCGAAGGATACCTTCGAGAGAAGTGAAGAGAGGCCAGAAACCTTAAAAAAAAATTACAAAAAAATTTTGAAAAAAAAAATTTGAAAAAAAAATGATTTTTTTTGGATGCGTGTCGCTTATATCATGCGATACGGAGCGATAAGTTTTGTTTTACGATACTCTTAGGCCCACAATATGATACGTCATACGTTGCGATACAGATAACTCTCACTCACAATTTTTATTTGTTCATAAATTATTCTTATTCAATAAATGAAATTCTAAACTTGAATTTATATGTTACATACACAACTTACAATCCCAAACAAGCATATCGGAGGATGCTTGAACAGAGGCGAAGAGAGGCCAGAAACCTAAAAAAAAAATTGGAAAAAAAATTTTGGAAAAAAATATTTGAAAAAAATTTTCAATTTTTTTTGGGCGTATCGCCACAATACGACACGATAACCTGGATCATACGATACAGGTTACCGTATCATATTGTGGATCGTGACTTCCCACTATACGATACGATACAGTGCGATACGGATAACACTCACTGCTACTACCACCAAAACCTACACTTTTTTTTCTCGCCTTTTCCTCCCTTCTTTAACCTTCTCGGTTGCACCATGGAATTCATCACCACTATAACCATACATCTCCTGAGGAGAAGCATTTTCAAATGGTTGAGACATATCTCAACCACTTATTTTTGCCCTCTTTCTCACCCTTAATCTCTTTTTCTCTTTCGAAGCCTGCAATACTTACACAATCTTATACTTCACTGCTTTAGGAACCTGAGGACATGTACTAGCATCTTTCTTGGTTCCCGTAAGGTGGTGTTTCATACGAGAAATACCACAATGTTTTATAGTATTACAAAACATTCACTTTTTCGCAAGCCTATTGCCTTCATACATCAGAGTGCAATATTTGTAAGCCGGATCGACTCGATCAAAAGTCATAAAGACAATAGTGGATAATCAATAAGAAGAAAAATGCTCTTTAGAGGTTAAGAATCACAGAATCTACAAAACCATCAAATTTTTTAAGTGAAAAATCGGGTAGAATGCCAAAGGAAAGAGGTATGGCACGAATTTGACAAAAATCCTAAAGGTGGGGAGTTGGATTTTGTGAAATACTTGAGAATCTTATGAATAAACCGTAAAATCAACAAGAACAAGGTAAGAAGAGGATCTGGAAGCAAGAGAATGACGTGACAAAGGGTTTGGGAAGTAACAAAAGTGAAATCCGCAAGTTTCAGATTTTTGGAATTTATAAAAGAAAAATCAACACAAAAAGTCCTTGAAGGAGATGTTTGGAATTATGTTGGTACACCCTGTGATATGTGGAACAATATGGCTATACATATTAGGAAAGTGGCGAAAGATGTGTTAGGTGTATGTACCGGCACAAAAAGAAGCTTGGTGGTGGAGTGAAGTAGTGTAAAATAAAATCAAGGCAAAGAGGGCATGCTACAAATTACGTTATGCCAAGAAAACTAGTGAAACTTTACTTATAAGAAAGCAAAGAAGGAAGCAAAAAAGGCCACGAGTGAAGCAAAAGCTAAAATTTGGGAGGATTTATATAAAAAAACTCAACTCAAAAGAGGATGAAAGAGATACTTTTAGGATAGTTAGGGCTAGAGATAAGAAAACTAAAGATCTTAATTATGTTAGATGTATCAAAGACAATGATGAAAAAATTCTGGTGGCAAATGATGATATAAGAAATAGATGGAAAAACTATTTTTATAAGCTTTTTAATGAAAATAAAGATGTGAGTATTAGCTTAGGATAGTTAACCAAATCAGAAAAGTATATAAACCACAATTTCTACCGACGTATTCAAAAGAATGAAGTCAAAGAGGCTCTTAAACATATGAAGGGTGGTAAATCGGTAGGACTAGATAATATTCCTATAGAAGTTTGGAAAATACGAGGAGAAATAGGAATCACTTGGCTCACAAGACTGGTTAATGAAATATAGAAAAACCAAAAGATGCCCGAGGAATGGAGAGCAAGTACACTTATACCCATATATAAGAACAAGGGAGACGTTTAAAATTGTGCGAATTATCGAGGTATCAAGTTAATGAGCCATACTATGAAATTATGGGAAAGAATTATTGAACATAGGTTAAGACAATTATCAAGTACAACAAAGAACCAATTTGGATTCATGCCAGGCAGATCTACTGGTGAAGCGATTCACCTTTTAAAACGTCTTATGGAACATTTTAGAGCAAAAAAGAAAGACCTTCACATGATATTTATTGATCTAGAAAAAGCTTATGATAGGATACCGAGGGAGGTTCTTTGGAGAACTTTGGAAAAAAGAGGTATCCCAGTGACATACATTAACCTTATAAGAGACATGTATGATGGTGCAAAAACATGTGTGAGGACTCATGAAGGAATGACAGACTTCTTTGAAGTTAATATTGGGTTACATCAAGGATCAACTTTAAGTCCATACTTATTTATAATGGTGATTGATGAATTAACAAAACATATTCAAGATGAAGTACCTTGGTGTATGTTATTTGCAGATGACATTGTATTAGTGGAGGAGTCTAAGGAAAAAGTTAATAGAAAATTGGAACTATGGAGAGAAACATTAGAAAGCAAAGGCCTCCAACTTAGTAGAACAAAGACAAAATATATGGAATGTAAGTTTGATCATTTGGTTACCTCAGAGGACATAGAAATTAAAATTGACACACATTGTATCCCCCAAAAGGAAAGTTTTAAATACCTAGGGTCAAATTTTCAGAGTGATGGAAGAATGGATGGAGATGTTACGCATAGAATTAATGGTGGTTGGTTAAAATGGAGAGGAGCATCAGGTCTTCTTTGTGATAAGAAGATACCATTAAAGTTAAAGGTAAATATTATAGAGCAGCAATTAGGCCTGCCATGTTTTATGGTTCTAAGTGTTGTGCAGTTAATCATCAACATGTACAAAAGATGTCTGTGACAGAAATGAAGATGTTGAGATGGATGAGTGGTCATACAAGAAAAAACTGTATACATAATGAGGTTATTAGAAACAAATTAGGAGTGACACCAATAGAGGGTAAAATGAGAGAATATCGTTTAAGATGGTTTGGACATATAGAAAGAAGATCAAAAGAAGAACCTGTAAGAAGGTATGAAAAACTAAATTTGGAAAGTATTAAAAAAGTTAGTCTAGTATGGGAAAAGGCTTAGTTGTTGTTGATTAAAAGAGCTAGAGGACGACCACAAAAGTGTTGGAAAGAAACAATAAAGAATGATCTAGCTTATTGTGAGTTAACTGCTAACATGGCACACGATAGGGATCTGTGGAAACAAAGAATCCATGTAGCCGACCCCGTCTAGTATAGGAAAAGGATTAGTTGTTGTTGTTGTATAAAAGAAAAATCGACATCGACTCGTACAATACGGTGCGTATCGATACACCCTCATATTGTACGATACAGTATGATACAACACGATAAATCGCGATAAGCGATACGTGCCCTTGTATCGTACCATATCTTCATACGATACGCGATAAAATCGTATCATATCGTACGATAGAATACAATTTTTATAACATTGCCAATTACTACTTCAACAGCATCATCTGTGAAGTTGATACATAAAAAGTTAAATTTTTCAAGAATTTGAGGTCTCTCACACCTTTTCTTAGTTGCACATACAAGCTTCAATGTCCATGCACGTGATTGAAGTGAGAATACACATGTACGAAAAGTCGAAACTATCATTGGCTGGTTGGGCCCAATTCAACAAATTAGTAGTTTGGTCAAGGACCATAGAGCTGGCATAAACCCACCAGTTATTTATTGCGAATATTCCATAGGCGTCAACCTTTCGTCGACCATGAGGGGAAGGATCCCAGCACTTGCAGATGCCATCTTCATGTAACTAAGCACCACAGTCTACACCACTTTGTATCTAATTGCTGTAAAACAACTTACAACAATGACTTATTGGCATTATTGCCCTATCCCCTTTTCCTCAAAATCTAGGACATTTCTAGTATGCCGCACCACCAAATAAATGTGTGGGAAGCTATTAACCATGTCCTATGTGCCGCACCATCTGCAACTGGGTTGATCTCCGTCGCATAATAAACATAAATATTAGGATCAGAATTACATCTTCATATGGGGATTAGTTATCCTGTTATCCATACACCCCTTTTTACTAAACACTTACGCATTCATGTTCACCTTTCTCTCTCTCATTCTCTCCCTTCACATGCCTTAGGTGCGTCTCATCTCCCGCCATAAGAAGGGACGTGGTTTGGTCGTGTTATCTTTTAGACAAAGGTTCATCCACCATGTGACACTCGATGCATAGTGAGTACTTCTGTCCTTTGAACAAAATATGTCTTAAGTGTGTCTCATCATCAACTATTGTCTTCCGCACTCGCTGGAAACATTTGCCATGTCAGACTTTCTGAAACTTATTTCTAGTTGATTTTCATGAGATTCAAACTGAAAGAGGTTGAAAATCAGAGAAAGGAGTTTGGAAGAAATCGAGAGAGATTGAACAACAGTTCAAAGGAGTTTCAAAAAGGAAGAGTTGAAGAGGGCGAAATCAAGAAAGAAATCGAAGGATTGAGAGACAAGTCTTGATCATTGAAGAGAGGGAGATCGAGAAAGGTTGAGCAGAGAGGATTGTTGGGGGGGGGGGGGGGGAGAAGCCGGTGATTATAGAGGAAAGGAGAGAATATGCAGTAGGGGTAGTTTAGTTAAATAGGGTGGATGAATGTTTTTTATAAAAGGGTGTATATTTAGTAAAATAGGGTGCATGAATGGTTGAATAATTCACAACCCCCATTTTTGCTTCTTTCCCATTTTACGATAAGCAGAATGTGGTGTTTGATGGCGGAGCGGGTGGTTCATGGTTGTATTGATGGCTGGCAGTGGGTGGTGGGAATAATGTTGAAAGCGGCAGTTGTTGGTGGAGACCGGTGATTATAGATGCGATTGCAGTGATGAATGGCAACAATGATGCTGGTTGTGAGAAAAAAAGTAGAACTGCTTTTCTTTTTTTGTTTATTTTCCTAACTGAATCAATAAATGAACCTTACAGAATTCCTTCTACAATAAACAGAAACTAGTTTTTCAAATAATACAAGAGTGATGTATAGTCTATAGAATTAGAGATAGGTAATGTATAAAGTTCAGTGTTTTATAAACTATATAATTGGAATAATACAACAGTGATTGATAAACCATAGAATTAGAGATAGGTGGTGTATAAAGATGTCCAAACAGGGGAAAAGTGTAGTGCTTTTCCTGACTGATCCTTTGATTATTGTGAGGATTGAGGAATTTGTGCTGCTTGATCAAAAAGAATTCTGTACACTGTTATGCAGTAATGCCCCACATTTCAAATTTATTGTCCGAAGGTCATGCAAATGGCAAATGTGATGCTGTTATTTGCCTTTCAAGAATACGCTGAATGAAGTTATGACTAGGGATTGACATGTGTATACCTGAAATAATGTAACTGGTGTTAGTGTCTTTTCTTTCCTCTCTGCTGTGAGATTTTGTACGTGCATAAACGGGTGTAATCTCTGTCAGACATTGTGACTTTAAAGGCTACTAGTATTTCATAGATGGTACCTCAAGTGGGAACCATGAAATCTTGGACATAGAGATATGGCTCACGTAATACATTGATTCTTTTGAATTATGTTGCCTTCCCATTACTTAGTTATGAGTCTGTCCTTGCATATGCATTGTAGGCCATGTTCGTTTGGTGTCATCTGAAGAATTTTTTCAGATAAAAAGTTCAACCAAAGAACTACGGTTGCCTTTTTTATTTCATACCTTCAAAGGGGCGTCATAGTGAGACAACCACTTGTACCTTCCCCAATACTCACATATTCAGATATAAGCACACCTCAACATCTTTCTGGTTAGCAAGGACAAGATTGTGGTCTTTAGTTGTTTTAATTCCAAGAGGCATTATTTTCTTTTCCATGTTTGTGCAGGATACGTGGCTCAAACTTGCATGGTGCATGTTGAGGATAACATTTTGATTAGCTTATCCTTTGTTTGTGTGTTAGGTTAAAAGTTGCATGTAGATTATATGAAGTCTTCATAATCTGAATGGAGAGTGTTAGCTCATCTGGTAGGCTCTCGAACTCGCACCTTTCTGGTGGTGAGTTTGATTCCCAAGGCACGCATGTGAGGCTTCTGCCTCCCGTTGTAACCTATAAAGAAAGTCTTCTTAATCTGTGCATTTTGGAACTTTCTGAACGGATAGTTAAGACCTACAAGAAGATGAGTTCTCATATCGATCCTGTTATAATTCCCATACTCTAATTTTCTTTGAACATAAAATGTTACTGTGGATTCTCTTGTTTTAGGTTTCTTCTTTATTTACTTTGTGATCTGTTCACGGTCTGGATTCTTTTCTCTTTTCTCCGGGCTTGCAAATTATTCGTGAAGTCTAAGCGTGGTTTAGGATTGCATGTAAGTAATAGGTTTCTGCCTTTCAGATGCGGATGGATTTGTGATTCCAAGCTTAGCAGGAGAGACTGATCTTGGAACACCGAATGTGCCAGCTTTAAGCAACCTGCCGAATTCTTCATCCCAAGTGAGTTGATCTTTATGTTCCATGCTAAAACGATTTGTCTGATGTAAAAGGAAGTCGTGAACCCAAGTGGGTATGTGTTAGGCTATGCCACAAGAACACTTCTACCAGGATGTGGCATCCGTATCTGACACTTTGAAATTTGTACTTCTCCCATGTCCAATTCTAAATACTTTTTAATTACAATTTTAAGTTGAAGATAGATTAGTGCTATGGCAAGGAACAAATTTCAGAATATTGACTGATTATACTTCATTAATAAATAATAATTTTGGAAACTGAAATCTTTTCATTAGGTAATATATATATATATATATTAGTGGAGTGAGTGAATCCTGCCCACTATTAGTGCTGTTCATTCATGTCCACTTATTACTTTTTAGGGAGATGAACATTATAACATCACTTTTTATTTTGTTTTAAATATGCTTACAATTTTGAAAATAACTTTTTGGATTTTACCCACTATTTGATGCTGCTTATTCATGTCTACCTATTACTTTACTACATTGTCTTTTGTTTTATTTTAAATAACCTTAAAATTTTTAAAATAACATTCATGCTCCTTAAAAATAAGAGGTGGGCATGAATAAACTTGTTGGACGTGGGCAGAATTCGTTGTGTTGCTTGCAGTCATGATTTTCAAAGTCGCTATGTCCCATACCGTCACCTGTTTTTCGGAATGACCTGTGATATAGGTGCCTGGTATGGTAAGAAGAATAAAGCAACTTTGTTTTGTATTTTCTCATAACCAACGTACTCATGGATAGCTTCATCTTAATGAAATTTCAACTATGGCAATGCTGCACATAATAAATGCAATATTGATCTAATCCTTTTTCAGAAAACACTGAAGGAAGAGAAAATCTACTTGGGACCTCACGGGGCTCCTCCACATGTCAAGCAGCAAGAGGTGAGTATAACTGGTAGGAAACAATTCAAATCTAAGCTGAAGGAAACTGAAAAGAAAACGGGTCTGCGCCGGCCGAATCAGGTCGGATACCTGTGAGAACCTGTGGTCAGCAAGGTAAGCTTCTCGATGGAGAAGACCGCTCCTTGCGATGGGCTTTGATCCAAACTGCGGGGGAGTCTTTGATGAGAAGTCACGTTAGCAGGTTTAGCCAAGTTTTGTTCTGATCTTTGATGTACTTGCTAAGTTGGGATATGTTGAAATCAGTTGCTTATTTTGAATTTGCGGCTTCAGCTACTGATATTGATACATTTGCTTTCGTTTGTTTATGTAGTACCACCTATTGATATTTAGTTGGACAAATTTCATATGTTACATTGGGACTCAAACCATCAGTGCACGTAGAACTCTGGTTTTGTTGTGACTTTGGGCTGTATGTGACCGTATTTGAGTGTTGTGGAATTTTGAGCTCTTTCTCTCTCACACACACTGTTGGAAGAATCCCTTCGTGTTATCTAGTGGATCTCACATCCGCTTCAATAGTCTCTCCGGTTGAGTAATCACTTCGTGTCCCTTCGTGAAGATACGTATATGATCGTTAGTTCAAAATTCTTTTGTGAAAAAAGAACATCGAAGGTTGAACTTGAACTTGAGTTAGGCTTGATTCGGCGTGTTTATGTGTAATCTTTCATGTCTTCTGCTCTTTGAATTATGGTTCATGAGTTTCGATCTATATAAAAGTACGTGTGAGTTTCGTTCAATCATCGATATAATACTAAAGATTGCTCAATCTCACTCACATGTTATTTTAACACTTTGGACTTTCACTTTAATTAAAGATATATCAAATAAGTATTTGAAGATACTTAGGGCATTATTATCTGCATACTCTTCTTATCGTACGTACCTCAATTTTCATAAATATTTAAAATACCTAGATAACATTTTCTTTTTTCTCTTTACGGCAAATTTTGACGAATTTTCTCTTTTATTTCGGCAATTGATTTTTATCCGTTGATTGGTGATATAGCTTTATTTGCAATCAACTATTATTGATTAGTTACTTATAAACCTAGTTAGAATCAAATAAATGAAGAAAGAAAAAAATTGAACAAACGACCGCTCCAATCATTTTTTGGATTTTTCTTGAATTTAAAATGTTAATTTTTAATGAGATCATTGTATTTGTTAGTAAATACCATAGAAATATATGTATAAGAAACTAATATGCAACAATTATAAACATGTTCAAATACAATCGCATATTCAAAGTAAGTAATAAACAAATCATATAGGAAAACACAAGCAAACATGAATTAGAAACCCTTTTGGACTTGCCTTAGAGAAATCAACGGCCCACTACCAAGTATGTACGGGCAGTGCTTTCCTCCAAGGATAAAATACACACACAACTTAAAACAACATACTTTGCTTAGATTCGACCTCGATAGCACCTCAATCAACTTTGGCCAGAGAGGAAGGATGGTGGGAGTAGTCACTGCGGACAGAAAATACCACGGCCAGATGAGGAACGCTAGGAGTAGAGGGGAGGAGAGAGAGTGTTTTTCGTAGAAGTACGGATTAGGAAGCCCTAATTCCTTATTTATAAGTTGCGCGATGGATCATGGATATAATCCAAACGATGCATCTCTTTGTCATATAATCGTTCCCACGTAGACACACTTTTTGATCGTTTGATCAAAAGTTTTTCGTGGAAAAAGATAAATCGAAAACAATTTCAAAACCCAAACCCAAGCCCAAGCTCGGCCCGGCTCGGTGCATGCGTGGTTTAACATGTCATCTCTAAGCTCCTTGAACTATGATTCATGAGCTACCAACTATATAAAAGGATATGTGGATTTGTCTCATTCTTTAATATGGGACTAAACTTTGTCTTCTCTTTGTCTTCTCATGCACAAGTCCCTCACATGTAACTTTTACACTTTAGGACTTTCACATAAATCAATGATGCATCAATTGAATATTTAGAGAATCTAAACATGAATTAAATGTTATTAATGTATATGAGTTTAATTAACCCAACCATATTCAACATTAAATCCAATAATCCCCCACAAAGTTCGGAAGTGTAAAATATCCTACCAAACCAATAATCATATTATGCTCTCAGTAATGATACATTCCAATTTGAGCCGTTACTTGAGTTATCCAATATTACCATGATAGGAACTAGGTAAACATACGTCTCGAACCTTAACTTTGTGTTTAATGTGTTTATTGATAACAACATAATAAAAGGCTATAGTGTGATCTTTAGGGGTGATGCATTAGTGGCCATGCATCCATATTCTGTATCATGATTGATTTCAGGGAACAACCTAATTCCTCTATTATGGCCTCACAATGTCAATAACTTAGTTAGATACCTCAAAGGATGTACTACTAGCATATTGTCTTAAGACTCAATCCAATTTAGAAAATAATCTCTTACTAAACTTGCAATCATGACACTTTAGGTTTACATGAGACATACACATAGATACTGATAGTATCTTATAATATGAAGTGTCATCATATTCATTGAATATCTTATTACTACCATATTGAACCCACTTCGTGGGATCTCCACTTATAAAAGCTCGTTACCATCATCATGGCTTCAAATCGGGCTAAGCCCCATTCCTCGACAAAGGGTATATATTAAATTCTTCCCAGCTTTAGTCAAATGATCGGCAATCATCAACTTCCGTCTTGACGTGTTCAATGACCCACTTTCTTTTCCTGCTGCGACGTTATCTCTTCATGGCCAAATACCTTATGGTTCGATGTCTTTGCCTTGAGCTTAAAGCCTTCTTGTTGTTCTTAGCCATAAATACCCTCATTAGAATTGTGTCACGTGCAGTTTCAATGGCATACGAAAATGGTTGGTCACCCGACTCTAAGCTCGGATATGAAACTTCTTTAACCATACACCTTAGTGCGGTAGCCTCAAAACTTTCAAACGAACTCGGCTCCATGAGTGGAAACTCGACGGTCGAGGTGCTTTGCACCTTACTCCAAGATACGATCTCCCACGCAGAAGCACCAGTAAAAACATAACCATATGTTGATTTCACATCAAACTACCAATGGTACAAGTATATTCAATTTATGATATATTATCACCATTATTTTTCACAAGATGCAAACTAGGATCAAAAGGTGTAGAAACAAGTGTGCAATCATAATATCCAAATCTCTTAAGCATGATTTCAACATAATGTGATTGAGATAAAATAAATTTATTAGCTTCTTAATCAATTTAATTCTAAGAATCACATTTTCAATACCCATATCTTTCATATCAAATTGAGAAGCAAGAAAGCTCTTAGTATCATTCACAATATCTATGATATATTCCAAATATCAACAAGTCATCAACATATAAACAAATAATCACTACAACATTATTAACAAATTTATTATATATGCATTTATCTAATTCATTACTTTAGTCATCGTAACTATTAGATATCATGATACTATCAAATTTCTCATGCCATTGTTTAGGAGCTTGCTTTCTATAAAGAGATTTAACAAGTTTACATACCTTGTTCTCCATACGCTTAATTATACATTCCTCAAAGTTGTTCCATATAAATATCTTCTTAAAAATCATCATTGAGGAATGCAGTTTTCACATCCATTTGATGCATAACAAGATTATGTATAGATGCTATGACAAATAAAACTCTAATGGATGCAATTCTAGTTATCGGATGTTTATATCATTTAGCTACTAACCTAGCCTTGTATTTATCAACATTACCATCCGGTTTTAATTTCTTCTTAAACACCCATTTACATCCAATAGATTTTATTTTAGGATACAAATCAACCAATTCGTGGATTATAAATCCTAATTTAACACAAAGCCTAGCAACTGAACATGCGGGTGCCTTAAGCTAGGTTTCCTACTGTCCCATAGTTCAAAAGGTGTCTTCGGAACTACCTTACTAGGAACCCTCTTTAGTAAATACATAGCGGTCTTTAAGGCATACATCCACAATGATAAGGGGTAAAGATGCATTACTTAACATACTCTAACCATATCCATCAAGGTTCGGTTCTACGCGCTTTACGACACGCCCATTTTGTTGTGGTGTACCGGCATTGTGTATTGAGCACATATGCCATGCTTTTCTAGGAACTTAGCAAATGGACCGGGGTGTTGTCGATTTCATCATACCTTCCGTACTCACCACCTGTCGGACCTAACGATTTTCACCTTTTCTGTCTAATTGCCTTTCAACTTCATTTATGTAAATTTCTAAGGCATCCCTTTGCTTGAGACTTCTCAAATGCGGTAAATAGGCTATATATCCATGCGTGAATAATCATCAATAAATGTAATAAAACATCTTTTATTATCTCTAGTAGTCATTTCATTAAATTCACAAATGTCAGTGTGTATCAAATCTAAAATTATGGATTTCTTATTAACCGTGAAAAGGTATCGTAGGTTGTTTTGCTTACACACATATGCAACATTTGTGTTTTCTATCTATGACAATCTTAAGAATAAGGTTTAAGTTCATCATTTTTTTTTTAAAAGTCAAAGTTTATATGGCCCAACCTAGCATGTGATACATCAAAAGATTCATCATTCTAGAAGAAGAAGAAGAATAAGAAGTAGAGGTTTTCTTAACATTAAAATTTATAAAAGAATCAACAATTGATTATCCTTGAATTTTAAATAGATTCTCTACATCACACAAATAACCTTTCCCAAAGAAATACCTTATATTAAGTCATGTAATCACGACTTTATTACATTTGTAATCTAACCTTAACCATTCCCTAAGTAAAACAGAACCACTGAAGATATTCTGGCAAATCATTGGAATGTGTTTTAACTCCTTAAAGAGTTAGAACCTTTACTGAAAGAAACTCTAAGTCCACATGCCATTCGTCCTTGGGTTCAGCAATCGAATGATTCCCTAAGGTCACAATTTTGTCACTGACGACTTGGTAAGAAACAAATAGAGACTCATAAGCACAAATATGTACATTTGTCCTGGTGTCTACAATTCAATACTATGACTTATAAATGAAGTGGATATAGGGTTTAAGAGATAGATACCCGTTATTAGTACGCATAGTGGTCACCATGTTAACCATAGTTCTTTTAGTGACTACAAGTTTCTTGACTTTCTTTCAGGGTCAGTCTCTCACCCAATGTCCAACCTAACAACAAAGTCAACATGGTTTTTTGTTGTTCTTTTGAGTCTTGACTTTTGGTTTATGTTTTTTTGTTTTTCCTTAGGATCAGTAGATTGTTTCCTTTCGACCATTAGGTTTACCTTATAGGTACTGTCTGCAGGCATAACAAATTTTTGACTTTTAACCATGAGATTGTCAAGGGTCATTTTATCCTTTTCATGCTTTAGATTTATACCAAAACCCTCCGAAGACTTAAGAAATTTTCAATAATAGGCATAACAATACTTATTAGTAATCTTTATCTTAACTTCATTTAGAGTATGACATACAAACTGAAACTCGTTGGCCTATTTGGTCACAAATTTTCCCTCTACCATTTGATACATGAGAAACTTAGCCACAAAATAGTTTTCAAGATGGAGATCTTAAGTATTATATTTTTGATCAAAAGCAACACACAAATCTTCCGTTGTAGTGGAAGGAGAAGAACTATAAACGTCGAATAAAATATTTGATAATGCCAATAATATTCAACACCCGCATAGGGTGTCCTTCTCATTCTCTCAACGATTTTAACTGACCTTCTAGGGTTAGTTTCATCGGGTCTAAGACAATCCAACTCGATATACAAATACAACCCTAACATAGTTAACCATATTTTTATACCCTGCTACCAACATTTTAATGGTGACTGAAAAACTTTTCTATCATGAAGGTCAAGTTGAATTTAGGTCAAAGGATCACAGACGAAGATATGTTTACTACGGTTAATAATGATTTCTTTTAGATTGTTGGTAAATACCATAAAAATACATGCCTTAATCAAATATAGTCACAGATCCAAAGTAAGTTACAACAAACCGTACAGGAAAAAGTACACTCAAATAGGAACTAGAAAAGGAGTTCATATGTGTGAGTCGCCCTTTCAGACTTGCCTTAGAGAAATTAGTGCCTCTCTACCAAGTACATAGGGTACTTTCGCTTTTCTTCCAAGATAAAATGAACACACAATTGAAAGCAACATACCTTAGTTAGAGTCAACCTCAATCACGCCTTAGTCGCCTTTAATAGGAGAGGAAGGATGACTCACCGCAAGCAAGGAACACCACGACTAGAGGGGAGGAGAGAGTGTTTTTCATAAAAGTGCACATTAGGGAGCTCTAATGCCTTTTTGTAAGTTGTGCAATGGATCCTGGATCTGATCCAAATGTTGTACCTCTCCATCCTTTAATCATTCTAGTGTAGACAAAGTTTTGAACATTAGATTAAAAGTTTTTCATGCAAAAACATAGATCGAAGACCATTTCTAAACTCAAACCCAAGCCCAAGTTGACTCGGCTCGACACGTGTGTTCGCGCGTGTGTCGTCTAACATGTTCTCTCCAAGCTCTTAAGATTCATGAGCTATCAACTATATAAAAGGACATGTGGGTTTGTCTCATTATTAATTATAGGACTAAACTTTGTCTTCTCATACATAAGTCCCTCACTTGTGACTTTTTGCCCTTTAGGAGTTTCACATATATCAATGATTCATCAATTGAATATTTAGGGATTCTAACCATAAATTAAATGTTATTAATGTACATGTGTTTAATTAAACCAACCATATTCAAAATTAAATCCAACAGTATTTTTGTTGCTTTGTTTGATATTTTTTTCTTTTCTTAATGTTTGAAGATGATTCATGTGTTTGGTTAAAATATGATAGTTTGTCAGAATTTTACGTCAAAACATGGTACATGCGCATCTCTTTTTATTGAGAGACACACCTATCTTGATATATATATATATATATTGCAGAATGACAAACAATTTTAATGAATGCACTTATGATGGAAGCAATTGAGACAAGACAATGAAATTACTTATCATACAATGAATAAGGGAACTGAAAGTTATTGTAGTATACTTGATGATGTGTTTGTTGATTGGTTGGTAGCTGAGGTAGAAGATCAATTTATTAATTGTGAGGGTGATAGGCTTAAAAGAATGGGTTTGATGAAGCATTACATTGTTACGGTTATTAGTCAATTGCAAAGGTATAATAAGTATGTCTTGGGTGTGAAATGAGTGATAAATATAGGTTTAATAAATATATTAATATTGAAAGTAAAAGGTAGACGAGTACTAAGAAGGTAAACTATCCATTTTTACTGAGAGGAGGGTGAAATGAATGATTATTGAAAGTTGAATGTTCTGAATGAGATACATAACCACCCTCTAGGTTTATATATCGAAGGGCATGTCTTTGTAGAGAGATTAAGTAGCTATGAGTATAGTATGACAATTTTTTTTTTTACAAAAAGCTATTGCAAACTGAATTACATTTTGACACATTTGAATCAGTTGGACAAAGAAAACATGGTATGATAATACATATTTACAATGGAAGGACAAAAATAAAAAAAGAAGATAGGGGTTCTTGAAGTGTTCAATAACTTTTACTACATGATCTAGACGTTAACCATTATTAAACATGATACAGTAAAATCCCTAATATGGATACTATCAATGATATTGTATTTGTGCATCCTCATTTTGTTCACCTACTTTATATATTTTCTTGGGTATTAAAATTTGATAGCTTATATAAGATAAACATATATCTTACTTTTATGCAGTAATGTTTATCCCGTACTATTATCTTTCACGGTTATATATATTTATTATATTTTGTAAGTATAAGATGCTTTTTCTTGAGATTGTCAGGTTCACATTAATTTCAAAAAACTTTTCTTTAACCTTCGCTTTTATGAGTGAAAAAGAGGAGAATTATATTTAAGTGTTAATGTGTGTGAGAGGGTTATACACTCTAAACAAAATTATAGGTGTTATTTATTGACTGTGATCTAGCATTGGTGAATGACATTCAAATAATTTTTACAAATACGACATAGTTTTTATGTAAATGATATACAGTAAAAAATATTGAAGTATTTATTATAAAATTGATAAAGAATAAAGAGATGGTGAGTGCAATTGGTGTAAGTTGGAGGAATGTCGTCTACTCATTAGATTAAAGGAGTTACAAGGATACTGTAGAGGTAATGAAATTTAAGTGGAGAAAATTTCTCGTCTACTCTTCTACATTAAATAGCAGCAGTTGGACTCATGAGAGAAAAGAATTGTCTCAGTATAGATATATAATGTGATTCATTATAGTATTCATGACTAATAAGTATGTAAATTTAATTTTTAATGTATTCATATCATTTACTATTCTTAAAATGTATAATGATTATATATTCATATTTGTGAGGATAGAAAGTGCATATGTAAGATTTAAATGGTTCATTGGTAGCTCAATTGACATAGTTGTAGATTATAGAATGGAAGAAGTCATTTGAGGAATCAAAATTCTGATCATATATTATATTAATGTGACAGAAAATCTTGTTGCATACCTTTAGAGAAAAGTATCACAACATGCTTTTTGACCTTATTGTAAAAAATACAATCATGTGGAGATGGTAGGTTTACATATAAGAATATATCATTGTAATTTGTGACATTCATATAGTCTATCTTGTACACACGAGCTCATCCTTTTGTTTAAATATTATATTTTGATCAATTTTAGAAGAAGTTAGAAATGGAAGAGGATACCCTATATATTGTCGATCAGGTAGGAGAAGATGCATGACCATTTATGATAGAGATCATCTAGAAGAAGCTAAAGAATCATCCACTCCAGTATATTTGTTAAGATGTTGGATAAAAAGTTGAGTCCTGAGCATACTACCCTATATAAACCACTAATTCGTCATCCTATTTAATCAATCTACGAGGAGATACTTATTAACTTCAGAGTATGCAAAAAAAATGCCTCATAGAGAGGAAGGCACGTGTATATACATAGTCAAGGACACGATGTCTTTCCTAGAGTGGGTCGTTCCTCTTCAAACAATTGTGATCCTCTCTCAACCATTGAGACAAATATTTCTATGCAGCTTAACTTTGGACCGATATATAAAATGACAATACCACACTTTATGGGTTTCTTTGTAAATGTTTGGGTAAATGATATTGAAGATGAAAATTGCGGATAATTGTAGATAGTGCTTAAAGGAGGTGGCACATAGGCATGATATATATGCATGAGTTTTTGTATATGATAATAGTGTTGATGCTACTATTCGATGTATTGCATATATAAGAGATGGGCCTTGTCCTATTCAGTATTGGATGTACATATCAAATATGAGTTTTTTATCGTTATTTAGTAGAACATAGCATTGATACTCTTCTCTATGATAAGGTCAATGATATTTCTATTATTAGTGTGAGATACCTAACAGTCTGCTGTGAGAGATATGTGGTACATGTATTATCATCATGTTGTATGATATGTTTTAGCGGTAATAATAATATATGTATATTTTATTATGTTATTTAAGTAGTTCATAGATTGAAACAACTATGAATCTTTTTTTATGTTTATGTTTTTCGCATATGCATATAACTAATGTCTCTTTGATGTCTCATATCTTTATAACATGATAGTATTACTGAGGTGAAAGTATTGAGAGTTGACAAACTTTGTTTTAAGAATGTATCGACTTGTATATACAAATGAGATGACTAGGAGATAATATTTTATACGACATTAAGGACAACAACTAGTGTTATTGTTTATTAATATATATAATCGTACAATTTCTAGATTTGAATGACAATTATATATTTTATTGATTGAGAGAGTACAACATTTTATTTTAATCATTTATGTAGCTTTTAGTACCAAAGAAACAAAATTTCTTTCATTACAATCATTATGTTTAAAAATTACTAAATAACATCCTATATACAACCAAAATAAAAAATGTCATGCAATTGTCACTATTATCATTATCAAGTGTCAATTGATGGATTTGTTCAGGACATTACTCATACATCTCTTTCAGGTCTAGTAACATTGGGTCGCCCGACAATGATTATGGCAAAAACTCTACACATATTAAAGTTGTTGCAAGTGACTCACATATCGCAACAAAAATGTTGGTATAAGAGTTAACGAAAAATAAAATTGTAAACTCTACTAATATATATATAATGATTCGTTTACTTCCATGTAGAATGATGTATCATATTGCCTAGCTAGAGTAGAACAAGCAATATGCAATTAAATGATAGAATCTCTCAAAATAAATCGATATCTCAAAATAATGTGAGTGTTGTTTTGTAAATCTCTTTGTAATGGATGGTCTTATCGGTGTAATTGAGATACCTTGATGTTGGTTAAAGTGATGAACTACACTATCTGATGATGTGACATATAAGGTTCCTTAACATCTATGTATCGAATGTACCCATGATATCGTGTCTTCTATGCAATACAATATAATTATTTTATAGAACTATATGGTTGTTAATCAATCTGCATTGCATAAAGTAGCAAGTAAGGATATATAATATACAAGGTTGTCATAACCTAAACTCCTAAAATACCTGTTCTACCGATATCAAATTCAATTCCTTACGATATTTAGTAAGTCGATCAACAGGAAATTTCTTATGACACACTTCCCAGCAAGCAATAATAGTACTCTCTCACTTAAAGCAAATAAGTATATCCACTAAGTTGAAAGCTAGGGATGCCTTTCCTAGTTGTTTGCACAAATACACTGCTGTAACTATACCTCACATATAATTGTTAACTCTTCAAACATCATGTATCAACAGATTCACAAGCATTATTGACACTTTATTTCTAAACTTATCTTGATATAACATACATCATAACTAATCCAACATATAATAAAGGGTTTTATTTTTGTTACTTCTTCCCTTTGAAAAATTAGTTCGGAGTACCTCAAACTTAATAATTCTCAACTTAATCTCACATATGACTTCATCGATGCCAATCTCTAACACATCACTCAAGAAATCTTCCTTGCTTCTAATCATTATGTTGTGTGTCAAGACAAGAAGTTGACTCTCTATTAAAAGATAAAGTATCTCATGGATATCATGAAGTATGATAGTCATTTCATCTCATAGCATATGAAAGTTGTTTGTGTCTGGTTGCCAACTCTCGATAAAAGCAGTCAATAATGCATGATCTATCACTTTATATAACAAATTCACTTGCCCAATAAGCCTACTCCTATCCACAATCTCAACCCAATTACCGGGCCTCACATCCGTCATATTTACTAGCCAAACTCTGCCAATAATATAGCATGTGTTGGCTGTTAGCACTTTTAGTATTGTCTGCAATTATATATTTACATAGTCAATTAGAATAGAGAGTATTGATATCAAATATAAAATTACATTTAAGTTAGAAATTACCTTTTTCTTCCAAATTTTGTAGGCAGTATGACATTCAAAGCTCAGGAGTAATCTTGGTATATCATGAGATCTCTTATCCTCATTGTTTATAATATCGATCTTAGTATCTTTAGTTGATGTATCCTCATTATAACGTGAAGGGTTAGATTCTTTTTCTTCTCATTATCATCTATGAGGCACTTCCATATGAAATGATATTGCCTCTCCTAAATGAAGTGATGACATTACATTTTTGTACTTATATCTTATCAACCATATCTGCATAGCAAAAAAAATTTATGAGATGCTTGTATGTGTCTCTTGTTCAAACAACAAGGGGGAAATTTCAAATGTGTTGAGGTTCACCCTTGCTTACCTTACAGGGCTCCATGGGAAGCCAAGAAGGAACCAATGTTTTTTCAAAGATAAATTGAGTGATGGTACCTTTGAAGTGTTCTATAATGAGAAAATGACACAAAATCAATAACATATCTCGATAAATCAACGAATCTCCCTTTGAATCGATTTAAAAAAACCTATTTTTCTTCTTTCTCCATGTTCTTATACATTCTTCTCAAATCTCACGTTTTAGTCCTTTTTTTTTTAAATTTCAATCCATTCTTTTGTTGAAAATGGTTGTAGATCGAGTAATAAGTGCTTGAAATGAGTCGGTGAGCAAAGAATGGAAGGAAGAATGACCAAACATGGGAGCCGAAAGTTGTTTCATGCAGGAAAAAGTATTGGAAAGAAACAATAAAAAATGATATAGTTTATATTGAGTTAACTGCTAGCATATCACATGATAGGGCTTTGTTGAAACATAGAATTGATGTTGTTGATTCCATCTATTATGGAAAAAGGCTTAGTTGTTGGTGTTTGTATATTTAAATTTCTTTAAAATTTTCTCAATACAATGAAACTGAGAGATTACTATATCATTAATAGACCTTATGATTTTAAGTCTTAAAATCATATCAATAAGACTCATATCTTTCATCTCAAATTTATCACACAAGAATGCTTCTCTCATTAATAACTCTTACATTGAAACCAAACAATAAGATATCATCTACACAAAGGCATAAAATGATTAATGCATTATTAACAAATTTGCAGTAAACACACTTATCAAAATCATTTGAAATAAAGTCGAAAAATGATATGATACAATCAAACTTTTCATCCCATTGTTTATTAGCTTGTTTCAATCCATGCCATGTTTTAACAAGTTTATGTACTTCATATTCATTCCCACGACCACAAAACCCTCTACTTGTTTTATATAAATTATCTAAGGAGGGCCACTATGTAGAAAAGCAGTTTTCACATTCATTTGATGGATTATATGATCACATATGAATACCAATGCTATAAGCACTTGAATTATGATCATAAGAGAAACATGAAATACCTACTAAATAATATATTAATACAAATATAACTATCAATAATTATTAAGTTGATGACCGAACTACCAAAATACTTAACATCACTAAGATTCTATAAATGCTACAAAGATGAAATACCATCAATAATGGAAGCATGTGTTACATACCTACTCATGTATTACAAAAATGATAATAAATAACTATTGACAATAATCATTTATTGTGTGACAATCACATAGTCAAACACCTAATAATGTAGCATAACTAATTGAAGTCATCAAATGCACATACCTACTAAATTTGTAACAAACGCAACTAAAATCTTTCAATCGTAGATGTTATTTTTAAGAGCACTTTATATAAGGACAAAGTAACACCCCATTACAAGCCTATAATATAAAAGAAGTATTTAACCAACTCTTCTAAGTAAACTCAATATTAAAAAGTACTTCATAAAGTTAAAACACTTACATAATCAAGTATTAGAAAAGATTAGTTGCTGAGGTCAAATATTTTGAAACCGCTATATAATTGTCTTATTGTCTACATTTGATGATATATCATGCTCAATATATGTAACTAAGCAATTGTTCATAAACTCATTACTAATTTTGTTTCTCAAGCGACTCTTTACAATATTCATAGTAGAAAATACTTGCTCCACACTTACAATGGCAATAAGTAAAGCAATACCAATTTTATTAATTGATACACCAAAAAGTAGCTCTTATCCTTTCTTTGTTGTACTAACACCTCTGTAATTTTACTTATTCTTTTAATTTGAAGCTCTTAATAATTGGGCACGTCTGTAATATAGTTATCAAGTTGATGTTAAAGTTACTAATACAAAAATCATGAGGATAAAAACTTCTAAGCTGAATTGACTTCTCTTTATTGAAAAAAACAAAATTATTACTTGGATTAATATATGCAACACAAAGAAGCAATTCGGTATTTATCTCATCAAATCGATCATTAAGCCCATTTAATACATAATCAATGATAACATTGAATACCTCATACCGATAATGATGTAAGTTTGTTGCCTCACTTTGCCTTCACCTTGCTCGTGCTATTGGCCCTCTATAATTATCCTCCATTTTTTTGACCTAAATATCATTCTTGTCACAAAATAAGTTGGTCTTTGTAACTAAGCGCTCTCATTCATCGTCTTCAATTCTAAACTTATTTCACTGTCTCTTCGACAACTTCACAAAATTCAAATATTGATAATGTCTTGGTCTTTTCTTTGTATTACTAATGATAAATAATTTGTCTTTCTCAAAATTTCTTCTAACAACCAGCGTAAAACTTTGTCAAATTTTTATACCATGGATTACACAAATTATGAGCATTGTTTTACGGTGTCCCCTCCTAATGATGCACTGCAAAGCCCGAATGCAATGATAAGTAAGCAATGACCACTATATTTTTGCCCAAATGTAGTGAATCAATTAAGAGAGGGTCTTTACATTTTCAATATGGACGGATGCAGGTCATAAGGAAGCTACTCCTAGATAATAAGATTCGTATTGGTTCTTGAAATATCGGAATATTATCCGGTAAGCTAATGGAGGTGGTAGATATTATGATTCAGAGAAAGATTCATATTCTATGTTTACAAGAGACAAAGTTGATTAAAAAAACTCAAAAGAGATAGAAGATACAAGTTTTAAATTATGGTACTCAGGTAAGGAAAATGCTCGAAACGGAATTGGTATTATCATAAATAAAGATTTATAGGATAGTGAGTAGACATACAACGATATGGTAACCGAATCATGACATTGAAATTAGTGTTAAGAGCAAAGATTTTGAATATAGTTTGTGCTTATGCACCCCAAGTAGGACTAGAAGATAGTATAAAGAGAACTTTCTGAGAAGAGTTAGATAAGGTGATTCAAAGGATTTCACAAAGGGAGATGCTTTGTTTAGGAGGAGACTTAAATGGACATATTGGTAAAGAGGTATTAGGATATTAAGGTATTTATAGAAACTTTGGTTTTGGGGATATAAATGAGGAAGGTAGGGAGATTTTAAATTTTGCTATGGCATTTGATCTCTTTATAGTCAATACAATCTTCAAAAAATGAGATGAACATTTAATTACTTATGAGAGTGGCTTGTCACAAACACAAATTGATTATTCTATTTATAGAAAAAAGATAGAGTGTGTTGTAAAGATTGCAAGGTAATTACAAGAGAAAGCCTAACCACCCAACATTGACTTTTAGTTATGGATTTAAAAGTAAAAAAATGGACAAAGAAGAAAAGAGTGCAGCGAGAAAGAAGAAATATTTAAACAGAAAGTCATTCAAGGACATGCTTGGAATTATGTTGGTATACCTTGTGATATATGGAACAACATGACTATACATATTAGGAAAGTAGCGAAAGATGTGTTTAGTGAATGTAAGGGAGGTGTACCGGCACAAAAAGAAGCTTGGTGGTAGAGTGAAGTAATGTAAAATAAAATCAAGGCAAAGAGGGCATGTTACAAATTACATTATGCTAAGAAAACTAGTGGAACTTTAGAGCCTTATACGAAAGCAAAGAAGAAAGCGAAAAAAGCCGTCAGTGAAGCAAAAACTAAAATTTGAGAGGATTTATATAAAAAAACTCAACTCAAAAGAGGGTGAAAGAGATATTTTTAGGATAGGTAAGGCTAGAGATAAGAAAACTAAAGATCTTAATTTTGTTAGATGCATCAAAGACAAGGATAAAAAAATTCTAGTGGCAAATGATGATAATAGATGGAAAAATTATTTTTATAAGCTTTTTAATGAAAATAAAGATGTTAGTATTAGCTTAGGAGAGTTAGACAAATCAGAAAAATATATAAACCACTATTTCTACTGACGAATTTAAAAGAATGAAGTCAAAGAGGCTCTTAAACATATGAAGGGTGGTAAATCGGTAAGACCAGACAATATTCCTATAGAAGTTTGGAAAATACTAGGAGAAATAGGAATCACTTGGCTTACAAGACTAACAAAAGAAATGGAGAGCGAGTACACTTATACCCATATATAAGAACAAGGGAGACATTCAGAATTGTGTGAATTATCAAGGTATCAGGTTAATGAGCCATAGTATGAAATTGTGGGAAAGAATTATTGAACATAGGTTAAGACAAGTATCAAGTACAACAGAGAACTAATTTGGATTCATGCTAGGCAGATCTACTGTTAAAGTGATTCACCTTTTGAGACATCTTATTGAACATTTTAGAGGGAAAAAGAAAGACTTTCACATAATATTTATTGATCTAGAAAAAGCTTACGATAGGGTATTGGGAGAGGTTCTTTGGAGAACCTTAGAAAAAAGAGGTATCCCATTGACATACATTAACCTTATAAGAGACATGTACGATGGTGCAAAAACATGTGTGAGGACTCATGAAGGAATGACACACTTTGTTGAAGTTAATATTGGGTTACATCAAGGATCAACTTTAAATCCATACTTATTTATAATGGTGATTGATGAGTTAACAAAACATATTCAAGATGAAGTACCTTGGTGTATATTATTTGCATATGACATTGTGTTAGTGGAGTGTAAGGAAAAAGTTAATAGAAAATTAAAACTATGGAGAGAAACATTAGAAATCAAAGGCCTCTGACTTAGTATAACAAAGACAGAATATATGGAATGTAAGTTTGATCATTTTGTTACTTCAGAGGACATAGAAATTAAAATTGGCACACATTGCATCCCCCAAAGGAAAGTTTTAAATACATAGGGTCAATTTTTCAGAGTGATGGAAGAATTGATGGAGATGTTATGCATAAACTTAATTCTTGTTGGTTAAAATGGAGAGGATCAATAGGTATTCTTTGTGATAAGAAGATATCATTAAAGTTAAAAGGTAAGTATTATAGAGCAACAATTAGACCTATCATGTTTTATGGTTCAGAGTTTGGATAGTTAATCATCAAAATGTACAAAAGATGTTTGTGGTAGAAATGAAGATGTTGAGATGGATGAATGGTCATACAAGAAAAGACCATATACATAATGAGGTTATTAGAAAGAAATTAGGAGTGATACCAATAGAGGATAAAATGAGAGAATATCATTTAAGATGGTTTGGACATATAGAAAGAAGATCAGAATAAGAACCTGGAAGAAAGTATGAAAAACTAAATTTGAAAAGTATTAAAAGAGGTAGAGGATGACCACAAAAGTGTTGGAAAGAAACAATAAAGAATGATCTAGCTTATTGTGAGTTAACTGCTAACATGGCACATGATAGGGCTATGTGGAAGCAAAGAATCCATGTAGCCAACCCCGTCTAGTATGGGAAAAGGCTTAGTTGTTGTTGTTGTATGAAATAAAATATTTGTATTATCTTCCACTAATTGTAAACGATACCTTTGATATCATTATCACAATCGTTATTGATAATATGAAACACATTCACAATAGATTGAAATATTGTAATTAAGTTCAACAAAGTATAAATTTGAACTCTAACAAGGGTCTCCAACCCTTTTAATTTCAATGAGCCAATTTAATCCTTTGCTACTTCCATTGTATCTACGTTTGAATTCCTTATGAACTTTATCAAGTTCAGATTCTTTAAGCTTCTCAAGGCATTTACACGAACCTCCAATGCAATAAATGATTACAAAAATATCATCAAATAGTTGACATACTTCTTAATGTTTTTTAGCAACTACTATAACAACTAATTGAAGTTGATATGCAAATTAACAAATATAAAAAGCAAATAGATTCTCTCAATATTAATACTTTTAATCCATTAAACTCACCTTTTATATTGTTCACTTCATCACCTTGACCTTGTAATTGAGTAATACTTGAACCAATTTTGCTAGACATATGCATTATAGTTGTCATAAGTGATGCTATTGTGGTAGAATAGACATGTACTAAACCAAGTAAGCATTCAATAATATGATCATCTTCATTAATATACTTTAATACCATGCCATTTTCTCTTTATTAGATACACCATGAGATTCATCAATTAAAATAATAAATATATCATCATGTACCTCTTTGACAATTCTTTCAATAGTCTTACTTGTAATAGTACTTACAATATCTCTTTGAATTGAATATGTTGTTAGTTTTAAATTTTCAGGTGTATTCTGTAATACAACACTATAAATCTTCTCTTTATGATTAACAAAAAAAGACAAAAGCTCAAGAAAATTTCTTTTATTCGAACTTTCATCATACTCATCATGACTATGAAATGCAAGACCTTATTTAAGAAGAAACCTTACAACATTAATTGGGGCACCAAGATGAACTTTGTAATTCGTCTTTTTTTCTTCTAATTACCTAACAAAATAAGTATTCATAGGTTACTTCTTATTCATCAAAGCATTACTTTTTATTCTAGTATCATTGTGTATACTACTAGTACCATATTTATAAAGTCTTTATTTCTACTTAAACCATTGAAATTCATCCAAAATAATGTTTGTTCGCCATTAAGATCTGGAAAAAGATAACAAAACAAATTGTATGCTGCATTTTTTATTGTACTATACTCCAACCAATAAAACTCATTAAACCAACTATGAACGAAATGACACTTTTTGCCATGAAAAGCTATGTTTTTTTTTGGTTGGAATGGACCTTTTTATAGATATGCACATCAAATCCTCTCTTATCATTAATATTACAACTTGAAATAGGTAGTCTCAACCCAAAATCTACAACTAAGTCTTTTATATTCTATTCAAAATTACTTTGTAGATTTCTATCTCCATCTAGAATCTCTTCATTACTTTTACTTTGATCTTTTTCAAACTCGATGATGGAATCGGTGGTTTCAAGGGTGGATTTTCAAGAGATTTTCTTTTAAAATGCTTCTCCGTATCTATATGAAGCAAAACAACATCCAAAGCAAGAGGAAGAAAATAAAAAATGTATATGCATTATATCAAAATATATAAGACAAATTTCATCTCGGATCTACTCTTTTTTTAAACAAATAGAGTCAAAGTTACTAATTTACTCAAATAAGAAACAATACATAATTCTCTAAAAGAAGGAACATTGAAAGAATGTTCTTTTTATTGCTCTAAGATGTGTAGACCCAGATACACAAAAGACACCGAAGGTCATTCATATGCTTGAACTTGAAGCAAGTGATTTACATTTATAATTTTCATAACCATGAATATACCAAAAATTAAACTCCATTCTACAATCAAATATTTTCAATTGATGCTTTTGTTGTGCTCTTCTCCCTCTATCTAGATCCACCAATCAATAGCTTGGTCACAACATAGGGCCCTTCCCAATTCGAAGAGCATTTACCAATTGATGGTCTTGTACTATGGTTTGCAAGATTACCTTCCAATCTAAGTCCATCTACAACATTGCATCTTGTCCATATGTCAAATGAGATGGTATTAAACCTATCACCATGTTCCTTGAGTTCTGATAAGCTGTAGGACCTTAGAAAAGGTCTCATGATATTGTCAAAAGATGCTACTTTATCTCCTCTGAAAACCGCTTCTTGATCGGGAGTGATAGTTTGGGAATTGCCTAATCAAAACAGAATCTGATCATTAATGAACTTGATCACATTATATTGGGTAAATGCCTTCATGGTTGAGCATCTACCCATTTAGTGAATTAGTCGGATGCCACTATGATGAATGAATGATCTTTATAAGTTTTTGTATGAATTTTTTTTATTAAATCCATGACCCAACCTCGAAATGGCCAAAGCTTAATTATCGAGTTGAGTTTTGAAGCTGACACTTTCGAGAGAGGACCATGATACTAAGTTGTTGGTAACCTCTCATATAGTCTATGCAATCTTGGTGCATAGTGGGCTAAAAGTACCCACCTCTCTATATTAACGACTTCATCTTAGGCCATGATTGGTGAGGTCCACATATGCTCTCATGAACCTCGACCATCATGGTTCAAGCTTCTACCTAATTTAGGCATCTGAGTAATCGTTGATGGTTGTATTTGTACAGGTCACCATCCAACAAGGCATAGTTTAGAGCTCTTCGTCTAACTTTCATATCGATAATCTCAAATATATCATTGAAGGGTTGAACTAACTCTAAATCACAAATCACCAGGTTATGTATTCCTCTCATTCTCCTCAAGTACTGCAACTACCAAGTGTTTGGTTGAGTAAGTCAGTTTAGAGCTTGAGGTTGATCAGGCTAAACCATTTGTGATATCGTTATCATCTCTTGCAATGTATAGCAATTTAACATTGTCAAATGACTGAATTAATTCTAACACTTATTGATATGGAGGTACAATGTTTGGATTGCTAAACTTGTACTTTTCAATGAGTTGACTTAAGACAACCTAAAAATTGTTGAACACCCTGACAACCTTAGCTATCGTGACTGAGACTATATTCAACCTTTGAATAAGACATTGGTACTCGACTTCATTATTGATTGAGGTTGGCTCCATGTTTATGGTGAACATCTCAACCTTTCTGATTGAGGAAATAACACAAATATTGATGCCTATGCCCTCGTTCCACTTTGACCCTTCAAATATCCCTTTTCATGGTTGTACATTGACCATATCCTAGGCTATGTTCAACAGATCAACGACTTCAATGCATGGATGATGGGCCAAAAGGGAAGAAACGATGTCCTTTGAGTGCCCTAAGGGGCAAGAACTGCAAGTCGAAAGGACCTAACTTAATGGCCCACTTGACAAGCCTCCCCTACAAGGCTACTCGATAGGTGAAGAAGGATACTCAACTTTTATGGACAAATGAGTGTGAGTAGATTCATAAAGCTAAAAGCTAAATTGACTACAACATCAATATTGATACTCCCAAATGGTAACCAAGACTTCTGGGTCTACTTTGACACCTCTCATAAAGGCCTTGGTTGCATGTTCATGCAATGAGATAAAGTTATAGCTTATATATTGAGACAACTAAATTACAACAATGACTTGGATCTATTAGTAAATATATTTGCTCTTATGATATGGAGGCATTATTTGTCTAGTGCTAAGTTATAAATATTCATTGACTACAAGATCTTGTAGTATATATCCACACACCCTTACCTAAATATACAAGTGTGATGGCTTGAATTTTAAGAGGACTATGAATGCAAAATTATTTATCAAGTTCATTTTTTTCACTCTATTGAGAACTACACTAAAGCTTTGACTAAGAGTACTTGCAATAAAAAAGAATGATCCTAAGTTGAGAGTGATTATAGATGAAGTTCCTTATGGAGGTAGATCTGGGTATGAGATACATGATATCTATCCTTTGCAACTTGAGAGATGAACATAATGTGCCTATTGACGAGTCACTTCAAGAGGAGATGCTAGAGTCAATGAAGTAGAGCTGGTTTAACACTCATCTTAGCAGTACAAAGTTGTATAATAACCTAAGTCAACAATACTATTCATCAGGAATGAGGAAGGTAATTGACGAGCTTGCAATAAGATGTTTGACCTACCAGAAGGTGAATCACTAGCGTCCAAAGAGTATGTTGAGATTGTTGTCTATTTCTCAAATAAAGTGACAACATATTAATATGTATTTACTTGTTAACTCTCCCTTAGCTCATAGAAGAATAATGACATTTGAATGATCGTTAGGTCACAAGATTCATGCTCACTTGGAGGAATATGATGCTATATCAACTTGTTGGGGTCTATGTTGCTCGAACTGTTAAGTTATATGGTATACCGAAGATCATCACCTCAAATAAAAATCCTTAATTTACTTTATATTTATGGCAAAGTTTGTCAGATTCCTTGGAGACAAAACTGCATTGTAGCACAACCTTCCATCTAAATAATGATAAATTGTTTGAGCATACCAGCCAAAAACTTGACAATATGTTTTGAGCGTGTGTTGGATTAGTAGGACACCCATTTGCATTTGACTAAATCTTCTTATAAAAGTAGCTATCAGGTAAATGGTGACAAGTCTAAAAGATACTTTGTTAATTGTGAAATAGGATAAATTTGATTTGCCGATGTTTTAAGACAACTTAGGATCACTAAAAGAGTTATGCAAATAAGAAATGTGATATAGAGTTTGAGGTTAGTGATGATGCATTCTTGAAGGCGTCTCTTACTCGTAGAGTGACACATTTCCAGTAGAAAGATATGTTGAGCCCTAGGTATATTAGACGGTATAGGATTCTAACTAAAGTTGGAGATGTAGCCTAATATGTTTGAGGTTTGTTTCTCATAAAGTTAGAGTTATCACCATCATGAACTAATAGTGCAAGCTTTCCAATGGTATTAGCAATGAAATGCCTTAAGTAATTAACTATCCCTATGAAACTTTGTAAGATTCGATGATCACCTTGGCCTTATTTAAATCAACCTCTATCCTCTTATTGTACACCCGAAATCAGAGAAACTTCTCTAGCCACAACAAAGGCACACTTATTCAAATTCTTTCTTAAATTATGTGTGAATGCATATATAAGTTTGCTCAAGATCGATCATATGGAAGCCTCCTCAAGTGTTGATCAAAATCGGTGAACTTTACAACCATATCATCAATGAATACTTCCATGCTTTTATCGATTGAATCATGAAAGATATAGTTTATTATCCTTCGATATGTGACACATGTATTTTTAAGACCAAACAATATGACTATCTACTCATAAATTTCCAATGCACCTAGGTACTAGAATGTTGTTTTATAAGCATCCTTCGGATTGATTTTGTATCCTGAAAGTCCTTTCATAAGAGAAAAGATCCCATAGTGTAGTAGCTCCATCCACTAACATATCGCCCATATACATCACATACTAATCTACTGGAGTGGCCTAAGGAGATTTCTAGCATAATTGAATTGGCTCCCTTGACCCTCTCTTCAGCTAAGAAAGCTCTAAGCTATTCGAAGTAGTCATTAATTACTTGAAGGTTTTCAACTATAGGTAACCTAGGGTAAAAATCGTAATTTGATCTCATTGAATGCAAACCCTCGGAGTGTTAGTTGGCACAACTTTATATCCTTTCCTTCCTCTTCCTTGAGCAGGATGAATGAGATTACCTAGGGTGAGTAGAAAAGTGTCTCATCTGTGTGAACTTCTGGGGAGAAAGGATTCTCATCAACCTCAAAAACTTAAACTGAATCTCTCATCAAGAACATAAATCTTTTGGTGCAAAATTGGAAGGACACAGTAGTTGGCTTGTATACAATCCCTACTGAGGAGCAACACTTAACTTGACTTTTCATCCGGAGTGTGAGAGATTCTTGATCCAAGCACCAAGTCGACAACTATTACTTCCAATATGACAAAAGTTTCACTTGGAAATTTGACATCTTCTGGTTGGTTGGAATTAATCAATGCCTTCCTTCTAGATTCATCAAAGTCTCAAGAGACATGACATTTAGCATTTTCCCTCTATCGAGAAATAACCTCTTGAAGGGCTGACCATTTACCATTGCTTTGATATAGAATGGTCTCAATTGACGAGTAATAGCTTTAGCAGGTTGATGGAAAATCATCAGTGAGTGAATTTTGTGAACCAATGTAGCCCATTCAGGATCATCTGCAAGAACATCATCTTTGACTTTGATCTATATAGGTTGGGTCAGAGCAAAGCTCGATAGAAAGATGGTAATCATATTTTCCTACATCCTAAATACTTCATCATAATTTGCATCACCATCGGACTTGCAATCACTCTCCAAGGAATCTTGAATGGTTGTTAGTCAGATAAGGTCTTCGGGTACCAATAAACTCTCTTGTTAGATCTACTATGTATCTTCCTCATCATGTCGATGTGTTCTCCACCCCATTCTTTGATCTCTTTAGATTTGGTTGACTTAAGATCGAGCATAGGATGCATTGATTGCAATGCATCTAGTAGCTCAAATCCCTTGAAAAAGCAATTCATTGCATGTACATCGAGGTACTTGTCTTCCAATTCCAATATGGGCATTGGTGACTCCATCACTTGGTTAGGGCAATCCTCATTGTAAGAGCCAAAAGTAGTTGCCTCTATAGCCTCCGAAGCCACACTTGAACTCCTTTTTCCAATAATTGGTACAAGCTTGCATCGATTCATCGATATCTTGAGGAAGTACATGTGCTCCTTGGGCCCAATAGCCCTACCCCACTTGCCAATTTAGCATGCTCGATCAATGGTGCAAAATTTGGCCTTTCATTTGGCTGCTTGAGTTGGGTGATGGAAGAAACTTTATTTCTTTTGTCTAGAGGTGATCTTAAATTCCTTTGACGGTGGTGCTTTCGCCTCTTTGGATATTTATAAGATTGATTGTACTCATCATTTGATCTTGTTGTAGTTTATATTTCCTTTTGATATGCCCTTTTAACTTGGTACACTACTCCATTGAGACCTTTTGTATTTTTGTCCTTATCTGGCATTCTCTAGTACATTGATAGGAGGGTTTAATTTGTACATTGAGTTCATCAAGGATCTCTTCAAGTTCCTCCATAGACCACCATTGAGTTCTCTTTCTTTACAACTGCCTCTTCCAAGTTCTCAAGAGTCATAGAGGCTGGAACAAAATATTCTATCTTGGGGGACAATTCTCGACCCATTGGCCCATCATAGAGCTTTCTTGAGGTTTCAACATATGACCTTGAGGTGGAGGGCTTCCCTCAAAATTCATACCTAGAATAGCTACTCCTTCCTGAATGAAGACCTTAGTTGTTTACCTATTCTGATGATGCCATACATTGGGTAAGAGATGCTACTCCTTCTAATGTGGATATTGTGTTTTGCAATACACAAGGTCATTTATTATCCTTGTCGAGCTGAGCTTGGGCCACATCCCTCCTCTTCCTTGGAGTTGCCACCATCATCCTCAAAAGGGATGCACATATCTAGGGTGTCTCTCATATTCTCTCGATTAGTGAATCATTGTTCTTTCTCTATTCAAACCTTGAAAGGTTTGAAACCTTCCTGCCTATCCTTGTCACTCGTGACAAATGAAGTAGCCTAGGCATCTCCCTCTTGCATCTTGTAAGCAAGGGCCATTTAGGAAAGTTAGTGTTGACGACATCTTGTGATTTCTTTGTCCTAATGACTCGCTTACTATCGCTGCTAACATGTGGTGGATCTTGATGTTGATCATTTGAAACTCGTGACAAGCAACCAAGACCACACATAGTGGCAAAGTGAGGATATTGTCCACTATTTTGTTGAGGGGGGGCAAGAAGGGATTGTCATTTGTACCTATTTCTTTGTCCACTAACTTCAAATGCCCTTCCTTGATCGCCTTCAATATCACAACATGGAACTTAATATTATGGGTTATCGCATTATGCTACTTGCAATATTTCAACAACTTTTTCATTTCTTCTTGAGAAGGAATGAAACATTCTTTTGGTAACTTTATATGCCAATCCTTCAACAATATGTCAAAAATATGATTGGCCTTTGTAACATCGAAAAAAAAAGTCCTTACAATCTGACACCTTTTTTCTTTCAGAGGTCAAAGGTTTGTGCAAGTATACGAAGGCCCTTGTGTTAATTTCACAATGATGACATCAAAAGTGTTAATGTCTTTAACATCTATTTTCTGCGTTATTTAGTATATGTAGGATATCATGGATTGCTGTTGTGACTTCTTGCATTTCCCGTGTTGCCTCGAAGACAAAGCATCAATTACACTCAGGATATACTATACCTCAACTGCTATGTTAGCCAATTGCACGGGGTTCAAGCAAAAATGACATGTAAGACCCTCCTTAATCTTGAGTTGCAAACAATTTCTTGGCAAAGTAACATATTGAGCATCAATAAACTACATGTGGCAACGTGCTATCATATCACAAAACCTTTCAAATAAGGTCATGATTATTTTGGTAGTCCTTTTGTTGAAGGTTAATTAGATCATTAAAAGTGGGCTAAGGCCTTATTTTGTTATATCTCCTTAAAAAGGCCTTTTGTATCTCATCACATATATGTATACAACCCTACTTGAGAGACTTAAACCAAACATAAACTTGGCTCGTTAAATGAAAAATGAAAAAATGTATCTTGTGATACTTTTCCCAAGCTCCTCATCACAATCATAACGAGAACCTTCATGAGTTGGAGAGACCCATGCATTTCTATCATGGATGCATGGAATCATTCTTAAGAGGGTTGGTCTCAATTACTCCATGGCAGACATATCAACACTAGGTTGTTGAGAGTTGGGTTGCCTCCTCGTGGTGGGACCACTTGAGATGTGAAGCAGTCCAATCTACTTGTCCAAGGGCTCGACACGATTGTCACAAATAGGTGTACTATGGTCTCGGCCAAGAGAATCAATGTTTCCTAAAGCCATTGAACACTTCTGACCTAATAGTGGTTGCATGCATTGATTGATATGAAAGACTTGGAGTCCCATCGATTGAACCAAAAGAATGTGTTGATGTTGGGAACAACTTGGTTCGGATGGCAGAATGGTTGCGATAGCCCGAACAAGGTATCAGTTCAAATTGACGAGGAGTAGGGCATATGCTAGAGAAAGTCGACCTCCATTCTCAGAGGTTCTTGACAAGACTTAGGCAATAACTATGAATCACCCAGAATCCGTCTAAACGTATCCTAGTACCTCTTGTGCCACATCACAAGGAGAAGAGGCCAACTCGATGGTGCTAACCCACTTGGGATACCAGGGTTAACAAGATAGAATCCAAGGGAAGGAAAATCTATCTTATTGATGAAAATGAGGCTATTGCAAATGGCTAAAACTAGGAAGCTAAGGATGATTACTCCTAGGAATGAAAAAACTAAATAATGAACAAAACCTTGTTTCTGATTGTGTCCCTTTGTGTTACCTCCCTTCCCCTCCTTTTAATGCTTGTAAGACGATTCCAGATGAGACACTTTGTATGGATCATGCTTCAAAGACATTTCTCTATTTTAGTCCCATATCGCCCACTTTCCACTACCTTAACGCCCTCATTATGGACTCAATCTACCCACTTTATGTGTAATATATCATTAATTGTTTCAAGGTACCTTGAATCCCTCCTTCATGACTTTTCGTGTGGTGTCATGATTTTCGAAGATAACATGTTGATTGACAAGGCTTAAACTTGAGATTCCCAGCCAATAGAAAAAACCAAAACAGTCGAGTTGTTAACTGAAAGAAATTCTTTTCACAGAAGTCATCATGTACAAACCAATTCAACTTTAGAAGAAAAGATATCACCTCTAGTAGCAAACTACAAATGGGGGACGACTGTGACTATGTGGTATGTTGGCCACCGATTCCCCTCTATGTGCAGAAGACCAAAACTACAACTAGCAACACCCATATATTATGTAGATGATAATAGTTCAAAGACACCAAGAACTCATGCAAATGATAATAATATGTAGATGATAATAGTTCAAAGACACACCAAGAACTCATGCAAATGATAATAATTCAAAGATGCTAGATGCTATTTTAAAGATTATTTGTGTTGGAGATGTAGGTGAACGTTTTTCGTGGATGGCTAGACTCATTGGAAGATATTGAGAATTGGCCTTTGCTGGAATTGGTAAATGGCAAATGATATTTTCTAGAGTTGGCAAACAACAATAAGCCTTTTCTCTAGTTGGCAAACAACAAATTGCAATCAACAAACAATAATTGGACAATATCAACAATTGAAGTTTTCTACATAGAAATGATGTTTTCTTTATAGTGTCAGCAAATCTTGGCTTCTCAAGAGTCAGCACCCTGAAAAGGAGATTAAAAAAGCGCTATTTTGATTTGTCACTATCGGTGCAATGGACCCCAGCTATCACTTTCATGAGTCAGCACCCTGAAAAGGAGATTAGAAAATCTTGGTTTGTCTTACATTAATGCAACCCAGTTGTAGACATCTGTGGACAAAATAAGATGATGAGATTTGTAAGTCCTACTAATGCTAAATAGGATTCATAAAAGGTTTTGAAAACTACATTATAAATACTTTGTGGAAGAACGCTGGTTTTTAAGAAAGCAATTGGTATTTTCTGCATTATCTTTGTTGTTTGTGGGCATGCCTATTTATCGTCTTGATCTTGACCCTTGTGTTATCTTAGTTGATCTACATAAAGGCTATAATTCAAGCCATTTTGCATGGCATTAACCAACTCCTTGAGGTTTTGCCATCATTCAAGCCATAATCAATTGCCATCTAGAGTTGTAACCAACACTTATTTTATGGTAATGTGGATTTGCATTGCTTGTATTCATAACTGAATGCATTCTAGGCATCCACTCATGTTCATATAGAATTATAACTGAATGCAATTACTTTAAAAATTAACTCACAATTTAGCTAAAACCATTTATTTGAAAATTATTGAACAATCTCACCATTTTGAAAATATATTTGAAAAGATGTCACTTTTATCTTATACATTCGATAAAGGTTTCTCATGAATTAAACCTTTACCTAGTAAAACATAGTTTCACTCATTTGAACTGAATAGTAGGCAAGCTTTGAACTATCCAATCTATTTGAACAAGTGTGCATTTCTTATATATAAGATTTCAATACTAGTATATGTGATATTATAAGTGACAAATTGTAGAGGACTTATGCCTAGTATCATTTCTCATGAATGCTTTAAGAGTCAATCTCAAGACTCCATGAAGTGATCTTACTTTATACTCGCATAAGTAGACTCCATTACAAGTGCCTCTCACAAGGGCACTCAAGCAGATATCTATTATTATTGTATTATGAACATAGCTCAACATGTTCTTATCACTTTTATGGGACCAAATATGATTTAACGGAAGATGTTTATTTAGTCTACATTTGTAATCACTCTAATGATATACTTTAGCTCATTGAACTCAAGACTTGGTATTACTTAAGTTGAGTCAAGGTTTCATCATTGACGATCTTATAAAGTGAGCTTAGACCCACCCAAATTGATATCGTATGCATCAAATCCCTTGTTAGATCTTTTGATAAAGGATCCACAAGATTAATTCAAATAACAAAAATTACTCTATTCTTTATAATATCACTTACATAACTATGCCTCAAACCAATATGTCTGAATTTTCCATTATATGTTTCACAATAAGCCTTTGATAATATACATTAGCTATCATAGTTCATCAATATAGGTATTGTAACCAAAATTTTTTGCCTTGTGCAGACTTAAAAGTTTACTTGCAAAAAGGAGTCCGAGCGTACCAACAAGTTTACTGAAACTTGCAAAGAGATTTATCTGACTATTTAGAGATTTGTGAAAAAGTAAGTTTGTGTTGACATAGGCCTTCTTTAATTAGCGCTCAAGGGTCAATCTAGACGCTTAAGAGGAGTAATTTTGGAAACCAGAGTTTTTCCAAAATAATTTCGATTCGAAACACCCTTTTCTAAAAAGAAGATCTCACTTGGCCCAATCGGGTTCAGTTCTGTGAAAACAAAATTGGTTATGTTTTAGAGTATGAAGTTTATATTTTCTATGAGAAGAGATTTTAACCGAATGCTATTATGAAATTTGGACAATGCATATAACTCAGATTCAGTGTTTTAATAAAATGCTTGTATCTTTGTACTTGGGTTTTTTATTTTCATGAAATTTGTTAATTTGGAAAGGTGTGGAAGTTAGCTTTTAGTTGAAACTACTCTTGAGAAATTTGGATATCTACACACTAAGTTCTAATGGTTTTACTAGGCAAGTACAATAGGATTTTTGTTACAAATAGGTTCGGTTTCAAGTTGAGTCTGATCTTTGATGATTTTTTTATGAACCATGTACATGTCTAAAATTTGTTGAAATTTTACCAAATATTTGTCTATCTATGTCACTCACAAACAAAATTTAGCAGCATTTCACTTGAAAATAATGGCTTAAAAATTCGGAGATCACACAAGGTCTTTACAATATATTTAAATCGGCAAAAAGTTTCTTATGAAAAATAATGATGCATTCGATTAGAATCTTAATGACTTAGTGATCACTCAAAGAATTTTGTTGATGACTTATGTTCATTCGGGAAGGAACTCATCTACATATAGATCCCAAGGCATCTCTCTCTAAGAGGATTACTTGCTTGGGAAATATATGCGATCATAGCCCAATGTCCTCTCACAACATAAATTAAGGAGATTAGTTCACTATAAGAGTGATTACATACTCATGTCATCGAATGTAATCGTAAATGCTATATCCCTCTTATGGCTTCTTGAGTTGAGTTAGAAGCAATCAATCTATCGAAGAAAAGAGAGAGGAGATAATATAACATATCAACATATAAGCATAGAAAAGATGAGAATATATAAGATATATTATATACTGGGTAGAAGAAATAAAAATTTATGGAGTTAGTGAGTTCCTCTCACCTATAGCCCTTTATTTCGCGTCTTCGGACTAAGGCAACCCTTCCTTTTGCAATGATATTTCACGAAAAATTGTTGCGTACTCTTAAAATATAATGGTTGGAGGTAAGAACTCCAAGCTTATAACATGAATAAAATAAAGAAAGGGATTAAGGAGGTGGCTTAAAGCCTTCTCTCTATTGATATCTCCCTTTCTCTCTCTTCCTTGGATGAACTCCTCCTTGGGTTGGGAGTGAGCTTCCTCTCGTTCTCCTTGGTTGGGCCTCTTACTCTTGGGCTTCTCCTTCTTTTAGCTGGCCAATGTCTCTTATTTATAGGCACTAAACCAAATTGAATCTTTCTCATGCTATTGAGATTGATCTGAATCCAAATTTAATCTATAAAAAGATTAGCCATGCTGCATAGCTAATAGGGACATCTACATGTAGGAGGAGCAACTGGACACTTATGGCATGTGAGAAGAAGGTTGGATGGGCTAAAAGATGCATGAAGACTATTGGAGTGCGTGTCAGCACGTGGGAGTTGGGCGTTGCGTATGCGTGCCAATGTGGGTGCACGCATGTGTTGCACGTAGATGTGTATGCACTACATGTGGTAGCACGTGCAGTAGTTGCTAGCTGTGACGCTTGGTGGTCAATGGTGGTGTTTTCGGTGTCCAACGATTGTGCTTTTACCCTTTCTTTGTTTGTGGGTTGATTTCTTTAACCTTTCTAGACTACTTTAACCTTCTAATGGGTATTGAGTCACATGGTATAGGATCTTCTTCAGTTGGAGTATTTTTGGACTTTCTACTTGATGCTTTTTGCTTAGGCTTGAGCAATCGCCAAACCTGAGTCTTTTGAGTTCATGAGGTACTGCTCTTTTCTCCTCCATGCTTTAAATTTGTTTGTCATATTTTTGTCTTTTTAAATATTTTATTTTTATTGGGTAAAATGGTCATTTTGTAAATGTTTTGTAGTTAGTACTTATTTTGGTATCAAATGCCCCATTTTAACTTCTACAATCCCTTTCTTCAAGAAATCATGCCTGAAATAATGAAATTTTGCCAATACAGTCTTAAGGGTAAAATGGTCATTTTAAAATTTTTAAAATTCCAATTTTTTGGTGGGGCTTGAAGTACCCCTCATTTTAAAAAAATTTTGGGTTTTATATGTGTCAAGCTTTGGCTGGAAGATTTCTTATTCATTATGATTTTATACCTATTGCAGTTAAAGTTATGAACTCATCAGCCATAGTGGTATCATCTATATATGTTTGTTTCCTGAAACCTCAAGAAATAACACCCCATCAAGTGTGAAAATCTAACCACTTTGTGTAACCAAGACCTTTTAAGTAGCTAAACAAACTCATATCTGAATATTCTTATAAAATTGATAGACTTTAAATATAGGCTAATATAGAGTTAGATGCTCCTTTCAACTATTTAAATACTTGATGAACACCACGTTATTGGTTCTTACTTGGATTGCTTGTATACTATCCCAATCTTAAATGTAGATACAATGTTAGATTGAGTACATGTAAGCATATATCAAGCATCCAATACCTTTAGATAACCCATGGGGTACCCTCTATTTGGTAGTAATTTGATACTTATATCAAATGGAGAAGAGACATGGTAATAATCAAAGTAGACATTTTTTTAAAATCATTTTCAATATAATGAGATTGCAAAAGACTACTATCATTTCTTTTTCTTGTTATAGACAAAAACTTTTTGATATTTTCAACTTCTTTTGAGTTAGTATTAAAATGAACATTTAATCAACATATAAACAAATCAAGCAACCTTTTCTACGATCAAAACAAATATAAACACATCTGCTTGATTCATTTATTTTGAAACTATTTGGAAGAACAACTTTGATACCATTGCTTAGAGACTTGTTTCAAACTATATAAGGACGTGATTAATTTGTAAATCTTATGTTTTTCTCAAAGTACTTTAATTGTCATTATTCTAACGACTGGTACATACGTATCAAAATAATCAATTTCTTCTTTTTAAAAAAATAGCAACAAGCTATGCTTTAAATTTATCAATTATTCCATCAACTTTCATTTTTTTAAATTCATTTATAATCAATTACTTTAGAATCGAGAGGGAGATGTACTAATTTCCAAATTTTCTTATTCATTATTGAGTCTATCTCATCTTAGACAGCTTCATTCCAAAATGACATTTCAAAAGACTTCTTGGCCTCTTTATGAGTCTCGGATCACTTTCCATGTTCTAACAAAATAGTATATGACTCACTATTGAATCACATGTTCCTTCAACTAGGAACATATGAAATCCTATCCGACAATGATTGTTTTTCTTTGCCTTTTGCTTAGTCTAGGCATTATACTCTCTATATTGTCAACACAATTTCTATCATTTTCTCAATCATATTCATTTTCATGAGCATAACTTGTAGATCTAGGATTAAGGTAAATCTATCTTCTTAAAAAATTAAATCTCTTAACTTAATCATCATATTTATAGGATATGAGTCATTCAAAAAATCACATTAAATCTATATATCTTATTATCTTCATCATATCCATGACAGTTTAGGTTAGAATTTCCTTTATACCAGAATTTATATGGAATAATCTAATTCTTTCTATTTAGAACTCTATTTAAAATAAAACAAGTAATTAAATTAATTCTTCACCCTAATAACTATTAGACAAATTGGAATATGACAATATAACATTCACTGTTTCTAGTAACACTATTTTTTCTTTCCGTCAAACCATTTATTTGTGAGGAATAAGGAGCTATGACTTAATGTATTACTCTTACACTCAAAATAATTTGGATTATAGTATTCGTCTCTCTTGTATGTTTTCAAACACTTAATGAAGGTTTCATATTGAAGTTTCACTTGGGTTTTAGAAAATCTTTAACTTTTTTGAAACTTCATCATTTGTATGCATCAACTATACTTGGTAAAATCTAGTGTAGTCATTACTAAAAGTTACAAAATACTGATTTTCACCTATTATGGGCCAGCCATATAAATCACAAACTTCTAAATGAATTAAATCCAAAATTTTGAAACTTCTTTCAACTTTTCAAAATAAGAGTCTAGTGACTTTGATGCGCATGCAAGTGAACATGAATACAGTGATTTGTAAATTTTGGAATGAAATCCTATTTGAGTCATGTTATGCAACTTCCTAAAATTTACATATAGCAAATGAAAGTGTTATAAATTATAAGTCAACCATATAAGTAGAAACAACATTCTTATTATTGAGATTAAGCTTGAATATAAACTTACATAGATCACCCTTTTCAACAAATATACCTTCTTCACATAAGATAAACTTGTCCCCATCTAATACAATTTTAAATCCATAGTCATTAAGTAAAGAAAATGACACCAAATTCTTCCTTATATCTAGTACAAAGAACACATCCTTAAAAATAAGAACTTTATTTGAGTAAATTCGAGTTTAACCATTTCTTTGCCTATCACCTGGTGTTATCGACTATGTATACAAAAATCAAAATCTCTTTAAAATTTTAGTTGAAGAGAATGGGCCAATTTTGTATATGGAAACTTCTTCAACTACCAGCATTTGCTCTTAAAATTATGAGGTTTTTTATAATGGTGGTATTTACTTGTATTTTTCTTAGGCTTGGTGTCCCTACCATTATTTCTATGAGATCTTCTAAAATGTTGATTTATTTTCTTAGATGGCTCTATAAACTTAGCTTCTTATGTCATATTGCTTTTCTCTTATATAGATTGATCTTTAAAGTCATATTACTTTTGGTATTCTTCTTCAAACATGAGATGATTAGGCAATTGGTAAAGAAAAATGTCTTTTTTCTTGTATTTTTAAGTTTTTTAAAAAAGTTCAAGAAAAGAAGAAATTTGTTAGGAGACAATTATGCTCATCTTATGTTTTTGAAATTATTTTATATCTATTTAGTTTCATACAATTGCTCCATAGTAGATCTACTATCTACCATCTTATAATTTCATGAAGTGTAACGAAAAATTTCTTACTTATGGCATTCTCTACCATGTACCTTGCCTCAAGTTTATCTACTGGTTCTTTGCACACACCGATGTTTATTAGATGTCAAATAAAGTATCTCACATACCATTGAGAATGTGATCCATGTAAATGGAGGCGTCATTGTCCCATTTTTATCATTTGTGGGGTTCATTACGGATCTCATTCTCCTAAGGACATACACAACTTTCAATGTGATGAGAAGGAAACACATCTTTTTTCACTACAAGAAGTTTTCGTTGTTAAACTAACCTAACTTAATGAAGTTGGATGTCATCTCTTGAAGAAAAATAGACATTTTAATGCAATAAACCTAAAGATTGTTGGTTTTGGGACTTCTTTTTTAGATGGCTTGACTCCTTGAGAGATATGGGCAATCTGTTGACCTTCTGGGTGGTTTCGGCAATCAACATTTTCTTCATAGTGTCAACAAATCTTGACTTCCTTAGAGGTCGATGCCCTAAAAAGGAGATTATAAAGTATTTTCTTCGAGATATAATAAATACCAATCTTTAGGTTTATTTGCTATCATCGGTATCAAATTACCGAATACAATAGACCCTTTTAATTACTTTGAAAATACAACAAAACCCTCAATTTGTCTTATGTGGACATAATTGAGTCATAAATAACACCGGGTAAACCAAGATAATGAGATTTACAAGTCTTACTAGTGCTAAGTAAGACCCGCAAAAGGTTTCCAACACTAGACTAGAAAAAATAACTTAGTGGGAGAAAGCTTGGTTGTCAAGAAAGCAATCAGTATTTTTCACTCCATCTTTATTCCTTGTATGCACACCTACTTATAGGCTTCATGTTGACCCTTGAATTTACATATTTGATCAGGTCAAGCCATTTTTTATTCCACTAACAAGTTCCTCCACGTTTTGCCATCATGACTTTTTTTTCTTTTTCGATGTTCATTATATGTGGCATTTATTTTCGACCTAGAGTTGTAACAAACCCTTATTTCATGGCAACATGGATATGCATCGCAAACACTCGTAACTGAATGCATTCAAGACATCCTTTCATTTTTACATAGAATTATAACTGAATGTAGGTACTTTGGAAATTTACTTACAATTTAACTAAAACCACTTATTTTGAAAATTATCTCACATGTTCCTCATGAGTGAATGGTCCAATGTGCCAGTCTTCCTCATGTCATGATGGGTCTATTACAGTCGTTTTATATTGCTTATGGTAGTTTCCGTATAAATTGTAATCTTTCTATGCGTTCCCTGTGAGGCTTTCCTATGTGCACTTCCATTAAGGCTTTAGAGGGTTCTTAAAAATTTCCGATGCCATGAAGTAAATACGGCCAATATAAGTAGGCAAAATAACTGAACCGCGTGAAGACCAAAAGGTAAACTGTTCAATTTTGCCAGTTGCAACTTTTGTGGAATAAGTCGTATGAGTTCTATATATTGAATTGTTCTAAAGAACTTGTAGTAGCCAAAAATGGCTTGCATGGTCGCATGGCATGGTTCATTGCGATACCTGATCTAGTAAGTGCAGATTGCACCAGCCGCCACAAAAATTTGCACAAGCAAGGTTCTTGATTCATCAAAAAGTAGACCGTTTATAGGGTAGGGATGATCTTCCACGCCCTGAAGTTTTGCCTACTGAGAAAAAAGCTCTAACGCCTGGATCTTTTGTAAGGAACAATTTCATTGAAGGAGCTTTGTGCTCAATATGGTTTCAATTATACTGTGGAGAAACTTCTCTACTTATCTGTTATTCAGAAGTGCAGCTAGGGCTGGTAAATGTGCCGAATGAATGGAACAACCCTTGCTTGTTGTTGATGACATAAGCTAACCACAAGCCAAACAGCCTTCGTCCAAACACAAAAGGTTTGTCACAAGCCCCTTGGTCTGCCTCAAGTCGTTCCTATAAAAACTAAAAAAAGGCCTTCCTTTTACCTTAGATATCCTAATGCGATTGCCTTGGGCTGCTATTGAGGTAAAAAATTAGAAAATGTCATTTACCAACCTTTCCGTAAGCTGAATTTGAGTTCAACACAGATGGTTTAATGAACCAAACAGGAACTAGCCAAACCAAGCCGAACAATGAGGAGATGAACTCAGCTATCCTCCCTAATTGTAGCGAGAGTACCATACCTAACAATTCCTCTATTTCTTCCTTTGATACATGTAGTTGTAAATTTTTATTTCGAAGTTTATGTAGCAATTCAAAACTAAATTTGCAGACTACATCATGTGCATGAGCGTGCCAGTCAGTATGCTCAAACTAGTAAAGTTGATTTTCTAACTTCGTGTAGAGATTGTAGACAAGTGAATTCTTTTCATCGTAGGCCTTCTTGAACCGATGCTCAAGGGTCAACCTAAACGCTTTGAAAATTGTTTAAGATCCGGTAAGTTTTCAAAACCAAATTGAAATTCTAAAACATGACAAAAATCATGATTTTGATTCTCAACTCAAAAGCATTTCAAGTCTTGAAAAATAGAAACTGGTTCTATTTTAAAAGACTCATTTATGATTTTTTTGAACAATTTCTGAATCTCCAAAAATTTTGAATTTTTTACAAAAAACAGATTTTGATGTAAAGATTCAAAAAATATTTTTATTTTATGTGTTGTGGATTTATATAATTAATTTTGAGAATATACCCCACTCAAACTTTTGGGATAAACCGGTACCAAAAAATTAGCGGTTTGGAAAAATGATTGTATTTTTACACTTAGACCTTCGATTTCTATGAAATTGGTCTTGCTGAAAATATATGGATTTCATCTTTCCGATGAGACCATTTCCAATCGAATTGGTTCACGTATACAAAGATATGGGATAATAACCCAACCTCTGTTGTAGGAACTTCTGGTTTTTCAGAATCTGTTCCGATTTTAATAAAACTTTTCAGGTTTTATTGGTGATGTTTCACAAGCCTAAAATTCTTAAAAAAATTGTTAAAAGTGTATTGTGTGTAGATTATACGTAAAAGGTTTTAGAACATTCTAAGAATGGTATCTTGAAATAAAATTTGTTCATCGGATGTGTGTAGAGTGTAGAAAAACATGTTTTCAGATTTTTAGATCTGTGCATGTGTTTTCGTCCGAATTAAAATTGAATCTACAGCTATTCAAAATAAATAAAATCCTAATTACCACGTGAGCATAGGGGGATTAAGAGGTCTATAATCTTATATTATGTTATAGAGTAGAAAGAATCGAAATTAAAACATATAACGAATAGCATATGAATGAAAGAGAGACCGGACAACATATGAACCTTGATTAATACATCATCATGGAGACATAAGTTCCTTAATTACAACCCCATAAAGCTTAATGAAAGAGGAGATATAATTATAAAAAAAATAAAGGAAGAACAGACCTATGGTGGAAGGATTGGAGGACGGCTAGCGGTTAGTGGCGGCACAGCTTCTTCTTCCTCTCTCTCTCTCTCTTTCTCTCTTTCTCTCCCTCCGTGGGATGCTGGATGACTGGATGATTTGTGGATGGGATGATTGAACTCGGATTCATGAATTGCAGCCCCCTTAAGGCCCCTTTTATAGGCCAACGCTACCTCTTTGTTGCAAATTTTCATAAGGCAAGTTGCCTTATAGGCCAAGGACAAGTTGCAAATTTTTATAAGGCTACACTTGGCAAGTGAATGCTGGCCCTTCTTGCAAAAAAGCTTCTTGCCAACCCTTGGATAAGGTAAGTAAAGTGCCGACCCTTCTTGCCAAAAAGCTTGCTCCCTTAGATAAGGTAAGTGAAGTGCTCTACCGTTTGAGCTACATCCCCCATCATGGCATTTTCTAGTTCATCTACCGTTATAAACCCACTCTTATCTTTGTCAAAATATTCAAAAGCTTTGAATAAGTTTTCTTCTCTTTCCAGTTTGTGATGATGCATCGTGGTAGTAATGAATTCAAAGTCGTCAATTGTTCCATTGCCATCCACATTAGTTGCATCCATGAGTTGTCTCACTTCAGCCTCTGAAAGTTTTGACCCAAGGCGAGCCAACCCAGTCTTAAGCTCTTCATACGTAATGGTACCACTTTTATCCGTATCCATGTTGGCAAACATTGCTTTGAGCCCTTTAATTTCCTCTTCTGACATATTTTCAGCAATAATTGTTAATGCGAGTTTCTTTAGCTTATTCATTGCACAAAATTGCTTCATCCTGGAAAGAATTGCAGTATCGATGGGCTTGTCAAATGCTTCTCCATCTTTTATCCATAGGTGTTCAAGGACTTCTATTGGAGAAATTCGTCTTTGTGGGTCCCTAGTCAACGTCCTTCTTACCAAATCCTGGAGGTACACCACTAAGTAAGATATACAGTATAACTCCTGCACTCCATATATCTATTTCCTTTCCATATTTACGACGTAGAACTTCTGGAGCAACATAATAAGCACTTCCAACAATATTGAATTCCTCTATGTTAGTGTAAACACCCAAAAATCTCACGACTTTCTAAAACCAATACCTGGTTTGCAAATCATCCCCAAAGGGCCATTTTGAGTTCTGAAAACCCAGGAGCCTTCAGAACCCTATACATATCATTTTGTACCTTGTACATATCATTTTGTACCCTGTACATATTGTTTTAAAACCTGTAAATATTGCTTTAAGCCTGTAAATAGTGTTTTGAAAGCCCCGTATCTAAATACGAGTTTTTTAAACCTGGGCTAAGCCCCATTTTTCAAGAAGCCAAAGACGAACAGGTGAAGTATGCAAAGACGACACCTGATCGAAAAGCAGCCCGACAAGTGGCTCACAAAGGCCAATTCCAGAAGCAGCTTCAGAAACCTATTTTGAAGCCTAGAAGAGCATCTTGGCCTGATAAAAGCCAGGTTCGAAAGGCGAATGGAAGGCCCAAGCACGAAGCAGGTTGCAAGCTAGGAGCACCAGAAAGCCAGATCAACCATTCTCATCCAAGCCTCAAGATTATGAACCAGAAAAGCCATAAATGAACAAAAATGGAGTCCGAAAAGGCGAAAAGGAGTCTAGACGATAAAGATTGGGGAAACCCAACACTAGAAGGAGCGTTGATGAAGCTAGGGCCCGCACAGATTGTCCACCTCGAGAAGCCAAGAAGGACCATCCAGAGAAAATTTAGATTGGATCTGGACCATAAATATCCAGATCCAAATCCAAATAGTGAATAGTGTTTGGATTTGGGCCGATCCAAATAGTATTTGGATTGGATCGGATCTAAACCAAAATATCCATATCCATAAAAATATTGGATTTGGATCGTATACGAATCTCAAAATATCCGAGATCCAAGATCTAGATCAAAATAGTGTTTGGATTTGGATTTTGATTTAGATCCAAACCCAAATCCAAGACCCACCTCAAATGCCGATAAATAGAGGTGAGGGGGTCCCAAATGAGGGGTTCAAGTGAATTCAAGGGAGGGCTTGGAGGAGAGAGAAGGTCATTAAGGTGAGTGCTTAGTGCTTTCATTTGTTTTAGGGTTTGTTAATTATGGGTTAGTGTAGGATTAGTTAAGGGCTGCCCCACCCTAATTGAAGGGTTGAAGTTGCTAGAACAAGGAAGCTTAAGGTGGCTGATTGGAGCTCAAGCACACCCTAAACCGCCATTAAGAGGTAAGCCCCTAATCCACCCTAAACCATTCTTCCTAACCCTTCTAAACCACCTAAGACCTACCTTAAACCGCCACCCTTAATCACTCCCATCTACCCTAATCCTACTTAGGTTAACTTAACATATCAACTCATCTTAACCTAACACAACCACCGCCTCACATGGTACCCGGGTTCCCCCCTGCTCACCGCACACGCGCCAGGCACCGACTCCAGTGCCCGGCACCCAGCGTCAAGCGTCGACCCTGCTCAGGCGCCGACTCCAGCGCTAGGCACCGCCTTGGCGCTTAGCGCTGGTCTCCTGCCCCAACCGCCTTGGTTGACCTGCTGCCCGACCTTCCACAACCGACCTCCACCGCCTCAACCGACCTAACTACCACCTTCCACCCCACCACTTACCACCCTAACCGCCTTATACCACCACCTACCCACCATCCCACGGTATCCCCTCCTTAGCCGACCTAACTCCCTTACAAACACCAACCACCTAGCACCTACCTGGCTCCCATTTCATCCCATGCCTAGACACACCCCAACCGAACCCATCCTAGCTAGACACACCATATCATACCCCACCTACTTAGTCTCGTGACCACCTTGCTTAGAACCCTCAACTCCCGTCCACCGCCTTAGATATCCCATACCCATCTCGTATCCCACACCATTCCGCCACCCCACCTACTTAGTGTCACGACCAGTTTGCCTAGAACCCCCAACCGAATCCATCCTAGTCTAGTATCCCATATCCCAGCCGTGACCTTACCCCACACCATACCATCACCCCACACATCCCACTAACACCCGTAGCATCCCATACCTTCCTATCCCATTCCCACACCAAACCCGCAACCTCTTAGTACCGTGAACCTCATAAACCCTCAAGCTCAAAGGCTCCATTCAGCCATCTTTAGCTTCAAGCTTCAAGGAAGACTCATCCGTGGGTATGAAGCCAAGCAAAACCCATATAGATAGGAGTAGACAAACATCCAAATCACGTAAGTGTTTTAATTCGGTATTTCATATCTCCTTCTACACTTTAAATTTGGATACGGGGTTGTATTAACAGAGCGTTGTCTCCCCCCGGGTTGTAATAACGTGGCTTGCTACACGAAGCACACACAAGCACTTGAGCCTTAGCTCTTAACTCATACACAAGCACCCACAAGCACGATTGAGCCTTCGCTCTTACTCCCAAGACTCTAGTAAGAGCTGCGTGAGTTGTCTTTAATTTTATACACTCCACACACGCGTGCATTGAGCCTTCGCTCTTATTATATATATGTATTTCAATTCAGCTGGGTTGTTACATTAAGTCGTGTGAGTTTGTCTTTCATTTACACACTCGCACCCAAAGAACACCCAAGCGCTTGCTCAAGCACCTCACGCACCATTTTGGCCTCGGCAGCCACTAAGATATAGCCAGATCTCTATATTTTCCACTGCGTTTTCTCGGTTCAGCTACGTGTGTTGTCTTTACATTTACACACAACACATACGCGCATGTTGACGACCTTCGGGCCCATATATATATAAGTATTTCCCTTCCGCACTTTACATTCAAGTCGAGTGGGCTTTTACATTCAAGTCGTGTGAGTTGCCTTTCAATTTATACACAACACACACGCCCACAATTGAGCCTTTCTACTCTTAAGACATAGCTATATTTCCCTTTTTGTAATTTTCCTTTTGCAATTTCCCTTCCGCTTTGTCTTTCAAATTCGGGTTTTAAGGTTCAGTTGTGTGAGCTTGCATTGCATATCCGCCATACTACGAGATAGGGCGCATACTGGCATCAAAGCAACCTCGAACCACCTATGCGAAATCGCCAAGACTTAGGCACTTGATGCACACATCTCACGCCTAAGTATCTAAAATCAAAAACATAGGATACGTGCAAAACCCACGTAAAATAAAATGTGCAACAAGACAAACCAAACCAATCAAACACTTTTTATACTTTTCAAAACAGGTCATACACATTCAAAATCGAGTTTTCTAAGCATACAAACCGACCCTTGAGCACCGGTTCAAGAAGGTTTGCGACGAAAAGAGCCCACTTGTCCATAGTCACCCCATAAGTCAGATATTTTCAAAACTTACTTCGCTAGCTTGAGTAAGTTAGCTAGCACACCCTTTAAGCGACTTAGACATGCGAAAAGGTTCACTTCAGGCCTAAGAACCCGGAGTGGAAATTTCCGCGTGTCTACAGTTAGCCTGTCCAGAAAGATACTGCATTATCTGAATTTCCCTCCTCATATCCTCCTTGTCACTTCTCATCACAAGCTTCCTCTTTGATATCGATTTGGAGGCATAAGCAGCACCAATTGAAATCCCAGTACAAAGATAGGTGACACCAAACTGCCCCCTTCCCAACTCCTTACCAAGACTGTAGAATGACAGACGGAAGCAAGGAATCTTCTTGTGTTTCACGGATAAACCTCAAAATCTCATTTTGCAGCGTAGCGGAATTAGAAAAGGAGCGGAGGGCTAGTAAACGGGCCTCTTTTACAAGGTGGTGGATTGTCTGTGCCACTTTATTTCTGATTATCAGTGGTGCTCTCGAGCAGGACAGACCAGCAAACCTCAGAAATGGGCACCTTTTATATTATGAAATCAGCAACTTATAATGTGCTGGTTCTAGATATTGTATTTGCTTTGTTGGATGTGTTTATTTGTTGTATAATAATGCCAGTTGCAATTCCCAGTTTCACTGTCACAAAAGGTTTATCTTTTCCTCATCCCCTTCTGATACAATGGAAGTGGTCAATAACACAATGGAATCCTTTCTTCTCATTCTAACAAGGGAATAGGGATCAGTCACAGATTCAACAGGTTTGAAGGAATGGTATATATATGTAGGTGTGCGCGTGAGGAATCTTGACTTGGGTAGAACCTGGAGTGGAAATTTCCTCGTGTCTACAGATTTTGGCATGCTCGGTAGAACGTGGGTCTTAAGAACAGTCGATTCAAATAGACCTCTTGAAATTTTTTTCGAGAAAAAGTGTTTTAACTCTTTATGTGTTGCATTTTCTTAGTTAGGTTTTTAAAAAAAAAAGCATCAGAGCCATGTCAAGTCCAGGCTCTCAAGAAGTGTCTAGCCATGCCTCATGCGCATCAAGTTCTCATTCTAGCAAACTTTTGCAAACTTGAGATCAAAAAGAAAAGATCAAGGAGTTAACAAGGGACTTTGAGGCCAAGATCGCTGCTCTTAGCCAAGAGGCTGAAGCACCTGATTCATGTTCGTCACATGGCGAACCAAAGGCAAAAAAGAAATTTCAAAAAACTCGAAAACACAAGGAAACCTCTGCAATGGAAGGCAACCAATACCACGAATCTTTTACTCACAAGGATCGTAAAGCCCTACAACAGCTGCTGAAAGGGCAAAACAAAGAGAAAAGAAACTATGCCTTGTCTGATTTTCTTCTTTTAGACTATGAAATAGACAGTGACGATGAAATACCGAATTTCCATCAGTATGATGGCATGGGAGACCCTAGGTCTCACTTGCAACTTTTCTCTCGTCGAGCCCATAAGAAAAAGGACTCGATGAAATGGGTGTATTGGTTCCCTTTATCCCTCAAAGGCACAGCTTCCAAATGGCTGGCTTCCTACGATCTTAGTCAGTTCATTACTTTTGAAGAGTTAGCGAACTGCTTTATGCAGAGATTCTCGCATAACGTAGAAGTCACGCCCACTTTAAACACATTGAGGGATACGAAGCAAGGCATGAACGAAGACGTGCATGCCTTTATTGTTCAATGGAGGTCCCTCCTTGGGCAAGTACGAGAACTAATATCCGAAGGATGCGCAGTCATGCTCATCATGGATAACTTTAAAAATGAGTTAAAAACCCTTCTCTCCTTCACGAAATCTCAACTTTCCATAAGTTGATTAAAAAAGCATCTCTTTTTCAAACAAATTTGAAGAAAGAGATTTACGACCACTTATGAAAAGGGAATGTGGTTTCAAAAACTCGCTTGGATAAGCCCGACACTTATGGGCTACCCACCATGGACAAAGGGGCAAAACCCCACAAAGTCGCCAATGTCCGGGTGGATCCAAGCCCGGCGAGCACTTCTAAAAATTTTGAAAATTTTGAAAATAAAAGGGAGAAAAATTTACAAAAATCCTTTGAAAAACGGGAGTATACTCTGCTGGGGCAACCTGTGTCGGAGGTCCTAGACCTCCTACATGCCCAAGGAATGATCGAACTCCTTGAAATTCCTAAGAGAATCACTTCCAAAGGGAGGTTTTTAAACCGATTCTGCAAGTATCATCGGCTCAAAGGCCATGATACAAAGCGGTGTTTCTCCCTACTTAATAAAATTGAGAACTTAATAGCAGAAGGCCGACTCTAGGTCACTGAGGAACTAGAGCCTGCCCAAGCTATCTTTAAAGAACCCTTCCCCAAACACGCAAGTACCAGTGGGAAGGGCAAAGAGGTATGTGCTCTCATGATTTCAAAGAGTCCGGCGCATGCATGTCATTCTGGTTTTGCTACTTGTGCATCTACTCTCATCCTTCATAGGAAACTCGCCCAAGTAGTGATCTGGGGACCACCCAAAGTTCCGTCCCCGGTTAAACCAATTTTAAAAATTCAAGGTGCTCGAAAATACACAAATAGAGTCACGATAGGCGCGAGTCCTAGGTTGATCGTGGGAGAGGTGACTAGGTCTGGAAGGATCTATCAACCCCCACATCTACAAAGTGCTAAAAAGGTGATCGGTATAATTGGCCCCTCCAAAGCATGTATTCCTAGAGTCTCGCCAAAAGCGAATAAAGGCAAAGTAGTTTTAACCTTATATGATTTTGAAAATCATCTTTCAAAGATTCCTATTAATATGTCCATCCTAGAGTTGATACAAACCTCGCCTAGGCATAAATTAGTTTTAAAGAAAATTCTAGAAAGAGCCAAGGTTAGCTTAAACATAATCCTAGAGTCCCTATCGACCCAAGTGGCAACTATAGGTGCAAAAACGTCCATCATGTTCTCGGAAGATGATGTAAAAAGACCCTACGAAGCCCACAACCAAGCCCTAAATATCGAGGTGGTATTGAATCACTACTCTCTAGATAGGTGCCTAGTTGATGGGGCAAGAGGGCTCAACATCCTTCCGCTCCACATGGTGTACAAAATCGGAGTCACCTTGACATTCGTGAACCCAAGCCCCATCGTAATCACTGGATACGATGGGAATGCGTCAAGACCCTTAGGATCCATAGAATTACCTATGGAGACCGGAGGGATAGCTCACATGGGGGTGTTCCATGTCTTGGACATCTACCCCCACTATAACCTATTGTTGGGAAGGCCCTAGATACACAACCTACGTGCTGTACCATCCACCTTCCATGGGTGTGTTAAAATCCCTTTCGAGGATCAAGTTGTGGTAATTCTAGGAGAGAGTCACCCACAACTTCAGGGAATCCAAAATTTCTCATGCTTATCGGGTTCCCAGGCCCACGAGGCCAATCTAGGGCAGACCTTGGTCGAGCCACCAAAGCTCACACTCCAAATACCTAGGAAGGTCGTGTACATCAAGGGGCAACCCAAGGCTAGCCCACTCAAAACACTAACCATCCTAGGTAAGGCCAAGAGTCGCCTATTTCAAAAACCCCTGGACAAAAAGCCTTATATGCATAACATAGACGACAACAAGTTCCAGGACCACGACTTGTATGAAAATTTTTCCAAAAACAAAAAATCGTGGAACATGCTGTTGAACATGGGCTATCTGCCATACAAGAGTCTGGGGCCACAAAACCAAGGTCTCGTAGAGCTCATAGTGCCTAGGGCCAGTCCAAGCCGATATGGGATCGGCTATATTCCTAAAATACCCCTAGAGTCCCCACCTGTGACCACCTGGGTCAAGGGTGCCCTGGAGCCTACCCAAGTAGAAACCTACGATTTAAACCTCTTGTTTAGAGTATAACTCATTACGTTTTCTTTTATAGGTATGATGGAAGATCCCTCAACCAAAAACACAAAAAAATTGGAAAAACTCGAAATTCAAAAAATAGGAAAACCCCAAAAACCAAAAACATTTGAAAAAGATGAAAAACTCGAAAAAAGAGTTGTTTGTATAGTTCCTAAAGTTCTGGTTTTCCAAAAACCCAAAAAAATCGAAAATTTAGAAAATATCAAAAATAAAACCTTGTATATAGCTGCTCTTGGTAAAAACTTGGAAGTTGTCTTCATAACAAGGCCAAAAATTTCGAAACCCATAGAAATTCCAAGTCAAAAACCAGGTATTTTCAAAACCCATGCATCAAGCACAAATTCCCTAGGATTTATAAACCTCGAGAATGATCAAAGCCCAGAAGTGGATCCCCTTGAGGAAGATCCCACTTCCGAGCTCCCAGAATTTCATAAAATTCTTGATTTTGAAAAACCTTTGAATTCAGTAGGAGGAGATTTCATAGAGATAAACCTAGGGAGTGAAACAAAGCCCAAACACATTAAGATAGGCGCATATTTGCATGAGTATGAAGCATCATCATTCATTGCATTTCTAAAAACCTACATCGATGTGTTTGCATGGACGTATGAAGACATGCCGGGTATAGACCCAAGAGTTGTAGAGCATTGTCTTCCCCTAGATTCGGATGCAAAACCCATAAAGCAAAAGCTTAGAAAGATTCATCCGAACGTACATACCCAAGTCAAAGAGGGTTTAGAAGATCTGTTAAAAGCCAGATTTATAAAACCCATTGCGTACTCTAATTTGTTGTCAAATATCATTGTTGTTCGAAAAACCAATGGGAAAATTCGAATATGCATCGATTTTAGAAACCTGAACAAAGCCACTCCAAAGGATAACTTTCCTTTACCCAACATTGATTTGATAGTCGATAGTACTGCAAATCATGAAATGTTTTCATTCATGGATGGCTATTCAGGGTATAACCAAATCAAATTAGCCCCACGAGATCAGGCTAAAACTGCTTTCACAACCCCATGGGGCACGTACTGCTATACACTCATGCCCTTTGGTTTGAAAAATGCCAGCGCCACCTACCAAAGAGCTATGACTATGATCTTTCACGATCAGATTCATGAGCTCGTAGAGATATATGTGGATGATCTCTTGGGCAAGTCAAAAACTCGATGCACTCATCTCGAATGTTTGCAAAAGATTTTCGAAAGGCTTAGGCTTTACAAAGTAAAGCTAAACCCTCAAAAATGTGTGTTCGGAGTCGAATCTGGTAAGCTCTTAGGCTTTATGGTGAGCCAAAGGGGCATTGAAGTCGACCCCTCTAAGTGTAGAGCCATTATAGACATGGCTCCACCCTCTAATCTCATGCAGATACGTAGCCTCCAAGGTCGTCTACAATCCATTTGTAGGTTTATCTCAAACCTTGCAACTAGATGCGAACACTTCAACAAACTTTTGAGAAAAGGGATGAAATTTTTATGGGATGACGATTGTCAAAATCTTTTGAAAGATTAAAAGCATACTTAGTTAATCCCCCTGTTTTAAACCCTCCAAAGCAAGGAAAACCTCTCATGCTTTACATTTCTATGCATGCGAATGCTTTGGGTGCCTTGTTAGCTAAATACGAGAATGATAGCCACAAGGAGTATGTCATCTATTACATTTCAAAAACTCTCTTGGCTTATGAAAGGAATTATCAAGCCATGGAGAAGATGTGCTTGGCCTTGGTATGGGCCTGCCAAAAATTTCGACACTACTTCCTAGATCACGAGATCTGGATAGTGTCCAAACTTGACCCAATCAAGCACTTATTCGAAAAACCCATCCTCATGGGTAGGTTGGGCAAATGACAACTCCTCCTAATAGAGTATGACTTGAAATACCATCACCAGATCTCTGTTAAGGGGCAAGCCCTAGCAGACTACGTGGCTGACTTCCCCTTAGAGGATGCGTATCCCACACTTGATGAAATGCCTAATGAAGGCATATTGCTAAACCAATTTCAAAACCACATTTTGGTAAATTCTTTTGAAAACCAAGTGTGGAAGATGCACTTCGATAGGGCACGAAACCAAAGAGGGGTTGGTGTAGGGGTCATCCTCATATCCCCTAAAAAGGGAGAAATCCCCATAGCTATTCGCCTAGATTTCGAGTGTTCCAACAACATAGCTGAGTATGAAGCACTCATACAAGGCTTAAAAATTTCGAAAACTCTAGGGGCATCATGCATTGAGGTCTTTGGAGATTCATTACTCGTTATAAACCAAGTTTTAAAGATTTGACAAGTTAGAAACGAAAAGCTTCTTCCATATCACGAGTTGGCCACTCGATTGGTCGAATCCTTCTAATCGTGCACACTCACACATGTAGGAAGAGAGGATAATGGCATTGCCGACGCCCTCTTATCCTTGGGTTCAGTCCTAAGGGTCGATCCCGCTTTGGGAACCGGATCCTTAGAAATATGGCATGCACCCACTCCATCCACACACGATTTAGAAATTTACCAAAACAACCGAGATTCTGATGAAAAACCTTGGTTTTATGACATAAAAGGCTTTTTAGAAAATGGGGGATTTGCTGAAAATGCCACATCCAAGGATAAGGCATTCATCCGGAAAATTTCTACCCGATATGCGATTTTGGGTGGGGTTTTGTACAAAAAGAGTTTTACCGGCATCTTACTAAGGTGTGTCGACCTAGAGGAGGATAGGATTATAATGCATGAATTCCACGATGGAGAATGTGGAGGTCATGTTAATGCCAATATGATGGCAATGAAAATACTTAGAGCGGGTTATTTTTGGTTCACTCTGAAAAAGGATTGCTACGATCATGTTAGGAAGTGTCATCCATGTCAAGTGCATGAGCACGCCATTCATATCCCCTCATCTTCATTGCATTCCGTGGTCAACCCCTAGTCATTTACCATGTGGGCGTTTCATATTGTAGGACCAATATTTCCAAAGGCATTGAATGGGCATAGGTTCATTTTAGCAGCCACTAAATATTTTCCAAATGGGTCGAAGCCACCTCCTTGACTAATGTCCAGGGGCATCATGTGGTGGCTTTCATTAGGAAAAATATCTTGGCTCGATTTGGAGTTCCAAGAGATCTTGTGTCTGATAATGACACCCCATTCAAAAATGAGTGGATGGTCAAGTTGTGCAACACTTATGGCATAACTCACCACTTCTCATCGCCCTACTACCCTCAAGGCAACGGCCAAGCCGAAGCCACCAATAAGACTCTTATTAGCATTATTAAGAAAACTTTAGAGAAGGGTAGGACGTGGCATGAGAAGTTGGATGAAGCCTTATGGGCTTATAGGACTTCCATCCGAACTCCCACAAATGCCACGCCATTTGAGTTGGTCTAAGGTACAAACGCCATTCTCCCCATTCATACAAAACTCTATTCATTTCATACATCCATTACACTCGACCTTCCCCTAGAGATGCTTCAGCATGCTAGGATGGCTGAACTAGATTTGTTAGATGAGAGGCGACTCCTTGCTATGGATCATGCTCATGCATACCGGCAAAGGATAGCCCAACACTATGAGAAACGTATGAAACCTTGCCACTTTGAAGTGGGAGATCTCGTTTTGAAAATCATCTACTATCGTGGCCCACATCCACTTGGAAAGTGGCGGCCCAAGTGGGATGGCCCTTATGTTGTGCGTGGAACCACCACAAACAACTCGGTTGATCGATGTAGAAGGTAGGAATTTAGCAGATCCTATCAATATTCAATACTTAAAGAAGTATCATGTGTAGGGTCTAAGTTAAATTCCCATTTTTGAAAATGTTTTAGAGAGATTTACTTTGAAACTTCGAAAGAAAGGATCAAAGGCGAATTGTGTAACCCTGAATGAGAGAATCAACACTTGCGAAAAAGTGGAGCTTTTCAAAATACGTGGTTACATTTTCAAAATTCTTCTTCTTACAAAGAAAGGCCTAGTTCAATATAGCAAGATACTTGCAAGTAGTGCGTGCTATTTCTAAATAGGCTGATCTGGAATGGATTGAGTATGACCTTGGGATAAGTCCTTCCCCCTTCTCTTCTCCTTCCAAAAAGAAAATTTGGCGAAAACAAAAAGAAATCCCTACCAAAATCTCTTTCCCAAAGAAGGAAAGCTGAATCCCAAAAATAGAAAATCGATTCTTCTATGAAAAAGAGGGAATAAAGAAAAAATACTCCCGAAGGGAGACCCTCTATGAAAAAAGAAAGAAAATGCCAAAAATCTCAAAAGAGCAGTTTTTTGCCTCTTTGCCTCAAACCATGGGACGCTTCAAAAGGGACCGTGGTATCTCTTTCCCATCCCTGCGACTTATCCCAAGTAAACAAGGTTCATTTCAAAGAATCCTAAAGTAAAAATAGGATTTACTTACTTGAATTTCATTCTGTTTGAGAATTCGACCTTTTGAGTAAGGCGTAGGAATTTTGAAACTTAGCTGGTTTTCTTATAAAACCTCCGCTAGATTAGCGAGTGTTAAAACTCAAGTAAAGGCAAACACAAGGAGCTAAAGGTCCTTAGGATCAAGGCTCAAAGGAGTTTTCCCTCTTAAAACCAATTTCGAAAACTCGAACATCAAGCAACATAAGGCCCGCTCACTGGAAGGAGCAAGTATTCATAAGACTCAAAGGTTCGACCATACCAGTTGGTCTCTAGGAGGTCGCTCTTCTTGGCATCTCATCCATGTCATGCATTCTGCATATTCACGCATGAACACTTCATACATGATCCCAGTTAGGACTAGAACCCATAGGAAAGTCTCCTTTGACGAGGATCTCCTCCTACCAGGTTCGAAAAGAAGATGTTTTATTAAAATTGGGACGATCCCATATTTTCGAGAATAGATCCAGGGAGACAGTAAATAGGAGTGTTGTCTTCCTTGCTATTATCCAAATCAATTTGGATAATGCCAAAGAGGGGCATCTGTAAACACCCAAAAATCCCACGACTTTCTAAAACCAATACCTGGTTTGCAAATCAGCCCCAAAGGGCCATTTTGAGTTCTGAAAACCTAGGAGCCTTCAGAACCCTGTACATATCATTTTGTACCCTGTACATATTATTTTGTACCTTGTACATATTATTTTAAAACCTGTAAATATTGCTTTAAGCCTGTAAATAGTGTTTTGAAAGCCCCGTATCCAAATACGACTTTTTTAAACCTGGGCTAAGCCCCATTTTTCAAGAAGCCAAAGATGAACAGGTGAATTATGCAAAGACGACACCTGATCGAAAAGCAGCCCGACAAGTAGCTCATAAAGGCCAATTCCAGAAGCAACTTCAGAAACCTGTTTTGAAGCCTAGAAGAGCATCCTGGCCTGATAAAAGCCAGGTTCGAAAGTTAAATGGAAGGCCCAAGCACGAAGCAGGTTGCAAGATAGGAGCACCAGAAAGCCAGATCAACCATTCTCATCCAAGCCTCAAGATTATGAACCAGAAAAGCCATAAATGAACAAAAACGGAGTCCGAAAAGGTGAAAAGGAGTTTGGACGACAAAGATTGGGAAAACCCAATACCAGACGGAGTGCTAATGAAGCCAGGGTCTGCACAGATCGTCCGCCTCGAGAAGCCAAGAAGGACCATCTAGAGAAAAATTGGATTGGATCTGGACCATAAATATCCAGATCCAAATCCAAATAGTGAATAGTGTTTGGATTTGGATTGGATCCAAATAGTGTTTGGATTGGATCGGATCTGGACCAAAATATCCATATCCATAAAAATATTGAATTTGGATCGAATACGAATCTCAAAATATCCGAGATCCAAATCCAAATAGTATTTGGATTTGGATCCAAACCCAAACCCAAATCCAAGACCCACCTCAAATGCCTATAAATAGAGGTGAGGGGTCCCAAATGAGGAGTTCACGTGAATTCAAGGGAGGGCTTGGAGGAGAGAGAAGGTCATTAAGGTGAGTGCTTAGTGCTTTCATTTGTTTTAGGGTTTGTTAATTGTGGGTTAGTGTAGGATTAGTTAAGGGTTGTCCCACCCTAATTGAAGGGTTGAAGTTGCTTGAACAAGGAGGCTTAAGGTGCCTGATTGGAGCTCAAGCACACCCTAAACCGCCATTAAGAGGTAAGCCCCCAATCCACCCTAAACCACTCTTCCTAACCCTTCTAAACCACCTAAGACCTACCTTAAACTGCCACCATTAATCACTCCCAGCGACCCTAATCCTACTTGGGTTAACCTAACATATCAACTCATCTTAACCTAACACAACCGCCTCACACGGTACCCAGGTTCCCCCCTGCGTACCGCACGCACGCCAAGCGCCGACTACAGCCCCAGCGCCCATCGTCAGGCGCCGACCCCAGCGCTCAGGCACCGACTCCAGCGCCCAGGCACCGCCTTGGCACTTAGCGCTGGTCTCCTGCCCCAACCGCCTTGGCTGACCTACTGCCCGACCTTCCACAGCTGACCTCCATCGCCTCAACCGACCTAACTACCACCTTCCACTCCACCACTTACCACCCTAACCGCCTTATACCACCACCTACCCACCATCCCACGGTATCCCCTCCTTAACCGACATAACTCTCTTACAAACACCAACCACCTAGCACCTACCCGACTCCCATTTCATCCCACGCCTAGACAAACCCCAACCTAAGCCATCCTAGCTAGACACACCATATCATACCCCACCTACTTAGTCCCGTGACCACCTTGCCTAGAACCCCCAACTCCTGTCCACCGCCTTAGACATCCCATACCCATCTCGTATCCCACACCATTCTGCCACCCCACCTACTTAGTGTCGCGACCACTTTGCCTAGAACCCCCAACCGAATCCATCCTAGTCTAGTATCCCATATCCCAGCCGTGACCTTACCCCACACCATACCATCACCCCACACATCCCACTAACACCCATAGCATCCCATACCTTCCTATCCCATACCCACACCAAACTGGCAACCTCTTAGTGTCGTGAACCTCATAAACCCTCAAGCTGAAAGGCTCCATTCAGTCATCTTTCGCTTCAAGCTTCAAGGAAGACTCATCCGTGGGTGTGAAGCCAAGCAAAACCCGTGTAGATAGGAGTGGACAAACATCCGAATCATGTAAGTGTTTTAATTCGGTATTTCATATCTCCTTCTACACTTTAAATTTGGATACGGGGTTGTATTAACGAAGCATTGTCTCCCCCCGGGTTGTAATAACATGGCATGCTACACGAAGCACACACGAGCACTTGAGCCTTAGCGCTTAACTCGTACACAAGCACCCACAAGCATGATTGAGCCTTCGCACTTACTCCCAAGACTCTAGTAAGAGTTGCGTGAGTTGTCTTTAATTTTATACACTCCACACACGCGTGCATTGAGCCTTTGCTCTTATTATATATATGTATTTCAATTCAGCTGGGTTGTTACATTAAGTCGTGTGAGTTTGTCTTTTATTTACACACTCGCACCCAAAGAACACTCGAGTGCTTGCTCAAGCACCTCACGCACCATTTTGGCCTCGGCAGCCACTAAGATATAGCCATATCTCTATATTTTCCACTGCATTTTCCCGGTTCAACTGCGTGTGTTGTCTTTACATTTACACACAATACATACGCGCACGTTGGTGACCTTCGGGCCCATATATATAAGTATTTCCCTTCCGCACTTTACATTCAAGTCGAGCGGGGTTTTACATTCAAGTCGTGTGAGTTGCCTTTCAATTCATACACAACACACATGCCCACAATTGAGCCTTTCCGCTCTTAAGATATAGCTATATTTCTCTTTTTGCAATTTCCCTTTTGCAATTTCCCTTCCGCTATGTCTTTCAAATTTGGGTTTTAAGGTTCAGTTGTGTGAGTTTGCATTGCATATCCGTCATACCATGAGATAGGGCACATACTGGCATCAAAGCAACCTCGAACCACCTATGCGAAATCGCCAAGACTTAGGCACTTGATGCACACATCTCACGCCTAAGTATCTAAAATAAAAAACATAGGATACGTGCAAAACCCACGTAAAATAAAATGTGCAACAAGACAAACCAAACCAATCAAACACTTTTTATACTTTTCAAAACAGGTCATACACATTCAAAATCGAGTTTTCTAAGCATACAAACCGACCCTTGAATACCGGTTCAAGAAGGTTTACGACGAAAAGAGCCCACTTGTCCATAGTCACCCCATAAGTCAGATATTTTCAAAACTTACTTCGCTAGCTTGAGTAAGTTAGCTAGCACACCCTTTAAGCGACTTAGACATGCGAAAAGGTTCACTTCAGGCCTAAGAACCCGGAGTAGAAATTTCCACGTGTCTACAGTTAGCCTGTCCAGAAAGATACTGCATTATCTGAATTTCCCTCCTCATATCCTCCTTGTCACTTCTCGTCACAAGCTTCCTCTTTGATATCGATTTGGAGGCATAAGCAGCACCAATTGAAATCCCAGTACAAAGATAGGTGACACCAAGCTGCCCCCTTCCCAACTCCTTACCAAGACTGTAGAATGACATACGGAAGCAAGGAATCTTCTTGTGTTTCACGGATAAACCTCAAAATCTCATTTTGCAGCGTAGCGGAATTAGAAAAGGAGCTGAGGGCTAGTAAACGGGCCTCTTTTACAAGGTGGTGGATTGTCTGTGCCACTTTATTTCTGATTATCAGTGGTGCTCTCGAGCAGGACGGACCAGCAAACCTCAGAAATGGGCACCTTTTATATTATGAAATCAGCAACTTATAATGTGCTGGTTCTAGATATTGTATTTGCTTTGTTGGATGTGTTTATTTGTTGTATATTAATGTCAGTTGCAATTCCCAGTTTCACTGTCACAAAAGGTTTATCTTTTCCTCATCCCCTTCTGATACAACGGAAGAGGTCAATAACACAATGGTATCCTTTCTTCTCATTCTAACAAGGGAACAGGGATCAGTCACAGATTCAACAGGTTTGAAGGAATGGCATATATATGTAGGTGTGCGCGTGAGGAATCTTGACTTCCTAGTTCACGGTGAAGTCGACCCAAGCTTGTTGACTCAATAAGGTAAGCGCCAAATTATACCAAAGTTGCTTTGATCCTTCCATGTTAAAATTGGTAAGGCTGGGTAACTTATCAAACTGCATACTAGGGCTGTCAAATTGTATACCATGCCATCGAACATCATAGCTTGCCAAATTAGACATCACAACTTTCCAAATCGAGCGTCCATTTCCTTTTTCGTGGATAACGCTGACCTTTCGTTCTAGGCGCCAACTTTTCTTTCTTGAACGTCAACTTTCCTTTTTATTACCTGAAACTAAAAATGATAGATTACCTTACCTAACAGCGTCGAAATTGACAGGTGCTCGGTCGTTGCCTTTTTGGTTCATGCCATCTCCTCTTTTTGGAGAATTTGCGTATTCCAATCCGAATTTTATATATGGCAGGTTTCAAACACTTTATATAAAAAAACATTTTATATTTGAAAACACCAAATTTAATGAAATCTTCAAATATTATTTTGGAAAAGCACTCAGTTTCATTTCCAGTTTTTGTTTGCAAGTGACCTACTTTTGCTCCGTGAGTTATTCTATAACCACCTTGGTCATTTAACCCTTTTCATGGGTGTAGGGTATCAAACCACTTTAACTACTTAAATGGGTGTAGGTTATCGAACCACTTTAACCACTTCAACGGGTGTAAGGTATTGAACCACTTTAACCACTTTAATGGGTGTAGGGTATCGAACCAGTTTAACCCTGGGTATCAGGTCTCGAAATGAGACTATTCCCAACCGGGTGAATGTCTAAGGTCTGATTTAAATTTGATATAATTTTGAATTTGAAGGTTTTTTAGAATTTTGTAAATTTATAAATTTGCAAACAATTTTGGGTTTGATTCCCAATATTCTCATTTTCATTTGTTTATATAAAAAGAATTATTTGAAATCATCTTTCTTAGAAGACAATCATTTAAAAAAGCAAAATCCTACCAATTCGGTCCTGAGGGCAAAATAGTTATTTTTATAAAATTTTGTCCAAATTTGATTTTTTTTAGAGAGATGCAATATATCATCATTTTTAGGTTGCTACAAAATTTTTGGGCGAAAATGAATTCGGTTAAGGTATTCTTATTTGAAAAACACTTAAAAGACCTAAAGCTGCAAAAAAAAGCAAAATTTCTAAAAGAGGAAATTTTTTTATTTAAAAAAAAAATTTGGGTGTTTACAATACGCATGCTTGGCCTTACGTCTAGAAATTTATTTATCCAACTTTGTGTTGATTGTTGTAGAACAAGTCTTTGTTTTGATTGCAAATCTGTGTGTGTGTGTCTGTGCACGCTTGCACAATATAGATCAATTCAAAACCTCAAATGTATCCTAAACCAGCATGTCAATGGTACAGATTTGAAGCCAAATCTGAAATCATATGATCCGGTTAAAGGTCACAACTAGATCCAGACGAATTTGAAACTAGATATGGGTACGTATAAGGATCCCATTAAATTCTCAATTAGGAGAAACAAATGTAAAAAATAATATCCAAACATATGAACTTCAATACCAGTCTTTGGCAAAAGTATGAGACTATCAAGGAGACAATTTGGGTGAAACTATTGTACGTCTTACATGTTAAGAAGTCTTTGAATACGAAAATTTGATCTGAATTCTACAATGACAACCAGAAGTTAGATTCCATTGGAACCTATTTTCTTAGATTAGTATTCAGTTCATATAAGCCCATATTCAATCACGCAAAACATGATTAAGTCATATTCCAATTGGATAGAATCCAACCGGTTGACATCCCTAGTTGAAGTACAGAACCCAATTAAGTAACTACTCTTTCCTTATACGGATTAAATAAATAGTCTTACTAGTGAGTTGATTTGAGAGGGCTTACCAACTCAAGAGCATAAATAGATTGTGATTTCTATCAAACACATTCAAAAGAATAAAATGAAAAGAAGCTCTTAAACTTATGAATCTAGTAAATCTATAGGACTAGATGATATTCACATTATGGTATAGGAAGTTTTAGTAGAGTTAGGTATCAATGAATTTTTGATGGACCCAAGGAAATGAAACAAGATTATACTGATACCCATTTACAAGAATAAAATGATATTCCAAATTATGCAAATTATTGAGGCATAAAGTTAATGAATCATATAAGAAAACTATAAGAAAACATACATAATAGAAAACTAATTTACATTCAAGTCAAGGAGATTTATTACTAAGGCTATTCACTTCTTGAGGTGTTTAGTGGAATACTTTAGAGCCAAGAAGGAAAACTTGTGAATGATACTCATTAATTTAGAAGAGACTATGATAGAGTCTTAAAAGAGTTCTGTGTAGAGTTTTAAAGAAGAAATGCATCCCTTGTTATACATCAAAATTGTAGAAAACATGTACAATGGTAAAAAACAAATGTGTTGAGACTCATAAGAAATTACTGATTTCTTAATAGCTCTAATTTTTCTTTTTCCCATCCACTACCAAGATTATTCACTTGTACCCTCGTATCATTTGTAGATGATATTGTATTAGTACATGAGTCAAAGAAAGGAGTTGACAAGAAACTTGAGTTGTAGATAGGAACATTGGAATAAAATGGTTTTTGAATTAGTAAAACGAAGACAAAATATATGTAGTATAAGTTTAGTAATCTTGTTGAAATTAATGATATGAAAGTTAAAATTGGTAGGCACGGAATCACTTAAAAGGACCATTTTAAGTATTTAGGTAAATCTTTAAAAGCAACAAAAAAAAATGATGTAGATGTTATACATAGAATCAACACAGTTCAATAAAATGAATAGAAGTAACAATGGTTTTGAATGATAAGAAAATACAACTAAAGTTGAAGAGCAAATATTATAAAGTAACAATTAGACCAGCTTGTTATTATAGTGGTGAGTATCGGGCAAAGTAACAATTAGATCAACATTAGAAGGCAGTCACCAGCTCATGAGGAGACGACCAATTCATAAGCATTTGTGGTTGGCTTTATGAGCAGAGCCGAACAAACAAAATGTTCAAGTTCAGCTTGGTTAACGTCGTAGAATCAACATGATTGACCTGGAGATCACTGAACCGAGCCAATCTGCAAGCAGCTGAGTTTGTTGACCACCCTAGGCACCTCTCTCTCTCTCTGTCTCCCGTTGCCTTAGCTTGATGTCACCTCGATTGAATTGATAGCCTTCAAACATAGCATGAAGAAAAGACTGAGAAACACGGAAATCTCCCGACCGCTTTTTATGGCGAATGAATAATGAAGTATCTTTACACTCTTAAACTAGTAATCAACTAGTGGGCTAGTCCATTAACATCACAACTAGATGGTGCTAGCTTTGTAAGGCAGAGTCTAGTTCTTTAGCCTAGGGGTTTCTAAGGTTCAGATCCACTCGGGACTACTGTATGGTCTTTTACCAAGAACCCGCAAATGGAGCCTACAAGATCAAGACTTGGGTCTATTGTTTTAGTTCAATTCATATGAGGCCGTCGTGTCCAACCAGTGGCCGATTTACAATGAGCCTAGGTTGGCTGTCCACCAAACCAAAATTTATGAAAAAAAAAACATCAGATCCCACTACTAACCGCAACACACTAAAAAATAAACTTATGGGCTATGCTGCAACCTAAAAAATTGTATTACATCCTTCACTGTGCCCAACCCTCTAACAAACTAGTCTATCATCTGAGCTTAGACCAGTCACACTAGTGAACAGCATGACCTGTATAACAATATTCAATCTTTAGTTGTTGCAAGGCTCCCTTAGATCTGCTTAAGAAACTAAGATTAATTTGGACCTAAAAATACTATTCACGTATAACTGCTAGTGCCCAACATAAACTCGTGTGAGTTCTATATATTGAATTGTTCTAACGAACTCGTAGTAGCCAAAAATGGCTTGCATGGTCGCATGGCATGGTTCATTTTGATACCTGATCTAGTAAGTCAGATTGCACCAGCTGCCACAAAAATTTGCACAAGCAAGGTTCTTGATTCATCAAAAAGTTGACCGTTTATAGCGTAGGGATGATCTTCCAGGCCCTGAAGTTTTGCCTACTGAGAAACTTCTTGATTCATCAAAAAGCTCTAACGCCTGGATCTTTTGTAAGGAACAATTTCATTGAAGGAGCTTTGTGCTCAATATGGTTTCAATTATACTGTGGAGAAACTTCTCTACTTATCTGTTATTCAGAAGTGCAGCTAGGGCTGGTAAATGTGCCGAATGAATGGAACAACCCTTGCTTGCTGTTGATGACATAAGCTAACCACAAGCCAAACAGCCTTCGTCCAAACACAAAAGGTTTGTCACAAGCCCCTTGGTTTGCCTCAAGTCCTTCCTATAAAAACTAAAAAAAGGACATCCTTTTACCTCAGATATCCTAATGCGATTGCCTTGAGCTGCTATTGAGGTAAAAAATTAGAAAATGGCATTTACCAACCTTTCCATAAGCAGAATCTGAGTTCAACTCAGATGGTTTAATGAACCAAACAGGAACGAGCCAAACCAAGCCGAACTATGAGGAGATGGACTCGGCTATCCTCCCTAATTGTAGCCAGAATATCATACCTAACAATTCCTCTATTTCTTCCTTTGATACGCATGTTTGGCCTTACGTCTAGAAATTTATTTATCCAACTTTGTGTTGATTGTTGTAGAACAAGTCTTTGTTTTGATTGCAAATATGTATGTGTATGTTTGTCTGTGCACGCTTTCACAATATACTTCAATTCAAAACCTCAATGTATCCTAAACCAGGATGTCAATGGTACAGATTTGAAACCAAATCTGAATTTGATAGATTAGGTGAGAATCATATGATCCGGTTAAAGGTCACAACTAGATCCAGACGAATTTGAAACTAGATATGGGTACGTATAAGGATCCCATTAAATTCTCAATTAGGAGAAACAAATGTTAAAAATAATATCCAAATATATGAACTTCAATACCATTCTTTGGCAAAACTATGAGACTATCAAGGAGACAATTTGGGTGAAATTATTGTACGTCTTACATGTTAAGAAGTCTTTGAATACGAAAATTCGATCTGAATTCTACAATGAGAACCAGAAGTTAGATTCCATTGGAACCCTATTTTCTTAGATTAGTATTCAGTTCATATAAGGCCAGATTCAATCACGCAAAACATGATTAAGTCATATTCCAATTGGATAGAATCCAACCGGTTGACATCCCTAGTTGAAGTATAGAACCCAATTAAGTAACTACTCTTTCCTTATACGGATTAAATAAATAGTCTTACTAGTGAGTTGATTTGAGAGGGCTTACCAACTCAAGAGCATAAATATGAAAGTTAAAATTGGTAAAAAAATGTAGAGTTTTAAAGAAGAAATGCATCCCTTGTTATACATCAAAATTGTAGAAAACATGTACAATGGTAAAAAACAAACGTGTTGAGACTCATAAGGGATTACTGATTTCTTAATCGCTCTAATTTATCTTTTTCCCATCCACCACCAAGACTATTCACTTGTACCCTTATCATTTGTAGATGATATTGTATTAGTACATGAGTCAAAGAAAGGAGTTAACAAGAAACTTGAGTTGTAGATAGGAAAAGTGAACAAAATGGTTTTTGAATTAGTAAAACGAATATGTAGTATAAGTTTAGTAATCTTGTTGAAATTAATGATATGAAAGTTAAAATTGGTAGGCACGGAATCACTTAAAAGGACCATTTTAAGTATTTAGGTAAATCTTTAAAAGCAACAAAAAAAAATTGATGTAGATGTTATACATAGAATCAACACAGTTCAATAAAATGAATAGAAGTAACAATGGTTTTGAATGATAAGAAAATACAACTAAAGTTGAAGAGCAAATATTATAAAGTAACAATTAGACCAGCTTGTTATTATAGTGGTGAGTGTCGGGCAAAGTAACAATTAGATCAACATTAGAAGGCAGTCACCAGCTCATGAGGAGACGACCAATTCATAAACATTTGTGGTTGGCTTTATGAGCAGAGCCGAACAAACAAAATGTCCAAGTTCAGCTTGGTTAACGTCGTAGAATCAACATGATTGACCTGGAGATCACTGAACCGAGCCAATCTGCAAGCAGCTGAGTTTGTTGACCGCCCTAGGCACCTCTCTCACTCTCTCTCTCTCTCCCGTTGCCTTAGCTTTACGTCACCTCGATTGAATTGATAGCCTTCAAACATAGCATGAAGAAAAGACTGAGAAACACGGAAATCTCCCGACCGCTTTTTATGGCGAATGAATAATGAAGTATCTTTACACTCTTAAACTAGTAATCAACTAGTGGGCTAGTCCATTAACATCACAACTAGATGGTGCTAGCTTTGTAAGGCAGAGTCTAGTTCTTTAGCCTAGGGGTTTCTAAGGTTCAGATCCACTCGGGACTACTGTATGGTCTTTTACCAAGAACCCGCAAATGGAGCCTACAAGATCAAGACTTGGGTCTATTGTTTTAGTTCAATTCATATGAGGCCGTCGTGTCCAACCAGTGGCCGATTTACAATGAGCCTAGGTTGGCTGTCCACCAAACCAAAATTTATGAAAAAAAAAAACATCAGATCCCACTACTAACCGCAACACACTAAAAAATAAACTTATGGGCTATGCTGCAACCTAAAAAATTGTATTACATCCTTCACTGTGCCCAACCCTCTAACAAACTAGTCTATCATCTGAGCTTAGACCAGTCACACTAGTGAACAGCATGACCTGTATAACAATATTCAATCTTTAGTTGTTGCAAGGCTCCCTTAGATCTGCTTAAGAAACTAAGATTAATTTGGACCTAAAAATACTATTCACGTATAACTGCTAGTGCCCAACATAAACTCGTGTGAGTTCTATATATTGAATTGTTCTAACGAACTCGTAGTAGCCAAAAATGGCTTGCATGGTCGCATGGCATGGTTCATTTTGATACCTGATCTAGTAAGTCAGATTGCACCAGCTGCCACAAAAATTTGCACAAGCAAGGTTCTTGATTCATCAAAAAGTTGACCGTTTATAGCGTAGGGATGATCTTCCAGGCCCTGAAGTTTTGCCTACTGAGAAACTTCTTGATTCATCAAAAAGCTCTAACGCCTGGATCTTTTGTAAGGAACAATTTCATTGAAGGAGCTTTGTGCTCAATATGGTTTCAATTATACTGTGGAGAAACTTCTCTACTTATCTGTTATTCAGAAGTGCAGCTAGGGCTGGTAAATGTGCCGAATGAATGGAACAACCCTTGCTTGCTGTTGATGACATAAGCTAACCACAAGCCAAACAGCCTTCGTCCAAACACAAAAGGTTTGTCACAAGCCCCTTGGTTTGCCTCAAGTCCTTCCTATAAAAACTAAAAAAAGGACATCCTTTTACCTCAGATATCCTAATGCGATTGCCTTGAGCTGCTATTGAGGTAAAAAATTAGAAAATGGCATTTACCAACCTTTCCATAAGCAGAATCTGAGTTCAACTCAGATGGTTTAATGAACCAAACAGGAACGAGCCAAACCAAGCCGAACTATGAGGAGATGGACTCGGCTATCCTCCCTAATTGTAGCCAGAATATCATACCTAACAATTCCTCTATTTCTTCCTTTGATACGCATGTTTGGCCTTACGTCTAGAAATTTATTTATCCAACTTTGTGTTGATTGTTGTAGAACAAGTCTTTGTTTTGATTGCAAATATGTATGTGTATGTTTGTCTGTGCACGCTTTCACAATATACTTCAATTCAAAACCTCAATGTATCCTAAACCAGGATGTCAATGGTACAGATTTGAAACCAAATCTGAATTTGATAGATTAGGTGAGAATCATATGATCCGGTTAAAGGTCACAACTAGATCCAGACGAATTTGAAACTAGATATGGGTACGTATAAGGATCCCATTAAATTCTCAATTAGGAGAAACAAATGTTAAAAATAATATCCAAATATATGAACTTCAATACCATTCTTTGGCAAAACTATGAGACTATCAAGGAGACAATTTGGGTGAAATTATTGTACGTCTTACATGTTAAGAAGTCTTTGAATACGAAAATTCGATCTGAATTCTACAATGAGAACCAGAAGTTAGATTCCATTGGAACCCTATTTTCTTAGATTAGTATTCAGTTCATATAAGGCCAGATTCAATCACGCAAAACATGATTAAGTCATATTCCAATTGGATAGAATCCAACCGGTTGACATCCCTAGTTGAAGTATAGAACCCAATTAAGTAACTACTCTTTCCTTATACGGATTAAATAAATAGTCTTACTAGTGAGTTGATTTGAGAGGGCTTACCAACTCAAGAGCATAAATATGAAAGTTAAAATTGGTAAAAAAATGTAGAGTTTTAAAGAAGAAATGCATCCCTTGTTATACATCAAAATTGTAGAAAACATGTACAATGGTAAAAAACAAACGTGTTGAGACTCATAAGGGATTACTGATTTCTTAATCGCTCTAATTTATCTTTTTCCCATCCACCACCAAGACTATTCACTTGTACCCTCTTATCATTTGTAGATGATATTGTATTAGTACATGAGTCAAAGAAAGGAGTTAACAAGAAACTTGAGTTGTAGATAGGAAAAGTGAACAAAATGGTTTTTGAATTAGTAAAACGAATATGTAGTATAAGTTTAGTAATCTTGTTGAAATTAATGATATGAAAGTTAAAATTGGTAGGCACGGAATCACTTAAAAGGACCATTTTAAGTATTTAGGTAAATCTTTAAAAGCAACAAAAAAAAATTGATGTAGATGTTATACATAGAATCAACACAGTTCAATAAAATGAATAGAAGTAACAATGGTTTTGAATGATAAGAAAATACAACTAAAGTTGAAGAGCAAATATTATAAAGTAACAATTAGACCAGCTTGTTATTATAGTGGTGAGTGTCGGGCAAAGTAACAATTAGATCAACATTAGAAGGCAGTCACCAGCTCATGAGGAGACGACCAATTCATAAACATTTGTGGTTGGCTTTATGAGCAGAGCCGAACAAACAAAATGTCCAAGTTCAGCTTGGTTAACGTCGTAGAATCAACATGATTGACCTGGAGATCACTGAACCGAGCCAATCTGCAAGCAGCTGAGTTTGTTGACCGCCCTAGGCACCTCTCTCACTCTCTCTCTCTCTCCCGTTGCCTTAGCTTTACGTCACCTCGATTGAATTGATAGCCTTCAAACATAGCATGAAGAAAAGACTGAGAAACACGGAAATCTCCCGACCGCTTTTTATGGCGAATGAATAATGCAGTATCTTTACACTCTTAAATAATCAACTAGTGGGCTAGTCCATTAACATCACAACTAGATGGTGCTAGCTTTGCAAGGCAGAGTCTAGTTCTTTAGCCTAGGGGTTTCTAAGGTTCAGATCCACTCGAGACTACTGTATGGACTTTTACCAAGAGCCCGCAAATGGAGCCTACAAGATCAAGACTTGGGTCTATTGTTTTAGTTCAATTCATATGAGGCCGTCGTGTCCAACCAGTGGCCGATTTACATTGAGCCGAAGTTGGCTGTTCACCCAACCAAAATGTATAAAAAAAAACATCAGATCCCACTACTAACTGCAACACACTAAAAAAAAACTTATGGGCTATGCCGCAACCTAAAAAATTGTCTTACATCCTTCACTGTGCCCAAGCCTCTGACAAACTAGTCTATCATCTGAGCTTATACCAGTCACACTAGTGTACAGCATGACCTGTATAGCAATATTCAATCTTGAGTTGTTTTAAGGCTCCCTTAGATCTGCTTAAGAAACTAAGATTAATTCGGACCTATAAATACTATTCACGTATAGCTGCTAGTGCCCAACCTAAACTAAGTATAGCCATGGCAAATGATATCATCCTCTGACATCACTAGGCGTGACCGATGGAGGACACATGTCAGTAGTGAAAGGTGGATGATTGCTCCCTGTGCCTATTTATAGCACACGCACTCTCTCTCTTTCACACACGCACATCATTAATCCTCAGCCCGGCTTTCCTTCATCATAATGTCAAAGGTTGGAGGAATTGAGTCTTCTTCTTCCGTTTTCTGTTTTGCAGTTTACTAGTTCGGGCTTGGTCTAGTTGGTTACATCTCCTAGCACAAAGTTCTTGTCGTTAATTAGCTTGATGCCATACTCATGTAGTGTGACATGCGTAGTTGATCAGACCCATGACCAAGTCAGACTGAGTATGGAAACGGTAAGAGTTCGGACATGGTACACCAGGTTTAGGTAGACAAGCTCTCGCAATTGCGGTTTTGGCTCCGATTCTCGTGCCAAGTATGTAGCTGAGAATCAGGAGCAGACGAAAGTAATCTTTGGTTTGGCTTGATCTCATTCACATGAGATGGCTTAGACTTGGATTGACTGTATCAGGGAGACTCTGGAGGTTATTCTCAACAATGTTTGCCATTGTACAAGGTTACAACCCTGTACAAATAGGAAAATTTTATATATGTGTTTAAGAGTGTGCTCGTGTGCGTGAACTGACTGATCCATTGCTGTCTGTAAATTTCAGGTTCATTCAGTAAAGATCTACGCAAAATTAGATTGTTCACGTTGTCTTGAGAAGATCAGGAAAGCAATATGTTCGGTTTGTGTTTGTGGTAGGACTCTCTTTCTGCGTGTGTGCCCGCGGGCATGTCCGTCTACACACAACCACATATCTAAGTAACTATATATACACAGGATCCTGCCCACTTCTACATGTACATCCATTTCTTATTGCGGCATGAATGCAATTTTAAAATTTTAAAAGGCTTTCAAAAAAAGATGAAGGTTGAAGCTCCCAAAAAAGAACGATGGTTCATGAGTGGGCAGGGTTGGTGGTGGGCAGATCCAATCACTATATATATATACATATATATATGTGCACCATCTAGCTTAAGATCAAAGCAGATTTTATCTGACAGATTGCTAATCAATTCGTTTTTCAAAACAGAAATCCATAGCGAGACTTTTGATGAGAAGGCGAACGTAATAACCATCACGGGAACTTTTGATCCAAAGAAGATCATGAAAAAGATATGCAAGAAAGCCCGCAAATGCATCCTCAGTTTTGAAGTATCAGAGGTCTCACCACCTGCACCATCAAAGGAGGACAAAGTTGAAAAGAAAGAAAAAGAAATAAGTAAGAAAGGTAAGAAAGAACTACCATCAGCAGAGGTGATGAGGCCACTCGTGATGGTGGTGGTGCCACCAGAACCTCCCAGATCACCTCCACGGCCGCCAGCTCCGGCACCAAAACCACAAAAAGAAGTCGTTGCATATGCACCGGTACTGGTAGGCGCACCTACGGGCTGGTGCCACTGTGGACCATGTCATCATGGGCACTGCTGCCAGCATTTCAGACTCCGGCACGAGACTGGACCTTGCTCATGTGGTTGCCGTGATAAATCCGATCTTTGTTCAGGTCCGAGCCAACGGTACCCTAAAGAATGTGTGCTTTTCAGTGAAGAAGACTCAACGTGCACTACAATGTGATCATTTTGGACTATTTGTTGTGATGAATATGCTTGTATGTCATAGTGAAATGGTTAGGGGTGTTCTAGCTAAAGTCCGCAACATGAAATAATGTAATTTAGGTTTCATTTATGTAAATGTTGTTTTAACGTGTCGTGTCCATTTATTTCTTTTCTTTGTAGATCTACTGTATATATGTTGCACAAAAGTGACTAACCGTGTCATTTCGGCTTGTTGAGCGATACGCGTCTGCGTTCATATTTCTACAGTGCCATCGATTTTCCTGCTTTTGTACACGGTACCATTTTGCTGAAAAGCTTTGACGCGTTCCAATTTACCGGTTTTACTAACTTGAAAAAATTAATTTTTTAGTAGCGTCGAACTCATGAACTTCAACTTGTGAGTCGACCCTCCATCCAGGTGAGCTATTGTTGGTTTGTATCTTGAAGAAAATCTAATGGTTTTAGATTTTTAGTTGTATAAAATGTAACGCAGACGTTGAAAAATGTGTAAATAGTTTAGCCCAAGGTTCTTAGGCGCGCCCTATGCACTTATGCATTGTGCGGGTTTTCAGGAAACAGAAAAAGAACTACATGGAATTGTTAGAGCCACTAGAATGCACATAGTTGTCGTCAAACAAGCTCAAAGGTGACCTCCAAGGATGTTGGTGAGCATTTCCTTAAGAAAAAAAGAAGGAAAAGGGAGCCGCTAGTGGTTGTAGCATTCCAATGTTTGAGTGGATGTAAACCAAAGAATAGAGTCAACAACCATCAGTGGACAAGATGATGAAGAAAAGCAAACTCTATAGAACCTCAAACAAGGAATCAGAAAGTCAAGAAATCTGTAAAATCTGGCTAAAATCATGAAGGCATTCAATGCAAGAAGCTCTACAAAAGAGCAACGATTGATCCATTTGGGACCATCAGCAGGCCCCTTTGCCCATTGACCAAATTTTGGCCCCAAAGAAAACCCAATGTATCGATCCTCTCCTCCTTCTTCCTCAGTTTGCTGTAATTTGAAAATACAACAGGGAAAAAACACTTTCTTCTCTGTGCATGTGTAAATGAGAGTGTGCTACCTGTAGCTGACCACTACCATCACTACTCACAACCACCACCATCCATCCATCTAACCATCGGCCCGGAATCGCCGCTTACTAAAACCCTCACCAGCAATCTCCATCAGTTTGCCTTCATCCAACTCCACCAGCGACCAAATCAACTGAACCATCAACCAGCCGATTTCTCCTACTCTCTCTCTATTGACCGCCGTCGAAACCTCCCATCCATCACGACCTCATTGCTCAGCCTACCTCAATCGTGTGAAAGCCGCCACCCCTCTTAGTCACGAACCACCGTCAACCGCCATTAGCTATCGCTAAACATCCACCAACAAAAACCCTTTCATCACTGCCCAGACCACCGAAAACCACCCTACCACCGGTTAACCCGTGCTATCCGCACTGACCACCACCCTTAGGCCGCCAAAAACCTAGAACCGCCATCACACACCTCTGCCACCATCTCCACAGCCACCATCCCTTCTCATCCCTAGCTAACATCGAAAAAGAGGGGAATCAAAAGGAGAGAAGAAAGGGAGCCCACCTCTGCCGCCATCCTTGCTACCTTAATCATCCCTCCTTCACCGTCCCCCTTCGACCAAGTCATCCTCTGCCGCCTCTCCGGCCTTGACCACAATCAACGTCCCTTTTGCCTTCTGCTCTCGAGCAGCCATCCATCACCCGCACCTCCGTTCTGCCGCCGTTGCAGTTGGATCTCCTCCACCCACCATCAACCACTAGCAACCGTGTCCTTGTCGTCGCCCATCACCACGCCATCCTACGTCCCTCTCTCCAGGCCATCCTGCTTCCCCCTCTCTCGTTTTGTGACCTCAACATCACCCCGAAAAGAATCTCAACATCACGAAAAAAAATACAAGCCTGTATCGTCCTTTTGAGTTTCATTTCTCTTTTCAACACGATTGTATCGACGGTCTGGTTGTACGAGACCAAAAGTTCATGTGCAAATATGAGTTTTGGATTTTATAGCGAGAATGAAACGGAGGTCACGACGTACCTTATCAAGTATAAAACTATACCGTTATGGTATCATTGACAAGGTCAAAAGCTTTCGGCTTAGCATATAGTAGAGGATGGTATCATTGACAAGGTCAAATGCTTTCAACTTAGCATATAGTAGAGGACGGTAGTGACAACATGAAAGGGGCATATTGAAGCCTTACATACGGATCATGGATTATAACATAGTTTCCAATAAGTACACAATAGAAGGTGATGATGTTGCTCCTCGATCCTAAAGTTGCTCTCCAGTTTTATAGGTCAAATTATATATATGATTTGATAGCTTTATAGGTCAAATTATATATATGATTTGATAGGTGTAAGTAATTCGTTTCATCAAATATATTTAAAGTTCTTAAATATGTTATTAACAAATATTGAAATATTGAGTGTTGAAACCAATGACATGTTACTGTAAACACCCAAAAAATTTCTCAAAATAATTTGATCTTTTACAAATTTCGCCTTTTCAAAAAAAATCGCAATTTTGGGTCTTTTAAGGGTTTTAAAATAAAGACACCTTAAACGAACTTATTTTCGCATCAAAATTTCATGGCAGCCTCAAAATGATGGTAAATGGCACCCCTCTAAGAAAAATCAAATTTTGACAAAGAGCCAAAAAATAACTGCTTTGCCCTCAAGCCCAAATTGGCAGCATTCGGCATTTTCAAATGATTTCATCTAAAGAAAAGATGGTTTCAAACAATTTTCTTCAAAGAAACAAATTGAAAATAAGATATTGGGAACCAAACCCAAGCATGTTTGCTAAATGTCAAATTTATCAAAACCTTTTGAAATCAAATCAAATCTAAATTAGGCTTCAAAAACTTGCTCGATTAAGAAGAGTCCTACTCCAGGACCCTACACTTATCAAGGGTTAAAGTGGTCTAACAACCTATACCCATCTAGGGTTAAAGTGGTTTGATACCCTACACCTATTCAGGGCTAAAGTGGTTTGATACTCTATACCCAACAAAGGGTTAAAGTGGTTGAAACGGTAAAGACTAGCTTTCGCGACGAAAGCAGGTCACCCATACAAACAAACACTGGAAATTGAACTCAGTTGTTTTCAAAAGAACATTTAAAGATTTTGATAAAACTCAATATTTTCAAATGTATTTCAAAATGAAATGGTTTTAAATAAGGAAATATTTGAAACCATAAATAAAAAGGGATAAAGATGAATCATCCCTGCCGAAGATTCAACGAAAATCAAGGCAACAGTTGAACTAAGCCCGCATCAAGCCACGACCAAGCCCACCTAGGCTAAGCTCACATACCTTGATCGAAACAATGGGACTCATCTAGGCAAAGCTCCATGAAGAATGAAACTTGGCTCAAGCATGCAAGGTGGATTCAAATAAAGGTTAGAGCTTATTCAAAGCCTCAAGTTTGAATGGCCAAGAAGAGCATGAAGCAGATCACGATTAAAGTGGAACAAAGGAGGTTCATATCAAGTTTAAATGTGAGTCAATTGAAGCTCAAATGAAACCAAGCAAATGGTGGGTTGATCATGACATACAAAGGTGAGCCACAATTCAGCCAATGCAAGAGAACCAAGACTGCATCATCGAGCCAACGATTTGCTCCAAGTCCGACCAACCATGCCCAAGTGTACCTGGCCGACCGAACCCACCATGGCCAATCCATCCTCCATTTAATTGGTCAAACATATCTTGATCAAACCACTTTGCCCTAATCAAATAAACTTTGAACATACATACCTTGACTGAACCCACCATTTGACTCAACACATGGTAGCCGATTGTAACTGAATCCACTTGGCTGGACACATATACCTTGGCCAGCATAATCCACCCACCTTGACCCAGGAGGGACCACTCTAAGGCCCACGTGAGCCCATGTGGCCAGCCAAGACTTCAGTCAAGACTTCGGTTCCAAAAAGTCTCATTCAAGCCCAATCCAAGACCCCCAAAAAGCATATAAAAAGGCACATTCGGGGGGGGGGGAGGGGGCTCATTTCCAACATTGAACATCATCTAGCACTTAGAGGGACCTTCCAAAACATGAGAGAAGAGAGAGGGAAAGCTTAGGAGAGAGGAGAAGTACTACAAATGAGAGAGAGAGTGAGAGAAAAGAAGAGAGAAGAGAGAAAATGGAGGAAGAAGAAAGGGGTAGTTCCAATTAAGGAAGGGGTCAAATTTCTCCTTTGTGAATCTGGTTCTTGGGCTGCTAAGTGAGTATTTCTTTCTATTTTTCGATCTAAATTTCTCTCTTAACATTCAATTCAAAGAAAGGGTTGTAATAATAGAGCTTTGTCTCCCACTATATTGTAATAACAAGTAGATATGCTGTCAATTTCATTGCCTATGCACTATACTTGTTTGTTTTCTTGATTCTACCTCTCTATGCTCTATAAAACTCTTATAACTCCTAACCCCCTCTATGCTTAAGCTAATCTACATATTTACATTCATTTTCCTTCAATAATTTACTTTGGGTTGTTGTGTTTATGCAATTTAAATTTGAGCAAGTTGCATCACGTATGTTATGAAAACACTGAAAAATTGTTTTCAGCATCTCTGGAGGCTATAAATCCATGCCATACGATGCAGAAGGCGTCTACTATTGTTTGCACTAAGAGAGTATTTGCATTTTTTTGAGAATAGTCGTTTCTGTTCTTCGTTGCTCGTCTTCAACCTTGAGAGTAGTGTGAGAGAGAGCTAAGTTGTACACTGGTTTAAACTAGGTGCGAGGAGGATGAAGCAACTCGGTGTAAGTTGTTGCTGCACAGTACCATTCATAGACACCGTCGTTGTGCTCCTAGGAAAAGGGCGACGAAAGAGTGTACACACGAGCACTTGGTGAGCGTGTCGCTCATACATGCCATGATGACATGCATCGATGTAGAGTTGAGTCATAAGCGCCTATGTTGTGCATGTACCTTGAGCCTAAGTTTGTATGGGTTGCCCAAGTGTGGGTTGATTCGAGTCTTGTAACTCCTTTTATGGGTCGAGTTGGGTCCATAGGGAGCATGGAGTCATGTAGGATCTGGTGCACTTGATGTAATAGGGGAACTGGATCAATTTGGAGCCTTATGAGTCAGTTAGAGACTCGAGGTCCACTTGGATCAATAGGATCTAGATTCTAGGGCTTTCTCTTGTATCGAGTATGGATGGACCCGACTTGGTGGGTGTAAAGCCATGCGATGTGATGAATGAAATATCTGCATTTTGAGTGAAGTTGCCTCCAACTTCTGGTTCTCATCTTCAACTTTGAGAGTGGTGTGAGAGAGATCTAGGGTCGTGAGTGATCAGTTAGGCACTTGGCTTAGACTCGTTCCACAAGAAAAGGGAAGGAGAAACGGTGATATATGTTGGGTTTGGACTAGGTGCAGAGAAGCTGAAGCAATCTGGTACAGGTTGGTTATGCACAATGCCTCTCATGAACACCATTGTTGTATTCTTGGGAAGAGGGTTGAGACATGACATGATGCAAATGAGGTATTGCATGGCCCTTTGTCCTTTACTACCTGTCAAAAGCCGGTTCCCGGAGTTGTTTGTGTTCAATAAGTCACCTCCTTTTTCTTTCGAACCTGCAAATATCTATTTGTGGTAGTATCCCTTATGTTCCAAGATAAGAATTACTAATATCATATCTCCTTATACTATTCATTTACCCCTTTTCCTATTTTTAACCAAGCTACCCTTTCTGCTCCTCTCTCTAATGGTATCCTTATCTCCTTGGTCGTCTATCTCAATTCGATACACACTCTAGGTGATCTCTCTCTCACTGTCTCTCTTTTATCTCTACTCCCTCTCACCTACTCTCATACCCATAAGGAGGGATGTTAGTAGGTCTCCCTTGAAAAGCTAGTGAAATTGGGTTGCATCTCCCTTTCAAAGATGGCGCAACTCAAGTGTGTATCTTCCTCAAGGAGAGAGTTGCTCAAATGCATCTCCTCCCTTGGAAAGACAAAACTTAGTTTTGTCTTCTCTTTCTTCAAACAAGGCTATGATAGTATAGATCCTTGATATATCAATGATGACACTCAATTTGGTTGCATTTTATGGATGATGCATTTATCAACTAGGAGAGAGATAGTGTATTATTTGCATGTGTTTGAGACAATGTAGTTTTTTTGTAGTCGAAGTGAACTCATTTAATACATTAACGATGTCAGAAGTGATAACAAAAGTGTTATCATGATACTTTGTTTGATATATAAAGGTGGAAGAAGTAAGTTATAGTTTGATGTGAAAGAAGTAGCAAATATAAAAGTAGTATATAAGTTAGATGTTAGAAGTAGGCATTCAACTAATATGAAAAATGTGAAATGCCCATTGTTTATTTAGGGGAAAGAGTGAAGTAAGTGGTTTATGGAGGTTGATTATAGTTAATGGGATGCATAATCATTCTCTCAAGATGTATCTTGAAGGCAATGCGTTTATAGGTAGATTGGTTGGTGCTGAGTACTAGTTGACAAAGAAGATAACAAAAAGTCATTGCACGCCCAAACATATTCTATTACAGTTGTGATTGCTTAATAACTTAAATTAAATGTTGACATCAAGGCACTTTTATTCAAAAAGAAGAAATATGTGATCAAACAACTCTCCAATAGCTTATGCATCAAATGGACTATCGCCAATATTTTAAATGTCATTAGAAGATAATACTTATGAACTATGTTAGCAACATTTTTTAGTGCATCTCACTTTTGTTCAACTGTTATATGTATTTTCGAAGGTATTGGAGTTTGATTGCATATACAAATCGAACAAGTATAAGATGTTTTTCCTTGAAATTGTGAGATTTACTTCAACTAATAAGATTTTTTTTTTATATTCGATTTCATGAGTTCATAGAGGAAAATAATTATGTTTAGGTATTGAGGTGCATAAGAGACTTATTTACCTCAAATAGACAGTTGAAATTATTGTTCCTAAGTCACCATGTTTTTTATAATGTCCCACATTATGAAAAACATTGAAGAATATATTATCCAAGTGACGAGGAAGAAAAAATGGCCAATATATTTGGATTGTTGGAAACAATCTTGAGTCAGCAAATGGTACAATAAACAATTGGGTATCATTGAGGCAAAGAAAAAATTTCTTACAGTACTTTCATACGATTAAGAAGAGTGGTTGGGTCAATGCAAGCAAAGGATAATAATGTTAATATAGATAGCTTAGTACATGAACTATAAAACTCATACAACTATTAGATATATAATGTTCTTTCTAAGTTCATATATTTATATAAATAAACACACACAAGACACTCATGCATTCATTTTTCTATTAAGGGCATGAGTTTGATAAGGTTATTATTTATATCTTTTTAAGCATTCCTATAACTTTCTAATATGATACTCATAACCCAATAAAGTAAAGAAAATGCATAAATATGTGTTGTTAGAGGCTAATAGGATCCATTTTTCCTATTTACAGATATATACACAAATACACACAAGCACATACACACAATATTATGTATATATATTGTACATATGCATGTTTTGATATTGTAATCGTGTATACGGTTAAGATACATGGGGTCAAAAGTATTCAACAACAACTCGATTGGGAGGTTCAATGTTGGACCAAACTCCATTCGTTAACAGAGTTATAGATTATAGAACTTAAGAAGCTATTTGAGGATCCCTACATTGTCAATAGAGATTATCTTTAGAAAGGAAGTGAAACTTAGATAAATAATGTACTATGACCTAGTGGCATGTGGGTGCACATTATGATGTTTATGTAGGTCACTATGTGCTCACGATATCATTGTTCTTTTGAAAGCCAGTGAGTCAATATAGTTGTTAGTAATCCTTTTTTAGAGAAGTTGATATGAAGGTGGAATTGTGCACTAACCTTACGACGAAATTGCGTAACTGAGAGAAGTAACTTAGTGGGAAGAAATTTTCTAATAATCGAGAAACCATCTTTTCCAAGATCGACGGAGGCAACCGATTCAATTGTTGCATGATTGGTTGAATAATGAATGTACGATCTTGAAGGAGTTGCTTATTTATCAATGTAGAGGTTGACTATCTAAAAAATCAAGGAAGAGGAAACAAAGGCATGCTGAGAGAAGTGTTACTTGGGCTAAGTCTATATCAAATATTAATCGTATCACTACTATAATAGTAGCTAACAATATGGCATAGGTCATGGCCTTAGACATTGCCGAGGTTGAGGATTGGGGTGTCTGCAAGGTGTGGTATTTCTTCCTCCTAACACAATATTGGCCCTTTTTTGAGGTTGGGTCTCCTTATGATCGTACTGGGTCACCATGTGCTCGATAGATGTCCAAAGCACTGGACTTTGATAAGTCAAATGATGATGAGATACCTTAGTTTATGGTACCATATGTTGTTAGATGGGTGAACATTGTAGAGGATGAAAACGATGGATACCAAGTCCTTTGGGAGATTGATGAAGAGTGAGATATGGTAGCCTCGCATTTGTAAGGAATTTCTTCTGGAGGTCAATTAATGTCATTATGCACACACTTGAGTTTTAATAGGAAAAGACAATGTTGATGCCATTCTCCATTTATGACAAATGGATGTCAATGCTCGACATAGTTGGGTCATTGTTGCTCGAAAAGATGTTGCATTAGTATTGATTTGTAGGGTTAAGTAAACAATGCTCCCGCCTTTAGTGTGAGACAACACCTCACTTTGACTTGTATTTTGGATGTGTGGTATGTATTAATTTGTATTGTATTTTATTATACATATGGTCAATGGGTCCCAATTTCACTTATCTTTCTAACTTCACAACAATGTTGATACAAAAGCATTGCTAATTGGAATTTACCATCTCATACATATATTAATCCATATCTATAATTGAGATGATACGTTTTAATGCTTGGGATGATTAGTTTTTGTGAACTAGTGTAACTTGTTTCATTACTACACGTAGTTTTTTTGTGAAATATCTTTTAGTTTAGTTGTATATTATGTTGATCTCATTTTCTATATATACGTATATCTATATGTGTATGTGTGTTTTTATATGTATATATATATATATATATATATATATACATATTGATGCATATCTATATATATTGGTATATATGTGCATATGAGTGTACATATATACGCACATATTGATGCACATATATATATAGAGAGAGAGATTGGTATATGCTAGTACTCTTAGGTTCTAGTAAATCCAAACAAATCTCAACCATGGATGGTTGAAATTTGAATCTATAAAATAAAAGGTACATGTATACCTTTTGTAGGTACACTTTATTCACATGAATACTTTTGCTTTTTAAATTTCAAATCTCAACCATTTATCACCAAAGATGAATGGTTGAGATGTATTTGGATTTTCTAGCACCTAAGGGTGATAGCATATATATATGTATGTGTATAACTTGTTTTGTCACCACTAATCATTCACTCAATATCATGTTTGCTAAATAGTACTGGTTGATCATTTAGGTGTCATCCACTTTTTGCATCTCTGAGCCTATAATTCAATAAGATCATATGCAGGAATACATGTATCTAGATTCTTTTATAGACAATAGATACAAATGAAGACTAAACCCACACTAGAGCAACTGAATCGTGAACAAGCGACTATCAGAACAATTTTCCTGAATAATACGTGGAAATCGTACCTGAGTATTGCTATTCAATCACAAAATACCTGTTCAATCTTTGGGCAACAGAGACAACACTTCTACTGAAGATTAGCTACTCTAATAGCTCTACATTTCGATTGATTGTGTTGCTAGTTGTAGACTCTTATTGTATGATCCAACTGTAGTAATTGTTGTAACATATAAGTTGGGGAGCTCAAAATGGGTTAACTCTTTCAACTAGTCGGCATCGAGTAGGAAGGATGTTTCTGGATAATCTCTACATAAAATTTTCCACCTAGGGAGATAACTCAAATCCCCAATCAATGTCCTCTAACAATGTGATCAGATATATTAGAATGAACAAAAACTGCAATATTATAGCCTGTTTTGACCGGATAGGTGCCTTTATCATCTGAATGTCATGTGTATCAATCCGGGGAAGGTGTTTATCAAAGAGGACTAGAAAGAATTATCGCTACATCGTCTGGTGAGAACAAACTTTGCACTGTCTTCATCTCACCTCTATGGATTTTATTTGAGCAATTCCTTAACCGTCAAAAAATGGTGTCATTATTTGCTGGGAGGAAGACTAAAACTTTAGTTAACTGGTAGTCATGGGTCTCTATATACCATTATAGATTCCCCATCTCTCACACACCATCAAATACTCATTTTAACTGATATTTAAGCTTTAATTATGCTCTTCCAAATAAAACTTGGATTTTGCCTTCTAAGAATTCATCTCTTGAACAGTATTTGGCTTTGAGTATTTGACCAGTAGCGAATTTGGCTATGTTATGAACCACCAACTGTGTTTAGCAAGTAACACAAGATTAGAAACCTTAGCTTCCTTGAGACTTTTGGGTACACATGCGTTCCCAAGAGACCCAGTGAAGATTCTTGGATCCATTTTTTTCGTTTCCCAAAATAAATTTGTAGCTTTTGGGGGTTCGTTACAAATGGATAACAAGATCAGAAAGACACAAAATAACTTGGCAAGCTTTAGCTACTAATTTCAAAAGGATTTCCTTTTCAGACTACGAAAAAAATGTATTCTTCCAATTACCATGTTCAGACTAATTTAATAAACAATATCGACCTAAGGTCCTGCATAGACATTGGGTGATCCTTTGTAATGATTGTGACATTAACATGTTCAAGGAATGCACCTGATTGACGAGGGATCCATACCATCCAGTCCAGAAGCTTTGCTTGAGTGCATCTAGAAGAAGACATCCTTAAGCTCCTAATAGGTAAGAACTGCAACCATGTTTTGTCCTACTGAAAAATTTTGTTAGTGAAATTATGAAAGAGATCAAAATTTCTTGTCTCATGATCAACAAACAATTGATTAAAATATTAAACTGCAATGTCTTGCATATGAGAAGGGTCTGAATGAAGCTCCTCAAAGTCATCTTGCACAGCTGGAAGGTAATTAAAATGCTTGCGAGACAAGGTGTGGGCATAGAAATAATGCGGGTTAGAATCCCCATAACAAAGCCAAAAGTACTTCTAGCTCATTGCTTACAAAAAGTCATGGTGAGTTCATGCTTGAGTCAATCATATTAAATCGGTCGACACGTTATTGCTATAACCAAATGTTGATTCACTATAACCACCAAACCATTGTTATAACTATTCCACACTACATCCACATTGGGCCAGTCGGTTTGATAAGGATTCCACTACGGAAATCGACCATCGATCCCAAATAACGCCCTAGATCTCTTGGTCAAGCAACCATGCATTTTCAGATCTGAAGCACTTGGGTGGACGACCTAGAATGGATAAGTGAAGCAATATAGGACTATCATCTTAAACCTAAGATGTTACATTCATGAGATTACGATTGGGAAACGCCAATACTTAACTTGACAATGCAATAGCCCAATCAACCCTTTCAAACATTGCATGTTGGGCGCCTCTTCCTCTTTCCCATGTAAAAGAAAAACCACGAATGGGGATATTTGAAAGTCCACCGTCACTAATACACTTCTTAAAGCCTTTGATGAGAGCAATCAAATGGGAACTACCCCTTTGTTATCTGCTAGTGACATGAGGTCATTAAATCTCCAACACACCCATACAAGACTGGCAAAACAGTGACAAATGTCTCAATAAAGTCCATGAGGATCTTCGTCGATGATGCTTAGAGAATCCGTAGAAACCAATGAGCTACCAATCAATCCTTCCCTATTTGTAAGCTTAGTAAAGAGAGGAGTGTTCTTCGAAGAGGGATGCGGTAGATAGTAAAGAGGGGTGTAAGCTTTGACGATACATGGTAGAAGGCTGTGAGTTTTGAAAAAGTAAGAGATATGTGGTTCGTGAAGGATCACAACCTCAAACGTATGAGACATGCCCATCACTTAGAACTGCTCTTACGGATTACGGGTTAGTTGGCAGTGAAAAGAATAGCGTGAACAGAGAAGTAGAGAGTTACACGTTCAAAAAGTTTGGCATGATAATTGTTATTTCTATGAAGTCTATAAATAAGCATGTGTAATCAAAGATAATCGAGAAATCAATGATACAACCATAGTTCTTTCTTCTTTTACTTTATCTAGGAGTAAAAAGTGACATACTCTTTTACCTTCCTAAGCACATTAAGTGCCTGTGCAACCCCGTTGATAACTGAGATACACAGTAAGATTCTTGAGCACCCATTTCATTGCTTAATACCTTATTCATTCTTGTTAGTCCTTGAGAATGAGGGTCAGAGTTCTCTAGTACGTCCATCTTCTAGCATTCAACTCACATGTATCATGTTCTACTATTTGTGTGGGCTATTCATGTGGAGCTATCACTTCATGATGTCTTCCACTACAAACATTGATTATTCATCACTATTACCAAGCTAGAGCTCTCGGCCTCCTGGCTCGAATGATCTAGTGGATTATCTGTAAATGAGAATTTAATTTCTGAATTTAATTTCAAATCCTATGGAGAGACTCAAAATTAAATTCACAAATACAAGTGTGCGAGCGTGCCATCAAGTTTACTCAAACTTGCAAAGTTTATTTGGATTTCTGATTTCTTGGGTGAATGTGGACTAGTGAGCTATTTTCACCGTAAGCTTCCTTGAGCCGGCACTCAAGGGTCAGTCTAGACGCTTGGAAGATCACTTTAGATCCGAGAAGTTTTTAAAAAACCAAGTTCCAATTCAAACAAGTTTGCAAAAATTGTGAGTTTATTCCTTGACCAAAATCAACTTCAATCTTGAAAAATAGAAACTGGTTCTTTTTTTAAGGAATAAGTTTTTAATTTTTTTGAAAGCCTTCGGATCTCCAAAACTCTTTACAATTTTACTTGAGGTAGGTCTAGGTGTGAAAATTTCTAAATTATTTTTGCTTTGGTTGTTGAATGTGTGAATGTACGGAACTAAATCAATGAATTCCCTTACTCTAAAATTCATGACAGAACCTGTGACAGAAACACAAATGCTTAAAAAACAACTGTATCTTAGCACGTAGATACTAGAATTATATGACATTAGTCTAGTTGGAACTTTATTAATGTCATCTTTCCAACGAGACCATTTTCAAGCAATTTGGATTACTTCAAACAGAGTTAAGGGACTCTTACCCAACCACTATTGTAGGATGTACAGTGTTGACAGGCTATGTTCCGATTGTGTTCAGTTTTGTCCAATTTTATTCATAGTCTTAAACGTTCATAAAATTCTTACAAATTTTATGGAGAGTGGATCTTGTGTGGGTGTATACAAATTTTCAGCATGTTTTAATTACATATTAGGGCTGAAAAAATCAGCAATCAGACGGATGCAAAATATAGAAAATAAAGTTTTCGGTTTTAAGATATTAATTGATGCATCCGACCAAATTCTACAAAATTAAATCATTATCCACATCAATTTCAATCATGAGGAAGTTCAATAATCAAAAGAAATTATTATATAGCTTAAGCATAGAGGGGATTAGAGGGTATAAGTTTTACAATATATATTAAGATAGAACAAACCATAAACCAAACACATAAGAGGCGATCTTACACACGAGCTTGGATGAAATTAAGAATCATCTCTCCTCAAAATATTACATTGATTTGGAGTCAAATGCTCCTTAATTATACCCCATTTAAATGGAATTGAAAGGATTAAGGAAAGAATAAGGAGATAATTGGTTGTGGAACGGATGCTTGAAGACGGGTGGTGGCCGGCTGACTCCTTGGGGAAGGGGGCAATCCCGTGCTCTCCTCCTCCTCTCTTTCTCTCTCTCTTTCCCTCTTCCTCTACCTCTCTATTTGTTGGGCTTCTCTCTTTGATTTTTCTCCTCTTGATCAGGTGCTCAAGGTTCTTTTTTATAGATTTCAAGGGGAGGCTCTAGACCCTTCCATGGGTTGGAGCTTTGAAGTTTCAATGCATGGACGTGATGTGGGTTTGATCCAATAAAAATTTCTAGTTTCTTGGCTGCACATGGGCACATGTGGGGTTGGAGAGTGGTCCCCTTGGGCCCATGTTAGTGCAACCCTAGGTACAACCCATGTGATGGTGCACTCGAGCCACCTTCTTCTTGTCTTGGTCGAACCATGTGCGCCTTGGCTAGGAATGACCAGCTATGACTTGGTCAAGTGTAACCATTTCTTTGATATGGGTAAGCCCTTGTCCTAGCCATCCAATCCTTGCCTTAGTGTGGACATTGACCCTTCATTGGCCAGTTCTTCACTTGACCAATTTAAGCTTGATTTTAACCCGATTGTGTGAAATGGCTTGATCGGGTATATGTGTGGTTTCTTGCTTGGTTTTGAGGGGATGAGGTCTTTGGCCACTTGACCATTGTGTTGGTCTTTTCTTGGCTTCTTTTGACCAAACATACCTTGATGTGGGCCTTGATTGTTCTTACTTGAATGTGATCAATGCCATCTTGGGCTGTGTTGGTACGGTCATTCGACTTGAACTTGAATTTTGGCTTGAATCAGATCAAGATTTGCTTGTCTTGGAATTGGATCGAACCTTGCTTTGAGTGGGGCTTTGCTTTGAATTGAATTGAGACATGGCTCGGCTTGGAATTGGATTGACTCCTGATTGGTTTGGCCCTGAGTTGAACCTGACTCCTTGCCTGATCTGGATTGGCCTTGGTTGCCTTTTTGGTCCTTGCCATATCCTCTTATGGGAAATATGTCTCCTTTCGATTCGTGCTTTGCTCTAGCTTTGGATAGATCTATCAACTTCCTTTTTGAAATTATTTCGAATATTGGATTTTTTGAATCACTTTACAAATCGAGGGGTTTTGACCTTCGAAATTTTCAAAATGTTTTCTTTTGAAAAAGTTATGCTTGGAAATTATCAAAATTCTGAGAAAATTTTCAAATCATGGGATTTCGAATGTACGACGGTTTATTTGAAATTTTGTTAGGGTGTTTACACCATCCATTACCTCATCAAAGAGAGAACATGTTAGCTATGCCTCATGTTCAATTAAATGAAGATGTTCTTGAATGCCTTCGACCTTGGTTACATGAATAGTTTGGGGATCTTTAGACGTCCTTGTTATGCTAAATAGCAAAAACCATGCCTACCATAATTGATAATCAATTGGTTGTCATCCTAAATCAGGATTTAATTGCTAATAAACAAAGGCAAGTTATAAAAGTTGTCACTCAAATGACTTTCCAACAAGCATTGATGTTTGACACCTATATCGGGAGCCGGAACATCTTGGGACCATTTGTATCTTGAGGGTCTGACTTGCAATATGGATCTCATCCTATGGTTTATCAATTTTCAGTCTTAGTTTCATCTTTTGAGGTAGTTGCTACTACCCAACCCTATGTTGCCTCAACACCATCTAATATATGAGGGAGTGCTTCCAAATGTCATGAGTATATATCCAGGATCTCATCCTATAGTTTCTCTAGTTGCTCCAAGCTTCATATTGGTCCAAACGGGGTGCATATTCCATAATCGGTACAACCACCAGATTTTGGAATTCGAAATTCCTCCACCTCATATCGCAAATCAACCTTAAGGATTGCCATTCTAACCTCATCAAGTGTCATTTCCTACAGTAAACTATCAATTTTTAAATCAGATATTGAATCAACCTCTAGAATTAGATGATGCCCCGATAAATTGAGATAGGTTTATCAACCTAGTTCAAAACAATTTTTAATAGAGCTACAAACACCCGATATTAAAGTGGATCGTAAGCCATACCCCGACTTGATCATTAGGCTTACACCAATCTCATAGTTTTCAAAGCAAAGTTTACTACTTTTTTATATTAGATGGTAAATATCGAGGGGAACATTTGACTCAGCTCACTTTTGAGTATGAGAAGTTGGGTGATAGTGAGATACACAAACTTAAGCTTTTTGTCTCTTTTCTCACTGGTCAAGCCTATGCTTGGTACACTTTATTGAAACTTGCATCCATTCAAACTTGAGATGAGATGCCAAAGTCATTTCTAAAGTGCTCTAACAAGATTCATCCTTAACCAATGCCTATTGATTTAATGAACCTTCGTCAAAAAGCTAGAAAAACTATAGAAGTTTTCTTTGAGAAATTCCACAAGTTGATAACACGTTGCTAGATGCAGTTCACCAAGGCCTAATATGTAGCCTTGACATAGAATTTCCTACACACAATGATTAAGAAGGGTTTAGCAAGACATTTATATCTGACTCTAGATCAATTCGCTAACCAAGTGATGGAGATTGAATACATCCTAACACCCCGAATGCATTAGGCAATATGTGAGAAGTCTCGAGACATAATCAACAACAAGCTTTCATTTCTTGCGTGGAAGATATGATGAAAGATGCCGATGATGAGTCTAACCCGGCTAAAGTCATATTTGTCAATGTGGTTAAAAAGAAAGAGAAAAGGAAATAAAGAAGTTTAACATAAATGAAATCTCACCCTCTTAAGATGTCGATGAGATAATAGGAGATCTTCCTTTGGATCTTTTGTAGTTCACTCTGAAGTGGATTCCTACAGTTGACTAGGAACCAAAGCACTAGGATGAGGATGTATTTGGAGCAATATAGTTTGGTCAGTCATGACATCTTTGGCACTCGGTTTAGCAAGCATCAAGCTAGTGAACAAGTTGATGAAATCCTTTACTTCTTTGTCAAAGATGGCATAGACGATCGAGGACCACTATTCTTCATATTCGAAGGTGACTCTTGGATTGGTCAAGAAGCTATTGAAAGGGAAACTCTCGACCAGTTAGAGGGTTGACTTTAGTCACCACAATGATTGTTGAATTCAATGTTGCTAAATATCTTAGTTTGGTAAATGGGGCAAGAATTCTCTAGACAAGCCTGAATTGATGGGCTAGACATTGAGAAAAATATCTCTCAACCGTTGTTTGATTGGTAGAGGAGGAGGATGAACCAACCCCATTCCAAAAATTCTGAGAGCATAGGACTTATTGTCACTCTCCTGTAGAGATTCGAGTAGGATTGGGCAACCTTTCAGATATATGTTAAGTCGTGTATCTTCCATGGCTCAATGGATGGAATCAAAATTATTGTCAAACTCTAAGTGAAATAATTTATTAAAGCAGATTGATAGTACCCTAATTTGAAGAATGGAGTTTCAACAAAACTCTCACTAGATAGAATCTTTTGTTTAAGGTCTCCAAGATGGTGATTTGGGAGAAAAAGAGGTTGTAGTTGGGAAAGTACCAATACATCCAACACTGGAAAAACCACCGAGGATCGGAAGATGTGTTGAGTATTTTTTTATTGGAAAGTTGTGCAATGAAAATTGATATAGCCCATAAAAGAGTACTCAAGAAGGAGTAAAATCGAAAGGATGATCAGACAATAGGACCTTAACAACAACATGGTATTCTTTTATGATTGATATGTAGTTGAAGCAGACAACAAACTTAGCCATCTAGAACAAAAGAAAGCTGGCATGTTCATCTCTTGTTACCTCCCTGAATCCCAAGCATTGGCTTGTAAAAATCCTTTGTACAAAAGATTTTTGGAAATGAAGGAAAATGAAAAGAAGAGCCTAAAGAGTGGAGTTTGCTAGACCAAAAACCTAAGAAGCTAAAAAAATTATTGAGATAAGTAAGAAAGACGATGCAAGACAATTGTATTTGGTCAAAAAAATTTCACCTACACCAATCATCGGCATACATGGCAATCTCTCAGTCCAACCATTGGATGTATTCCTTGGAAGGTATCGACCTGGTGTGAAGGTCTTTGGGAAAACAATCGTACTAAAACCACTTTACATAGAGAAAGGATTTCTAAGACGATCATCTCTTAGGCCTTCTAGGGCCGAGAAGAAAATAGCTAGAGTCAGTGATGTGGGATATATGATAACCTGAAGCCAGGATCCCAAATGAAGTCAGGTTCCTTGAAGCATTAGAAATGTCACTTAAAGAAAAGGCTGAAGATGTTCTTTATAGGAGAGCTTCGGTGTAGGAGAAAGGTTAGTTATTTTTTGTAGAAAAGGATAAGGAAGAGTAGGGCCATTGGAGGCAAGTCGTTATATGGTTTAGAAGAGAATGTGAGTCCCTTTCTAGCGACCACGAGCATGGAGTCTAGAATATCATCAGTTAAGTCCTCTATTATGATAGATTTAGAAGGTATATTCTTCATTATGAGTCGAGTTTTACTCATAATAGTTATAGTAGGAGTACATTCATAAACCCTTTTTTGTGGTAGGAAAGGAGGAGCTGACAAGCCAAAAGGACCTATTTAAGAAGCCGAGGAGTGTATAGATAAATGCCTATGTTGGGATTTGGTATTATTACCAATAGTTACATCTATCCTATAATTCATGAGCCTCGATTTATAGTTATCAGTCAAGACCTTAGTCATTTCTATATAGATGGCCACTAAGAACAAAATTTTGTAGTCTCACCAAGACAAGGTATGACTCTCGAAGCACAAGGAAAGATTATTCTCAAGAAAGAGCTCTTTCATATTCAATAAGCCTTGCTGGAAACCTGATTGACAGGCCAAACAATGTGAGTAATATGGTTACATAACAATTGGATTGAACAAGGATAATTGAGAGGTGCACCACAAAATAAAAAGTAAGGAGAAAATATCCTTGATAATCCAATTTTTAGAGGTCCTCTTTGAATTTGGCAGACAAACTAGAATCAATATGACAAAAATACAAAAGAAGAAAAGATACCTCCTAAAGCAGTGATCTCTATTGGCAAGGTCGAGGTTGGAAAAATGAGAATATAGATCTTAGCATATCGATAAGGATTCATTGAAGAGGATGGTCTGGAAATCCAAACTTGGAAGTATTGATGAATCTAAAATTAAAGAAACCACAATGGACCCCCTGCAAGATGGGTAAGACCGTCATTCTAAAAGGCCCGAGAGAATAATAAGTTGAATAGTAGGCCATAGCCAAAAAGAAGGGAGCAAGTGATATTTTGATGCCAGACATAATAGAAAGTGTACCATGCATACCCATCATTAACTTTGGTTCTGCGAACACAGGTGATGTAATGGCAGAACCATAATAGCAGAAATGTATGGTGTTCATCATTCGTCACCGATCCAGTATCTAAGTGATGACAAATAAAGTCGCCCCAAGGAAGTTGAAATGAGAGTTTTCATGTATGAAGATCTCAATCTACTAAGTAAACTGGGTCAACACCATTGGTTGGAAGACCTATAATTGTTTGAACATCTAGAATAGTGGAAGACATCATTCCAAAATAGAATTGGAAGTGGTTGGGTTGGAAGATCAAAAAAATAAGAAAGAATAGAGGAGGTTTCTATTAATTTATATGGCTAAGAAATATAGCATGATGAGATCATGAATACCCCATTGAATCTAAATATGATGCTTTTGATCCGTAGCTCTATTTACCCAATCCATATATAGCTTATTGGTTGTGGGCCAGAAACAAAAAAAGTTCGGACAACGAGACATCACAAATTCGTCCTGATTCAAGAGTAGTTTCCCGATATGAAAATGGTTGATTCAGCTATTAGAGGAAGAACAATATCCGAAGGAAAAGCCCTAAGAACAGGAAGATAAAGAATTCTAGCAAAGTTTGGTCAAATGGTTTACAAAAAACACAAAAATAAGTACACATGTTGCATGTTTAGATCCTAACTCCAAATGAAAAGAATCCCAAGAATCATACATAAGAGGAAAATGTGTATAGTTTTCTAGAATGAAATTAATTTGGGTATGACTCATACCCTTAATGATTGCAAATATGGAGTCCTAGGAGGATGTGTTGATGTCAAAAAAAATCATGAGAGTATATAGCATAAGGCCTAGTTTCGGAAAATAAAGGAACATGTGACTCGCGAAGGATCGTGACCTCGAGCGTGTGAAATAGGCCATCACCTTGAGCTGCTCTTACTGATTAAGGGGTCAGTTGACACACCCCAATCAGCATGGCAGTGAAAAGAAGTAGAAGTAACATGACCCTTCCATCTTTATGAGCACATCGAGTGCCTACCCAACCCCGCTGGCAAGAGATATGCACAATCGAATTGATGCCTAATTTATTCCTATTTTCCCTTGGGAACAAAAATTAGAGTTTTCTAACAAGCCTTTCGTCTTCTAACATTCTACTCACATGTACCATGTTCTACCATTCATGTAGAGCTAACACCTCATATGACAATACTTAGTAAAGATATTCTAGAATTAGCTTATTTGGCCACTCACAAATTAGTATAAGCTTCAGTTTTAAATGTTCCGTTGCATTAAGAAAAACATTAGTTGCTCAAAATAAATTGAAGAAAACAACTAATTGTCTCCAAACTTATTGGAAGGTTATTCAAATTTGAATCTGCTTCAGGATTCTGCTATTCAATCTAGTGCCACTTGAGTGAAGGAGGCAGACAAATTACATTAACGGTCATCTATCTGATACGCTTGTCCTGACATGGCCATGGTGTATATATTTCAAGTCACTTTTGACAAAGCAAACCATACAGATGTTTAACATCATCCATTTTATTGTACTGAAGAAAAAAGAAATTCATGGTTGCCATATGTTGAAGCCACCTGATTGGAACCTTATTTTGTTTCTTCGCCACAGTGGGGAGGTAGAAGTAAGATACACGCCCCAGGTGTCGAACTTATGACGTTCAACTTCTGAATTGGCCCCCTAGCCAGGTGATCTATTATTGCTCTTTGACTGGCACCCAGTTTTTAATGCTTGATCTTTTTAAAGTGTACTAACTGGTCCGATTCGGCCAAGCCGTGCTTGCTAATTCAGAAAAGCAATTGCAAATTGGTCCACAGCAAAATACTAAAAATACCACATGGCATATATCCGATCAACATGCTGCAAGCACAATAAATGCAAGAATATCTTGGTAAATCCGTCACCAAAACGCGGAAGCAGCTGCGGCATAACACCACAATCATTCCAAGCACAGGGATTACTCCATCTATCAAATCAAACAACTAAGCCTTTTCCCATACTAGACGGGGTTGGCTAAGTATCTATCAAATCGGTGAAGAAAATTCCTCATTGACATAATGAGCAACCCAGAGCTTTAGCCCTCACGATTATAAGCTACAACCAATCTTTCCTTAGAAGCGTACAAAAGAGTCCGATGGTAGCTCAACAATGAGCTGCAAAACTGAAAAACCAACCCACTGAATTATACGGACTAAAAACCTCAACTGTTATGGCCACTATTTATTATGAGGCCAGCGTTATAGAAGATGAGAATAGGCTACAAAATTTTTATCACAAGGGTAACTTGCATGAATCATATCAAAGCATGTGGCCAATATGCTCATAGTTTTTCCTTTTGGGTGATGCACTTAAAGATCTAAAAGAAGCCGACGAGGATCCTCCACCACATCCTTAACACGCCTCAAGAAAAAGACTGCCTCTCTTCCATCAATGAGCCGATGATCATATGTTAAGGCAATGTACATCATGGGCCTTGAGACGATGTTACCACCCACAACCATTGGACGATTTACAATGCTGTGCATGCCCAGTATAGCAGACTGCGTGGAGAGAAAAAAGGTAGTAGTGGATTTATGTCAAAGAAAGGAAAAAAAGAACCTTTATGGTATTTATTGATATAGAAAAAGTTTACAATAAGATGTTAACATATACTTTTTGGAGAACTTTAGAAAATAGAGATATCTCATTGACATACATCAATCTTATGCATAAACATGTATGAGACCCACGAAAGAACATATTTTTTTGAAGTTAATATTGAATTTCATTAAGTGTAACTTTGAGTCCATATTTATTTATATTGGTCATCGATAAGTTAACAAAACATATTCAAGAAATAGGAAATTGAAACTATGAGAAGAAACATTAGAAAGTAAAGGCTTCCGACTTAGTAAAACAAAACATAATATATAGAATATAAGTTTGATCATTTGGTTATTTTAGGTAGCATATATATTAAGATTGACATGTATTAAGGAAAGTTTTAAATATTTAGAGTCATTTTTTATATCAATGAAAAAATTGATAGAAATGTTCCACATAAAATTAATGTAAGTTTGTTAAAATAGAGAGGTGCATAAGGTATTCTACGTGATAAAAAGTTACAATTAAAGTTGAAAGCTAAATATTATAGGCTAACAATTAGACTCGCTATATTATATAGTTGTACAAAACATGTTCATGGCAGAAAGGAAGATGGTAAGAATGATGAGTGGTTACACGAGGAAAGACCATATATATATATATATATATAATGAGGTTATTAGAAATAAATTGGGAATGGTATCAATAGATAAAATGAGAGAAAATCGTTTAAGATGGTTTGGACACAGAGAAAGACGACCAAAGAAAGCTATGGTAAGAAGGTATGAGGAACTAAATGGTGAAAATGTTAAAAGAGAAAGAGAAAGACCACAAAGTTTTGGAAGAAAATAATAAAGAATGGTCTAGATAGCATGGCACACAATCGAGCTCTATGAAAACAAAGAAAATAATAAACACGATAGTAGTTAAACAATAGAAGTAATATCTTGCAAATCATCATGCATTCAATATGTCCATACCTGAGGTGGATTGATAATTGGTGTACTTAGAAGGCTACCATAAACACCACCATTTGATATCGTGAAAGTGCCACCAGCCATCTCATCAATTGAAATTGTCCCATCATTGGCTTTTTTGGCAAGATAACTAATTTCCTTTTCTATCTCAGCAAAGTTCATTCCACCTGCTTTACGAATAACAGGAACGACAAGTCCCTACAAGAAAACTATCTTATAATGCCACAAACATCCAGCAGGAAATCATGGAATGGATAGAGCTAATCCAAATTTATGAGCCAAAATGATAATCATCAGTATTTATGTGTCAAGCACATGCAGTGCAATGCATGTTGTAGCCCAAGATAATAACCTAAAAAAGGTTCGGCTGACTATAGTCCTTTGAACATGTTTCTTACAAAGAAAAGTGCATAAAACAACATATCTAAACAGACTCGGATATGCACACTATGTGTATATATATATATATATAGAGAGAGAGAGAGAGAGCTAGTGGTAAATGCATGATGTTTTCAGTGCAAAATCTTGCATAAACATATCTACTGTTCCATCTTTGACATGAAGGGTAGAGATTTAAATTAAAAGAACAGTTATACTTTTGAACTTTGCATTTAATGTACCATTAAATGTTTTTTGTTTTATCACCTCAACTATTCATTTCAAATATCAAATGGTGGAAATGTTTATGCAAGATTATACACTGAAAGACATTATGCATTTACCACTTTCTCTCTCTATAGAGAGAGAGATACATAGAGAGATGGATATTTTTCACATTGCATGATGATGGACTGCTAACAGGGCAGTCATGGTTACCAGCTCAACACCCAATAAAATTCACTTGTGTATGTAACCAGCAATATACAAGTGAACTGACAGCCTTCATATCAACCATGCAATAGTTCAATTGGAAGGTCGTATGACTAATCCTAGGTGCAGCAGAAAGAAGTAGCTTACAATTTCAAGCATAACTTGAAATCAGAAGAGGTAAGACACAGATAGACAAACCTTTGGAGTGCCCACGGCAATACTTATATCAATGTCATCACGGTATATAATATCTTCGCCATCAATGACAGCATTAATTATTGGCTGATGCTGAAGTCCACTTACAACAGCCTGAAATAACACAAAAACAAACATAATAGACTCATGGTTTACTATCTTACAGATGATTGGAAGTCATTCTACGAGTATACCAGAACAAAAACATACCTTTACAAATCCAGACATAAATCCCAGCTTAAGACCATGCTTTTCTAAGAATGCATCTTTATATTGGGAGCGGAGTTGCATTAAATTTGTCCTTGAAATTAGAAAACAAAGAATAATGCCAGTCATATCAAAGAAAATTAACTCGAAACAACAAAAGGCTATTAACTCAGAGAAACAGCAAAAGGCTACAAAATTAAGTCGGAGAAACAAAAAAAAGACTAATATCACATAGCCTGAGGTAATTGTTACACACCTAAGGGTTTGGTTGATGCTAGTCCTAGAAAAATAAAACAGCAATTTTGACTTTTTTGGACAGCAAATTGATGCACAAATTTTGTCGTAGGACAGTACTTAGTTTCTAATCTCCCAACATATAGATGGCCCCATCCACAACTTGGTCACTTGCACATGGAAAGTACCGGTTTCGATTCTCAAAAGGCAAAGGAATTAAATCAGATTATGTATCTTTATTCCATACACATGACTTGGTTACATGCATATTGATGGAATTATGGGTCTTAAACTCTTAATCCAGTAAGAAATCTCAGATCTCGGAATCCAGATATTGGTTTTGCTACTAGGGTCAGATATTTCACACTCATGAACTGCTGAAGGATGTGAATTAGTGTGATAGAATAACAGCAAGTTCAAGACAAAAGATGAGTACAAGCATAAACCAAGATACATACATGTCAACTTCATTGAATGTAGTCAGCATTGCATAAGTGTTCTGGGAATCTTTTAAACGGGTCGCAACTCGCTTTCTTAATCTTGTCATTGAAACCTGCAATAATGGTGGGATAAAAATCAGAGTGAAATACAAGGTACCCTTACAGACCTTACAAGATTATTCGATAGTTTCTCTGGAACAGACTTCTGAAGAAAAGACAAGTTACCCGTCTTTCCCTCTCCTTGGGAGGAAGCTGAGGTTCAGTAGGAGAGCTTTTATATCGTGGTTGTGAAGGAGCCTGCGGGGAAGGAGATGAAATTTTGCTTTCAGAAACTGTTCCCAGGGCCTTCATCTGGTCAGCTGTTTGATCTACTATGGAAGCAGATGGCGAGGGAACATCTTGGGCACACTTTTCTGTCATTTCTGAATCATCCATGCCAGCAGCAGTATCAGATTTCGAAATGACAGCAATCTTGGTCCCGGGAACAACAGTATCACCTTCCTTGGCTACAAACTGCATTTATGAATGAAAAGAATTTTGAGAAGATGATGTGAGTTTTGTACCAAGACACGTTCAAACAGGTTTTGGTGCATGTGTGTAAAATAAATTTATACATGTACATTTTAGATATAGATGTATGTATGTATGTCTGCATGTATCTATGCATATATACATGTAAGAAACATTTACCCTCTGGATTATCCCAGCTTCAGGACTGGCAACATCAATAGTAACCTGCAAACAGCCAATTCTACATATTTCAAAGCAACATTTACTTCTGCTACTTCCAACCCAATTCGAAGACAGTAAAATATACCTTATCTGTTTCAATTTGAGCAATAGTTTCATCAACTTGAACCTTATCACCAGGTTCTGATTGAAATAAATTTTAAAAAAGAAAAGTAGTACTGTCAAGCAATTGGAAGAGTAACATAAGTAACTAAAAAAGTATACAGGAAGAGGAAACTCATACTCTTCAGAAAGGTAGCAAGAGTTCCATCTGTAATAGATTCGCCCATGAAGGGGACTACGGCATCAACTAGATCACCTTCATTTCAGAAAACATGACAAATGATTAGTTACCTAAATGCCTGAAAAACACACATTTGAAGGAAACAAACACAAATATCACACCTGATTCTGAAGCAAATGACTTGCTTCGCTTCATGAACAAAGTATCCATGAACAACCAATCATCTATTCCACTGCATAGTGGCAAATACCATGAGAAAGAAACCAAAAAGGAAAGAAAAGAAAACTACAAATAAGCAATTGGAAAAGAATAAATCTGAAAAATCAATCACAGAGAAAAAAAGGGAGAGACACACATGCTAACCTTGTCCGCTTCCTACCAATTATACTGCCTGAAACAAATTTAAAAGAATAGAAGAGTTAACTTCTACAAACTGTAGCAAAGGCAAGCTTGCCGGTATTTTCAACCAAATCTTTCTTAAAATAGCTTACATGAAAAATGACGATAACTGAGACTCCTAGCATGTTCATGTCCTTGTAAGAAAAGAGCCTGTCCAACAGTTTTCTCAAGATATTAGAATGATAAAAAGGCAAGAGGCTCAGCCACCCCTTCAATTCCCACAACAAAGAAGCTGATATCATGCACAAGAACTTGCTAGTGTTGGATGAACGTGAATTTAACCCCACGTTCAAGTTTCCAACCTGACTATCACAAGCATAATAGTTAAAAGAAACCACATACACGAGCAAGTCTTAATTGGGTTGACAAATCATGGTTGTTCATCCTTTCAAGTTGCATGAATCGTTAATGTTCAAGTATGAAGGAGATCTAATGCATGTTCATTGTGCTTCAATTATTTTTATTCAGTAGATGAATCAACAAATACTACAAAGCTTTGAGCTATTTTATACAATATAGTAAACATAAAGGGAATTTGAATAAGGTAAGCAGAATGTACCTCGTTTGAAGCACTAAAAGGAACATTTTGCAGTTCAGAAGCTTCAGGAGGAAACTTATTAAGCAATCGTCCATTCCTCCGCAACTATATACACAAGGAAGTTAATCTGTATATTTCAAAAAACTCAACCACATAGGCAGACTGTTCAACGCTTCAACTAGAAAAAAATGAATCCTGATCAAAGTTGACAAAACATATTACCAAGGTGGAAATGACAGAAGAAGATTTTTTCTGACCAACTTTCCGTACCGCAGCTGCCAACATTCTTCTTTTCTTCCAGAACCTAAAAGATAGACGTAAAGGAGCTATTTAGTGAGGGATCCAATTCAGACAATGAATAGCTATCAAATCTAGAACGCTAGCTTTTTCAGTATATTGGCAATCAATAAAACGTAGAGGAAGAGAACCTGTAAAATATTACTGTGGACTGAAGGGATACCCATTTGCACTAGGAACTTCTACCAAACCCAAAAATTGCCAACAAGCCAAAGAGCTTATTTCCCTTGTCGATCATCATCATCTTGAAACCCTTTACATAAGCTGTTTTCTCTATTCCATTCTGCTAAAGCTAAACTGTGGACTTACTATAAGATATTTGGTATGGTAGGCTGGTTGAATAAATCGAAGATCATTTGTATGAAGTGGCAAAGGCAAATAAAGAATGATAACTTACGTCAATGGCACCAAAGTCGCCTGTTCAAAACTATAAGCTTTTACAAGTTGATTAAGGAAAGCTAAAGTTGCGAAATTGCTTAGTCAAGAAAAAGGAAGAAAAATGGTTATGAATGGAACCGTCGAGAATGCAGTAACGTAAGGAGTTGTGTCAGCTTAGAACATAGAAAACGTTGAGCAAAGGACGGGATCTCTTAAACAGTATTCACTTACACCTTGCACTTTATGGGAATCTAACGAGGCTCAGGTGCAGAACCTTCTAACAAGGCTCAGGTGCAGAACCCCTTCCACAGTGAACGACAAAAAGAATGAACCGTATGAAACCGTAAATAATTCCGTCAGGAGCTCATCTGAAGGAACTAATGACCCAATCAACAAGGTAAATAAAGCTTGACGCGATCGTCTGAACTTAGGAACAGGTAAGTATAAAACATGTAATCCAGATAACACATTGAGTTAATTGCACGAATAATCAGTACCGCGCCTCTCTTTCACAAAATACTGAACAAAATTTACATGTTCAACCGAGCCTTCTTCTTTTGTTTATTTCCCAAACCAGATGCCAATATCAGCATCTCAAACAAAAACAGAGACTAGCGGTGCTAATTCCCTGAAAATGGGAAATCAACGAAAGAATAGAAAGATTATAATCACGAAAACTGAGTGACACATTCCCGAAGAAACACGTATAATCAAAAGAAAAAAACACATTTAGAAAACCTAACGTTAGAAACCAAATCAACAATTCAAATATTACTGATTCACGATGTAACCAACGCGTCAAACCACCAAATATCGACGAAATTAGGATGAAAGAAAGCACCAGGACAATCAGAAAATCCAAAGGGAGAAGCAATTACAAGAAGAAAGAGAAGGAAAGATGTAAGCGCACAAACCACAGAAAAATCGCAAAGGAACGGGGAGAACTTAACCTCCACTGAGAGGAGGCACGACGGTCGCAGAAAAGTTAGCGACTCGAAAGACGAGAAGGTGTACGTCGTCGATTTGTGGAGAGAGAGATAGACCAAAGATACTTCCGTTCGCCATTCCGGGCCCGATCCGACCCGACCCAACAAGACGTAACATGTCCGGTTCTGGGTTACTCGGAATCAGGAACCGTAAGCGAACCGCCCAGTCGACGGTTTCGGTTCCGGTTCCGAGTTCCGGTTTTAGGTCCGGTTTCAGGTAGGTTCAAATTTGGTTGTTGGACGGTTTTGAATCCGATTTTGGGCTCTTCTAGATCTGGTTTTGAGTGGTTTCAGATCCAATTTTTGAATGGTTTCAAATTCAGTTCTAAAACAGTTTCAAATCTGAATTTGATTTAGTTATATAAGTTATAAGAATATAAGCTATATAACACTATATAAATTTATATAAGAATATAAGTTATATAACTATAGAAGTTTATGACTATAAATATTAGTATATTACATTATATATACATATATTACATTAAAAATGTTACAATTACATTATATAAGTTCTTATAAATTATAACTTATAAGTATTACATTCATTAATTTATAAGTAGATGGTATATTATATTATAAAATATATTTAGACTATATAGTAATGTAATTATGTAAGTATATATTAATATACATAATGTAACTATATACATATATAGCATATTACTATATAATATATGTAATGTATTATATAATATAAGTATTGAATTATATATAAAAAATAATAAGACGTTAAACTTATGTTATAATATTATAAAATATAATAAAATATATGTATAAAATTCATATAAGATAAATATATATAATAAAATAATGGCTTGGCCATGATTCGCTTACTTATGAATTATATCTCCTATGTATCTCCTTAGGTGAAGAGGAATCAAAGTTCACATAGTTCTCTTATCTTTTGGCAGAAACCTCTTACCTAAAGTGATTGATTCTGAACTTAATCATCAGTGTCATTTCATGCTTACGTGAGATCAATGCCAATAGTACTTGTACTAGATTTTCTTTCAGTAATATAGTCTTAAGTATATATGTCAACCATTACTTCTTTACGCTTATGTGCTTGATGCCTTGCTCTTATATAATCATCTAGGTAAGCTTGAGCCTGCATGGTCTAAGGTTGTAAGTTAGAACATTGTTTATCTAATATATTACCGATTGCAGTAAATACTTACTATACATTAACAATTGAGGCTGAAACAACAAAAACATCCTTAATAATTAAAGATACAATTAGATAAATAAATTGATGCCTAATTTTTCTCCACCCTCATTTTTTTCAAATTCATGAAAATCATAATGAGTAGCATTATATACCTCAACTTCAATCAATTCTATAGATTTTGGTCACTTTCTAAGTCTAGATTTCAAAATATGACTAGAAAACTTACCACCAAGAAAATAAGATACATTATTGTCATTGCTTTCTTCTTCTACTTTTGGAAAAAGGTGATCATAAAGAAAACTATAATCGACACATAATTGATTAATATTTAATCTTATATCATTTATTATATTATTGATGTCCTTAACCTCATTTAATAAAAGATCCTTATAATAAGTATTCAAAAATTATTTTAGGCCTTCTAATTTTAAACTAGGATCTAATACAGCATCAACTAAACTAATTGATGGAAGATCTATATAATAATTAAGTCATTTTTCTATATCCCCTGTATGGTATGAGATAAGTAAAAATCAATACGAAATTGAAATAATGCATGAACTACTTCTAAAGCTTGGTAAACAAATAAATTACAAGTCAGATAATAAACACCAAATAATACATTGTAGCATTATTTAAAATAGAAAGAAGATCTAAATGACATGTACAAACATCCTAATTATATTCGATTGTAGAAAATAAAGGTGCCTAAATTCTATTAATAAGTCTCTATAGGACATAGTGATGGACAATATATGATAGGTTGAATTCCAACAATGTCCAGTGTCTTTTGCAAATTTTCTTGGTCTTGTGCCTTATCATTTATAAAAATGTACTCATTCATTTTTAATATTAAGATAACTTCAAAGAAAATTAAGTGTGTCTCTAATAGGTTGTATTTAAGATTGCATAATCTTCAAACCATCTTGTACACATAGGTTAAGTACATGACTAGGATATTGAATATAAAAAGAATTTATTGCCTAAAATAGGATAATATATTCTTTTTAATTTAGAAATAGTATACGTATTTGCAACAACATTATCAAGTAAAATTGAAATTTTTTTACAAGATAATCGATATTCTTCAAAAATTGATTTTAATATATAGCAAATATTTTGTATAGTGTGTAATTTATCAAAACAATAAAGTATAAGAAAATATTTTTGAATTGACAACTCTCATTTATCCGGTGAGCAACACCTATATATGCATGCAACTACCGATTATCAGTCCACATAGTAACACTACACTGAAATGAACAAAAAATAAAGTTAGCTTTTTTTCTTCATATAATTTACAAATAAGCTTACTAACCGATTGCCTAGAAATAAGTGTAGCTAAAGGATTATGAGAATTTTTTACGTAATCAACTAAGTTTTTGATCAAAATTAAAAGAAAGATGTTCTACTAAAACAAGACGATCTAACTTCTCCCTACCTTAAATGTAGTTGTAGTGGAGCACAAAAAATTGAGTTTGATAAACATCTAAACTCATTACTATTGGATGCTTGTTCATAACATGATCTCATGAAAAAAAAACATAGTTGATTACGTAAAAAATTACATTCAAGATAATGCATTATGAACAAGGTATACAATCGATTTGGCTGTGAGCTTGACAGTGGTTGTTAGTGACAGCCGTTGTCCCGTTGCTATATTATATATATATATATATATATATATATATATATATATATATATATATATATATATATATATATATATATATCATCCAATGAGAGAGCACCACATAGTGCTCTTTTTTTAAAATATATTTTTATCACCGGTTTCAGGTTGAAACTAGACTCAAACCAGTGAATTTCATATTAAGATATGGACCATCAATTCGAAACCGGCAATTCAGTTATGGATCTGAACCGACGGTTCGAACCAAAACCAAACCGCTAGTTTTCACACCGGTTCTGGTTTTGGGTCATTTTTTCAAATATACAAACCCAAACCGAACCGAAACATACCTAGTTATGGTTACAGTTCTGGAACCAGAACCGGTGCTTTCGGTTTCATCCCGTTTGTGAGCCAGTTCGGTTCCGAGTTGAACTGCCGGGTCGGTTCCCAACCGGCCATGTACTAATACGTTTTAGGCATTATCATCTGATCAGCCGCTAAATTAGACTCCTCCGGTCAGAATATTTCCTTCAATGGTCAAAATATGGATTTCAGCATTTGAACAATATAATCGCTCAACATTCAACATTCACTTTGGAGTAGACATGGTTCCGTTACCAGGATTGATATGCATACACTTAAATTGATGGAAGCACACTCTATTTTGCACATGATTCCAAAAATACTCCTGTTTAAATCAAGTATTTATTTTGGAATAGAAAGTCATCATCATGTAATATACGTAACTAGGGGTGAGTATTATTCGGATATAACCAAATAACCAAATCGAACCAAACTGAAATAGAATTCTATTTCAGTTCAGACTTTTAAAAATTTTTGGTTTATCAGTTCGGTTCGATCTCTAAGGTTTGAAAAACGAATAAACTGAATAACCGAATATGTATATATACATATATATATATATGCATATATATAGGTTTATATGTCTCTGCATATATGTATATATATATTTATGTTTACATGTATATGTATATATATATGTATATATGTATATACATATATGTGTATGTATGTATATATGTGTATATATATGTATGTATATGTTTACATACATATATGTGTATGTATATTTATATATGCACATATATGCACATACATACACATACCTAAATATATAATACATATAAAAATACACATAATATATACATGTGTATATAGTGTGTGTGTATATATACATACATATATGCACATATATACATATACCTACACATACCTATATATAATATATATACATGTACATATAAATATTTGTATATAGTGTATATATTTTAATATATACATAGATATATGCACATATATACATATACGTACACATACCTATATATATAGGGGGAGAGAGAGAAAGAGAGAGAATTCAGTCATATGGGTTAACCGAATAATAGAACCGTAGAATCAAAGGAAGTTTGGTTATTTTGGTTTGGTTTAGTTCGGTTCGGTTTAGTTCGGTTCGGTTTCCGAACTGACTGATACAAACCCCTAGACCTAACTCCATAGCATACACAGGATAACCACACAAACGACAACAAGGAGAAAACAAAGAGATAGTTGATGCACATGTTGATGAAATTGAACCTTCACAATATGAGGATGATGTAAGTACTTTAGAGACTCAGATGAACAATGCAAATAGTGATGGTGAGGAAGCACATGATATGTTGGGATTACTCCCCAATTTTGATGGTCAAATACCTATAAAACCTGGTAGGATTAGATAATTTTGAACTTTGGTGAAATTATAAATTTGTAGTCTAATATTGGGGATTCAAACTGACTATCTAAATGTAAATATATAAATAGTCTGAAAAGTGATAATGGCTCACATACAATAATACATTGTTGCACAAGCATGATTAGTGAAACAAATGGATGTGATATTCGATAATTGGGTTAATATTGTAAATAAGAGTGGGTTGATTGGGCATAAGGATTTGTCGTAAAAGTTATGGATCATGCATTATTGAGCATTTTTATCGAACATTGACAACCAGACACAAATAACTTCCACATATCATGGGGTGAAATGACTTTCACCCTTCACAAGATCTTTGGTCTTTTGATGGATGACGAGCTTGTAGCTTTGATTCTAGAGATTATTGTTAGAAGCAAGAAAAATATTTAGAGTGATATGTTGGACATGAGTATCAATGAAAAAATTTTAGAGATTAAGTTTAGAGCCATTAAGTTCGAGATGCTACGGACCAATTTTAAGAGGACACTCACAAATGATAAAAAAGTTTAATATATTTATTGTATCTACTTAGTTATATATTATTTGGATAAGTGTAGAGATAGAGTATCAATAACGATCATACAACTATTGGCTCATAGTGTTCAAAGAGTTAGTAGTCATGTTTGTGATGCAACATCATTAACATATTTGCATAGACAGTGAAGTAATGCATCCTAGATTGAGGCACAACTTAATATACATACTACTCTCCTTCAAGTAATAATTTGTACTCTTGCTGGCTTATAAAGTACTTTCATATTGTTAGTTATGATAAGTCAATAACTAAGTTATATATTATAATCATAAGTATACATTTAAGAATATTTTCTAGCCTTTAGAGTTAGAACATGATTAGAATGGGTTGATAGAGAACTACAATAGGCAGGTAGATGGGGAATGTTTGTCACGCATGCATTCTCTTATTGATAGATTCACTATTTATCGTAAATAATTGGATATGATGATGATAGAACATGTAAGTTATCATATAATAACTATTTCTTATTTGTATATTATATTAAGGCTTGGATATTATACATTTTTATCTTTACTTTATGCAATATAGATTGACTGACAATTATATGGTCATGAGAAGTACTTGAACAATAATGCATATAAGTTCTCGAGATACTACCGTTGCATTTAGCATTTGGATACTGTGGAATTGTGCATGTGAGATTGGGTAGTTCGACTATTTAACCATCGTCAAGATGTTTCAATTGCGCCAATAAGGCCGTCTATTGCAAATAGACTAACAAATTCTCATACTATTTTGAGTTTAAGTAATTTGGCATGCCAAGAGTGTATCCTCATATGCATGACGAATTCTACATAGAATGATATATTCCTCATATGCATCAATTTATTTTAAGAGATTTCATTAGTCATTTGTGTCAGGCTCGTCTTTCTCTACCTATGCAACATGATACATCATTCTTCAAATAGGTAAATTAATATTTGTTTATATTTACCTAGTGTTTTTTCTCTTGATTTCATGATAATACTACTGTGATAATTATTTTCTTCTACCAGTGTCTTATCGTCATATGTGACATACTAGAAATAACTTTACAATACTCAAAACGCATGCCATGACTTTTATTGGGTGACCCTACATCACTTGAGTTGATAGAGACATATGAATAGTACTACCCAAAAGTTATCGCTTGATGATATTTGATGAGACGACAATAGATGATAGTGAAGATGCATGAGTTCAAGGATCCATGTATTGGGTTTATGTATTGTATTTGAGGTTTTCATATTTATTTATTGTATTTTTCTTACATGTATATGTATATGCCATTTGTAATGAATAACATTTTGATTCCTATTTTTTTGCCTTGGATATAGTCACCACTTAATGCATAGTTGGATACAATATGATAAAATAAGTAGAAATATAAAATGGGAAGAACATCTAATAATCATTTTCAATATAATCTTTTAGTCCTCTCATCTATATGTGCATCTCAATACATGCATGTAATAGTTTATCCTAATTTTCGATGCATTTATGTTGGTATCATTATTAAGATAAAAAAATAGGAGGTATCGAAAAGCCACCAACCATATGTATTTGCAAGAGCATAGAATGCAAGAGAAGATTAGTGAGCAAAGTGAATATACTAAATGCTTAAATATCTATGTAGTACAAAGATACTATTATTATAGTTAAAAAAAATATTATAATAAATGATGATAGTACATGCACCATACATTCCTCACTACTAATTGTTCATTATTTGATACTAATGGCAGAAATGTAGTCGACTCCCTCATAGAGACCAATACAAATACTATGCTCCAACTAGTAGTGATGATTGAACCTATGTGTGGCATGCATATCCAATAGTAAGTGGGACAAGGGTCATTCTTCGTATATGCAATACGACAAATAGCAATATCAATACCATCCTCATTTGTGAAAACTCATAAGTATAGGTCACGCCATTATGTCACTTTGTTCAAGCATTCCTTGAGCTTTATGTCATACTCCTCCTCCCATCCCAAAGTACATTAATAACTCGATACTCACAGTTTCTATCTCCAACAATATTCAGTTAGACATTCACAAATATGCTCATAAAGTAGGATATCATTGTCTCATATGAAGATTCAAATTTTAGATGCATTGAAGTGTTCTTTTCAATAGGAAACCCAATACAAGAACTAGAAAAGTCAATATTTAAAAGAAGATTACAACTCCTAGATGAGGAACGACCCACTTTCAAAGAGGCCGCACTCCCTCAACTATGTCCATGCCTTTATCTTCGAGACGCATTTTTGTTTGCATGCTCTCAAGCTAACAAATTCTTCTTTATAGATCTATTACATGGTCTCTCTAAGAACTATAGATAGGTGACTCTTGTAGAGTAATGTCCTTCAGATTCAATTGCTTGTACAATATCTTGATAAATTTGTCTCGATTTGGATAGTGCTTTAGTTTTCACCATATTGAAGAAGAGTGATCTCATATGCATATGACAACCTATATGAATGTCGCAATATACATTGACAAATGGCTCGATCTGAACCTACTATCTCAAGACAATTGTACTCCCTTACAATAAATTCAAGAGTATATTAGCATATTCTTCTTTATAGATTTATTACAATATCTTGTAACATTATGTTCGAGATTTCTTCAATTTTATAATCTACAACCATTATATACCATGTGAGGAACTATATTGAAATCATGAAAGAAAAAATCTTACATGTTTATCTTATATGTATTATCAAACTACAATATTTATTGCGATACATGTAATAGTTACACTGAATGAGGATATGCAAAGACAATATCACTGACACTATCCATATCGGGTACCTTATGATGCTATTTGTGATACTGGTGAGAGTTATCTTATCATATAATAACTACTGCAAAACACTTTGAGAACCCCTATTTTCCTTCCTGATTTTTATCCTTACATTATAAATATACTTTGTCATATTAACATTTGACTCATCAACCCATTTGAAATACATCAAAATATGTTTGAGTTTGCAATGACAATTGTAAGGTCTTTTGCCATACTATACACAAATTCACTCAATTTATATACAAAAGCATGTCCTTTAAGATACAAGCCTATCCCATTCACTACATTTAACTTCTAATAACCATAGATTGCACCCTCTTCTTTAAATATAGTCTACCTTCTTAGTACCCATCTACCTATTATTTTCAACATCAATATTTCTACTCATCTTATATTTGTCACTCCTTTCACACCCAAGCCATATCTTCCTCATTACGGTTTTACTCTTCGAATGAAGAAATTATAATAATATTATGCTTCCTCTTAATATTTCTTATATATATAATAAGTTTATTACAATTGCTAAACACATCCTCTATCACAAGCACAAGTGAATAATCAAGGTTATCACCCTCATAGTCAATAAATGTTTCTTCTACTTCATCATCTAATCAATTAAAAAATATATCATATAGTATACCACACTCAATTTCAACCTCCTTATATGTGGTGTAACAAATATTTTCATTGATGTTCATCTTTTTAGAAGCATATATACACATATAATATGAGAAGCATGACCCAAGTTCAATCAAGATGTGATCTACGACATATCACATTTTAGAGAGATACGGTCCAACCACAACACTCCTTGGAGAAAGACGCAACTCAACCATATCTTGCCTAAGAGAGGAACACAGTTTCACCAAAGAAGCCGACACAGAAGGAACTGCATCTCTCTCCTAAGTGAAACAAAGTTGTGTTGTCTCTCTCAAATGAGAGGTGCACTTGAGCCATGTCTCTTCAAAACTCTTTTGACTCATTTTTTTGACCCAAAACTATGAATATTGTAAAACCTAAAAAATAATACATAAAGTAATACAATCTTTTAAAAGATCACAAAATAGTACGAAAGAATCAACCTTTTACATTACATTCTTCTTTTTTTCAATCTTCCTCCTTTTCTTTTCATGTTTTTTTTTCTATTTTTCTGTTTTCCTCCGATCATGTACATAAAAATATACTCGCATATTCTTTACTGCAAAGAAACAATATTACCGGTTCTCGAAATAAAGAAACAAAATACTAAAATTAAGTGCGGAGAGGAAAGAGAAACTACTCTACCGTAATTTCATTATTTTAAAAATTTGAGGTGTATGAACAGTAAAAAGAGTGGAAATAGTACTCCAGTTACTCGGTTTTGGTTTTTGAATTGAATGTATTAAATTGTATATAATATATTATATTATCAAATTTTAATTTTTAAAAGATTGGTTCAATTGACTGGTCATTATTTCATGTCAGTGTGACTAGCTGATACAACCTGTCAACTGATTAACGCGTTGGGCCGCTGGTCTTTTGTTGAATTTTGTTTTTTCCAAAGACAAGGCATCAGTGTAGATGGGGGACTGTCGGTTTGGAACGTACTGAAACCGCCTGTTTCCTCTTTGGTTCTGGTTACAACTCTAATATGGCTCACTCAATTATGAAACAGTAATGAACCCGATAGTCACCAGTTCCGATCATTGTTTTAGTTTTTGTTTGACCGGTTTTGAATCCGGCCAATTTAAGGCACGACCAGTTCCAATATAAACCATTGGTCCCTGTTCGAACTCTTTGGAGTCTTCTTTCTAATTTTTCATATAAAGAGGGGCCTAAGCCCAAAGATCATGCATAAAGAGAGAGTTACCTTTTTTTTCTCTGATTTTTATGCTCGATGGTGTCTCTTCCCGTTCAAGCACAAACTCAAAGATTGCTGTTGGTCAAGGATTCCGCGACGCTGTTTGCATCTCTGTGAATATAAATAACTCGTATCTCCATTCTCCATGAATGAACTCAGATAAATACTCAAGGAATCAGGTCTTTCTCTCATAGATGTGCCATCCTTCAGCTAGCGAACCACCGTTTGGGAGTCGATCACTAGCCCAAGCCAATTTGAGTCATGTGATGGCACACCATACCTCGGCACGGGGGACGCTACAACACCCCAAGTGCCTTTAAACCTTGCTTTCCAATTCCCCCATTAAGGCCGCGCAAGATATATACCTGTGCAGCGGGCTCTTCTGGGGTTTCCTCCACATGACCCATCACAGTTTAGTTTTATACAATTATCTGTTGGTAGTTGCCATATAGAAGACGGAATTACCGATCCTTCATTGTTCTTTGTAACTATGTCATCCCTGACCCGATCGATGACTTAACAAGTTTATAATGGCGTGGGTCTACCTTCTCATGTTCTGTCCAGATTGAAAAAGAAACTCAATGCGCCATTTTCAAATGAGCCAGCTAGCATCCCACTCCACATATGGTTCGCCATTATGTTTTATATCTCTATTTTGAGGTATCAAGCAGATTTTCAGTAAACCAGATTGTCCTCTCCATAGCGAAGAAAGCCAATCTCTTTCCACGCGGTGCTAGTGATCTCCAGTAATATGCAACTCTTGGGCAAAAGAAAAATCTCTTAAAGAATGAATAGTATCCACACGGCACACGGTGCTAGTATCCTAAATTTTCAAAAAAAATTGGAAAACTTTAAAGTCCACCCCACCCAAAACAAATGTCTGGATCCGACACTATCCTCGATGCTTCTACAGTAGGCCACTCGACCGGTGCACTGGCCCATTTGCCCATCATCTCACCCGTATGAAGTCGATTACGAGCTGATTGCCACAGGAAGTGCGTATTGATTCAGGCCTGGGCCAACTACAAACGTGTTTCCATATTGTGTTTGGCTCACAAGATCGCAGGATACAATCATCCAAATAATCCTAACTATATAAATATACATATATAAATATATATGTGTGTGTGTGTGCGCTCCGGTCGCTGAAGCCTTCTGTCTTATATATCATCCTTCCCAATGGCCATTGAATGGGGTGGTATTGCATGAAGCCGATTAATCATATTTTGAAGAAGTAGATGTTCTAGTGTCGACCATCTCCATTCACAATCCATGCACGTCACAAACTTTTGTGCCATTGTTGTCGATCACATTCAAGTCTAACGCAGTATTACGTAGCACCGTTTCACCATCATTTCATTCGTCTCTTCAGATGCCAACCAAATCCACTAATACTTTCTCGACCCAATGCTACACCTTAGTCACGACCCTCCAAAAATCATAAAAAATGCTCACAGTTTGGTGATATGTAGTGCACCGATTCGCCCCATTACATTTACACTTTAAAACCCATTTCCAAAGAGCATCCTCATTCTTCCTCAACTTCCTGGCAGCCTTTAATAAGCAAACTTCATTCGTGGCGGTTAGTTTTTTATTTCCTAAACCGTTGCATGCCTTTCACTTATAGGATGTGCTCCACCCAACAATACAAACTTTTGTTAGATTTAAATGTTAATTAATGATAGTTGGGTTAATTAAACTCATGTGTATTAATTATATTTAGTTTATGTTAAGTATTTATATATGTTTATTTGATGTTAAGTATTCGTACATGTTCATTTGATGCATCATTGATACATTGAAAGTCTTAAAGTATAAAAGTCAAGTGTGAGTGACGGACTTGTGCATGAGAAGACCAAGAGATAAAATTTAGTTTCATATTGATGGGTGGAAGAATCTTATATGTATTTTTATATAATTGGTAGCTCATGAACCTTAGTTCAAAGAGGTTTGGAAGGACATGCATGCCCACATACGTATAAACACATGCACAATAGGTCAAGCTTGAGCCTAGGTTTGAGAATTGTCTTCGGTCTATCTTTTATATAAAAAAGTTTTGACTAACAGTTAAATGAATCCTATAGGCAAAGAGTTACGTGTATGTGTTCTTCTATGCATGTTCATTTTATTTTGAGAGAAAGACACAACCTCCCATGCATACCAAATAACGGGGTGTTGATTTCTATAAGGCAAGTTCGTATGAACAACTCGAACAAATAAGTTCTTTACTGATTTTTGTTTTCCTATACTATTTGAAATGGATTTCTTTGGATCTGCGACTTTTCTTGGTATGGGCATATATATGATTGTTGCATATTACTTGTTTATGTATGTAATTTTATGATTTTTACCAATATTCTTAGAGAAATCGAAATCCGTAATAAACATATCTTCATCTACTATGCTCTAAGATAAGGTTGATTTGATCTTGATGCCAGAAAGGTTTGTCAACCTCACTTTAAACATTGACAACAACATATGAAAATCTGGTTGAAGATGTTAGGGTTTTGCATATATTCATTGAGTGAGATTGTCTTCTACTTGATGATACTGACTCTATAAGTTCGAATAAAATCATCGAGTAGAAGGAGAAAGACACCATGTATCAATGTTATATCTTACCGACATTATCGAATATGTTATTCAATGTATATAGTTTTTTCTTCCACAACAATGAAAGCTCTATGGACGGTCTTGGATTGGAAATACAATATTGAAAATCTCTGCCTTTAAAAGTATTATGTAACCAAGTTTATAAAGTATGAAATGATGGAGGAGAAATATGTGGCCAAATAAGCACATGAGTTTTAGTTTCTATGCCATGAACTAAAGGAAGTCGAGATGAAACTTCCTTATAAATTTATTATTATATATATTATTTAGTTTTAGTTTCAATTGCACCTACATCTAGTGATGAATATCTATCTCTTAAACTCTAGATCCTTTTTATTTATGAGTTACACTATTAGGTTATATACTAGGGCAAATGTGCATGCTTGTAGTGATTGTTCTGTGTTTGTGTCTTATCAGGTCATTTGTGGTAGAACCATAACCTTAGGAGACCATTCGACTACTGAAGTTAAGAACAAAGGGCATGCATATTTAAAGTTTTTTTTATAAAGGTCTTAACTCTTTAGGAAGTTATGTATATTCTTACTATACGTCAGAATATCCTCAGTAATCTAGTTTTAGTTTGGGAGGATTTAAGGTTAGACTGCAAATGTAATAAAGTCATGATTACAAAACTTAGTATTGGGTGCTTTTTTGAGAAGGGTTATTTGTATGATATAGAGGATTTCTTTAAAATTCAAATAGAATCTATGATTGATTCTTGTATGAATTTTAATATCAATAAACCTCTACTTCTTGATCCTTTTTTGTTGCTTACAATATTGAAACATTTGATGTATGGTATACAAGGTTGGGTCATGTTAATTTTGATTTCATGAAATGAATGACGACTTAAATCTTATCCCATATATTGTTATAGATAGAAAACATAAATGTGGTATTGTGTACAAGCGAAACAACCTAAGAAACCATTCCATATGATTGATAAAAAATCTAAACTTCTGGATTTGGTACACATTGCCATAGTATGAACCACAATTTGAGAGCCCATAGCACTGGCTTCCATATATAATCTTACAATTTGTAAGACAGACATAAAGATTGCCTTTCTATATGGTGACCTTGATGAAAAAAATTGCATGGATCAGTTAGAGGGTTTTGTTGCTCATAAAAATGAGTCTACGTTGTGTAAACTTATGAAATCTTTGTATAATTTGAATCAAGCCCCTAAACAATATCATCAAAAGTTTGATTATATCCCTATAGTTGTAACCAAGATCTTGATATCACTGCATCTCGTACCAAAAGTTTTCTTGTTTGTGGTGGTCGACATTAATTCTCCAACCATGTATCCATTGCCACGAAGCACCAAAATTTCCTCTAAGTGACGTTTCCCGTTTTCATGTGAAACATAAACGAGAAACTCCACGGAATTAAACATTTCCCCTTGGAAATAAAAAAAAAGTCCAACGATTTGATTTTTTCTCTCTCTTAGACTTCTCCTTTTCAATCCAAAACCGCATCGCACTGTCATCATTTTTGTTATAGTCCTCCCTCAGCCAGAAAATCATCCGTTCTCTTTCTATCTCTTGTTTTGAATCCAAAACCCACCATCACTATTGTAGCTTTTGCTATTGGCTTTGCAGACTCTCTCTCTCTCGTTTTCAATCCAATGCCACATGCCGCCCATCAGATTTCTGATATGTACTCTCTGTTTCTCTTCCTGGCAGCCCGGTAGTAGACTTGTGATAAACTATCTTTGTTTTTCTGCAACGTCAAAATTCTTCCTTATTGACGAGCCATGTATCTCTCATGGTAATGGTTTCGTTATTCAATGGTCAACAAACAACACCAATCGTCTCAACATCGAATTCACCGAAATTAGATACTGTTATATGTCATGTAATCATCTTTAGAGTCCATCTTCAACTAGATGGTTGAAAATCTGTCTTTTGTAAAGGACTCTAGTTAGTCAAATTTGTGCTCCAAAGTCTGCTTGCTTATCAGATTGTTACCATTAACTGAAAGGAAAGTAAACCAAATAACTGAAAGTGTAGGGCCATGATGCTTCTATAAAGATTAGTTAATGCTAATTGGTTGCAATAGGGACTGAGGTTTTCCAAACTATGTTAGCCGATATAATGAGATGTTAAAAGATTTCATTGATGGAGAAAATGTTACAAAATGGTGGCCATTCTCGGCTCGGGTAACAGCTGGACTGGCCATCCAGCTTTTACTTGAGGATCAGGCCAAACCAAGTTACGGACAACCTTCCAGTAACGGCCGTCCGTTAAAGCTCCCAGACGAGGGAAGCCACAGGTGGATAAGCACAAACAGATGGGGAGCGCCTGCCTATAAAGGCAGGCACATACAGAGACAGTGAGATATAGAGAAATACCAGAAAATTATAAAGAAACAGAAACAACATTCGTCTATGCAAGCCCCTGTGAGGGAACCTCGTATCCATCATCTTTACCGCTACGCTCTTTTTCATCTCTGCAAAAACAGAGAGCTCCTGGAATCTGGCGATCGTCAGAAACCTTCACAGCAAGGTAAGTTCTTTGCCGTCATTGATATCAAGGCCTAGGTCCCTGCAAAACAGAAAGAAAGGTTAAGAAAAAAATAAAAAAAAGGGAGGAGAGAAAGGGAGGGAACGAAAAAAAATTCGGTGGAAGGCGACAGTCGGCAAGAAAGGCGGAAGGAGAAACCCAGAGGCACAATCGGCCGAAACAGGCAAAGCAGGCAGAGGCAAAATCAGCCAAAACAGCCGAAACAGCCAGAGACCGAAACAACCGAAGTAGCCAGAGACAAAATCGGCCAAAACAGCCAAAACAGCCAGAGGCCAAAACAGCTGAAACACCCAAAGTCCTGAGGTGAGCCGGAGCAGCCTGAATCCTGAAGGCAGGCAAGACGGCAGGGACTGATATAGGAGAAACCAGAGGCACTTTAAGGAAAACCGAAATAGTTGACAATCGACGATCGACCGGAACAAGTTCTCCGACAGCTACTCTCTCTCACTCTCTCTCTCGGAATACTCCAAAGAGAGAACTGTAAAAAAAAATGCTTTTAAGCGTTTTTAGTTGAAAAAAAAAATCATGATTTCGAAAAACCGCGGTGGGAATACCAACGGTTTTTTGAAACCACTAGTGGTTTTTGAAAATTGCCTCGAGGTCTGTGTCAAAAAGATAGAAATGTCCCTGACCTATTTCAGATATTACGAGTCTGCCATGATAAAAAGACAGTTTTACCCCTTGGCAGTTTTTGAAAATTACAAGAAAACTAAGAGCTATTATTTTACGATATTGTCCAACCCGGTTTAGATAATTTTGTTTCTACCACTCAGTCAAAAGATGGGTTTACCCCTGTTCTTTTGGAAAAATTACAGATTCGCCTTGAGAGTTAAAATTACGATTTTAACCCCGATCAGGGGAATACCAAATAGTAATTTTATGAGTTTGTCCTTGTGATTTTACAAAAATTACAAAAAAGGACAAATAGATAAAATTATAAATTTATCCCTTGGTATCCTCTTTAGGGGGTTTAGAGGCATAAAAACCCTTAGAAAATTTTTTCTGCTTCATATTCTGCATTACTTTAACATGTCTCTTGCTTTGTATGTTTTTGTTTCCTTTTAGACTGCTTGATTGATATTTTTGCCAAACACCTAAAAATGAGTTTTAGGATATGTGTGTCTGAACTGGCAAAAACAGAAAAGCTAAACGATATGAACTTTTAGACTTTGAAGAGAAGAATCCTACTAGTTCTAACACTAAAAGGTGTAGAGTATGTTTTAAAGGAAACAATGCATCCTCTACCACCAGACTCAAACCAGTAATAGTTAGAAATGTATAAAACATTTTTAAAGGACGATACCATAGCAAGAACAATCATGTTAACTTATATGAAAGATGGCCTTATTAAGGTCTTTCGAGAATATGAGACCGCAAAAGAGTTGTTTGACTCGTTAACAACTAAGTATGATACAACTGTAAAATTACATGTGCAGTTGCTACTATAGAAATACAACTCCTTTAGAATGAAAGAAAGAGAAAATATAGTAGAGCATATAAATCACATACTGGTAATGGCTAGAGACTTAGCCGTAGCAAAATCAGTCATCCCCGAACCGATGCAGATATCAACCATACTGAATAGTCTACCTCCATCATGGAATATGGTCACTACTGCCTTAAGATTAGGGCCAGAAATCAACCTTTCTGAGTTGCCCCTAAAGCTAGCAATTGAGGAATAACACATGCTGAAAAACAAAAAGAAAAAATTTCTAGTGGTCTAGGATGAGTTAGCGTCTAGCTCCAAATCCAACAAAAAAAAGAAACCAAATAAAAGGTTTGGCAAGAATAACAATAAATGCGATCAAAGTTTTAAGAAATCACAGGAAACCGCTTCCCAGATCAAGTGTTTCAACTATGAAAAATGGGACACTATAAGAGGGACTGCCACAAGAAGAAAGGTGGAGGAAACAACCCACAGTGTGGACAGTCGGAGAAGCAGGATATAATCTGCATAATTTCAGAATGTCTATACTTGGACCGCCCAGTTATAGGTTGGTGGATAGACTCGAGAGCTACAAGACATATCTCAAAGACCAAGAAAAGGGTAATTGACTTGAAGGAAAGGCAAACCAATTGTACTAACCGATGTGTTAATTGTGCCATCAATAAGGCACAATTTGGTCTCGGTCCCTGCCTTAGTTAAGAAGGGTTTTGAAGTTAGGTTTATACCTAACAAGGTGACTGTGGCCAAACATGAGAGAATCTTGTTCTCAAGATAATTTGATGTAGAACAAGGACTGTTCAAGTTATCTGATAATGAAAATCATCAATCTTCTGTTTATATTGAGAGTGCCTTTTCTGTTGATGTGAATATGTGGCATAAATGCCTAGGGCATATAAGTCTAGAAAAGTTGAGAAAATTATCCAACTTTGACTTATTACCCGGATTTAAGGAAAAGACTTTCAACAAGTGTGAAGCTTGCATACAAGGAAAAATTACAAGGAAAGTCTTTCCCAAGAAAACAACAAGGGCAACAATCCTGTTAGAAATTATTCACACAGATTTATGTGGACCTTTCAGAGTAAAAACACATCGAGGAAACCTTTATCGATGCTTACTCTATATATGTATATATATCTTTTGGCACATAAATCAGAGGCACTTGATGCTTTCAAAGAATATAAGCAAGAAGTAGAAAATCAATTAGGGCATTTGATCAAAGTCTTGAGATCAAACAGAGGAGATGAGTATACCTCAGCAGAATTCTTAGAATTTTGCAAAGACTTTGGTATTGCTAAACAAAACTCAATGCCCAGGACACCTCAACAAAATGGTGTAGCTGAAAGATACAATAGAACCTTGTTGAACATGACAAGGTCTATGTTGATTGATGCCTCTCTTCCAAGGTTATTTTGGAGAGAAATAGTAAGTACAACAGTTTACGTACTCAATAAAGTACCATGTAAAGTTGTATTCACTACACCATATGAGATGTGGTTTGGAAGAAAACCCAACCTAAGTTATCAGGAGGTGGGCATCAATTGTACATGTTAAGATCCTTGATCAGTCTCCTTGAGGTGTATATTTGTTGGATATCCAAAAGGTTTAAAAGGATATCGGTTTTATCATAAGGACCACAAACTCATTGAAAGCAGAGATGTTGAATTCTTAGAAGATTTTAAGAATGACATCCTAGAAAACAATGAGGAATGTGTTGATGATTTGGTAGATTTAGACCAATCATCTTTTGAGCCCATAGAAGATCTTTCTGAAACTATCGATACCTTAAGTGGATATAAGAGGCTAAGAGCCACTCCGTCCTACTTAAAAGATTATCACACTTATCTTGTACAAGAAGTGTGTAATTCGGTAGATTTAGATGAGTTGACTGATAACTTGACTTATCAGCAAACAATGAACTCATCGGAAGCAACAGACTGGGAGAAAGCCATGGATGTGAAAATTGAATCCATTGAGAAAAACCAAGTCTGGGAATTGACTAATTTGCCAAAAGGAATGAAAGTTATAGACTATAAATGGGTTCTCAAAAAGAAATACAAGGTTGATAGTACAATCGACAAGTTTAAAGCGAGGTTGGTTGCAAAGCGTTTTTCACAAAAAGAGGGGATAGATTATGTTGAAACATATTCCCTAGTTGCAAAATTTGCATCCATACGAATAATCCTAGCAATATCTGCATACTATAATTTGGATTTACATTAGTTAGATGTAAAGACAACCTTTCTAAATGGTGATTTGAAAGAAATCATATATATGCAGTAGCCCAAACGATTTGTGGTTGAAGGCCAAGAAGATAAAGTATATAGGTTGAAAAAATCCCTATATGGCCCGAAATAGTCACCTCGCCAATGGTATTTGACCTTTCAAAATGTCATTATAGAACTTTGGTTTGTGGCTAACAAACTTGATCACTGTGTTTATGTCTGGAATAGTGGGAGCCACTTTGTCCTCTTATCATTATATGTAGATGATATATTGTTCACTGGAAACGACAATGAGATGATTGTCAAAACCAAGTCATGGTTGAACTCCAAGTTCGAAATGAAGGATATGGGGGAAGCATCCTATATCTTGGGTATAAAGATCTCTCGAGATAGAGAATCTAGACTCTTATGCCTGAGTCAGGAGAGATATATAGACTATATCCTCAAGAAGTTCAAAATGGGCGAATGCAAGTCTGTAGATACACTTGTCACAAAAGGGGTGAAATTGAGTAAGGCTGGTTGTCCCGGTGAAGGAGACGATAAGCCTAATGTTCCTTATGCACAAGTTGTTGGCAGCTTGATGTATGCTATGTTGTGTACAAGGCCAGATATCAGTTTTGTTGTTGGTCTTGTCAGTAGATATCAAAGTAATCCTGGTTAGCAGCATTGGGTAGTTATGAAAAGGATTTTAAGATATCTGAAAGGAACAAAGGACTTAAAACTATGTTTTCAAGCAAATGAATTGAAAGTGGTAGGATACTCATATGCTGACTTTGCTAGGAGCAAAGATGACAGCAAATCAATCTCAGGACAAATATTCTTATTTGGAGGTGGTGCTATTTCTTGGGCATGCAAGAAACAGGGCTATGTAGCATTGCATACACAGGAAGCTGAGTATATTGCTTACTGTATGGCTGCAACAAGTGCTGTCTGGATAAGCCGCTTCATACGAGATTTGAAGCTGGAGATAACAGACGAGTCAATGGTTATCTATTGCGATAACAATACAGCAATTACTCTTATTAAGAGTGGAGCTGATTGCTTGAAAAGCAAGCATATAATGGTAAAATACCACTATGTTCATGATATGGTTATGAGAAAGGAAATATCCATCTCATACATGTCAACGGTAGACATGTTGGCAGACCCCTTAACAAAAGACATAATGAAAGAACTCTTCTCAAAACATGTTGGAAACATGGGTTTGAGATATGTTTGATTTGTTGTATAGGCAAACAACCATACAACAGATATACAATTATTGTATAGTTAAATAACCATACAACGGATGATTTGTTGTATAGGGAAATAACCACACAATAGGTTCTGATTATAATAGTAATAAAGAATCGACATAACTAGGAAAAACTCCTGAAAAGTGGGAGGAAAACTAGTATGTCGATACACTTGACTCGAATGGCCAAGTGGGAGATGTTACAAAATGGTAGCCATTCTCGGCTCGAGTAACTATTGGACTGGCCCTGAGGATTTGGCCAAACCAAGGAACCGACAGTCGTTACCGGATTTTCCGGTAACAACCGTCCGTTAAAGCTCCCAGACGAGGGAAGCCACAGGTGGATAAGCACAAACAAATGGGGGAGCGCCTGCCTATAAAGGCAGGCACATACAGAGACAGTGAGATATAGAAAAATACCAAAAAATTACAGAGAAACAGAAACAATATTCGTCTGTGCAAGCCCTTGTGAGGGAACCTCGTGTCCATCATCTTTATCGATGCACCCTTTTTCATCTCTGCAAAAACAGAGAGCTCCTAGAATCCGACGATCATCAGAAACCTTCACAGCAAGGTAAGTTCTTTGCCGTCAGAAAAAACAAAAGAAAATTCTCCTTTCACATTCTGAATGAAAAGAAACAACATATAATAGTACAACATAGTTTAGCAACCAATGGTTTTTCAAATGTTTGGTTTTGCAAGAACCAACTATTATAAAACTTACGTACCTTGCAAATCATTGATTGGTCATTAAGTTCTGAAGAATAACAAAACCTAGTAACATAAGACTAGAAGGAAGAGCAGGAAAGAATTTGAGAGTCGATTTTAAGGATGGGGGAAATCCCCTTCAACAAGAACCGCAAAACCATGGTTCAACTCATTGGCTCTTAGATAATGAAGGAAATTCACGGTGACGAAGCTTAAGCTTGTCCTCCTCTTCCAAAGGCAAGGACGTCTCGTTCCTTATCCCCTTCATCTTGTCGGCGAAGTTGAATACCCTCTCCATGCTACTCAAGCACCTCTCCACCAGATAATCACCATAGCTACTGCATGGTTTGCATCCCACAAAGTGAGTAACGAAAGGCCAACGATTGTCCCCGATGCCATGATGGTATTTTGCGAGCATCTTCTCATACTTATCAACTAATCCTTCCCAGAAACCATGAAGATAGTAAGAATTTGTAAGAAAATAGTGGTCATTCTCAGCAATCCAGCACAAAAATACCTGAACTGACCATTTAGTCATTGTCTGTGGAAAGGTTGCGAGAAGGAAGGTCATAACAGCCATAACAGGCCAAAACCATGGAGCGGTTATGATGCTTATTCGTAATCGACTGGATAAGGGTTCCACAAAAGGAAAGGTAAGTAAGGAATCTGAGAGATTATGGAGCAGACACTGCTTTATAAATAAAGAGTAGCATAGAGATCAAGAACATCAAACACAAAGTTGAAAAACCTCCCAAGCACTACTCTATAAATAGAGAGCAGCACAGAGATCAAGAACATTGAACACAAAGTTGAAAAACCTCTCAGGCAAATCCTATTGTGAGGAAACCTTGAAAACCATATCTCACATACCTATTCAAAGGAAACAAACGATCTGTTGCTACGTACCTTGAGTGAGGCTTCATCGAGTTGGAACAGAAGATGCCAGAGATCCGATCAAAAAAGCCTTCATTTGGTATCAGGGCCTTGTTTGTCCATGCAAAATAAGGTATGCATTAAATAAAAGAAAGAAGAAGGGAAAAATAGAGGAAGAAAACTCCCTGTTGCAGGTCTCGGCAAAAGAAGACAATAGCCAGCCCAAGTCGAGACAACACTCCCTATTGTAGGTCTCAGTAGAAGGCGGCAATAGCCAATCCAAGTCGAGACAGGGCAGAAGGCGACAATATCCAGCCCAAGTCGAGATATGGCAAAGGCAGCAAGAGCAAGCCCAAGTTGAGACAGGGCAAAGGTGGCAAGACTCAGCCCATGTTGAAATAGGATAGAAGGTGGCAAGAGCCAAGAGAGAAAGGCCAAGAGAAGAAGGTTGGTGGACGGCCATAAAAAGGCCACAGGAAAAATGAACCCTGGCTAGAGGGAGGTCATAAGAAAAACCACTAGCAAAACCCCGACAAGAAGGCTAGAGGGAGGTTGTAGGAAAAACCACCAACAGAACCCCGACCAAAAGGTTAGAGGGCGGCCATAGGAAAAACCATCGGTAGAACCTTGGCCAGAAGGCCAAGAAGCAACAAAGGAGAAGCAGTCGGCCGCCTCACTTTTCCTACTTCTCTCTCTCTCTTGTACTTTTAAATAGTATGGAAAACCACGTTTTTCTAAAATTGGCCCCGGTTTCTAGGAAACCTCCTCGAGAAGTGGACTGAAAAGTCCATTCTATCCTGTTTGGTTTTATAAAATTTCAAAACTACCATTGAATAAAATTACCAAAATATCAAGATATTTTTTGATAAAAAAACGGTTTTACCCTTATTCAGGTGAAAAGTTTGTTTTTCTCTCTAGCAATTTAAGAAAATTACGAAAAACTAGGAGATTGAATTACTTTTCTACCCTTACTGGTTAAATATTTTACAATACTACCACTATATCAAAAGACATATATACCCCTATCTTTTGTAAAAATTATAGATTCAGATTAAGGGGTAAAATTATGCATTTACCCCTGATCAGTGACGAATTTTTAGAAATATCAAACACTTATTTTAATATTTTGTCCTTGGTCTTTTTGAAAAATTACAAAATCAGATAAACAAATAAAATTACCATTTTACTCCTAGTGTTTTGAAAAATTATCGAAGGTAGGAATTTCTTTGGAAAAATTATAAATTTATCCCAACCTGATTTTATATTATAAATGAGTTATTTTCAGCTCATTATTTGGATATTGTGTACCGTGCTAATTAGAGTTACGCTATTTGTGGTTTGTTGCTTAGTGAATATTTTTCTTTTAGACCGTCTATTTGTTAAAATTGTCAAACACATAAAATAAACTCAAGAATATGTGTCAGAATTGGCAAAGACAAAAAAACTAAACTTACGAACATGAAAGAGAAGAATATCGCTCGCTCTAATACTTGAAGGTGTAGAGTATGTCTTAAAGGAAACTCTGTGTCCACCACCACTAGAACAACAAATAAAAATGTATAAAATATTTCTTAAAAATGACACAATAGCAAAAACCATAATGTTGACTTACATGGAGGATGACCTAATTAAGGTTTTTGAGAAATTGAAGACAGCGAAAGAGTTGTTTGACTCGATAACAACTAAATATCATACAACTGTCAAACTACATGTTCAGTTGTTGCTACAAAAATATAACTCTTTCGAAATGAAGGATGGGATAATATAGTAGATCATGTAAATCACATGTTGGTAATGGCAAGAGACCTAGTTGTGACAAAATCAGTCATCCCAAAATCGATGTAGATAACCATCATATTGAATAGTCTTTCCCCGTCATGAAACATGGTCACCACTGCCCTTAGACTAGGGCCCGAAATCAATCTTTCTGAATTGCCCCTGAAACTAGCAATTGAGTAAGAACACATGAGTAAAAACAGAAAAGAAAAATTGCTAGTAGCACAAGTTGAGATAGGGTTTAGCTCGAAACCAACCAAAGAAAAAATAAATCAAACAAAAAGTTTGACAAAAATAACAAAAAGAAAGGTCAATCTTTCAAGAAAATGCAGGAAATTGCTCATCGGGACAAGTGTTTTAGTTGTAGAAAGATGAAACATTATAAGAGGGATTATTGTAATAAGAAGAGTGAAGAAAACAACTTGCAACGCAGACAATCGGAGAAGTAGGACATAATCTGCATGATATTGGAATATCTTTACATGAATCGCCCGTTGACTCATTGGTGGATTGACTCAATTGCAACTAGATATATCTCGAATACCAAGGAATGAGCAATGGATCTAAAAAAGTACAAACTAGAAGAACATCGGGTATACATGAAAAATAATACTTTCTCGGATATTCTGAGTATTAGGTCCTTTAGAACTTTTGTACAAGGCATACTAATTGTATTAAATGATGTATTGATTGTGCCATCTATAAGGCATAATGTGGTTTTAGTCCTTGCCTTAGTAAAGAAAGGTTTTGAGGTTAGGTTTGTTTCTAGCAATGTGAGTGTGAGGAAACATAGGAGAGTATTTTTCTTTGAAAAAATTGATATAGAACATGAACTGTTCAAATTGAGAATAAATGAAAATGAGAGTTCTTCTGCTTATATTGATTTTGCCTTTAATATAGATGTGAATATATGGTATAAATGCCTTGGGCATATAAGTTTATAAAAGTTGAGGAAATTATCCAACTTTAATTTATTGCCAAGATTTGAGGAAAATACTTTGAACAAGTATGAAGCTTGTATAAAAGGAAAAATTATGAGAAAAGTTTTTCCTAAAGAAACAACAAGGGCAACAACCCTGTTGGAGGTCATTCACACTTATTTATGTAGACCCTTCAGAGTAAGTTCATATCGAAGAAAGGCTTATTTTATAACCTGTACCGATGATTACTCGAGATATACGTATATATATCTCCTATCATATAAATCTAAGGTACTTGAAACTTTTAAAGAATATAAGCAGAAAGTTGAAAATCAACAGGGGCATTCAATCAATGTCTTAAAATCAGAAAGATGTTGTGAATATACCTCTGTAGAATTTTTAGAATTTTGTAAAAATTTTGATATTTCAAAGTAAAATATAATGCTCAAGACACCTCAACAAAATGATGTAATTAAAAAATATAATAGGACCTTACTGAACATGACAAGGTCAATGTTAATTGATACCTCTCTACCAAAGATATTTTGAGGAGAAGCAGTAAGTATAGTAGTGTAAATACTCAATAGAGTATTGTATAAGGCTATATTCATTACACCATATGAGATATGGTTTGAAAGAAACCCAACTTAAGTCATCTCAGGAGGTGGAGACCTATTACTCGTGTAAAGATCATTGATAAATTTAGAGATAAGTTAGACAGTAGGTCCTTGACATGTATATTCATTGGATATCCTAAAGGCTCAAAGGGATATCCTAAAGGCTTAAAGGGATATCAATTTTATCATGAGGACCATAGACCGATAGAGAACACAAATGTTGAATTCTTAGAAGATGCTAAGAATGACATCTTGAAAAATAATGATGAGTATGTTGATGATCTGGTAGACCTAGATCAATTATCATTTGAACCCATAAAAGATCTTTCTAAAACAATCGAAACTTTAAGTGGACATAAAAGGCCTAGGATCACACTGTCTTACGTAAAGGATTATCACACTTATCTTGCAGAAGAAGTGTGTAATTTAGTGGATTTAGATGAGTTGACTGATAACTTGACTTATGAGCAATCTATGAACTCATTGAAAGAAACAGTTTCGAAAAAAGTCATGGATGGAGAAATTGAATACATTAAAAAAAATCAAGTCTAGGAACTGACTAATTTGCCAAAAGAAAGGAAAGTTATAAGTTGTAAATGGGTTCTAAAAAAGAAACATAAGGTCAATGGTTCAATTGATAAGTTTAAAGCGAGGTTGGTTGCAAAGGGTTTCTCATAAAAAGAGGGGATAGATTATGTTGAGACATATTTCCTTGTTGCGAAATTTGTAACTATAAAGATAATCCTAGCAATATCTACATATTATGATTTGGACTTACATCAGTTAGATGTAAAAACAACTTTTCTAAATAGAGATTTAGTTGAAATCATATACATGCAACAACCCGAAGGATATATAGTTGAAGGCCAAGAAGATAAAGTATATAGGTTGAGAAAATCCCTATATGACATGAAACAGTCACCTCGCCAATGGTATATGTATGAAACAGTGGGAGCAACTTTGGCATATTATCATTATATATAGATGACATATTGTTGACTGGGAATGACAATGATATGATTATTAAAACCAAGTCATGGTTAAACTCAAGGTTTAAAATGAAGGATATGGGGAAAATATCCTATATCCTGAGCATAAAGATTTCTCGATATAGAGAATATAAACTCTTATGTCTAAGTCAAGAAAGAAATATTGATTATATCCTAAAGAAGTTTAAAATGGGTGAATGAAAGTCTGCTATTACACCCATTACAAAAGGGGTCAAACTGAGTAAGGCTGATTGTCTTGGTGAAGGAGACGATAAGCATAATATTCCTTATGCACAAGTTGTGGATAGCTTGATGTATGCTATATTGTGTACAAGACCTGATATCAGCTTTGTTGTCAGTCTTGTGAGTAGATATCAAAGTAATTCTAGATGACACTATTAGATAGTTGTAAAAGGATTTTAAGATATTTGAAAGGAAAAAAAGACTTAAAACTGTGTTTTCAAACAGATGAACTAAAAGTGGTAGGATACTCATATGCTGACTTTGCTAGGAGCAAAGATAACAATAAATCAACCTCGAGACAAATATTCTTATTTTGAGATGGTGTTGTTTCTTGGGCATGTAAGAAATAGGGTTATGTAGCATTGCATACACAGGAAGCTAAGTATGTGGCTTGTTGTATGGCTACAATGAGTGTCGTCTAGATAAGCCACTTCATACGAGATTTGAAGTTGGAGATAGTCGACGACCCAATTATCATTTACTGTGACAACAACACAATAATTTCTCTTATTAAGAGTTGAGCTAATAACTTTAAAAGCAAGTATATAATGGTTAAATACCACTATGTTCATGATATGGTTGTGAGAAAGAAAATATTCATCTCATACATGCCAACTCATGATATGTTGGCAGACCCCTTGACTAAAGGCATAATAGAAGATCTTTTCTCAAAACATATTACAAACATAGGTTTGAGATATGTTTGATTATTGTGTAGATAAAAAATCTCACAACAGATGGTGATTACAATAGCAATCATGAAAAGACATTACTAGGAAAACCCCGCAAAAGTAGGAGGAAAACCAGTATGTTAGTTCACTTGGCTTGAATAGCTAAGTGAGAGATGTAAGAAAATAGTGGTCATTCTCAGCAATCCCAGTACAGAAATAGTTTTGGTGGTTATCTGTAACCAACCGGATAAGGACTCCCGAAAAGGAAAGCCTAGTAGAGAATTTGAGAGGTTATGGAGAAAGCGCTTCTCTATAAATAGAGAGCAGTGCACAGATCAAGAACATTGAACACAAAGTTGAAAAAACTCTCATGCAAATCCTACTATGAGGAAACCTTAAAACCATATCTCACATATCTATTCATACAAAGCATACTATCCGCTGCTGCATACCCCAAGCGAGGCTTCATCGAGCTAAAACAGAGGACGCCGGATATCCGACCGGAAAAACCTTGAGAATTCTCTATGAACACTTTGTCCATCCATTGATCTTTGTAAGTAAGAAGAAGATAGATTAAAGCAGATTGATCGTCCGCCTCAAACGCGGGCCTGCCCTTTAGATTAGCGGTGAGGATTCTTCCTGCTTCCTCGCGAATCGGACCCTTCGGACCCATGGGCGCCCAGGCGTCGAGAAGATCGAGTGACCATTGACAATTCCTGAAGAGGAAGCTCACGGTGTTGGGCGCGATCCAAGATTTTTGATAGAAGAGGAGATCTTGATACCCATGAATGACTAAGTTGTAATCCTTGTACTTGTCTAGCGGGATTTCGAACACCATGTCGGTGAAGAGCGCGTCACTGTCCATCCACCAGATCCATTCAATCTCTGGATGAGAAAGCATCAGCCTTCGAATTAACGGAAGCTTCGCCCAATAGTCCGCAAGCTTCTTGTCGAGATGTGCCATGTTGTAGACAATCTCGATTCGGTGCAGGCGGCAATAGTGGATTTTGTTCTTGATGGCCTTCAGGAGATAGTGATCTCCGATGGGATTATCTCAAGGATTCGGCTGGGGTCCAGTGACGAGAAGGATCCGGGGTTTCCTGGCAATGTCACTGGGAAATTCAGGGTTCTGTTCGAGCCAGAGTCTCCTTTGTTTGATCAATGTTCCTCTTGTAAAGCTGAGATTTAAGGCCTAAAACACATACTAGGGACGATTTCATGCTCGATTTAATCTGCTTGATCATGGTCAATGGCTGATTTCGTTTGCTCTTGAACGTGTTTCATGGATATACAAACCAATGAAAATCCAATGCAGCTCTTGTCAAACTATATGAGACCGACACAAGGCATGTCTATATCTTCTTTTCTTTTTCTTTCAAGATTTCTTTACAAGAACGTCACTCTCTTGTTTTCTCGTCCAAATTTGTACTGAATTGTGTATTTTATTCAGTAAAATGTATTGTTAGTTTGGTTCGATTTTTTACTGAATAATGTGTTTTACTAAGTAAATCTCATTGTTAGTCACTCTCGTGCTCTCTTTATTGAATTATTGGTTTTTTCCTCAATTTCTCAATTTTAGAAATATTGCCATGTTTATGATTTCCTTAAGTTCAAATGCTCAACAAGATGGAAGTGGCGATAACAGAGCAAAGGAAAACAATGAACATAACAATCCTCTTTGGAAGTATGTAATTAAGGCATTTGACATGCAACTAGATCTCAATTAGATAGTGAAATTGTTAGAATGTTCTATATTAGTGGTTTGTCATTTAATCTTGCAAGAAATTATTATTTGAGCTCATAAACTTTTGCTACTAATCATAATTTGAGTAGTTATGTGCTTTTAGGATCCAATAGATTAAGAACCACATTACTTCAACTAGAGAAGGCTAATGTGGAAAGGTTGTGTAATCCATTAAAGGTACTTGGCCAAAGAGAGGGGTAACTATTGTTGGCCATGTATGGAGTGACTGAGAAAGCAGGCCTTTGATGACATGAAAGATAAAGGCCAAGTACCCTTTAATACGGTAGCTTTTGGTAATGGTCCTATATTTGCCAAATCTGTCAATGTTATGATGACATGAAAGATAAACATTTTATTGCCAAATTTGATGAATGAAGTGATTGCCAAATTTTATTGCTAAGGGTGTTAGAGATATAATTGGAGGTATTTATCCAACATCTACTGGACTCTGTATTTTGCACACTCTTAACCTTAGCTTAGAAAGCACATGCAATACAAGGAATGTCGAGTCCAATCAAGAAATTTATGATGTGTTATTGGACCATAGAGGTTCATGGTGATGCTTTATTTGTTAAGAATTTTATTGTTAATCATTTCACGAGATTGCTATTTTTAATAGATTTTCTTCTTTTATGTTATTTTTCATTGCTCACACTCGTTTTGCTTTTATTTTTATGTCCAAAATAATTAAGCTTAATACTCTTAATGATGATTTTGATTTTGATTAACTATATATTAATGCATATACAGAGTTTTACAATGTTGAGAGAGAATAAACCTTTACTGATGTCAGGCCATGCAGTTAAATTGATATTGTACACGAGAATGGGTTGCATGAATAGGAGGGAGCTTTGTTGAATGACATAATAGATTATGTCTTAGTGATCACTTTTATCAAATGTTAGCAACCATGTACTAATAGCTTCTATATGTTAGAGGTGAGATGATTATCATCCTTGATGATGTTATGATATTTTTGGTCTTTCGATGGATATAGAGTTTCTTGCCTTCGAGTTAGAGATGATGACATAAAGTAAAAAAAACATTTTACTTGATTGTTTGGAAATAACTGTTAAGGGGATAATGCATGAGATTATGTTTGTAGTCATTAAGTTTAATATTAGATTAAGGAATTGGTACCATGAAAGAGGATTATGTTGTTCTTGTTATATCAAATCGGGTGCATCATATATCGAGGCAAGTCCAAAGACAGGGTGTCATTTATGATCTTGGAGTTATTGGCTCATGATGTGTGGAGGTTTGATAGGTATACCTGAAGTGATGGAATATTAGCTTATGAGGATTATAATATGCACACCTCTTTTACTATCTACACACTCCTTTTTTTAACAAATACCAAAATTACTCCATATAAATACTCTCTTGTCTCACACCAAATTCCAACATTTCTTTCTCTTCTCTCACCTATTTCAAGCAAAGGTTATATAATCTTATCTCTTTGCTCTAGAGACGGATGTTTCATTTAGCATTGTTACCTTCTTCACAACTCAATGCATATTCTTATGAATCTCGTTAAAGAAAAAAGGAAAAAAGGAAAAAAAAGAAAAAGAAAAAACAAGAAAAATGAAACCAAAAACAATAAAAAAAAACAAGAACAAGAACAAGAAGAATTAAGAAATTAGGTATTGTCTTAATGGATGATGAATGAGCATCATATCAAGAAGTTGATAAAGGAAAGGGCAATTTATAGGTCCGAAAGAAAGATGTGACATAAAGTTTTTTCATCTTATAATTTGGTGCATTCAATATTTGTTGCTCAATAGGAAAAAAGATGTCACTTTTGCTTTTTGTATTTATATCTTTTTAAAGGTCTTAGAGTGATGCTTGACTCAATAAGGATTCTACTAGAAGATCTCCATATAGAAATATTTAAATTTATACTCAATGAATAAAAATGTTTTTAACGTTATTCCTGGATATGATGTTTATGATAAGTTTTGGAAGAATTTGTTCAATTTTTGTTGATGGAAGGGCCTTTTGATGATGTAGAATTGAAGTTTAAGAAGTCTATGTTCGGTTTTGGTTTCTTTGAACGGTAATCGAACCGGCTCGAGAATAGTTTCGGTTTAAATCCAAAACTGTTTGAAATAAAAATGTAAACTTTAAATTAATAATAATAATAATAATAATAAAAGACAGTGTCATGATCAACATTTATGTGATTGTCATGCCACCTCCCATCCTTCTCGAGACTATCATCTTGAGAAGAGGTAGCTGTCACTTCTCATCAGCCACCCCCCTCCCTACAGCCAGACAAAGGAGAGCGGCAACCTCAGGATAGCCAACTTCAGGGACGGGGTTGGCAACCGACTCTCACATGATGGCAACTTCGTGAAGAGGGGTCCGTTCCAAATGGTCGATTTCTTATATGCTCTTGTGTTGGTGTTTTTTTTTAAATGACAAATCGTAACCGAGAGGGATGGCTTTCAATTCCTGTTCCGAGTTCATTTCAAACGATTTTGGTTTCAGCTGGTTTTAAAGCCAATCCAGTTCCGATTTAAACCGGATGCTAAAACTTAATAGGCAAGCTTTGGTTTACTAAAACCTCTAATTAAAGCATTGGCTTTTAAGATGAGAGACCTTCATCTTTATGTTGGGAACACTTTTTTTTTATTCATTCTTTTAATAAGAATAAGTTTAATTCAAGGCATGCAGAGAATTTGTTCTGCCATAGAATACCTCATAATATAAAGAAGAAAATATTAAAGTGTGAGATGTTGGTGAAGATGACTTTAGAACAATAAAAGATATGAAAATTCTGAAGTGTGCTGAATTTTTCTTAATGAGTTCGACTTGGGATTTTTTTATCAAAAATGTCAACAAAAACATTGAAAATGATGATGAAGTTGTTAAATTGCAGTGTCATTAGACTTTTACTTTTTTCATGGTTACGTACGACATTTTGGTAGTTGTTTGTTTGTTTGTTTAAGTTTATTGGTTAGTTAGTTGTTTTGAGATACTAAAACTAGATGCATTTTTTTATATTTATCAATTTAATATAATTATATATTAAGTTCATTATTGAAATATGTAAAATACTTTTGTTGTCATTGGTTATCGTTTTTTCTGTTGGCTAAGTTTTGAATATGTATCTTGTCACATTTCCATTTCTGTTTTCAAACAGTATAGATCTATTGGATTCATTTGAAGACGAGAGATTCAACACCCTTTTATTTTCTTTTTTCACCATTTAATAGAACCTCAATGAATCTCGTCTTAAATGAGCCTCAAGAATCTAGTTGTGTGTGTGTAAATTTTTGGTTCTCTACAAACACAAATATATTTTAGAAATATAGAATAAATAAAAAATTAAGTCTCTATGAAGTGTTGTGGGCCACTCCTTATATATTTTGGGCTCGTCTTAATTCTTTTTACCAGAAATCTTAGTCTTCCGCATTAACAATTTGTTTGGTTAATTTAAACTTAAAATTTCTGCGAACTTAGGAAAACATGAGCTTGAAGGGAAAAGTCTGGTTATTGTCTTAAAATTTCTATGACCCAGCCAAGTTGTGGATTTGAGTAAGGGTGAAGTAAGGCTTTTGACTAGGTTTAAGCTACGCTGTTTTGGTCCCGGGGGGGTGTTGACAGTGGACTGGTCAAGGTAGACAACTAGGGTCAAGTCGAGGGCCGATTTAGTTTGGTGATGGATTGGGCTTGGTTGGATTCAGTTCGGATAAGCTATGAACCAAGGTCGGGTAATAGGTTATTAAATGGGCTTCTAAGGGGTGATAATGGGTAGCAAGCAGAACGTTAATGCATTGTTTGCAAAATTGATATTGAATGCCAGCAAAACAAATGTGGTAACACAGTAAAACGGAGCTAGACCAAACTCCTAATATGCGGTAAATACTTCTAAACGGATATGTATAACTACAATTAATATGTAACAAGTATGACGCAAAATTTCTGCAATAGGTAAGTTTGATATGTAACGTGCAGTTTGCCACTATGGATGCCAAATAATGCTGTAAAGTGTGGAAGGAATGTGGGTAACCAGTGATAATATGCGAACCATGATGGATTAAAGCAAGGGACCAATTCCTAGCATGCAGGGATTAATTGATGATGTAAAAATAGAGAATATTACACTATGCTAGATGACTAGAAAAAAAATAAGGATGTTAAGGTAGAAGTAAAAAAACTAAATATGAAATTAATGTGAATGTGTATAAAAGATACTAAAATCGAATTACTAATATGTCTCAAATTGAACTAATATGTAATGACTAGTATTAGATGCATGAAGTAGGGATATGCAACGGTGCAAATGGATGACTATTTAGGGGCCGATGCTAATTGATATGGAACAGGTATGCAATAGATGATTGAAACTTGCCTAATAAAAATAACTAATATGCCTATGATGAAAACTAATAAACACTAAATTAAGAAACTAATGTGATTAATATGAAAAGCTAATGGAAACTAAGATGTATGTGAATGCTGAACAATTAATTAGAAATAATTATTATGTATGTAAGCTAATAGTTTAGTGCAATATATATGTATGTTGAACGACTGATGTAAGAGTTAATATGGAACATCATCTAATTAATATGACTATAATGCAGAACTAATGGAAGATTAAATAGGAAACTAAGGAAAAATAAATGATGGATGTGATTCTAAAAATGATGAACTAAGATAAAATAGAAGAAGACAATAACCATAAGCTAATAAGATCTTGCACACCATCGAAGAAATTGAAGTCGCCTATCCCCCTCCTGGCCGAGCTCACGAAAACAAGAGGAGAGAGAAAAAGATCTTGAATTAGAATTGTTGGAATTCTTCGGGGATTTTTAGGGATGATTTATAAGGAAGGCTTGAGCTTTTTTACAGCTCAAAGTGATAAACTCAATTGATTTATAAAAGATTCATAAAAATCAAATCTACGAGATTTTCAACTGATTTTATCTTTATCTTATGATTTTTCCAGCAAAAAGCGATCTTTTTGCAGGTCCCACTTCAATTTCCAGCTGGGTCAACTCCATATTTTGAACAAGGGCTAAACCAGGTTCGCATTTGATTGACCCTAGGCTGGATGAACCTTGGCTTGAGTCGACTTTGCATTTGGTATAGACTTGGTTCTGTTCCCCCATACACAAGTTAGAGAGGTCGTCCGCCATTTGAATTAATTCTTTGGTTAATTGGATCTCATCTAGGCTTTGTTTAGGTGGGACATTTTATTGGGTCGACTTAATTGAGATCAAGTGGGTTATATAAGGTCAAAGATTTAAATGGGATTAGGTCAAGTCAAAGTCAAACGGGTCGAACTAAGCTAGGGCCAAACTAGGCTAGGGTTGACCTGAGCTAAGTGAGGTCAAATGGGTCGAACTAAGCTAGGTGAGCTCATCGATATTTCAAATGCATTTAATTTACATACTTTTCTATTTTAAGTATATAATTTTTATAAATATGTAAAACCTCTGGATATATATACATATAGGAACTATTTGTTGGGACCATGTCTTCCCACAATCAGCCGACTAAAAGGAAGTTTCTAATGTATGGGTGGCTGATGAAAGTCTTTGGGCCCCACATTTTTACAAATTGTGGCGGTTTCAACTAGTCAACACAAGCACCCAACATAGGACGGCCCTTTCCAGATGAATTTACCTTACTAAAAATCTACATACATTATATATATTCTCTACACATAATATATTTTAAATTTAAGTCAAGTCAAATTTACATGTATATCAAATACGAACCAACGTTCCATAGCATCTTTATTTCCAAAACATAACGATTCATGCATATATGAAATTAACAAACATTCGTATATGTGAATATACGAAAATTATTTTATGTTTACATATATATACACATATGTATATATGGAACCCTACATATAGATAAAAGCTCATCTAGATTCAGCTCTATGGATTTAGACACTAAAGGTTTTTAATGAGTCGGGTTTTAAGGAAATGAAATTGGGTTTCATGGGGGACTAAACCTAGGCTCGATGCTTAAAATTCAAATGTACCTGAAAAGGGGTCGGACTCAAGCCTTGGACAGCCAGCCTGGGCTAGTAGTGGATGGCTCATAGTGGGCCCATGCTAATATCATATAGCTACTACCAAATCTCTAAGTTTGTTCTTGTCTCTTCTCTTTGAAATATTTGTATCCGTGTTAATTGAATGAATGGACAAACTAGGCCTGAATTTGTTCCATAAGTATTTGCTCCTCATTTGGCTTTCTTTGCGATGGATCTGGATCTTTATTCTGTTGTTGTATTGGACCGAACTGCAATTGGATCCTGAATTGTGGGCTTTCCCCTTTTCAAAACAATCAACTTGATTCTTATGTGTGTCAATCCTTGCATAAATTAAGACTCAAGCTATCACTTCATGCTTTAATGTGCACTCATCAAACGTAGATGCGTAGAGTGTGTGCCACCAAGAGTGAGTATCGTCTCTCGTCAAGGGAGCTCAACCGCGAGAGAGAGAAGAAGCGCGTAGGTCCTCCACAGCATAAGGTCTCTCGCTGCAGAATTCTGAGTGGCTGAGTGGAATCGGGTACATTCCACTGTATCACCGGGTTTCTTGAAGAAGATCGGCCTCATCATAGGCCAGCCGAAAAGAAGGCGGTAACAGACTCAGTCATGTTCGTCATTAGGGGTTGAGTCGATCTTGACCAGTTGAGGCCTGGTGGGCTGAGTCAAGTCCCCCACGGCCCTGAGCTAGGTTCTGAATCTAGTAGGTCTTGTCTTGCCCAACATGTTAAGTCAGTGTCCTGCTTCAACCTATATCGTGCCAAAGTCAACCGTGTTGATATGTGCAGAATGGATCAGTTCCGAGATGGATTAGGTCTAGATACAAAATGAATAGTAATGGTTCTGGATTGACAACTTGGATCCAATACGAACATTTTAGGCCCCAAATTCAGTTTTTAAGCCATATGGGAGCTATATGGACTCCTTTTTTGGTGCAGATTAAACAATTGGGTTTCTGGATTGACAACTTGGATCCAATAGGATCATTTTAGGCCCCAAATTCAGTTTTTAAGCCATATGGGAGCTATATGGACTCCTTTTTTGGTGCAGATTAAACAATTGGGTTCCTGACTAAGTGGGCTACATTAATATATCACTTTTATATTTTATAATTACTAAATCAAGGCCATTTGGGGGCAAAGATATTGGATCCTAGAATAAGATAGATGAGTACGTGCATGTAAAATATTTAAATTAAAACTGCACAAATCTTCTAATGATGGTTTTGATGCAAGATGATAACTTATTGAATCTAAAAAATACGATTGACTTGATTGCGGTGAATATTTAAGCCATATTATATATTGTTATGTGTAGGATCTCTAAAGATTTGGTTGAGAAATGAAACCCTTGGATATTCAACAAATAGAGTAAAGGGTGGAATTCTATGCATCCAAGCCATGTAGTTAATCATGTATTCAAGGGTCGTTGGTGAATGTTTAATGACTTGTGTAACCTTTGTGTGTGGTTATGCGTGTGTATGCGAATTTTCTTTAAATGCTTGTCAAACATGCATCATATTGTCAATATATAGGGTAGATTATTCATACATGGGGAAGTCTGCTTTCCTACACCTAGAACAGCCGTTGGTATGCTCAACCCATTATTTTTATTATGTTACAGCTAAGCCAAAGGTGAGTTACTTAAGGAAGCATGTAGAAGAGTAACAACTGATTTTATAGCTTAATTGATTGTAGGAGTCTATTTAACATAGTTGATATACTTTTCTTTATTTTTATTTATTTACAATCAAGGTTTCTTTGCAGGAATTCATATATAAATTGGTTCCTACGAATATTATTCATTAGAAATTTTCTTTTATTTCTCATCCAAACAATCTTCTTTTGCATTTCCATTTCTTCATATTCAGGTATTCTATCTTAAAGATGTAATAGTCATCATTAACCTAATGTTGATTGATTAATTGCAAGAAACAAAAATTTCTTGATTAAGCATGACGATATGATTATCTAGCTCTTTTGTAATAGGAAGTTAAGAACTCGATACATCTACTTTTATGACTTACATGTATGTAATAGCAAATTGGAGAATTATTAAAATACAATAGTACTCAATTTAGCTAACGTTAATTAATGGCATACTATTCCTTTCACTAGGTATTGCTTGCTTTTAATTCAAATGCTTCACGCTTCCAAAATATGAGAAATGTCTCTTGCACTTCTATTGGGTTCCTTTGGCCCTACATACACTTTGGTCGATTCTTGTAATAGAGAAAAAGAAGTTTTGCAAACAGTTCCGTCTACTTTACATGCAATTTTAAAGATAGATGATTTGATGTTCTTTATCAATGTTGCTAATGAAAATAGGTTCAAAAAGTTATAAGCAATTTACATATTTCACCCTAAGGGAGAGCGTTGAACGGATTCGTTTATCAGTCCTATATCCAGATAAAAAATGTTTATCTCATAAATTACGCCATTATCAGATTATGAATATATATACCTGTTGGGGGTTCGCAACCCCAATCAGTGAGAAAAAAGCACGTTCCTCTCTCCACCTGCACGCTCTCTCTTCTTCATTCACGAAAAGAAAAGAAACTTGTAGATCTGCAATGCCTTTGTGTAATTAATTGCGTTCAGCTCAGCCCGGGATTATGAAGTTGCGAATGCATCGTTCTCATTCTTGCAGAAGGTCAGTATTGACAGCCATTCTTTCTATTCTCTATGAAGCATTTTATTGGTTTAAACCAGTCATCGTCACTGCAAAATTAGGAGTGGATCACCACTCTATATTAGAATGCTCATGACCCTCTTTTATATTTTGTGTCGTTCAAGCCCTTACTCGTGCTAATATGAACCTAATATTGAAACAGAGCACAAAAAACGGGAGATACTTTTGACTGTTTACTATAAGATCTTGATTGAAGAGTAATCTTGCATGGTCCACGACAAGTTTGGGACTCAATCACCATATTCTGTAGTTCCATCAAGTAATACTTCTTGATAACCACAAGAGTAAGAAAGTAAATAAATACAACAAAAAGGGGAAAATGAGAATTACAAAGCCTCTATAATAGATATCAGTTCCTTTACAATTTTTACCTGTTTACAACACAAAATGGGCCCAGTATATTGGCACAACAGCTAGAGATTTCTCAGATGGGATCGCACTACAATGTGATGTAAAGAGCAAGGTTCACGTAAACTGGCTCAAAAATAAGGCAGGCAATCATGCTGACCATGAGAACATTGAGAAGAAGGATAACGTTCGAATCATAAACAACACGAGCTTCATTGGTGTTACCGATCGTCACATTGCATCTTAAGCCTATTTTATCATCTTTGCACTCATTTGAAAATAGACCTGGTGGGTAACTCCCTACTATGTTTATGTAGTTGAACATGACGGTTGCACAATCGGTTGTTGCGTCATTGAGCTTGTCGGCATAAGGGCAAGCAAATTCCTTAAAAGCTTGCAACAAGGCCCCGGTAGATACTGTGGTCCTTTGCATTGGCTTGTGAGGATGCTGTAATTCTTGGTTTGGAAGTCCTCAGTGCACTCTGTAGACAAGGAGTAGCAAAGAATTCAAGGACAAATTTAAAGAAAATAAAGTATGCGCATATAGAAACTACGTATTTGTATACCATAATAGCACCTCTGTCAGTAACTGAAGCGTTGTCATTCAACAATTTCACACCAAAAGGAAAACATTGATAACTATATAACATGAGTGTATGCAAGACAGTCTCGAGACTGATTCTTGGCCAAGTTCAAGCAAAAGATCACGATGACTTTCAGCAAAATCACCAAATATGGAAGTTATTTCTTTTATCTTAAAACGTTTGCAAATAATGATGAACGGAAGGCACATGACAATGACCATAAAATGGTTAATAATGTTATCCTGATAAAAGAAAATTAGATTGTTGGAGCTATCATTTGACCTTTCAAACTGACAAGATCGAAGGAAAACCAATGGCACACCATTTGAAGACCTTTTAGGAACCCAGTGGTGGATCTACATTCAGCTGAATTTCACCCCACTCAAATTTTTTATAATGAACAAAAGAAAAGGTATAACCAAGGTTATATCCAATGGCTATAATATATAGGTTACCCACCCTAACTTATTTCGTGGACTATACACGCCATCCTTACAAAAACAAAAAGGGATTCTAGATTCGCCAATGTAGGAACCCATATTTAGGAAACAGAATACTCATTGCAAGCATGCAAAACGATTGCCAATCGCCTCATTGATGATTTTGTTCCTTTTCAATCATGCAACAAATAATTTTGTTCCCCTGGTTCCGCTTGATAACATCGTTGCAAAATTTTAAATCAATAATCATGACGAATTAGGAAACCCAAGCCTGATAGATACCAATGATAATCAACGGGTGCTAGTAACCCACATCTCTTTCCATAACTAGGCATTCAAACATAAGCTATTACATGGCTTTTGAATGTTATAGAAAGGTTCCATTGCAGAAAATAATTTGCAAGAACAAATGAAAGAACTATGACCCGGAAAGTGAACACCGAGGCCTTCATAATAAACTTAGCATAAAATAAAATGATAGAAATCATGATTCATCAGAGCAGCAGCCAGCAAACAAATACCAATAGCTACATCTTTGCAGGAGAAATCTTAAACCATATTGGCTATCCTCAACAAAAATCTTGGAAATCAAAGTATGTGAGAAAACAAAAAACTTGAAAAAGGAAACTCACTGCTTTGTGCCTGGAGTAGTCCTCTGCCAATAGAATGGTGCTCCTTAAAGATGTGATCTACAATCATAATTAATCAAAACTTGGAAATCACTAAACGATGTCAATTATCTAAATGTCTCATGAATTTTTAAAGGAATCACTTTATGAAAAATAATACATCATGCAAATCATTAAGCTGAACAAGTACCAACGAAAACAGACAAATCAATAACCACATAAAAGACAGAATCTTTGGAAACAATAAATTAACTATTAAAGAAACCACAAGAGGAAAAATTGAGCAATTTCTACATCATTTTTACTGCATCAAATACAAATACGCTATATATGGTTTAGAAACTCTAAGTCTCAACTGCAGTAAGCGAGGAGTCCCTGTATGGTTAACTGAGTTTATATATGTCATAATCCTTAAATAGATGGACATAAGAAAAATAACGGAGAGCAGAAGATTGTCGACCAACTCAATAGTTTTCATTTCAGCAAATGGGTACAAGGAAAATTTCAGAATCCTTGATCCAATATGACACAAGCGTGTAGGCAACCCTAGTTGGTGCGGAGAAAAGATTGGTTTTGGTTCTTCATATTAAGGAAGTACATTAGTAAGTGGAACAAAAGGCACGAAGGGAATCGAAGTTTAAGATCATCACAAACTCAAAACGAGCTTCCTTGTTAGCACATTGTCTCTTTCTCAAGGTGTAAAAAGCTAAAGAGAGATGATGTCCCAGAGTTTCCATCACCGAAATTAAGGAGGAACAACATTTCTGGAGGGGGATCATGTACACTGTAAACTCGAATCTTGCCAAAAGTTACGTGACTGATTAAGATAGACCCGACTCATCCCCCTACATCGGCTGCGGGTTGTGAGATTAGGCAGGGTATCAAACTTATGTCGTGAAACATGGTTGCACCTAATGCAGGACTCACTTTCCACTACAGGGGTGTGACAAAACGAAGAGGGTTCAAAGAAGCAAAACTCGGCTCGGTGACTTGCCTTTGTAGGTTATTAGTGATGGCCGCTTTCGGCCCTTAATAATCACATCTATGAAATACAGAAAAAGGGCATTTTCTTCATACTTCATAAGACGCTTCATTTATTAAAGATAAAATTTTTAAACGAAAAATCAGTTTTGTTTTTTTTATAAAATTACGAAAATCTCTCACAGAGTGAAAAACCCAGGAATGAATAAGCTTGGTGTATATATATATATATATATATATATATATATATATATATATATATATATATATATATATATGGATAGATACAATAAGAAAAAAGTTACATACATATACAAAAATAAATTTCCTTGTGAAAAACCATCAACGGAAACCGTACGCCCATCATCCCATTCCTCCTTCATTCGTACTCTTCTTCCTCCCTTTCTCTATTCTCTACTCTTGTCATAGAGGACTTCTCCGGGTCTTTGCTACAACCGCTTATAGTTCAATCAAGCTTCTACTGCAACCCGACATGTGAACGGCATCAAAGCACCAACATTGGTATCAAAGTGGATCAACTCTCAGCTGCATCATTTAAGGTACAAAGGTTGCTCTCTTCAAAACAACAATAGGTAGTTAGAAGATGATTTTGACAAAACCATGAATCAAAACCACAATTTTGAAAAACAAGGGATGATGAAACCGTCAGAAATTGTGAGTGGTTTCTGGTAAACTACCATAGGCAGCGGACTAAAAAGTTCGTTCTACCCTTTCCAAATACTGAAAATAACACTCTTCCATGATGCAAAATTACGATTATATCTAGATATTTTAGTGTTAAATGTCTATAGTAACCCTATGCATTGGATTTTACAATATTGTCCTTTGACAATTAATTTAAAGTATGTTATACAAGTCTTGTGAATTTATGGTTTTATCCTTGTATATTATGTGAAATTTGAAAATCCGGTATACTTAGTGTTTTACAGTTTAGTCCCTAACTATTTGTTAAATTCATTGATTTGCCATCTTATGAAAGTACTCTTTGGCCCTTATACAATCTATAGAATTAAGAGAATGCCACTTATGTTTCTGTCCTTGTCTGTTTATTCAAATTACTGAATAACCAAGAATAGTAATTTTACTATTTCGTCCCTCACTTTTGTTTAAATTACCAAAAATAGTAATTTTACAACCTATTTTCTGTAAAATGATTTACAAAAGTAGACAAAAAGATTATTTTATAGTTCTATCCTCAAACTTATTTTGAAATTACTCAATTTGTCTGATTTTCATATATTTTCCTTATGGTACCTGTATATTATCTGAAATTGATGTTAGGTGTTTGGAAATATTTATAGTTCGGTACCTGAATATTTTGGATATTGTAATTTAGTGCCTAGGTATATTTGATTATCTATTTATTAGAAAATGTCATATCGTTTATTATCTTTTCTAGAATTTATGTTTTTGAACAAGAAAAGATTGAAAAAATGAATGGTTTAATTTTTAAATGTGAAAAAGAAGAATCCCATTAGCCTTAACTTTATAGGGTGTTGAATATGTACTTTGGAAAACTAGCTTGCCTCCTACGCCTAATGCAACTGATAAAAAAAAAGAAAAATATAAGACATTTATAAAAGATGATATTATAGTCACGACTATCATGTTAACATACATGAAGGATCACTTGATTAGGGTCTTTGAGGAATTCAAGACTGCTAAAAAGCTTTTGACTCTTTAACAATTAAATACGATACTACAACCAAACTTCACATTAAACTACTCCTTCAAAGTATAATTCTTATAAAATGAAAGAAGAAAAAAATATAGTTAAACATGTTAACCAATTGTTGGTAATGACTAGAAATTTAGCAGTAACAAAATCAGTCATTCCTAAACCTAGATATCAACGATCCTAAATAGTTTCCCCCCCTTTCTAGAATATGGTAAACATGACCCTTACACTTTGGTATGATTTTTTTCTTCCTGAACTCTCATTAAAACTAGCAATCAAAGAACATATGAACAAAAATAAAAGAGAAAAATTGCTAGTTGCTCAAGATGATTTTGGATCGTGCTTTAGAAACAACCAGAAAAATAAAAAATCAAATAAAAGTTTGATAAAAATAACAAAAAAAAGCAGTCAAATTTTCAAGAAATCACAGAAAATCGCTTCTCGTATCAAGTGCTCTAATTATGATAAAATGAGACACTACAAATGGATTGGTGCAACAAAAAAACAATGGTGAAAATGCCCACTGTCATAGTACAACAAAGAAATAAGACATAATACATATCATTTCTAAGTGCCTCTATATAGACCCCCTTGTGACTAATTGGTGGATCGACTTTGGAGAGACCCAACATATCTTAAAAAACAAAGAAGTGATGGATCTCAAGGAATACAAACCTGGGGAGCATCCGGTTTACATGAAAAACAATACTTTTCGATGTTTTTGGGGTTGGGTCCTTTAAGATTTTCTACAAGGAACACCCGTTGTACTTATTGATGTATTGATTGTATTCAATATTAAGTGCAATCTTGTGTAGATCCCTATATTAATTAAAAAAGGATTTGAAGTGAGGTTTGTCCATAGTAAGGTTATAGTGGGGAACATGGTTGGATAGCTTTTTCAGGTTCATTTGATTTTGACCATGGTTGGATAGCTTTTTCAGGTTCATTTGATTTTGACCATGGTTTGTTCAAGTTGATCTTAAGTGAAAATGAAAGTTCTTCTTCTGCTTATATTGATTGTGCCTTTAATATTGATGTGAATGTGTGACATAAATACTTAGGGCATATAAGTTTAAATAAGTTGAGAAAATTTGTCAACTTTGACTTATTTTCTATTTTTTAGGAAGACATTTTTAATAAGTGTGAAGTGTGTATATAAGAGAAAATGAGTCAAAAATTATTTTTCAAAGAAATAATTAGGACAACAATATTATTAGAAATCATTCACAGCGATTTATGTGCACCCTTTAGGGTGAGATCACATCATGGTAAGGTTTATTTCATAATCTTTATCGATAATTATTTAAGATATATATATATATATATATCTTAATACATACATTTGAAGCACTTCAAATATTTAAAGAATATAAGAAGGAAGTTGAAAATCAATTAGGATAAACAATCAAAGTCTTAAGGTCTGATCGAGGTGATGAATACACCTCTACAAAATTCTTAGAATACTGTAAAGACTTTGGTATTTCAAAACAAATACCTTACACGAAACACTTCAACAAAATGGTGTAGCAGAAAGATTTAATAGAACCCTATTCAAGATGACTAGGTCTATGTTAATATATGCTTCTCTTTCTAGGTATTTTAGAGAGAAGTAGTGACTATAGCCGTTTACATACTAAATAGAATTTCATGTAGGGTTGTATTATGTACATGAGATGTAGTTTTGCAGAAAATCAGACCTGAGTCATCTTAGGAGATGAGGATCTATTGCTCATATAAAGATCATTAATCACTCTAGAGCAAAGCTAGATAATAGGTTATTGAGGTATATTTTTATTGGACCCTAAAGGTTCCAAAGAATATAGATTTTATCACAATGACCATGGTTTAATAGAGAGTAAAGATCTTGAATTATTTGAGGATACTAAGAATGACATCCTTCAAAACGATGATGAGTGCATTAATGTTCTAGTGGATCTAGATCTATTATATTTAAACTCATAAATTCTGATCCAAATGACCTTCTTGATCAAACTAAAAAAGTGGATATAAAAGACATAAAGTTATACCATACTACTTAAAGGATTATCACAGTTACCATATCGAGGAAGTATGTAATTCAATGGATTTAGATGCGTTTGACTGATAACATATTGTATCAGCAGACTATTAACTCATCTAAACCAACAGATTGGAAAAAAACAATAGATAAGAAAATTGAATCCATTAGATCAATGAAACAATATTCTCTTGTTGTGAAATTTGCATCTATTAAAAATATTCTAGCTATTTCTATATATGATTTGGATTTATATTAGCTAGATATAAAAGCTACTTTTCTAAATAATGATTTAGATGAAATCAACTATATGTAACAACCACAAGGGTATATTGTTAAAAACTAAGAAGATAAAGTATATATGTTAAAAAAATCCCTATATGGCTTTAAATTTTCACCTCGTCAATGGTATTTGACTTTTTAAAATGTTATTTTAGAACTTGTGTCTGTGGCTAATGAACTTGATCACTATTTATATATTTGGAACAATAAGAGTCATTTTGTCATTCAATCTTACATATTGATGACATATTGTTGACTGGAAATGATAATGAGATGATTGTCAAAACCATGTCATGGTTAAACTCAAAGTTTGAAATGAAAGATATAGGAGATGCATCCTATATTGTCAGTAGATTTCTTGTAATAGAGAATATAAACTTTTATGTTTGAGTCAAAAGAGATATATTTATTATATTCTCGAGAAATTTAGAATGGATGATTGCAAGCCTACAATTATACATGTTGCTAAATGGGTCAAATTGAGTAAGGTTGATTGTCTTGATGAGAGAAAAAACAAGCCTAATGTTCCTTATGCATAAGTTGTGGGTAGCTTAATGTATGTTATATTGTGTAGAAGACTGTATATCAACTTTGATGTTTGTATTGTGAGTAGATATCAAAGTAATCCTGATTGGTAGTATTGCATAACTGTGAAAAAGATCTTGAGATATCTTATAAGAACAAAAGATTTAAACTCTGCTTTTAAGCATATGAACTAAAAGTGGTAGGATACTCAAATACTGACTTTGTTGGAGAAAAGATGACAATAAGTCAACCTCAAATCAAATATTTTTATTCTGACGTAAAACTAAATATGTTGCTTATAGTATGACTGCAATGAGTGTCATTTGGATAAGTCACTTCATATATGATTTGAAGTTGAACATAGACAAGGAGCCTGTTGTCATTTATTGTGACAACAATACAGCAATTACTTTTATTAAGAGTGGAGTTGATAGCTTCAAAAGCAAACATATAATGGCTAAATACCATTACGTTCATGATATGCTTAAGAAGAATGGGATATTTATATCATATATGCCAACCAATGATATATTGGCTGACTCCTTGACTAAAGGTATCTCAGAAGATCTTTTGATAAAGTATGTTACACATGGGTTTGAGATATGCCTATAGTTTTAGTGTGGAATTACACAATAATAATTGTTATGCAAGAAGAAAAATATTGATTATAAAAAACTATGTAACAGGTAAAAGTTGCAAATTCACTTGCATTTAGAAATGATACAACTTGGTAAATCATGAAATAGTGAGAGGTAAAACCCATGTGAGAGATTTGACTCAAGTGGAAGATATAGGTTATTGGTGGTGGTCACTTTCGGCCCTCTATAACTGCATCTATGAAATACAAGAAGAAGAGCTCTTTTCTCAGATTTCATGAGATGTTTTATTTTTTAAAAATAAAACTTTAAATAAAAAATCAATTTTACTTTTTTATAAAGTTACAAAAATCTATTATAGTTGAAACAGCTTAATGGAAAGCCTAAAGTGGAAAACACAAGGATGGATAAGCCATATATATATATATATAGACATACACATACACATAAACTTCCGTGTGAAAAATCCTTTGCGGAAAACCGTACCCCCATCATCCCATTCCTCCATTCTTTCTCTTCTCGTTCCTCCCTTTTTTCATTCTCGGCTGCTATCGTAGAAGACTTCTCCGAGTCTTCACTGCAACTGCTTACGGTTCGACCAGGCTTTTGCTGCAACCCGATGGTATGGACGGTATCAAAGCACCAACACCCTTACGGCCGGTAAACAAGCCAAACTTGTCGACAAGGAGTTGCTCATGGCTCGTTTGTCAAGTCGTGGGCAAGTGCGAATCCCATGATACCTTGGCTGGGGCGCAACAAAACGACGCCTTTGTTAGTGAAATGCGCTAAAGACACTTTTTGCGACGCTGACCACTGAGGACGCAAAAGACCGATGAAACATTACTTGCAACAAAACAAAACATGCAAAGACCTAAACTTTTAGGTCATTGCGATCGATGGTGATTGGTTCGATTCCGCTAGCTGGCAAAATCTTGTTCATGGCTTTCAGCTAAGCTGAACATGAAGCAAAGGCGAGCCAAGTTAGCTGAGCTGAACCTGGGTTGTTGATTATAAGTTAAAAATTCGTGAGCTTTCATGCATAATTTCGTATCAGAACGCAAGTCAAAATTCTAGTAACACACGATTTCTACAAAAATTGAAAGATTGACCATTTAATTACATTATACCGGTCGAATTAGTTGGTTAACATAGTTTTCTATTAGCATACATGCATAAAATCCTTTATATTATTCTAAATAAGCTTACGCAGCTGAGCCGAACTAAACGCATAGATCAAGAAAGAAAAAGAAAGAGTTTATATGAATTTAAACAAAAATTCGTCAGCCTGTGTAGCTTCTTCACGAGCCAGCTCTTGTTCAGTTTGTTTATCGCGAAACGAATATAAAAAGAGCTTATTCTCAGAGAATCCATGCAAACCATTGCAGGCACCTCAGTTTATGAACGTGTCTCTGACGATCTGGATTAGAAAAAAAGAAGCAAGAGGTCTAGGTTCCGCAGAAATTTCAAAACAATCAAACGAAGAGGATGATCTGGGGTTCACAATAAAGGAATTGCTAAATATGGTTTTCCCGAACCACGAATTGTAGAGAATGGAACTGAGATTTTAACGGAAGGGGAAATTGAACTCAGGCATAGAACCTGCAAGAAGCAACCGAAATGCTAAAAAAACTAACACATCTAAAATTATGAAGAAATTTCCCACCAAAACACGACAAGTATCAAAAGTTGATTCATCTCGCGCCCTGTAGAACTTCAAAAGTCGAGAGGAAAACCGTCAAACGTCGAAATCTTGCAGGAGACAATCCTAAGCACAATAAATAATCTAGATTTCCATAAACGAAAGTAAATTCGAAACAACGGAAGGGAAACTCATGATATTGAAAAGGGAAAGAAGTTAAAGGTCAGAAACATACCTGAAATATACCCGGCAGCCGAAACGTCCGTCAAGAACAACAACGACGACGACAATATCCAAATCGAGGAAAACAGACGACTCGTCTCCATTTCTGGAATGAGAGAGAGACGTCTCTTTTGGAGGGCAAGTTACTCTGTGTGCAGAGAGAGAGAGAGACACCCGCCAACGACCTGTTCTACTTACGCCGGACGCACTTTTCTAAACTATAAAATCTACCAATTGGTTCCTCATGGGACAAGTATTCTCACTTCCCCACGACACGACAATTGCTACCTCAAAAAGAACATGATGATGTAACTAGACATGGCTGATTCGGAATCGGTGTGGCGGTTTGAATCGAAGCCCAACCAGCTTAGAAACCGCCCGTAAACGGAACCGGCCGAATCGCCCCAAAAGCCTTAACTGAACCTAGGTATCCTCCGGTTCGGTTACGGTTCATAGTTATAAAGAACTGATCCAGAACCGGCACTGGCGGTTTCAAACCATGCGTTAAAAAATCATATATATACATTTTATGTATAAGTTTGCACATGTTGAGGTGTCGTGCAACCGTAGATAGTGGTCAACTGCAGGTATACTTTAAAAAGTATGGAAAAAATTGATCCTAACTTCAATGATATTAATATTGATACCTCCTTGAAAATTGTGTCATATCAAATCCTTCACATGTATATTTTTGCCTTCAACGAGAACTTCGATGATAGGACATACATGTAAAATAATTGTAAATATTGTTGATGCCAAAAAATGTATGCCAATATGTGACATGAGGTAGAGAGTTTTGAAAAAGGAAGAGACACATGACTCATGAAGAGTTATGACTTTAAGGGTGCGAAATAGACATATTATCCTAAGCTTATTGTAGGGCTCAATGGGTCAATTGTCATAGCCCAATCGGTATGATGGCAAAAAGAGTGGCATGAATGGAAAAGTGGGAAGTTATCATAAATCATACCCAAAACCGAAAAGCTTAGCACAATATTTGTCATTTCCATCAAGTCTATAAATAGGAATAGTGTAATGAAAGATGACAAAAGAAATCAATGATACACTTGTAACATCTTTCTTCTTTTACTTTCCTTAGGAGTCAAAATGATGCACTCCTTTCATATAATTGAGCACCTCGAGTGCTACACAACCCCATTGGCAATTGAGATACACATGATCAGATTTTTTGAGACCCATCTCATCACCTATACCTTATCTGGTCATATTTTCTCTTTGAGAATGAGGGTTAAAGTTCTATGGCATGCGCTTTGGCTTCTCCCCTTTTATTTGCATGCATCATGTTATGTCATTAGTGTAGAGCTATTATTTTAGATAGCGACACATCTTTGATATGCCTGGTGGGACATACATTCTTATTCGCAAGGTTGTCAAGTTTATGTAGACTCATTTTGGTCGAGTTTATTCCATGATCTCATCCAGCACAAACATTGACCATTCAACATCATGCCTCATGCACAACACTCGGCAGCCAATCTCAAACGAGTTAGTAGGGTATCTCCCACACTAGCAAAAAGAGGTCATATCTGCTATGACTCACACACAAATGAATAGAGATGTTGTTCTCGAATGCTTTCGATCGTCCAACCTTCAGATGGTGTTGTTATGCCAGATGGCAGAAACTTTGCCTATCCTAATCACTAATCAACTAGCTATCATCTGATATCAGAATTTGTTTGTTGATAAACAAAAACAAGCTGCAAAAGCTTCCACTCAAACAACATATGGGTGATCACCGATGTTCGGTACCTATAGAGGGAGCTCGAATATCTTGGGACTATCCATGGTTTAAGGGCCTCACTTGTAGTATGGACGAGTCAACAAGGATCGATGATCACCAAAGTTTTTGGTTCCAATTTCATCATTTCAAACAGCTACTACTAGACAACTTTATGTTATCTCAACATCATCCAATAATATTGAATGTCCTAAAGATCTGAACAAGACCTCAATAGCTTCTCGAGCCTTTTGGTGAAAATTCATTAAATTTGTAGGTATTAGTTTAGGACGGATCTTGTTGTAGCGTTTAAGAAATGCTTTTTGCATCTCATCCCTAGTTTGGATGGATGCAAATTTTAATGAAGTGTACCATGACTTAAGTTTGTGCCTCTCACTGTCACCCAATTCCCCGTACTCGAGAGTGAAATGAGTCAAATGTTCCCCATCATATTTATCATCTTGTTTAAAAAAGTGGTAAACTTATTTGGAACCTCTCCGGATTGGTGCAAGCCTATCAACCTAGTCAAAGTATGTCTTAGGATCCACTTTAGAATTGAGAGTCTCTAACTCTATGCTAAAAGTGTTTCAAACCAGGTCGATAACCCCATCTCGAATTATTTGGGCATCTTCTAACTCTAGAGGTTGTTTCAACATCTGATTACCAAAGGCAAAGATAGTCGAAGACATGTACATGTCATCAAACCATGGCCATTTCGAGGTTGGGCCATGGACTTGATCGAAAAGATCTATCTGAAATCCTCGAAATGATATGCTTTCATTATAGTCACAACATATTACTTTAGTAAGTGGGTTGAGGCTTTACAATTAGTGACCCAAGGTAAGGTGAGTAGGTTCATCAATGACTATATTATTTTTCAATTTGGTATTTACCGCAATCGATTATAGTTTATTAAAGAACAATGTTCATGAGAGAAAAGGTAATAGATTTTCTTGAGAGTTTCGGTATTAAGGTTGGTACATTCACCCTCTTACTATGCACAAATGAATGGGCAAGCCGAGACTACCAATAAAGTGATTATTGATTTAATTAAGAAGTCTCTCAAGAACAATTTGAAGAAATGACATGAGGAGCTTACGTGAGGTCTTTGGACATACCGAAACTCCAAAGCCTTGGCAAACAACATGACTCCGTTTTGACTCACATATGGATAGGGCGGAGTGCTACCAATGGAGATTAATGTTAGGTCTTTGTGATAGCCAAGCAGAATAATTTAAACTCGATCAATATTTGTAGTCATTGATGATAGAACTTGATTTGGTGAACGAAGATTGCTTGATGGCATTTGACAATTTACTTGCTAATAAACAAGAAGTTGTTGGATCATACAACAAACATGTTCAAGTAAAACAATTCTAAGAGGGGGTATCAGTTTTGAAAACCGTCATACCTGTAACCCAAAAAGATCTATAATTTAGAAAGTGATCTCCTAATTAGGCACGATCATATCTAGTCTCAAAGGTTCTATCAAGAAAGGCATATAGATTGACAAAAATCGAAGGGAAAGAGCGTGTGAGGAGTAAAAATGGCAAGTACTTGAAAAAATATTATCCTTGGATTTGTGAATAATTTATTTGGAAAAATCATTGAATGTTAGTATATAGCTATCTAAATACCTTATCAAAGGAGAATGTCTTATCAAAGGAAGAGGTAGTCCCTTACCAAGCCAATTCACCTTGGACTACAACCATTTTAGACTCCTGATATTTTCGTTTCCAAGTCCTAAGACTCTCAATCACCAATGGTTCTTCTTGTAATTGGTTCCTCGAGAGGGACACCAAGTAAGTTTTTCTCAAATCTTGTAGTTTTTGTCATTTCTCTTTGTAAGTTCTAGTTGCGGTTGTCAGTTGTTGATAGCATAGGGTCAAATGATCATTGAGAGGACCTAGTTGTGATTTAAGAAAAGCAACTTCTTGAGAGAGAGAAAGTCGCATCCAATATTATCCATATGCTCATGAGCTTCTCAACATTGATCCATGTCATCTCGTAGATTAAAAGCCTGTGATCGAAAGTTTCCAAGAGATACTCTTGATTGAGCTCATTGTTGTGCAACATAGTCCAATAGAGAATAGAGGTGTGATAATCATTGACGGTTTACAGAGAGCCTCAATAGTTGATAGTTAATGGACCTCTAGAGATCAAAGTAGATATATTGAGGTTGAGAGGGTACACCTTAATTGTTTGATAGCCTTTGAAAGGCAGAGTAAAGAGTGCCTTGGAGTTCTTGCTCCTTTTCGAAATTCTTATTGAGAACGCTTCAAATAAAGTCTACAACCATCTTGATTCCTAAGAGTGGAAGAGGCACTACTTCTCTTGTGAGAACAACATCTTCGCTTAGTGTATCTATGTTAACTAGAGTTTCATTTGGAGGAGTATCGATGGTGCTCTTTGTAATAGTAGATTTTGGTTTGGAAGCAAGTACTACTAGCAAAATATCATAGCAAGGTAGGGGGGGGGGGCATTAGTCACAAGGAGCATGAGAGCTCCCTCTAGTTTCAGAGATGTAGGGACTTTGGTTTGAACCTCTCATTGAGGTTCCATGTTAGGAGTTGCCTCGATGGAGGCTTCTGAGACTAGGGTTACAACAACTGCTACCCGAGATATTTTTTCTAAAGTCACCTTATTTACAACCAAAATTGGGTACGTAGTAGACTCAATTTGAGCATCCATTCTCAGAGCTGGTTCTATTACTAGAAGTGGACTAGAAACTTGGGTTTCTTCTAGGCAAAGTACACCGATGGAGTAGTCTCATTAGTGTGGATATGCACTATCTCTTGATAGGGTATAGTAATTGCCCTAGTCGAGGCAGAAGCTTAGGGTTCTTCTTGATGAGATGTGTTGGTCTTATACCATCAGAGATCATTAAAAGGAGATCTTTGTTCAAACTCGTAGGGTGAGGAGGAGCTTCGACAACCTATGAATAACGTCATAACGTTTAAAAAAAAGGGAAATGAACAAAGAGTTTGAAACTAAGACAAACTTACCCTTTTAAGACATCATCAAGATAATGGGACACCTTCCTTGGGATCTGCTACAATTGGCTCTGAAGTGGGTTCCTGTGATTGAGTAGGAACCAGAGTGCTAGATTGAGGACATCTTTGAGACAGTATGTATTGAGCAGGCATGGTATCTTTGGCACTCAGCTTAGTAGGCATCAAGCTAGTTAATCGGTTGATAAAGTCCTTTGGTTCTTTGTGAAAGATGGTGTAAATCATTGAGAGCCAACATGCTTCATCTTCAAGATGGTTCTCAAGTTGGCTGTGAAGCTTTTGAAAGGAAAACTCTTGACCAGTTGGAGGTTAGCTTTAGTCACTATATCGACTACCGAATTCGATATTGCTATGTTGTCTACTAGCATTTGAGCTAAATAAATGGGCTGAAAATTCGTTGGACAAGCCCAAATTGATTGTTTAAACATTGAGAAAAATATTTCTCGGCCATTATTGAGTTGGTGGAGGAGAATAACGCACCAACCCCATTCAGCAAACCTTGAGAGCATAGGAATCACTGCTATTTTTCTATGAAGATCTAAGTAGAGTTACATACTTTTTCTAATATATGTTGAGTCACATATTTCACATGACTCAATGGATAGAAAATAGAATTATTGTCAAATTCCAAGTGGAGTAATTTATTGAGACAAATTGACACTGCCTCAGTTTCAGAATGAAGTTTCAACTCAACCTAGAAAGAACTCTAGTTTAAGGTTAGGAAGATGGTGACTTGAGAGAGTAAGAGAGTGTAGTTAGGCGAAATAAAGGTATATCTAACACTATAGAAACCATAAAGGGCCAGAAGTAGTGTTGGATATTTTTCTATTAGCAAAAATTGAAAGAATGATAAAAAATAAGGCCTCAATAATGACGCAATATTCTTTGGAGATTACTACACCATTGATGTTGATGACAACTTTCATAGCTAAAATAAAAGAATGTTGATATGTTCATCTTGAGTTACATCTTTGAATCCTGCATTGGATTTTAAAGATCTTTGTATATAAGGTTTTTGGAAATGAAAAAACAGAAAGAATAAGCACCTAAAGAATAGAGTTTGGGACCATCAGATGAAAATATGGTGATGGCATGAACATTTAAGAGGGTAGAACCTATCATACTAGATTTGAGAATAAAACAGTTGAGTTTGATAGACCAAAAACCTAAGAAGCTGAAGAGAAGATTGAGGTTAGTAGGAAAGATGACACAAGATAGTTGTATAAGGTCAAAAAAATCCCACTTGTACGTGTCACCGACATATATGGCACCCACTTGGTCCAACCACTAGATATAGTTCCTAGAAAGTCTCAACTAGGTGTGAAGGTTTTTGAGAAAATAATCATAAAAAAACTACTTTGCATAGAGCGGAAGAGTTTTCGAGATGGTCATTTCTTTAATAATTGTAAGGCCTTTTGTAGCAAACACAATAAGGCCGAGAAGAAAATAATCAGAGTCGGCAAGTTGAGATATATAGTAACCCGAAGTCGAGATCCTAGATAGAGTTGGGTTCATGGAAGCATGATAATATTGAATGTTGGTTAAGGAATAGGCTCAGGATGTTTTTCACATGAGAGCTTGAATGCAGGGAAAAACTTCACAATTTTTTGTAAAAAAGGATGAGGAGCAGCACCCTTGGTCACATTTTACAGCAAGAGCATTGTCTCGTTGGTGTCAAGTCATATTGCCTCATCTGTTCATTCAAATTTGAGTTCAAAGCAATCATGGTCATAACGAGGAGGTGACAGAAGACAACGTACAACATTAGATGATATTTTGGTCAACCCCAATGGATTCCTCATAGGAATGAAAAGTGAAAGGCTAAAACATAAAAGAGTGAAGTACACATAAAGAAAGACTAGACATTTTATATTAGCCATCAATGACTAGAAATGATGACAAGATCATCATTATGATATCCTTAGTTGGTATGCATAGCCTACGTAACCTATCCCGACATCCATTGTAGAACTAGCTTCAAATTTCCCCAATGTTCCTTGAAGGTGGTGTGATTTGGAATGTTAGATCGAGCGTCCTTCTCTAGAGTTTCACAATTGGAAAGCAAGGCATGCAACTACTACGATTCTTGAGTGAACTTGTAAGAAGCTAAAGCCTCCACGTCTCAAGCAACGGATGCTTGAGATTGTAAAGAGTTGAGGTTAGACCGCACTCGAGAAACTTTGGCTAGTAATTCTTGGCAACACCAATGAAGGATCTTGAGGGATGAAATCTTATACTAGAGAATTGAGTTTTTGTTCTAAAGTTTAGCTATACGTGAAAATATTTTCATCATTTTGGTAGTCAAATTATGATGGTTTTCTTTAGCGTTGGCGACCTATTAAGAGGAGCAATGCGTTCTTGACACCTATCGATAGAAGCAACTTAGGCTTGGGGTGTGACTCAGTGATTCTAAGTGGCATCAAGATGTTGATGGGTTTAGATGCAGATATTAGAGGCTTCTTTAATTAATGCTTTCAATTCAGAAGAAAGGTTAAGTTTTTCAAAGGGTTTGTATGGTGTACAGACCACGACCATCTTCATTCAGAATAGAAGGGAGAGACAAGGGATTTGTGTTAAGTTGCTTGATCATGGAGGTTATAATTTCGTACAAGGAGATAGAAGAAGACTCATCCAATATGATACAGGTATCACTAGAATCCATGGCTTCTTGCTTGGGATGATTTGGAGTTGAGTTGTTACATGGTTTAGAAGAAAATATAGGTCCCTTGTTAGCAGTTGCGTGCATGGAATATGGAATGTTATGAGTCAAATCTTCTATTACAATAGGCTTCGACGGTACATTCTTCATCTTGCGTTAAGTTTTACTCCTTGTAGTTTTAGTGGAGGCATGCATTCTCTTTTCATGATGAGGGAAAAAGAGACAATGAGTTGGAAGGATCTATTGAAGGAGTCGATAAATGTACTAATGGATGCTTATATCAGGAGTTGAGATTATTGCTAGTAGTTGCGTCCATCTCGTAGTCAATGAGCCTCAATTGGTAGTTATCAACCAAGATCTTGGTCATCTTCATGCGAATGGTTGTCCACCAAGAAGAAAATTCTAGGGTTTCACATTGGAAAGGATATGAGTCGAGAAGTGCGAGGACAAGTTTGTGCTAATGGTTTTCGAGCAAGAGCTCTCTGATAGCTGGTAAGCCTTCATGAAAACCTAGTTGAGGGCTAGAAAGCGTGAATAATATGATTGAATGGTAATTGAATTAAATCAAGTTTATCGAGAAGCACCACAAAACAAAAGCCAAGGTGAAAAGATCCTTGATAGCCCGATTATGTAGCGGCACTCTTTGAATTTGGTGGTCTAGTTAGAATAGAGAGTGAAAAATAGAAAAGATATCTCGATAGGGTTGATGGACCATAGTCGAGTAATGATCTCAAATGGTGAAGCCAAGGTCGGAGGGATAAGACTTAAGGCAGGTCCTAGCATATCGACAATGATTTGTTGGAGAGGAAGGAATTAGAATCCAAATGCAGGAAAATATAGATGAATCCAAAATTGAAGAAATTATATTGAACTCCCTAAAAGATGGGTAGGATTGCCATTCCAAAAGGCTGCAACAAAAGAATTGGTGGAATGGTAGAACATAGCTAAAAAGGAGGTGTGTGATAGTTTGATGCTAGACATCATAACAGAAATGTAATACGCATAGTCACCATTAACTTTGGTTCTACAACTATAGGTGATATAACGGTAGAACCATAACGGTAAGAATATGTGGTATTTGACATCCGTTTTTAGTACCTGAGTGATGACATATAAAGTTATCCAAGAAAGTTGTAAGGAGAGTTTTGGGATATGAAAATCCCAATATGTTAGAGAGATATGATCAATACCATTAAGTGAAAGACCTATAATTGCTTGAACATCCAAAGTGGTGGGAACATTATTTCAAAAGAGAATTGGAAGTGATTATGCTGAGAGATCCAAAAAGATAAGAAGAAATAGAAGAGGTTGTCATCAAATTATATACCTAAACAATATAGTATGATGAGGTCATGAATACCCTATTGAACCAAAGATGGCCCTTCTGATCGCTATCTCTATCCACCCAATTGACATATAATTGATTGGTTGTAGTGAGGCTTAAACAAATTTTGGGCATTGGGATATCACGCATTCACTCTGATTCCAAGGCAGTTCTTCAATATGAAAGTTAGAGGCCAGAGTCGATTCAATAATGAGAGGAAGAACAACATCTAAAGGAGAAGGCATGCGAGCAAAAAGATGAGAAATTCTAGCAAAGGTCTTTCAATCTTTTACAAAGTATGAAAATTTAGAAGGAAGCTATTACATTTGTAGATCCTAAAATGATTTAACAAAATCCCGGAATCATATTAGAGAAACAAATGTGTTAGTTTTTTTTACATGAAATTAATTTGGGTACAACTCATACCCTTGATGAGTGTGGATATGGAGTCATAGAGGAGTGTGTGTTGATGGCAGAAAATGTATGAGAATATATGGCAGGAGGCAGAGAATTTCAAAAAAAGAAGGGATACATGACTCATAAAAAGTTATGACTTTAAAAGTGTGAGACAGATCTATGATCCTGAGCAAATTGTATAGATCATGGGTTAGTTGACATACCCTATCAGCATGGTGGCAAAAAAAGTAGTATGGATAGATAAATGGAAAGTTGTCAGAAGTGATACTCAAAAGGCTTGGTATGATATTGGACATTTCCGTAAAAGTCAATAAATATGCATGTGTAATCAAAGATAGCATATATTAAATCAATGATACGTCACAATGTTTTTCTTCTTTTACTTTTCGTAAGAGTAGAAGAAATGTAGTACTTTCACCTTCTTGATCACATCGAGTGCTACGCAGCCCCTATTGGCAATTGATATTCATATAGTCTGATTCTCAAGGACCCATCTCATTGCTTGGTACCTTATTCAGTCCTATTTCTTACTTGAGAATGAGGGTTAGAGTTCTCTTCCACACCCTTTATATTCTCTCTTTTTATTCATGTGCCCCGTGTTGTGTCATTCGTGTGGAGCACACAAGAGGATGTAGCAGCCTAACACACTCTTACTCTAGTATGAATAAATCCAAATTTGATTGAAGATTTGAACCAGTTATGCATATGTTAAAGATATCCCGCTAGCTTCTGCTATAATGTTTTTCCACCCAACTTTTGATACAAGTTAAACTCTAGCTAGACCGGATGAATTAGGTTATAAACATTGCTCATGACTAAACCTGAGCACAATTTGAGGTGGAATTAGCTTTCAAGGTAAACTGCATCATGAATGAAAGCTTTGATGTGTGAATGTTCTTGTGTATGCTCTTTAAGTTAACCAACCTGGCTTGAGCCTCCACATTGTAACCAAAGAGGAAATTACATGGATATAATATGTATACAGAGTTTGAACTTGATATGCCCCTTCAACTAATGAAAAATTTTCATTTTCATATTTGAAAAGAAACCATATATATATATATACAACTCAACCATTTGCATGCATATAATATATATTTCAACTTTAAACGTTAGATGCCTCTTCAAGTAATGATTAAATTGTACAATACGAAAGCTATGGGGATGACCCACTTATTGCATTAAGAATAGGGCATTATTATTTACATATTCTTTTCACTATTTGCACACCCCATATTTTTAAAATACTAAAAATACCCCTACAACAATTACTTATGAATCTTATCATCCGGTGACCAGTGTTTCGTTTGTTGAGAGCTACCATTACCTTATTTGTAACCAACTATTACAGATTAGTTTCTTATGAACCTCATTGAAATCAAACAAAATAAGAAAAAAGAAAAAAAAATACAAAGAGACGATAGATCAAACCGATTTTCAGATTTTTCTCAGTTTTGAAAGGTTGGTTCTTAGTAATATATTTGTATTTTTGTAGAAGTTGTTTGGTATGTGTTATGCTTCAGACCTTATATACCAGTATATATTGTAGAATGACAGATAACTCGAACGAAAGTACTTATGATTGAATTGATTCAAAGAAGACAATGAGTCATCAAAGTACTTATTATATGATAAATAAAGAGAGTGAAAGTTATTATAGTATTATGGATGATGTATTTGTTGACTGGTTGGCTGATGAGGTAGAAAATCAATTTGTTGATTGCGAGGGTGATGGACTTGCCTATTCATTCGTATTTATGATGGAGGATGTATTTAGCAGCCATAATTAACTAATTGAGTATATAAGAACTGTCGGAAGGAAGCATAATATTGTTACTATTATTTGTCATTCGAGGTATAAAAGCATAACAAGCAAGGTATGGCTTGGATGTGAAAGGAGTGACAAATATAAGTCTGGTGAAAATTTGATGTTGAAAATATTAGGTGGATGGGCACTATGAAGGTAGACTGTCCATTTTTAGTTAGAGTAGAGGGTGCAATTGATGGTTATTGGAAGTTAAAAGTAGTGAATGAGACACATAACTACACTCTATGCTTGTATCTTGAAGGACATATTTTTGTAGGGAGATTGAGTAGCTTTGACAACGATGCAACAAATGACCTTACAAAAAGTCATTGCAAACTTAAAAATATTTTAATGCATTTGAAGTGGGTTGATGAGAAAAATGTGAGTACGGTAAAACATATTTATAATACACGGATGAAAATTAGGAAAGAAGATAAGGGTTCTCAAAGTGTTATATAACAACTAGTACATGATCTAAATACTAACCATTATCATACAAGGTATCATAAAGTTCATTATATGGATATTGTCAGTGATATTGTATTTGCATGTCCTCATTTCGTGCAACTACTTCATACATTTTCATGGATATTAGAATTTAATAGCACATATAAGACAAATATATAAGTGTCTTACTTTTATTTTCTAATGTTTATCAGTACATAGTGTCTAACGGTTATATATACTTTTTGTATTTTACAGGTATAAGATGTCTTCTCCTGAGGTTGTGAGGTTCACATCAATCTCGAAGAACTTCTCCATGGGCTTTTCTTTTATGAGTATGAAAAAGGAAGAGAATTATGTTTGGGTGTTAAGGTGTGTGGGAGAGTTATGCACTCCAAACAATATTTTATGTATCATCTATAGTGACTGTGATATAACCTTAGTGAATGTCATTCAAATAATTTTTTTCAAATGTGATACACTTTTTATGTAGATGTCATATAAAAAAATATTGAAGCATTTATTATCAAATTGACAAAGAATAAAGATATGGCGAGTACATTTGATACAAGTTGGAGGAATGTCATCTACTCATTAGATGAGAGGAGTTAGAAGGAGGTAGTAGAGGTAATGGAATTGAAATGAAAAAAAATTCCTATTCTACTCTCTTATGTTAAAGAGCAGTGGTTAGACCCATATAAAGAAAAATTCTCTTGACATGGACAAATAAGATGATTCACTATGGTACTCATACAACTAATAAGCTTATAAAATTGGTTTTCAATACATATATTTCATTTACTATTCTTCAAATGTATAATGATTGTATATTCATGGTTGTCAAGGTAGAAAGTACACACATAAGGTCAAAAGGATTTATCAATAACTCAACTAAGAGATTTGATACAATTTAGAAATAACTATATTCATTGATAGAGTTGCATATTATAGAATTGAAGAAGTTATTTGAGGAATCATGAATTATTATCATGCATTACATTGATATGATAGAATATCCTATAACGAACCTTCATAGAAGAGTATCATGACACGCACTTGACTTTATTATAAGAGAGTATAATTGTGTGGAGATAGTAGATTCAAAACCAAAAACATGTTATTGCAAATTGCAATATTCCATGGCCTATCGTGTGCTCACAAGCTCAGCCTTCTCATTAAATACAGTGAATTGATATAATTATTAACTATTGAACAATTTTGAAAGAAACTAGATACAGAAGACAACATCCCATATATTATGAATCATGTAGGAGAGGATGCATGACCATCTATGAAGAAGACAGTTTGGAGGAAGTTAAGGAATAATCCATAACGAGACTCATTTGTTAAGATATTGAATGAGCATTTGAGTCCTAAATATACTACTCTACAAGAGCCACCTATTCATCATCTTAAAGGAAGATCATGTAACAAATCTATGAAGAGGGACTTGTCAGCTTGTGAGTATGTAAACAATAATCCCTCGTTCAGAGGAAGGCATGGATATACATATGGTCGAGGATGTAATAGCTTTTCTCAGGTGAGTCATTCCTCTTCAGGGAGTTGTGATCTTCTTTCAACTATTGAGAAGAACATTTCGAAGTAGATTGACTTTAAACCAAAATATGAGACGATGATATCACGCTTTATGGGGAACTTTATAAATGCTTGGGTGAATATTATTGGAGATGAAAATTATGGGTACCAAGTCATTAGTGCATGTTTAGGACAAGGGGAGGAGCAGTCGCTTGAAGCACATAGAGAGTACTTAAGGAAGTGGCACATAGGTGTCACATATATGAATGGGGTTTCATTAAGGATGGTGTTGTTGATGTTATTCGTCGTATTGTATATATGAGAGATGGGTCATGCCCTAGTAATTATAAGATGTTCATGCCAGACAGGGTTTAGTTATCGCTACTTGATGAAACGTAGCATTGTTACTCTTCTGTATGAGAGGATTGATGACATTTCTGTTGTTAGTGTCAGACACTCAACAATTTGTTGTGAGGGATATGTGGTACTTGTTCTATCATCATGTTATATGACATTTTCTTGCGATAATTATAATATATAATGATTTCATTATGTTATTTAGGTATTTAGTTTATCTCAGTAGTGATTAATCCTTTCTTATGCTAATACTTTTTCATAGATACACATGGTTGATCTTATAATTGACAAACTTATAATTGCTTACAGTATTTAGTAAGCCGATCAACAGAAGATTGCATATGGCACATTTTCCATCCATCGGCCTACTCGTGATTCCTTATATAGCCATTTTGATCTTATACTAACTCTAACACTAAAAAGTACTCATAAATTTATGCCTAGAATTAAAACATACAACTTGTTTAATTCCTTAAAATGGTTATATAAAAGATACATATAGTAAGGAACAAAAATACAAGTTTTTACCTAGAGTAAAGAAGTATGTTCACTAAGTTGTGCTTTTATTTAATATACATTATCTAGTTGTATATATAAATAGGCTAATGTTGTCCACTCTACATGTAACTGTCAACTCTTCAAATATCATATATCAGTAGATTCACGATCATTATTGACACTCTATCTCTAGACTTATCCTCATATAATATACAATCTAGTTGATGCAACAAATATAATAAGCCTTATTTTCATTACTCACTCTTCTCAAAAAATTAGTTTAAAATACCTCAAACTTAATGACCTTAGACTTAATCTCTAGCATTACTTCATCGATGTTAATCCCAACATATCACTCAAAATGTTTTCCTTAATGATAGTCATCATCTTCTGTGTCAAGGCAATAAGTTTTCTCAACATTGGAAGACCAAGTATCTCATTGACATCATGAAGTATAATAGTTATTTCACCCCATAGCATGTGGAAGTTGTTTGTGTATGGTTATCAGTACTCGATAAAAATAATAAAAAATATATGGTCTATCACTTCATATAGCAAATCCGCTTGTCTAATCAACCCACTCTTATCTGCAATCTCAACCTAATTCCTGTATAATCCATCATCTTTACTAGCTAGGCTCTGTCAACAATATAGTGTGTGTGGGCTATTACCACATTTCGTATTGTCTATAAATAAATATATATATCAACATAGTTAGTTATAATAGAGAGTCTTGATATCGAATATAAAATTTCACTAAAGTAAAAAATTACTTGTTCTTTTCATATCTTATAGGTAATATGACCTTCGAAGGTAGAGAGTAATCCTAACATATTAGGGGATCTCTCATCCTCACTATTTGAATATCAATCTCAATATCTAAGGTTGATGTATTCTCCTCATAATATGAAGGACTGACTTCTTTTTCTCCTTGTTGTCGTGTATGGGAACGTCTTTCATAGAATACGGCTTTGTATCTCCTAAATGAAATTATAACGTTATGACCTTTTACTCATGTCCTATGAGTCATATCTATATACCAAAAAAGAAAATTTATGATACCATATACAGACATTTGAGACGTGTCCCATGTGCATCTCTCAAACATGAGAGGCACACCTTTTATGATACATATACCGACAATTGAGACGTGCCCCATGCACATCTCCCAAACGTGAGAGGCATGCCAGAGTCGTGTCTCTCAACAAGAGACAGGCACACCTATGGGGTGTCTCCTACATTTGGGAGATTCGCCTTCCCGAAAAATGCGATGAGTTTTTTTTATGAGAAATCATTCAAAATCTATGAAAAAACTAAAAAATAAATAAACCAAAACCAAATGAATACCTTACCTCAATAAATCAATGATTCACCCTTCAAATCGGGTGCTCTTACCTTCCTTTTCTTCTTTCTCCTCTTTCTAAGTAAATAGTGGCAGCCGAAGATTATAGGCTGCGCCGTTTTGTGGTGCAGGCCGGACCGCCCCATGGGAGCCTCGCCCTCAGGGTTTTGCCTACTATACTAATGAAGCTCTTTCCAACGAAGACGCCACGATTGATTGAATCCATTTAGGTTGAATGCCATAGTGTTGATACCTAAAGCGGTGAACCAGATACCTATAACTAGCCAAGCAGCTAGGAAGAAGTGTAAGGCAACTTTCTTCCAATTTCTTTTTTTTTAATAGATTTTAGTCCATTCTTTTGCTGAAAATTGTTGTAGATCAGGTAGTGTTGCTTTAATGAATTGAAGAACAATGAATAGACAAAAAAAATGATAGAAAATGGGAGTCATTTCTAGTCCATGAGAGAAGAGAGAGAAACACATGATATCTTCTATCTAGCGGCCAATTGGTAATTAAGAAAATAGTAGGGGTATTTTGGGAACTTCAAGAAAAGTTGTGTGCTTGTCAATCCTGTAAGAATATATATAAAACGTAACTTGCACATCAAATAAGCATGATACTGAATGTAGATCCAACTGTCTGTCCATTTTGGTATATAGGCGGTTCTGAGGTGATAATATATATAACTCCTCGCTTCTTAAGAAAATATGCATCCCTCATTAGTGTATAAGCAGCAACCTTTACGAGCATTGGCTCAGGCTCAGCCTTAAATGGCCAAATGAAGCACACCCAATGAAGCTTCATCTAGATAGTGTAAGCTAGCAAAATTGATATAGACCCTCCACCACTACATCGCTCCAACTTAGATTTTTGCCAAGTGGTTTCAACCGGGTCAACAACCAGTTGGAACTGGAACAATGGACCAACCGAAACAAACCCAGGCTGGAAGATGATTTTAAACCACCAACTTTAATTTTTTTACTTTCAAAACTTTATTGGTTTTGTCTAGATCTAGGTTGTTCATAACACAAACAAGGACCAGAACCGGCCTTGTCAACTCATCCTGCTTTCGTTATTGCAATGAGTAACTTCCCAGTGAAACCTAAATGAGAGTGATTCTTGCTCAAAAAACTAACATGCGAGTCACTACTCACAAAAGGGCTTCACTAAACAACTAGCTATAACTAGCAAAATGTTTGCCATCACTCTTGCATACTATGAAAGCGACACGAGTATTTTCACTCTTCTATACTTCTAAATTACTAGGAATCGAACACATAGCCAAAGGGATCATAAGACCTCCTCGTAAGCCCATTTAATTAAGTGAGGCACGCATGCCTAAACATTTTCTTCTTCTATGGAAGGAAACTCTACTAAGGTCATGATATAAGAAGTACCTTATTCCCATATTATTACGCAGAAGAATCGCAGATGAAGTACCTACTAGTTTATGTACAAAGCATTTTCTTCTATAGAAGGGAAACTCTATTAAGGTCATGATACAAAATAAAATGTACGTTATTTCCCATATTATAATGGGGAAGAACCACAGATGAAGTACCCAGTAGTTTATGTATCAATGTGTATTATATGATACCAAAATGTGCTGGCATGGGCTGCCATATGCCTGGCGGGACCCTCCACGCGCAACACTCGGGTGCTAGCCCCAATGTGAAAAATCCATGCAAAATGATTTCTCATATGTTCTAACATGCCCAAACTCTGCCCAACTATCCCCAACATGTGGCACATGAGTGCAGTTGCCCTTCCCACGTGAGGATGCCCCTTAATAGACTGGATTTGGGTCTAAATTAGACCTAATAACCCAAAAGGATTCGATTCAAGAAAATACCTATAAAAGGAGGATGGGTGTGATCAAGAAAAGGTATTTGAGACCAAGAGTGATAAGCCCAACCAAGGAGGACGTGAGGGTGCACATTTCTAGCTTAAAAAAGAGTTTATTAAAGGAAGAGAGAGACAAAGGGAGAGACCTAGAGAGAGAAAGCATCAAGTCACCGTCTTCTATCCCTTTTTCTTGTTTCATTCTTGTTATAAGCTTAGAGTTCGTCTCCAACCCTTGTAATCTCAAGAGTAATACCTATTTTTCATGGAATATTATTGCAAAAGGAGGGTTGCTCAAGTCCAAAAACGCGAAGGAGAGGGTTATAGGTAACAAGAATCCACTATCTTTATAAGATTTTGTTTCTTCCATCTCAATATATTTTATATCTTAAATGTTCTCATCTTTTCTATGCTTATATGTTATATCATCCCTTCTCCCATTTCTTTGATGTATTGATTGTTTCTAATTCAACTCAAGAAGCCATAAGAGGGACATAGTTACCATATTTATATATGATGACATGAGTATGTAATCATTCTTACAGTCAATCACTTATAAGTTTATGTTATAAAAGGACATTAGGCTATGATTGCATATATTTCCCAAGCCAGTAATGAGAGAGATGCTCGAAGGATCTATATGTAGATCAGTTCTCCCTCGAACGAGCATAAGTCCTCAACAAATTGAATGATCACTAAACTACTAAAATTCTAACTGGATGCATCATTATTTTTATAAGGAAATTTCTACAGATTTCAGCATACTGCACATACCACGTGTGATCCCCATCTCTAAGTAAAATACTATCAAATTTTATCCATGATTATTATATATACCAGTCGATATCTGGTCAAGTTCATTTTGGATACGGGTGAGGTTGATAAAAAAACAGTAAGGATGAAACTCAACCCGAAACCAAACCTTTCAGTAAAACCATCATAACTCCATCTGTAGGTATCCAAATGCCTCAAGAATGGTGTTATTTGAAAGCTAACATCTATAACTTTCCAAATTAATAAGTTTAATATAAATTCGAAGCCTACATATAGAGACACAAGTGTTTTATTGAGACCCTTAATCTTAGTCACAAATACTGTCCAAAATTTCAGAATAACATTCAATTAGAACTTTTTCTAAGGTTTTTATTTGATCATCCAAAGATCCAAAAATAAAAATAAAAATTTTAATGAAACTTCATGCCTAGTTCTCACTTAGGTAATTTTTTTTCGATTTTTGGATCAAATAAAAGCCTCTAAAAAATAGAAACTTTGATGCTATAACATTCAAAATTGTTTTGATTAAAACTCTAGATTCTAAAATCACTCTTTATAAGCATCTAGGTTGACCCTTAAGCGCCGATTTAAGAATGCCTATGTCGACAAGAATCTACTTTCCCACAATTGCCGAATAGTCTATATCTTTTGTAAGTTTGAGTAAATTTGTTGGCATGCTCGTGCACATTTTTGCAAGTAAAGTTTTAAGTTCATATAAGAGTAAAAAAAAATTGTTTACACCTTGCTATGATGGAGATGTTAGAGATGTTATGGTAGTGCTGCTAGAGAGTGCATAGCTTGACCATGCTTGATCATAAGGCCGCTAATGGTGGTGTAGATGCATAAATTGGATTTGTTATCATTATTTGGGGTTGATGTGCCTGATGTATATACTTTTTTAGACTACAACACACATTTATGTTTGTACTAGTGCATGATGTTGTGGAGAGAGTATATGACCTATATTTCTTGTTGAGCATCGGTTGTGATACTATTTCTTTTGCAAACCATAATTTTACCATATGTATTCTTTGTGTCTTAGAAGTTGGTGTTATAAAGGGAATTGTTTAGGGGATAAAAACCATGATACTTCTAGTGCATAACAATTTTATTTAGTCTTGTGGCAGTAAAGTTCCTTCCCCTCATCATTGGTAGACAATAAGACTCTTTAAACGGACTCCTTAATATGCTTCAAGTTAACATTATGATCAATTTTATGCATTTGCAAGCCTTAGGGATCATTATGCATGCAATATTGCTTGGGCTATGGTGATGTAGTAATCAGTGTGGTTTGCGAAAATAGAAAATAATCATAGAAACATATTGAGAAAGGTATGGTTCAAAGTGTACTATTGTGTGACAATGATGAATGAAATAACTTTATAATCACAAGACTAAACAAAAACATCATACACTAAAAATATCATATAAATGTCATCATTGTCATCATTTTAATCTTCATGCCAATTCTCTTTGTAACATTGAATTATGAGATTCACAAAAAATCATGTCTAGATAAATTGTGGTTTGGAAAAGGAATAATATAAGAGTTTAGACCTAACAAGAAAGACAAGTCAACTAATCACCGTCGACAACATCATGAATCAAATGAATAAATTATAATATTTAAATAACGACCATTCATTATCCTTAATATCATGAATCAAATAAAAAAATATAATATTCAAATAACAACTAATCATCACCATCAATATCATGTACAATATCATCTTTCAATCCTCTTAATTGTATGTACATCTAATACATATATGGAATGGTTTGGTCCCAAGTGACAATCCTTTTATGTTGATATCATTGTCAAGAAGGAAAGACAAGTGATATTGGAGAATCATGAGACATGAGCATATGCAAAAATATACAACACAATGTAAGTGATTAAAATTTGGATATAATAAATAATATTGTAACAAATAACAAATGAAAAGATAATGTCCTAAAGCATAATAGTACATGTACCACACATCTGGTATAGGTGGTTGATCACCATTTGAGATTAATGGTAAAATTGTATAGACCTGTTCTTGGAAAGCAATACCAATGCTACATTCCATCAAGGTCCAAGTAAGAGCTCATATTTGACATCAACATCCAATAATTAGGAGGGCACAAACCATCCTTCATAAATACAATATGATGAATATCAACATCAATACCACCCTCTCAAGAGTATATATCGGACGATATGCCACCTCCTTCAAAGATTCTCTATGAACTTCACATTACCATGACTCTCCTTATCCCAAATGTTCTTTCAAATACCCCACACTTTCTATCTCCAATAACATTTACCTACTTATTTACAAATACTTCCACAATGTAGAATAGCTTTACCTCATACAATTGTCCAAAGTCTAGTTGTCTCATAGTGTTTATGATTGGAAGAAATTCAATACGAGCACTAGGGAAGTCCACAATAATCATATTAGAAGAAAGGTCACAACTACTTGAAGAGGAAGGACCCTATCCGAGGGACACCCCATTGCCCTCAGTCGTGGTCATGATGTATGACGTGTGATGTTCTATTTTTTTGCTATTGTGGTGATCTTTCTTAACCTTCATGAGTAGCACTCCTCTAGGCATGCTCCCATACTAATAATTATCTCTTTGTAGTTCTATTAAATAGTCTTTCTTTAGGATGGCAAATGGATGACTTTTCTAAGGTGGTATACTAAGGATTCAATTACTCATCCAACATCTTAACTATCACAACATTGTTGATTAGGATGGTACCTTAACTTTAAGATAATTCTCCATCTCAACTACTGCTCTTTAGTGCTTATTGTAATCAGCAATGAAGAGCATTTTCACCTCCATGTTAAACTTTCTCTAAAAGGGATCAATTGTTGGCAAGTGTATCAACCAACCACTTTTTAGAAGAGTGTTGATCTCAGAACATATAACAACTCATGTGAATGTTGCATTAAACACTGACATATGGCTGGGTTTATACTTGCTATATACATGATTCACCTTATTTACAATCAACTTAATGGTGTGTCTTGACACTATTTTCTATAGATTCGTAAAATATATTGTATACATGCTTTGTAATGGCTTTGGATTTCTCAAATGACTTCTTTAATTCCATAATCTACAACTCGATCGATGAATATACATGTCTCCATATTGTATCCAATCTCCAATTGAGTTGCGGAGGAACTCTTTTAACCTTGCATCCGCACTCTCGACCATGTTGGTTATATGAGTGTCATAATAAATCATTCTACCTATTCATATTGAGACTATTTTTTTTCTTATATGGACCAAACCACTATTCTTTAACATAAAAGAGCACAACAAGATTTTTCCCACTTCACTTATATTATAGCCACTGCCTCTATATAACTACTCTCATCCAACAACTCGACGACCTTATAGTAGTTATCTCATTATTTCTTATCAATTTCACAATAAATAATTCAATAGTATTAGCAATATAACATCTACATAAAAATATGTCACCTCGAAGAGTATGATACAAAAAACAATCATTAATGCCATATTACCATCAATATAAATTACATTCAGGAAGTTGTTTGGGATGCATAACTCCTTGACACACCTTAGTACCAAAACATAAATTTTAAACTCCAAAAAAGAACTTATTCGTGGAGGTAAAATCCCTACAATATCAAGGAAAGGCATCCTATACCTACAAATTTCTGAATAAAGTAAATAAATTCTAACATTGAAAACAAAGAAAAAAAAAACTTATACATGTTTGTCTTATATATGCTATCAAACTCCAATAACCTTAGAAATACATATAACTATTGAAATAATCGAGTATATGCAAATACAATGTCATTGATGATATCCATATCTAGTATTTTTTGATGCCATATGTAGTACTGATGACAATCAAAATCATAGAGTATTTATTGAACAACAATTCGACTAGTCATCTCCTCTTTTCTAATTTTCATCCTCACAGTATAAATATACCTTACCATGCTAACAGTTGACTTATCAACCCACTTTAAATGTAAAAAATATGTTTGAACTTACAATGACGTTGGTATATCATTTGTGATAGTACACTCGGATCCACTCAATTTGCCTACAAATGCAATACCTTCAAGATACAAACTTAAAAGATAGTTATGTGTCACATGATCCACATTCAAATTCTATAAACCACCACCATCAACCACTCTTATTAGTAAGAATACATGTTCAACTATTTAGTATCCATCCACCTACTACTTTTCAACATTGCTATTTTCTTCTTTCTATATTTGCCACTTCATTTACACCCAAATATATGTTGCTTATTATGCTTTTACTTTTCAAATAAAAAATGATTATAACATTGTTAACTTTCTCTTTATATCTCTTACATACATACATAGTGAGCTTATGTCAATTACAAATATAAATGAATAATCAAGTCTATCACCTTGCGGTCAACAGATGTGTCGTCAAGTTCATCAACCAACTAGCTAAAAAAATCCAACGTTTATCCACTACAATCCAATCAATTCTCATCATTCATCGTTGATTTAGAAGGTACGCTATAGTAACAAATATTTTTATCATTCATCATATATCGAAAATCTGATACACCATAGAAAATGCTTTTAGATGAATTTATTATCATTCTGCAATGTAACAGAAGATTAGGAATCAAACATATACCAATATACAGGATAAGGCACATCTCTATAAGAGGATATTCGTAGGCTTTGACGAGTTCTCTTTATTATGCAGATGCGGCAACTCTGTGTTTGTTCTATCATGAAGATGAGGCAAAGCTGTATTTCTTCTCTTATATAGATTATCAAAGCCGTGCCTTTACTTCAACTCTGGTGACCAAAAATGAACAAGGGATTTTCACGTACACTCTTAGAGAAATCGAGGAGAGATATTTACAATGCCTATTTTCAATGTCAAATCAATCACCTAACCGCTATTACGTGGATTTTCTTCTTTTATAATACAACAATAAACTTCGTGGATTTTGGATTCAGCTGTTTTTCTTTTTCACATATCGAGTATAAAATTATAGCACATGAAAAGGGGACTATGAAAGATTGTCACTAGCTATGAAGAGGGATGCAAGAATCGTGCAGAAGCGTTTGCAAGAGAGAGAAAGGGCTGTTTAGGAGTGCATGATATTTTCGAAAAATTGGGTGGAGGTGTGGTAATAGCAATCATCTTTTCAAAGTGGGATTTGTACCTACAAGTAGCTTGATCCGGACTCTCTTTGATGTCTCTTCCAGTCCAGGTAGGAATATTTCAACGGATTGGGTTGTCGCAGATCTTATCCATATCCGCACTACTTCCTCCTAGATGTTGTTGCTTAACTTGCTCGAGGGGAAGGAAACCGGTGTCGGCCTCAATCTCTCTCTCTCTCTCAAAACAATGGTGCCGGTCGAAATGTTGAATCTGCAGGCGAACTGGAGCCCCTAAGGTAACAATGGAGGGTACTTTTTGATCCTTGTTCAACGATTTTTTGCGATTCTATTTCTTGGGAAACGATTCCGATCGACTGATTTCCTCTTGCACCGTTGGAGCTTTTTCTCTCTTCTTCTCTTTGGATCTCAGGACGTGCGTTGCGATCCTCCGATTGGATTACCGCGTAGTGGCTGCTGACACGATAATGTCCACGGGCTACAGCATCCTCACTCGTGATTACTCCAAGATCTCCCAATTGTGCGTTCCACAAAAACCCTAATTGTTTTCAATTGTTAATCTAACCACTGGCTTAGTTTGCTTTGCTTTGGATTCACTCTGTCGATTTAGGGTTTCCTTCGATTTGTAGCATACTTAATTATTGATTTATGGGTTTGGGTTGCCTTCCATTTTGTTGCTTTTATTGTTTGCCGTTATCATGGTGGCATTTTGTGCAATCGGAATCGGGGACCTTTTGTATTGTTTCTTGTGCGGGAGCGGAAGGCCTCTGAAATTTTGGAAGGAAGCAATAAACGTGATCCTCGAGTTAAATGCCAATAAGGCTTTTTTGAAGACACTTCAACAGTATAGTGGGTAGGAAAATCTGTTCTTGGTACAGGAATTGTGCTGATTGGATTACAAATGAAACCCTAAAATGACCCACTGGAAATATCTTCCTTGATGAACACAATGTAGTAAAGTGCAGGCAGGAGCATTATTACGTTCCAATGTGGATTGAGTTTAGGGACATGCTTCAGTTTTCCAAGAACCAAGTGAGGCAAAGAACATTTCTGAGGAGGGTCCCACCATCCGGAAAAACAAATTCCTTTTAAAAAGAATTAAAAGAGGGTGGATGTTGCCATCAGTGAACAGTGTAACTTCATTAACTTGTTAATTTTGCAACTATAATCGCTGCATTTTCAAATTTGAAGAACTTTTTAAGGGTTTTTGACCTTTTCTTTTCCTCCAAACTGTAAGACCTTTTCATCTAGAAAAGGTATCATATATTTTAAAAACAACCATAACCTTTTATGGCTTTTAAGCAATTTAAACATGTTTAGTTCCTTCAACATTACCAAAACTGTAATGTTTGATAATCCACATATATAAGATCTCTTCAATTGGACATTCAGATCTAATTGGCTGGTTCACACTAAATGGAGACATAATATAAATTCCTTCTCCCCCCACCCCCCACTCTCTAGGATTAAAAAAGTGCCATCCAGCCTTGCCCAAACCTTATTCCTCTTCTCTAACATCTTCACCCAATCTTTGATATTCCCCACAACATTTCCCAAATACCCTATCTCTCTATTGGTTTGCTCCCTTTTGATGCTCATCATTGTCACTCCCTCTCTCTTAGTGTCACTGCTTGAGCGTCATCACTGCCAGTGTAAACTATTTCTTCCTGTTGATTGGACGTTCTCTTTTACTATTTGGAGTTAATTGTTAAGATCCAGCTCTTTATCATCAAAGAATCCATGTAATCGACTCCATTTAGTGTGAGAAAAAGCTTGATTGTTGTTGATTGGACATTCTCTTTCCTCTCTGTTCATTTTCTCAATTTCATTTTCTTATTTTTCTTCTTTGTTGATTTTGATGGACATAAAGTCTTATATTGATTTTGTTTATTTCCCAATTCTTACTGAAATTGTATAAATTCTTTTCTTGTGTATAGTTTCCTCGATTGTTTCCAGAACAGGTTTGTAGGGTCCTTTTCACTTGGGTCTCATAGATAACGAAAGAAATTTCATCAACTGTTATTGATTCTACTAAATTAATATATAATGTGTAATTTTTTGTGTGTTTCTAGCACCAATTTGAGGAACATTTGTTGTTATAGAAGTACATAGGAAAATAGTGTGAAACATATTATAACTAACTTTATGTTTTTTGGGTTAATTTATTTATATAGATGAAAAGAACATAGCTTACTCAAGAAATGACACATTATAGAAGAGTCAAATAAAAAATAGGTATAAGAAATGAAGGAGTGGCCATTTTGTAAACTCCACCCATGTAAGGGATCACCCTTGCATTGCCGGTCCCAAGCCCGGATAAAGGAGGAGGGTTGTGTTAGGCTTCCAAAAGCTAGCGTAAAACTTCGTCGGATTTTTATAATATGGATTACAAAAATTATGAGCATTGCTTTGGGGCGTTCCCGCCTAGCGACGTGCTGCAGAGCCCGAATGCAGTAAGAAGTAAGCAAGGGCCACTACATTTTCGCCCGAATGTAGTGAATCAATTGTAGAGAGGGTTCCCACATCATGGACGGGTGTGGGTAAAGAAGTTAGTCCCACTACATTGCCGCCCGAATGTAGTGAAAAAATTTCAGAGAGGGTCTCCGCATTTTGATTATGGACGGATGCGGGGGGCAAAGAAGCTAGTCCTAGATAATAAGATTCGTATTGGTTCTTGGAATATCGGAACATTATCCGGTAAGCTAATGGAGGTGGTAGATACTATGATTCGGAGAAAGATTCATATTCTATGTTTACAAGAGACAAAATGGGTTGGAGAAAAAGCAAAGGAGATAGAGGATACAAGTTTTAAATTATGGTACTCAGGTAAAGAAAAGGCTCGAAACGGAGTTGGTATTATTATAAATAAAGATTTAAAGGAGAGTGTAGTAGACATACAACGATATGGTAACCGAATCATGACGTTGAAATTAGTGTTAGGAGCAGAGGTTTTGAATATAGTTTGTGCTTACGCACCCCAAGTAGGACTAGAAGATAGTATAAAGACAGTTTTTTGGGAAGAGTTAGATAAGGTGTTTCAAAAGATTCTACAAAGGGAGATGATTTGTTTAGGAGGAGATTTAAATGGACATGTCAGTAAAGAGGCATTAGGATATCAAGGAATTCATGGAAACTTTGGTTTTGGGGATATAAACGAGGAAGATAGGGAGATTTTAAATTTTGCTATGGCATTTGATCTCTTTATAGTCAATACAATCTGCAAAAAATGAGATGAACATTTAATTACTTATAAGAGTGGCTTATCACAAACACAAATTGATTACTTTATTTGTAGAAAAAAAGATAGAGCGTGTTGTAAAGATTGTAAGGTAATTCCAGGAGAAAGCTTAACCACCCAACATCAACTTTTAGTTATGGATTTACAAATAAAAAAATGGACAAAGAAGAAAAGAGTGCATCGAGCTATTCGGACTAAATGGTGGAACCTCAAAAGCGAGAAAGAAGATATATTTAAACAGAAAGTCCTTCAAGGCTATGTTATCAATAGCGGTTAGCGGATTGTTAGCGATCGACCCTGATATAGCGGTAGCGGGGATATAGCGGATTTAGCGGTGCACTTTTATTTATAATTATATATATATATATATATATAATTACCATTAATAGATTGTTAGAAGTTCTAAGGCCAAAGTTAACAATTACCATGAATAAATAACGATTCACCTACAACAACCAATCAAGCACCTACCAATAGTCTTCCATGTGCATCAAGCATATTTGTACGTATCATTTGCCAAACTTATATACTAAACCGTTAATAACTAAAACATACCTGTCATCTGGATTAGTGTTTGCATCCAAATTGGAAATGGTTGTGATCTGACCTGAAAATGAACTCTTCTAACTATATAATACAAAGTTACAAACTCACGGTTTATGACCTGAATGCATCACGTGACAAAGATAAAGCAGATAATATATCAAGTACCTCGGTGTTAGAGCAATAATAAAATATGCTAAATCCTTGTTTATATCCTTTATGTAATATCTGCATAAAAGAAAAGAATGACAAGTCAAAAAGATAAAGGTGAAAAATTACCTAGAACAAGAAAGTAAATGAGCCTTACATAGTGCAAACTGCAAACTGCAAAGAAGTTCAAAATTAGACATATACCTCCTGGATCAAGCAAATTTTGCTGGAAAGTAGTGCATATGTTTGAGTAAATGAGCCTTACATAAACAAAATTATGTTTCATATAGACATATACGTCGTCACACATCTTTTCCTATAAAAGCCAAAAGAGAGGATAAGCTGCAAAGAAGTTCAGAATTAGATGTCAAGAATATTTTGATAAGATGAGGAGGTTATCATCTGCAAAGTGCAAACTACAGTAACTAAAGTTCATATATAAAGTCAGACTTCACAGCATTTTACTCCTTATTAAACCAAGTACTTCTATGAAAGGAAAGGAAGTAAACATAGCATTATCACCAGGCACCAGCACGTTATAAACTTTAAACAATATTAGCTCTTGATGTCAAAAAGGGGCCGTGAAAAACAAGGGTAATGCTTTAAGGGTTGCGGCGTGCGCAACTACTCGAGCATCACCCTTATTTTTCACAGCCCCTTAAGATAACATCAAGAGCTAATTCGCCTTATAAACACACGATCACTATTTTGATCATACTTACCCACTAATCAAAGATAATGACAATTTCATTGAACAACAATTTACAATAAAGCAGGGAAAGTAGCCTTAGAAAGCATATTTAAAGTTTGTACATAACATCCATCAAAAGTACACAAATGCCAATAAGCTAATTCAAAAGTACATAACATGATTAACATCCATCAAAATTCTATTACAAATTATCAAAATTCTATTACAAATTTACAATCAATATCACACTTAATTGTTTAGGTCATGTTCACTCATTTTCAGAAAAATATCCGTATTCTTCTATTTCCTCCTCCTCTTCATTTGTTTCTTCAAAATTAAATTCTTCTTCTTCTTCCATAGGCATCTTATCCTTTCCTTTGCTTTGCCTTCTTTGTCGCTTTCGTGTCCTCGACCTTGTATAAACAGCAGTAGCACCCGCTCTTGATGCTTTAGATGCCATATCGATATTTCGCCAAGTAAGGGAATCATCGTCACCAACGAACTCATCATCATTAGGATATTCATCATGATCTTCAACCGATGCCAACATGATAGGGTCAAAATTTGCTCCATTAGATTTCCTCTCTTCGTACCTTCTTCTGAGCTTTTCGTTATATTGCACAAAAGCTAAATCGTTAAGCTTTTGATGCAATAATCTATTCCTTTTCTTCGTATGAATCTAAGATAAGAGAAAGAATTTAGGTAAGGTTTTAACTCAATAAAAAAACTTTCATTTATTTATAATGTAAATAAAAGCATAATTCTTAATTTCTTACCATTTCAAAGGTAGTCCAGTTGCGCTCACATGGGGTAGCACTACAAGTAAGGCTCAAAACCTGTATAGCAAAACTTTGCAATTCAGGGCATCCATAACCAAAGGTCATCCACCATTCAGCTATTACAAAAAGTTAAAAATCAAGTGTAAACAATAAGTTAATCATATTTAAAAACCTTAAATCATATCTTAATAATGAAATTATTAAGAAAGCAAAGTTGCTTGAATTAATTACCTGGTGCACATGTTTTCCTCGAACTTATAGCTAATTCTAGTCCAAAACAACTTGATGCACTTCGATAACTTATAAGTTGATGACTTACTTGTTGATGTTCTTCCTTACTTCGTACAAGTATAGCTATAACCTGCAACAAACCACCTTTAATCTCAATATTAGATTCTATCCCATCATAATCATAATACAACCCTGGATTCAGATACAATGCAGCAACATGTAATGGCTTATGCATTTGCCTGCCCCATCTTTTGTCTATGATCTCCCAAATAAAAGCATATTGCTCTTCTTTGTTTTTCATATTAACCTATAAAACAAGAAGTTAAGTGTTATTAATTTATAAGATTAATAAGTAAAGATTAACAAATAACACATAAAATTGAAATATTTATGCACCTTTATTTGTTCCTTTACACGATCCATCTTCTCATAGATGTAGCCTATGGCTGGTTTCTCATCATTGTCGACCATATGTAAAACATCTACCAAAGGACCTATTGCTCTAAGTGAAAAACTAATGCCCTTCCAAAATCTAAGTTGCAAAATTATTGCCTTAGATTGCTTTCCTTCAGTACTATCTGATAAAGGGCATTTCTTCCATTGTTCAGAAATAACCATTGATCTTAGAGCTTCTTTTGACTGCCATAAACTGTTCAGAGTTAAGAATCTAGTAGCAAAACGGGTCACAGTCGGTCTATGTATGTCTTTTTCTCCTGTAAAATGTCTCATCATATGCAATATCTGACCATGAGCATACATAAATGTCACTAGCTTCTTTGCCCTGTTGAAGATGCCTTTTAGTCTTTTTGTCTCTCCAATATCTTCAAGCATCAAATCTATATAATGTGCAGCACATGGTATCCAAAACAAATGATTAAATTCAACCATCAACATTCTACCAGCTGCAACATAATTTGCTGTAACCACCTGCACAACATTCTTCTCTCCAACCTCTAAGATTACTTCTTTTAACAATATATACAATTTATTTGCATCCTTTACTTCATGGGATGCATCAATGGACTTAAGAAAAACTGTACCTTGAGGACAATGCACTAAAAAATTTATTAGTGTTCTTTGTTTTCTATCTGTCCATCCATCTGACATAATAGAACATCCATAAGTAGTCCAATGCTTTCAAAATCCATTTGTAAACTCTCTTACTCTTCCTACTTCTTTCTCCAAGAATGTTTTCCTTACTTCATGGTATGATGGAACCTTCATTCCAGGTCCAAAATGCCCTATATCATTTACCATCGCTTTAAAGCTAGGGGATCTCACAGCATTAAAAGGGATTCCATTTTGATACATCCACCTGCTAATGGACATGCATACTCGTTCTCTTTCTTCTTTCTTATATCGATTTTCTAATGTAGCTTGTCGTAGTGAGTCTGGCGATGAACGCACAAATGAATCCATGGGTCCCTTCGGAAGCGGTGGTTGTGAGCCAAATGACGATGAAGATGATGAACATTGGGTGCTTGTCATTATGTTACCTTCCATACTAGAAACTTCTCCTCGATATGGAAATGAAATCTTTTCGGCCTTCTTCTTAGATGTATTGTGCACATAATCATAAATTGTTTTCTTTATTTCTTCGGTTGCATTCTTGCAAGCTGCCACATTTCCGCTTCTTCCCATTAAATGGTCCTTGTATCTTGTTATTCCGCTGGTAGAAACATGACCACATAATGTACAAAATACTGACATATTATCTATCTTAGATTTTGTCAAACCCCAATTCCATCCTGGATCCTTAGAAGCTGGGGGTCTGTAGTTGTATGCTGGACTAGAAAATCGATTACCAATTGCATTACTAGTGTCGGTGCCATAACTGCCACTGCTACTTAGAGGACAAGCAGCTGCACTTGTTGATGATTCCATACTCACTACAAAAAATAAGAATAACTACTCAGCTTGAGTTTTCGAACCTTATACAAAAAATAGAACATTAAATAAGTAACACTAGGCTGAAGTGAATATATTGTTGGACTTTCTAAATGTGAAACCCATAAAACAAATGGTGATGGATCTCTAAAGCGTTATAAAGCAGGCAACCGAGCAGCTTCAAAGGAGGCCTGATTCTCTAAATCATCTTACGATGTTGGTTTGAAGATTGATCATCCTATAGGACATTAATTTTCTAATCTCCGTGAGAAAAAGGAACTCAGGGTGAAGCTCTGCTGTTATTTGGGTGGGGGTGGACGTGGCAGGATCAAGTGGCACTGATAGCGTTCACTCTGTGGATGGTTTGGTTGGCAAGAAACGCGAAGGCCTCTGAAGAATTTTGAGGGAAACGACTACCAGATTCACTGGATTACTTTGTTTGTTTGCGATCCACTATGTTTTTCTTTGTATGAGCTGGCTGATTTATTGTATGCAAATCTTTCATGTTATTAATGGAAGTTCTTCCTTCCATTAGTTCTGTCGTTAATCCAAGCAGCATAATTTTTAATGATTGTCTGATTTCTGTGTGTGACAACGATCTAGCTGAGTAGATCTTTGTGATATAGGACTTGCTATTAGTAGTGGCATCTAGTCTCCTTGTTTTTTCTTCTTTTTGGGTACAAGACGAGACAAAAACCTAACACAGAAACACCCATAGAGCACCTTCAGGGAGTCTAACTCCTCAGCAGCAGCAGCGGCCCGGAAAGGGAGAGGGAGGGGCGTACCTGAAGGCAGTGGCGGCGACAGGTGGGAGCAACCCGGTGAAGATGGAGAGGGGGAGGCGCACGCGGGAGTGGCCCGAAAAGGGAGAGGGAGGGGTGTACCTGAAGGCGGTGGCAGCGACAGATGGGAGCGTCTCGGTGAGGATGGAGAGGGGGAGGCGCACGCGGGAGCGTCCCAGAGAGGATGGAGAGAGGCGAGAGATGCAAGGAGTCAGCCCTTTATTCCAGATCGACGCGACCCAAACTGTTTTGAAAGCGTCCGCTTACAACGCCATAGCGGACCGCTATAGCGCTGTTTGCGGCGCTAATTGGGTTTTGGCAGGTCGCCCGCTAAGGACTACCTGCCATAGCGGTTTTAGCTTCGCTAAAACGCTATAGCGCGCTATTAATAACATAGCTTCAAGGAGATGTTTGGAATTATGTTGGCACACCCGGTGATATGTGGAACAATATGGCTATACATATTAGGAAAGTGGCGAAAGATGTGTTAGGGGTATCTAAGGGAGGTGTACCGGCATAAAAAGAAGCTTGGTGGTGGAGTGAAGTGCAAAATAAAATCAAGGCAAAGAGGTCATGTTACAAATTACATTATGCCAAGAAAACTAGTGAAACTTTAGAAGCTTATAAGAAAGCAAAGAAGGAAGCGAAAAAGGCCGTTAGTGAAGCAAAAGCTAAGATTTGGGAGGACTTATATAAAAATCTCAACTCAAAAGAGGGTGAAAGAGATATTTTTAGGATAGCTAGGGCTAGAGATAAGAAAATTAAAGATCTTAATTATGTTAGATGCATAAAAGACGAGGGGAAAAACTTTTAGTGGCAAACGATGATATAAGAAATAGATAGAAAAACTATTTTTATAATTTTTTTAATGAAAATAAAGATGTTAGTATTAGTTTAGGAGATTTAGCCAAGTCAGAAAAATATATAAACCACAATTTCTACTGACGTATTCAAAAGAATGAAGTCAAAGAGGCTCTTAAACATATGAAGGGTGGTAAATCGGTAGGACCAGATTCCTATAGAAGTTTGGAAAATACTAGGAGAAATAGGAATCATTTGGCTCACAAGACTATTTAATGAAATATGGAAAAACCAAAAGATGCCCAAGGAATGGAGAGCCAGTACACTTATACCCATATATAAGAACAAGGGAGACATTCAAAATTGTGCGAATTATCGAGGTATCAAGTTAATGAGTCATACTATAAAATTATGGGAAAGAATTATCGAACGTAGGTTAAGACAAGTATCAAGTACAACAGAGAACCAATTTGGATTCATGCCAGGCATATCTACTATTGAAGCAATTCACTTTTTGAGACGTCTTATGGAACATTTTAGAGTAAAAAAGAAAGACCTTCACATGATATGTATTGATCTAGAAAAAGCTTATGATAGGGTACCGAGGGAGGTTCTTTGGAGAACTTTGGAAAAAAGAGGTATCCCATTGACATATATTAACCTTATAAGAGACATGTATGATGGTGCAAAAACATGTGTGAGGACTCATGAAGGAACGACAGACTTCTTTGAAGTTAATATTGGGTTACATCAAGGATCAACTTTAAGTCCATACTTATTTATAATGGTGATGGATGAATTAACAAAACATATTCAAGATGAAGTACCTTGGTGCATGTTATTTGCAGATGACATTGTATTAGTGGAGGAATCTAAGGAAAAAGTTAATAGAAAATTGGAACTATGGAGAGAAACATTAGAAAGCAAAGGCCTCCGACTTAGTAGAACAAAGACAGAATATATGGAATGTAAGTTTGATCATTTGGTTACTTCATAGGACATGGAAATTAAAATTGGCACATATTGCATTACCCAAAAGGAAAGTTTTAAATACCTACAGTCAATTTTTCAGAGTGATGGAAGAATTGAGGGAGATGTTACACATAGAATTAATGCTGGTTGGTTAAAATGGAGAGGAGCGTCAGGTATTCTTTGTGATAAGAAGATACCATTAAAGTTAAAAGGTAAATATTATAGAGCAGCAATTAGGCCTGCCATGTTTTATGGTTCTGGGTGTTGGGCAGTTAATTATCAACATGTACAAAAGATGTCTGTGACAGAAATGAAGATGTTGAGATGGATGAGTGGTCATACAAGAAAAGAATGTATACATAATGAGGTTATTAGAAACAAATTAGGAGTGGCACCAATAGAGGATAAAATGAGAGAACATCGTTTAAGATGGTTTGGACATATAGAAAGAAGATCAAAAGAAGAACGTGTAAGAAGGTTAGAAAAACTAATTTTGGAAAATATTAAAAGAGGTAGAGGACGACCACAAAAGTGTTGGAAAGAAACAATAAAGAATGATCTAGCTTATTGGGAGTTAACTGCTAACATGGCACACGATAGGGATCTGTGGAAACAAAGAATCCATGTAGCCAACCCCGTCTAGTATGGGAAAAGGCTTAGTTGTTGTTGTTGTAGTTGTTGTTTTATGCTTTAAAAGCCTTATCAGGTGACTTTGAAACGTAAGAACAAGGCAAGGCAATTAAAAAAAAGTATACTAATGCCCTTGGCTTTAGCGTAAATAATATCTCAAAAGAAAAATAAATAAGGTAGAAATATGTGAAAGTATTTTGGTATTCGAAAGAGTTTTACTATAAAAAGAAAAAGAAGCCTAATCTGGTGTTGTCCAAGGGTTGGAGAAAGAGTTAGAAGTCTAAAACAAATAAAAAACGAGGGTCAAAAAATATGGTTGAGAAGGATGCACTGCTAAACTTGTTTTTAAGTTGAATAAAGAGGGAAAGCATGTAATTTTTAGACTTTATGAAGGCCAGTCACACGTACTTGCAATGCGTAGGGAGAGGCATTTTCTACAGTCATTTGGAAAAACAAACTAAGTGCACAAACAATTCTTTCATGCATATAATTGAGAAATGTGGAAGCAACTCTAATCTTTTACTGTGATAAAAGAATAAATGCACTGATATAAAAAGATGGTGTGCATTACAAGGAATTTAGGGAGCTACCTTAGAGACAAGGTTTTTATTAATGATTTTGATATATATTTGCATTGATAATTTAGAGAGGAAGAATCTGTAAATCTTTCATTTTATGATGCCTACAAGTTGGATGATCGAGTAGGTTAAAAGATGTCTTTGGTAGATCATATTTGTTGATAAAATTATGCATTATTTGGTGTTGTTACCACAGACTCTATGAATAAGTTGTCCATGATATTTACACTTTTCAATAGAATTAACAATTATTACATTTTGATACATTTGGTGCTGCATTGTTAGGGGATGAAAAAGTTAAAATGATCTCCAATGTCAACCAACAAACTTGTTTTCCATGTTAAAGGGAAGGTAATGGAGGTACTTTCTAGAAAGGAGTCTACAATCAAGTTTATTTGGATGCATAGTCATAGCTTTGTATGCATACATGGAGAAGATATAATGAGAAGTTTCTCCATGCAATAAAAAGAGGGTATGCTCTTTAAAATGAATCATTGGAAACTATGGATAGTAACATGGAAAGCATGTTGGTTGAGTTGGAGTCTTATATTGGATCTACCGTTCAAGATCATATTGACACCTACTCACTTAAGCATATGTTTATGTATGTTAATATGATCTATGATCATAGATCCAACCTAAGACTCCATATAGTCATGTCATACCCTTTCTCTCAATTGCTAGCTTTTATTTAGTGTAGAAAGCTAGTAACTTTGTCCCTTAATATATAACCTGGCCTGCTTGCTCTTATCTCAACTCATCAAAGCGCTTGTTAATAGACATGTGTGGGTGAATATCATCCTTTGTCTCCACCAATTCATTTGGAAAACCATGCCTTCTATTTTCACACGGAGAAGTTTCTCATCCCATCTTCTAGCTATTTACCTACACTTGAAAAGATTATTGGAAATCAACTTGTTTGCACACCCCTCTTTAAAAGGTTCTTCCATTACATTTCCCGTAACATAAAAAATAGATTTGCTAACAAATGTTTATCTTTTCATAATATAGCAACTTGGTATTTTATCTATGCATTTGCCTTCCAAAACAAATAGTATATATTGGCACTTGATCCCTTCTAATTCTTATATGACTAGTATGCACTTGTTTGTTACTAATAGTGAAAAGCAACATAATGCATATCTTTTTCTCCATGATACAATAAGATATGTCATAGTTTTTTCTAAAAAATCAATACAATGTCTAGACAATTGTTATGAATCAAAATAAGTAGAGCAAATATTGGCATTGTATCAAAACAATAGTATATGACTTATTTAAATTATTTAATAAGATAGTAAGTACCTACATAGACAAAATAACATAAACAATGAGAAAAAAAACAAACAATCATTCTAGTCTCAAAAAATCAAATAAAGGTTTATATATGTGTACATGAGTATGAAATAAAGGAAAACAATGACTCATACAAGCAGCAAAAACTATGAAAATCAAAGGCAAATAAAAGTTCATATCTCAAAATGTGAGTAAGTCACACCTACATGGCTGAGAAAACGTAGTTTCGTAAGTCAAGTGGCAAAATCTCCAATGATATGAATGTAGATGGAAGAGGATTGAAGAAAAAGGGCCTTAAAAATGCCAAAGTTTGCGAAAAATGGGGTTGTACTCACGTGCAAGACCTATATCGTATGATACAGGCAGTTCAAATTCTATCATATTGCATGGTACAACCCAATATATTGGCCTGTCATGCCCTGCTTTGTATTGATATTTACTTTAAGACAATATGATTGTGGTTTGTATTGTACGATATGGACTACGCCCAACACTAGTGTATGGCACATCTCTCAACTTTGTATATGTCCCTAATAGTGAAACTGATTATTTTCATATCGTATTCCATCTGTCCCACAGTCATACAAGTTGTCTATAATTCTTGAAAATATATAATATTTTGTCCACGGAAATTTTGAGCAACCCCATATATATATACCCAATACGAAATGGTCCCTATGGGAGTGTTTGATTACAAGAAGAGGCCTGCAAAGGGATACTGCACACCCAATTTCAACCTCTAGTGGGCTTTGTAATCGTAGCAAAAGCGGGGTCATACGATGTTGCTTTTTATTGCGTGCTAAAGGACCTGTTTAATTGTGTTGGGATTTAGACCTATAGTTTCAGTTTCATAGGCCTAGGCCTCGTAATCAAACAACCCTAAAAGGGAGTTTATTTATGAGGTCTAGGCCTACGAAACTGGAGTTGTAGGCCCGATTCTCGATGTAATCAAATGAGTGTCTTAAAACACAATAAAAAGTGGGGTCGTACGATCCTGCTTTTGCATTGATTATGAGGCCCATTAGGGGTCCAACCCTAGGGGTGGGTTGCTGAAACTAGACTTGTAGTATAAGTTTTGCCTGCGAGCCTTGTAACCAAACTGTAAATTGTTCTTGATAATCGAAGGTTGAATCGTCCACGATACAACTTGTCAAAACGCGAAGATCTCAAATCATCCGAATATGGATGTCACACACGAATAACTCAATAAGAATGCGGAAGCAAGATAAACTCCAAACAAAAGTTGTGCAAAGTCAACATACTTTATTCATGAGCTAGTGATGTATTTATAGAGTATACATATCTATATAAGAGGCAACAAAAAGGAGCAAAGGATGGAGCAAGTGATAGCTGGCCAGCCTTTGCCAGCACTAGCCATTGGGGCTCCAACGGCTATGGCCAGGGCCTTAGTGGCCCTGCGCCATACCAAAATAGTGCACGGGCCCTACTGGCCCGTGCCACCTATTACATTAACACCTCCCCTCAAACTGACGGTGTATATACCGATAGTTTGTCCAACAAAAATTGAAAACGAGTGACCGGGAGAGATTTGGTGAAGAAATCAGCTAGTTGCATCTCCGATGTAACATAACACAAGGTTATCTTCTTGTTCAAATATTCTTCACGAATAAAATGGCAATCCATCTCAATGTGCTTCGTCCTTTTATGAAAGGTGTTGTTGGAGGTAATGTACATGGCGCTTTTATTGTCACAATACATAGTGGCAGGATGTTGCAAAGTAACTCTCATATCACCGAGAATAGCTGTAATCCAAGAAATCTCCATAGCCGCAGTAGTCATGGCTCGATATTCAGCTTCTGTGGATGAGTGACACTTTCTGTTACTTCTTACACTTTCAAGAGATAATGATTCACCCAAAAAAATACAAAAGTCAGTCGTAGAGTATCTGTTATTGATATCTCCACCCCAGTCATCATCCGTATACATAGATAAATCCAAAGACGAAGAAGAAGTTAAGAAAACCCCCTTGTTAGAAGAATTTTTGACATATCGAATAATACGCAAAACAACACTCATATGAATAGAGGTTGGTGCTTGCTGAAATTAACTGGATGTATGAACTGCATGAGAGATATCCGGTCTGGTAATAGTGAGATAAGTAAGGGTACCTATGAGTTGTCTGCATGGGGTGTGATCAACTAATTTTTCACCATCAGTGAATCTTAACTTAGTACCTATAACTTCAGGAGTGTCTACTATTTTGTTGTTTGTGATACCAGACCTTTCAATTATATCATTTGTAAATTTAGTCTGAGACATAAAATACCTACAAATGCTTCTAGTAATTTCAATGCCCAAAAAATAGTTAAGGAGGCCTAAGTCCTTCATGTCAAACTCTTGGTGAAGATTATGTTTAACGTCTTTAATCCATGCTTCATCACTCCCAGTGATGATCATATCATCCACATATAAGAGTAAAATAACAATACCTGTTTCTATCTTTCGTATAAACAAAGCAGTGTCAGTATAACAAGTTATAAAATTATGCAGATGCATGAATTTTTCAAATCGATCAAACCAAGCCTTGGGAGCTTGTTTCAGGCTATACAAAACTTTTTGTAATTTAAGAACATGATTAGGAGGAACGTTAAAACGAGGAGGAGAACTCATATAAACCTCTTCAGTTAAGTAACCATTCAGAAAAGCATTTTTAACATCAAGTTGATATATATCCCAATTTCTAATGGCACTAAGGGTTATGAGAATTCTAATGGTGGTCATCCTAGCAACCGGAGCAAATGTTTCATCATAATCAATTCCATACTCTTGAGCATAACCCTTTGTAACCAGTCTGGCCTTGTATCTCTCGATATGATTATTGCTATGAGTTTTGATTTTGAAGACCCATCGACATCCAATAACTTTCTTATCTTTTGGCATGGGTACAAGGTCCATGTCTGAGCTTTATCTAAGGCTTTAAGTTCATCTCTCATAGCATCTTCCCATTCTAGAATACCTTTAGCTTGATGATAAAACTTGGGTTCTCTAACTTGATGAAGAGTTGTAATCAAATTTTTGCGTTGAGGTTCAAAAGATTCATAGTATACAAAACGTTGGAGAGGTTTTGAAACTCTAGGTTCTAAGCAGGTATCATCTGATTCTGTATGACGTCGTGTATAATATAGTGGAAAGGGTTCAATGAGGGGTTGAGAATCAACGGTTCTATTTGAGACATCACTATTTTCAGGAAAAATATCTTGATGGGCTAAAGAGTCATAATCATCGTCTTCTTCTAAATCAAAAAAATCTTTATGGAAGATTCAGAATTTTCTAAAGATTTAGTGTTATAGTAAGCATCATTCTCAAATAATTTTACATCCTTAGAAACATATCATTTGTCATCGATGTGATCAAAACATCTATAACCCTTTTTATCTATGCCATAGCCAAGAAAAACACATTCAATAGCTCTTGGCGACAGTTTATCATTTTTATCTATATAAAAAAAACATCTACACCCAAAAACTTTAAGTCTTTCATAATAAGGAGAAATATTATATAGTTTTTCAAAAGGAGAAATATTTGCAAGATTGAATGAAGGCATTCTATTGATAAGATATACATCAGTAAGAGTAACTTTTGCCCATAAAAACTTAGGAACATTGCTGGCAATTAACATAGATCAGCAAGTTTCTATAATGTGTATGTTTTCTCTCAGCGAAGCCATTTTGTTGAGGAGTTTTAGTGCAAGACTTTTGATGAAAGATCCCATTAGTTTTAATAAATTTTTTAAATTCATTTGACATATATTCTCCTCTAGAATCCGATCTAAAAATCTTAATGGCGGCTCCAAATTGATTTTTGATCATGTTGCGAAAGATTGTAAAATTTTCAAATACTTCTGATTTATGCTTCAAAAGATATATCTAAGTAAAGCGAGTAAAGTCATCCACAAATATCATATAATATTGAACTCCTCCCTTAGAAATAATGGGGCAGGGCCCCAAACATCAGAATGTATTAATTCAAAGGCTTTGTTCGGTACATAGTTTCTTTCACAAAAAGAGAGATATTGCATCTTTTCAAGAACACATTCTTTACATTCAAACTTTTGTTCCTTAATCTTTTTCATCAAAGAAATGTTACATAATTTTTGTAAATCCAAATGTCCAAGTCTTTTATGCCAAAGGGTAACATCTTGGGCTACATTACAGGATTCAAAATTTGGTATAACAAGATAATCCATTTTGTATAGTCCACTTTATCTACGGCCTTGACCAATCACCTTCTTCGATAGGTGATCCTGCACCAGACAATGCTTGGATGAGAAAGTGATTATACAATCATTATCACAAATTTAAGCGACCGAAAGTAATTTCAAATTAAGTTTAGGTATAAAGCTTACATTTTGGATTTTAAAATTTTCTTTTTCAAAATTTCCTATTTTTTTAATTTAAAGTTTTGTACCATGTTTTCCAACGGTATCATGAGATTCATTTAAGTAGTTTTCACAATGAGTCATATGAAAAGAAGCACCCGAATCTAAAAACCAAGACATACCTTGAGAGGTGGAGAGAGTGTTTCCGGAGATGCTTGCTTTTTCTTTAAACATTTACTCTATATATGCTTTGATGTTATTAGGCCTCCTTTATCTTCCACGGCGCCCACATTTCCAAACTTCTTTCGAAGAAGAGGACAAGTGGTTTTGATATGCTCATTTTCTTTATAATAATGGTATATAGTGTCCTTGGTTGGCCACGGTCCCATAGGTTTCTTGGTTGTTCCTTCAAGATTTTTCGCATGTGGGGGCTTGTATGTCTTCATGTTAGCTCCCGACTTTAAGGCGGCAAGAACGACTTCTTTTGCAACATTAATACTTTTCAATCTTGTTTCTTCCATAAAAAGAAACATTGATTATCCAAAAAATGAGTCTCCTCTATGTCTAGGTTTTCTATGTATTAAGTTTGATATAATGTTTTCGAATTCATCTCTTAACCCACACATAAACAAAAAGAAATATTGATTATCCAAAAATTGTTGAAATTCATCCAATTTTTGAAGTTTTCTAAATTTATCAAAACTCCTAAGTTGAGTCCATAATTCCGAAAACTCATTATGATAATCTCTAATACTTAAATTCCCTTGTTTAACCATAATTATTCTTTCCATTAAATCAATTTGAAAAACAAAATCATCTTGAGAGTGAAGTTTTTTCAAGTATTCTCAAGTTTCGAATGCACTTTTAAAAATACTAATTGTATTTCTAAGTTTCTCATCTACATTTTGACAAATGATCCAAGTAATTTTTGCATTCATTTTTTCCTAAGATTTTAGATCTTGCTTATACTTTTCATGAGCTTTAACAATATCATCATCATCATCCAAATCATCAATATTTAAAATCGGTTCTTTTATCGTACCATCAATATAGTCCCAAAATTTTTTTGATAAAAAATATTTTTTCACGGTCATTATCCAACTTTGATAGCATTTTGGGTCAAGGATACATCTAAAAGACTCGTTTTTACTATCAAAAGATTTAGACTAACCTTATGTCTGGTATGACTTCTCAAAATTTGCAATCATGGCATGCTTCCCAATGTGCTCAAGTTCTTCAATACGAGGCTCTGATACTATGTAAATTGTTGTTGATAATCGAAGGTTGAATCGTCCACGATACAACTTGTCAAAACGCCAAGATCTCAAATCATCCGAATATGGATGTCACATACGAATAATTCAATAAGAATGCAGAATCAAGACAAACTCCAAACAAAAGCTGTGCAAAGATAGCATACATTATTCATGAGCTAGTGATGTATTTATAGAGTATACATATCTACATAAGAGGCAACAAAAAGGAGCAAAAGATGGAGCAAGTGCTGGCTGGCCAGCCTTAGCCACCACTAGCCGTTGGAGTCCAACGGCTATAGCCAGGGCCCTACTGGCCCTGCGCCATACCAAAATAGTGCACGGGCCCTACTGGCCAATGCCACCTATTACATTAACACAAACACCCCCTAATGGTGTGATGATAGTGCATTCCACTTCACTAATTGTGGTGAGCCCACCAAAAAGCAGACTGTTGGGTACAGTACTGATTACATTACCAAGATCCCCTCTCTGTCTCTCTCTCTTTATAATATATATATATATATATATATATATATATATATATATAATTGATCTTGATGCTCAACTCTGATGCTCTTATTGAGTTCTAATAATTTTGGTACTTTTCTCTGTATTTGGTGATATTAACTTTTCTCATTTTAAGATTATCTTTATCTTCATAAAAATGCATGTGTTGCTAGACAATATGATTTTATGATAAATGTTTATCAGAACCCAGTATAGAACATTGATGTTAATGTGTCGGATTTAAATCATAACAAATCTAATTCCGAATCTTATTAGAGTCTGGACAAATTTGGTAAAGAATTCAGTAGTGCATTGGAGAATCAATCTATATCTGGTTTAAGAAAAAATATCTGATCAGGGTTCACTTGAGGGTTCCAACTTCCAAGCAGATCCTTTGTTCTGACAGTCTTGTGCTTCCTTAGTTACCAACATTCAAGACATCTCAACATGAGGCGCCATTTGACGTCTCCCATTTATATCTGCAATTTTGATTTTGAAGTCAGATTTCGGTCAGGATTCTATAGGGTGAATCAGATCTGGATTAAGATTTGTTCTACTTTGTCATTTGTATGGTTTAGTAGAACCCCAACTTCAAATCTGAATCCAATTGTTCAAGTTTCCGATTATGTTGGTTTAGTAATGTTAGGATCCAGCCCAGATCTGACTTGTTGATGTTACTACTTACTGTTTTACCAATGGTGCAGAACCTCTAGAGTCTTTCTTTTTTTCTTTAATAGTTTGGAACAGAAAAAGAGTTCGATCTAAACTTTCACCTGCGTTCCATATTGACTGGCTTTGCATTTTGTGCCATCTTTCTGCTTCAATATCTCTTAATAGGTACAACCAGTACAGATTTGAACAAAGTAACAAACTCTATGGGAAAGAGAATTTGGGCAAAAAAAGGTAAAAGTCTTTTTTGTAAAATAACTTTTCCTTTTGGTATTACTAGCAGAGCTGAAAGATGTGTAATGGCCTCCTCTGGGTTCCAGGCAGATGTTACAGTCCTTCAGAGAATCTTGTCTGCTACATGATCATTGAATATCTGAAATTATTTGTTTTTTACTATTCTGGAAGACAGTTATGTGAGCACATTATCGTTGGTCTTCACAAAGATGCATCATGCTATCTCTTAGTCGTACAATACTTATTTTTGCTAATCTGGAAGTCAATCATCTAGAATATCATTATTACACTCCAATATTGGATGCATCAAAAGATCTTTTGCTTTAATATTACTTTATGACTCAATTTATTTGTTGCTCGTCGTGTCCTTAGTTCTCTGCACATGCAGTGACGGTTTATAGTCAAGCCTATGATTTGAAAGCCTTGTTATTGGTTCAGGCATAGGGTTATCATCCTTATGCCAGATACCACGTGGCTATCACCCTTATGCCAGAAGGAGAGAAGATTAAACCGCAGATAGGATAGCAAAACCAAAGCAAATATTTGATCCATCATGTACTTGTACATCAATTCAGTACTTGTGTGCATCATCAAAATGTGGATGGGTTGAATTATCTTTATATACAGTTTTATTTATAAAACTATATCCGAATGTCCAAAATCCAATTGGTTCTTGTGGCTAGTTCAGGAGAAAAGCACTAGAAATATGCTACAGGACAAGTATCAAGAGAGAATGTTCAATCGTTGAACTTGTTCCTGTATCAGTATCATTGTTCTGTTAGGAAGCATTTATCGAGAAGAACATTACCCAATCTTGTCAGCTTGTCTTGTAATTTGTTGGCAGATCCCCTAGAGGGATGAAAGGCAAGAGGATGCGTCCATGCATCTGTGCATTGCGTCCGTGGATCATTTCATGTGATGCCATGCTAAGTGAATACTTGTGCTAAGGACTTTATAATTAACATAACTTTAAATGCTTCTCATCATTTAGTTTATCATGTTTTCAAGTTTATATGTCAATGATGTTATTTTGCATTGATGTTGCAGATATATCAACATCAACACAACAAACAAATGAGCTGTCCTGCAATGGCTCAGCTTTTGTCAAACACACCCTACTACAAGCGTTTCTTCCCCCACTATGCTCTTTTAATGACTTTGGGGGCGGGGGGGGGGGGCTTGATCATGAAGGTAATGTTTGTTTTTGCATTTGATCAGCTTGTCTTCCTACATGTCAATGGAATGTGTTCGCCCTTTCAGGAAAAGGCTGTGTTTTCACCTATGATGCGGTTGGCTCCTATGAACGAGTGGGCTACAGTGCCCAAGGTTCTGGCTCAACTCTTGTAATGCTTGTTTTAGATAACCAATTGAAGTCTCCTAATCCTCTGCTGTTTCCTCCAAGGGGTCTCATGGCATTTCTCTTGATGGCTTTATCTCATGAATTTGAAATTTATATGGTATGATAAACCGGATAAACTCTCATAATGGTGATCTTTTTCCCCCCTTGTAAGCTAGTTCCATGTCAGAGGGGAGGGTTGCATAATGAAACTTTGTCGAATATCTTTTTAGCTGATGTGATTGTTTTCAGCATTTTACCCTAAAAAGTGTTCGTTTCAGCATTCATGTTCTGCATGTAACCAAAGTATTCTTAGTTGTGAGCAGTATTTGGAGGGTGACTTTTCCTGGGAAGTTCACCTTGACGGTGATGTCTTTCTAGGCACCACCACGGCACCACCACCATTTTCCTGCAGCTGTACTACCAAGGCTACCTACCACCTACAGGCAGGCATCAAGCGCTGCCCGAGAAGGAACTGCAGCGATCTCTCGTGTTACAGCCTCTAGCCAATATTGATTTGTATGAGTGTTTTGATCAAGTATGCTTAATAGTTTCATGATTGCAGGATGCTGTGCATGTGATTCCTTTGGCAGAAACTGAAGCAGTTGATTTAGTAAAAGATGTTTGTGCAGTTGCTGCTGAGAGTGATATTTACACGGTCTCTCTCTCTCACACACACACACGCGCGTGCACACACACATGCTCAGATAGTAGAACTCTGACCTCCCTGGAGTACTTGATGCGTTACTCATATTTCAGCATTCATTTCTTGTTGCTAAGTAAACATTGATATGCAGGGTGACCGTGTAGAAATTGTCATTATAAATGCAGGAGGCATCCGCCGTGAGTATACTGAACTTGGAAAAGATTAACCATTGTGCATCGGTTAGGTGAATATGCCCATGTATCGCCTTGCTCATGTTAGCTATTATCTATTCAAGGTTTTTTTCGCAAGAACCATTCCTGCTAAAGTGGTCTCTAATCAAGTTTGATTCAACCATTCCCTTGCTGCATTCTTCTCATGGTATGGATGAAAATTTTGCTGTCAGTTTTCGTTGCAAGAACCATTCCCGTGCTGTCTTGAAAAGTGTTGGTTAACTTTATACCGAGGTTGGACTGATCTATTGCAGAACCTGAGAATTCTGTGTCATTCCCTCATAATGGTACTTGTACATTAGCTTAAATTATACACTTGTTATAGAAAACTGGATCACTGATGCAAGGAATTTTAGTCTGAGGTGATGATGAGTCTTTTGGAGATTACCCATGTTTGTTGTTTCTTCATAGTCATGTCCCTGTCTTTGATGCGCCTCTATCTGAATGCCCTTCGTTGTTCCGTGGGTGAACCTCCAAAATTTCAGGTTTCGTTGGTGGGTGTGGGTAGGTAGGTAGTGGAGACAATCGGCCACTTAAAGAATGTCTATGTTAGTCGATTCACTCTACTTGAATTAGATATCATAATCATGCGTGTCCGTGAATAGGTATCATAATCATGCGTTAGTGCAGCCGCTGTTTCAGGAGACATTTTCCTTGAAGGTCCATGGCATCTCCTGTTTGGCTACTTATCTGTTGCTAAATCGCTGTATGAGTTGTGGCCTATTTCATGGTTAAAAGAGATACTTTCATCTGAAAGACATTGGTTTTTCATGGGAAAGGTATGTTTAAACAAGGGTGGTGCGGGCTGTTTTTTCACTTCACGACTAGCACGGAACACAATGCACACTGATCGTGCTGGTGCAGGCTCATGCATTGCACCCACACACCCCAAGGCATGGGACTTGCATGTGCCAGGGTCCTCACCTTGTTTGTGTTGCACGGAGATCGGGGCCGTGCGATACCAAATTTTGATCTCTGGCCCATGGCGATGCAGACACCCTCCTATGTACTGCAAACTCTTCTGGATGAGTATACCATATTGAGAGTTGGCATGTTGGTAAACGCTGTCTCGATGCATGATATTCTTTCCTTTGGAGTACAAGCTACAACCAGATTCTTGTAAAGTGGTAGGACGTCGGTAAGGCAGCATTCAAACTGATCACTTGAAAGTTTGCTAAAATTCCGGCTCTGGTCTAAGCTAGGTCCCCTCATAATCCTAATTGGCTGTGTTTTCACAATGCGTAGTCAATATACTCATTATGACTTGTGGGCCTACTGATACGGGCCTCCTTGTGTCATTAAACTTTGCACCTCGTCGCTCATTGAATCAATTAGATCAAGAAACAACTACTGTTCAAGTAATTAGAGGAAAAGAAACAACCCGAGCGGGAGACTCGTGGTGGATCCTCACTTCTTTCTCCAACGTAATTTGACCAATCGGAGCTGCATCAAATTCAGACAGTGAAGTTCGAGTCAGTTTGCATCCTTTAACCTTTCGAAGAACCAGAGCTTTTGCAAATACTTGAGCAAAATACATTGGACTGAGTCCAAAATCAAATAATCAGTGGGCGCTTGTGAATGATCAACTTGATTTGTCTCCGATTTTGTGCTCAAGTCTCTCTATTTCACCTGTGGGTTCATACTTTCTTCTTTATACAACAACAACTAAGCCTTTTCCCATACTACATGGGGTCGGCTGTCTTCTTCTTTGTAATAGCTAAAATAAAAAAACTGAACAAAGTGATTGGCCTCTTGTCCTCATCGTATCAGGGTGATGTACCACAAAGTGCATTGGAAAGTCTAAAGGAATGTGGGCAAACCGGTGAGGGACTTGTGAAATGCCTCGACTCTGAGTTGAATTGGCAATTGCTTCATCCACTAAGTTACTAGCGTTGGGAATACAATGGGTGTTCATGGGGACTTTGGTTCAGGTTTCGGCTCAGCCTTGAACAAAACCCAACATAATCGATTTTCAAATTTGAAAAACCCACCCCAAGTATCTCAGATGCTGGTGACTTGGGGAAGGAAATAATTGATTCTATTTGAAGAAAGGCATTTCACAAGTCCCCTCGATGCTTTGTCCGCTTCTCTTGGTTCGTTGCTTTCTAAAACTTTCCGATGCACTACATGGTGCAACACCTGGACACCATCAGAGGATATGATGACGATGATGAAGGAAATCGTTTAGTTCCAAACCATGGTGCATTGTGTTTTAACATGCTAATATATGATATAAGCTTAGACAAACTACAGAACATGTCAAATATAAAATATTGTCATACAAGTCGGCTACGAAAATTTGAAAAGTGACACCAATTAAAAGAAAAAGCTGAAACGACATCCTCTAAATATTAATTACTATATGTAACATTTTTACAAGGCTAGTAAAACCTTGGAAACTAAAACAACATGAGATTTGGGAGAAATTTTAATTTCATATATATATATATATATACACACGTGTGCGTATGAAATCTGGATGCTGCCTATCTATGACAATGTATACTCGTGACCATCTTTTATGTTTGGAGACATGACTATCTTTTGAAATTTATAAGGGTGTTGGAGAAAATATGGACATCTTTATACATTTTTGTTCCTAAAAAGTAAAAAGTGGACATGAGAATGCTATATTAGAAGTATGAAACATCAAAACTCGTTAACCTATCCAAGCCAGTAGATGGGATGGGAAATTTTTTCTTTGTGGTTTGGTTTGGCTTGGCTTGTCATAAGAAAATCAATGGTTTGGTTCATGTTTGAAGACTGAAATGGAACCACTAGAATAAAACCAATCCACACAAATGTGCATGGACGCACACACAAACACAGACACACACACCATTATAATATATATATATATATATGTATGTAGAGAGAGAGAAGAGAGAGAGAGCTGAGTATAGCTGGCAAGGTCACTCTCTCTCCCCGTAAGCATGGACCCATGGTTATTATATGGAAGGGAGGTCGGGGTATGGGATGCACTCTCTTTTATCATAACATAACATCAGACACAATATCACATATATTTCTTCATTGCATGATAATTATGCTACAATAAGATAATAGCGCACAATAATTTGACATATCTTTAGTGTTTTATCATATATTATTACAGATGACAAATGGGCAAAAATGAGACGACCCGCCTGGATTATATGGACTAGGCATCCATATACAATAGGTTGTCGTATTGTAACATTTATAACAGTAGACTTCATCCGATTCTAAATTAGATTAAATAATGCCAGTAAATTGGATCTGATTAAATTTATTGCATACTCCTCTTGAAAGAGAAGGTGAGTGAAGATTCATTGATAAAAGAAGGGAAACCGAAATCTCTATGAAAATGGAAGAACTAATGGCAAATGGTAAGTAATGTGATATCCATGATCAACTCATTAAAGCAACTAGAAGTGAGTAATAGAGAAATAAAAGTAAGAAATGTCACTGGCAAAATTAACTCACAAAAGTCAAAAAGGTTCTTTTGGAACTGCTTTAACCATTCTAAATAAAGGAGGCTAAAGGGGCATGGATGATCTTAAATCATCATATCAATCTCAATTCCAATTGTTTATTCTCTTCTTAGTTGTAGTTTTCCTAGTCTTAGCTTAGAGTTGCCTTTCTTTAATAGATCCTTCTTAATAGACTACCTTTTACTCTTTCTTTGCTTCTTGTAGCTCGAGTGGGACCCACCCTATCGAGACATACCTTAATCGCAGTACCATTAAAGGCTTTATGAGATGAGGAAAGAGGTTGACGTCATTTGACATGTCTACACATGTTTGCTTCATTCTCTATAGACCCAAGTCACCCCCAACAAGATTTTGTGTAGAAGTCATAGAGTGCTTCACATTCTTGAGTGCAACACGCTCTTTCATCACGCCTTGTGGGAAACCACTTTCTCTAAGGAGAGCACTCTTGATCCATTTTCTTTCTTTTTGCAAGTTATTGTATGCCAACCCGTTTAGGTTGGGAGTAGTTGATGTCATTTGACAGCATCAATTCTTCCACTAACAAGCATGGGATGATGTTACAGGGTGGCCGAGCCCCAATATCGAGTGATGAGGCTGGATAAGCATTCGCCTCCAGTTCTAGGTAGTCATAATATGAACAGGGCAGTCCGATTCCCAACCACCCAACGCCAATGTATTTACCATAAACCAATTGAGACCTGGCCTTTTAGGATTGATTTGATGCATTTATGTTGGAAGCGCATGTATCTCTTTTGTAGTTTATGAGAGAGATTATGCAAGTGATGGTTACAAATCAGCTAGCTGCAATATAGGAGTAAGGATTGTTGGCCAAACGTAGAGGCACACAACCAAGACCGATACCACTTATGCTTGACCTCATAATTTGTTGATGTTAGGAACATCTACGGGAATTCCAATTCCCCCTGAATTGGCTTCTACACACCATTCTAATCTCTTCTATTGACATGTGAGTATCGCTCGGAAACCCAATGCGAAGGAACCATTGGCCACCCTCCGACTTCATCCTTTACTACATCATCTTTACCTCCCACACAACCATGGCAGGCATTGTGCGGAACTCCTCTGACCTTGTAGACTTTTGTGTCATTTCTCAATCACCTTTGACTCAACAACAAGAGCAATTTATGCGGTGGGAACTTTCGTGTCCCATAATGACACTCAGCATCATGCACAAATGTTGACTGGTGGGTTGGGGGTACATACTAGTATAAGTAGTAGATGGCAAATATCGGCTTCATTATAATGACCATGAAATGTTGGAAGAAGGGTCCTCTTTCCGGATTTCATGAGATTGTATTTTCGAAAATAAAAACGTTTATAAAACAATTTTCGTTTTTAAAAAGGTCACATTCATTTCTCGGATAAAACGAAATGGTTGTTAAAAAGGAAAGCTCAGAAAGGAAAACTCGAAAGATAGAAAAGCCATGTATAAATACCAAAACTCATACAGAAAGTGTATGTGTGATTCACATTTACAGACTTCTGAGAAAACCCTCTGCGGGTAGTTTATAAACAATATACACTCTTCTTTGTTCCTTTTCATCCTACATTATAGGAAATACAAAAAGCAAAGGAGAAACAAAAAGCAGAACCCAAGGGACAGTCGGCTTTCGTTGTGCCATAACCAAAGCTCAAAAAGTTCAAACGACTTTGGCAAACTGAGACTACCCCAACATCTGGTATCATAGCTTGTTTAAGCTCTACGACAACCCCAAAAAGGTATGTCGGTTCTGAAAAAAAGAATAGTGAGAGAGAAGTAAAAAAACTTTTTTCGGCGTAAGTAGATATTTACAAATAATAGAAAAAAGAGAATGAGCATTTTGGGAAGAACCAACTAGCTCTGGCCAGCTCTGGGTTAGAGTGGCATTTCACCCCTAAGACCAACCTTCACTCATTGACGAGAATATGGGGAGGATGATAAGCAAAAGGAAACAACTCGGATGGCCCCCGAAGAGAAGAAAGACCTCAGTTCCTAGAGCAGAGTCGAATACACTGCATCTTTCCAAGAAGTAGGGATAGAAATGTCTCTTTTGCGGCTTTTCAATCAAAGAATTACTTATTCAAAGTAGAGCCAATGGCTTACGCTGATCGTAGGTCCCGGGGATCAACTGAAGTGTATCCATGGCCTGAAAAGAGAAAAGAAAAGTCTGGACAACTGGAAGCCACCCGTTGAAGGTGGGCTTAGGTAGGTCGAGCCTTGGAAATCAAAGGCATAGCCTAAACACAGCATAGATCAAGCAAAGAGAAAGAAAAAAAAGGCTAGTCAAGCGAAAAAGAACCACTAGCAACTTCCTCTTTGTTTCCTCTTCCTATTTTCTCTCCCTCAACAATAAAACCAAAGAAAAACAGAGGCAAAGCTAAGATGACTAGAGGCGAAAGCCCAAGACAACCTGAGGAAGAGCCCAAACGTCCTGAGGTAGAATGCCCTAATGGTCATAGGTAGAAAGCCCAAATGGCTAGAGGCACAACCTAGACGGCTAGCAGGGGAAAGCCCATACAACCTGAGGCAGAGAGCCCAAGATGGCTTGAGACAAAGCCTAGATGGCTGGAGGCAATGACTGAGAAGGGTGGCGGTGAGAGCCCATAGGCTGCGGCGAGAGTCGCCCTCCTCTTCTCTCTCTGGTCTCAGCCTCTCTCCCTGTCTCTCTCCTCTTCTACTGAAATGTCGATTTTGCACTTACATGAAAAATAAAATTACAAAATACCAACGGGCAAAATTATTGAAATGTCCAGATATTTTGGGGTAAAAATATTGTTGTACCCTTATTAGTGTAAAAAGTCTTTTCTACCCTCTAACAATCCGTGAAACTACAAAAAAATAGGGTGTAGTTTTGCTGATTTGTTCTTGGTCATTTCAAGAAATTACAGAACCCAGGATTTGGGTATTTTTACAGATATCGCCCTACCAAATTTTCAAAATATCCGTTATACTACCATGAAAAAGTACAAGAATACCCCTATACTTTCTAAGAAATGCCCTTAACAATATTTTTTCAAATATAGTCCTAATTTTTACTGTATTTCTAGAATAGTACATGTCGGTTAAGTAAACCTGGAAATATTTACTCCCCAATTTTTACTGTTTTTCCAAAATAGTACCTATAGGTTAAATAAACTGCAGTACAGACTCGAAATATTTACTATTTAGTATTTAGAACTTGTGGATATTGCATTTAGGTGTCTGACTATATTTATTGGTTCTTTATGAAATGTCTTATGTAAATCAATCTGAAGCATGTTTTATGTTTTCTATCTTAAAATGTATAGACTATCTACTTGTTGTCTCTGTCAAAAAGTTTTCAAAAAATGACTTCTAGAATTTACTTGTCTGAATTAGCAAAGACTGAAAAGTTAAATGGCCTAAATTTTCAAACCTGAAAAAGAGGAATCTCACTGACTTTAACTTTAGAAGGAGTTGACTATTTACTGAAAGAAATAATTTTACCTCCTATATCAGTTGCAACAGATGAGGAAAAAGAGATATATAAGATATTTTTAAAGGATGGCACAATTGCTAGGACCATAATGTTGACTTACATAAAAGACGACTTGATTAGGGTCTTTGAGGAATTTGAAACTACTAAAGAGCTATTTGATTCCCTGATCGCTAAATATGATACTATAGCTAAGATGCATGTACAACTACTCATTCAAAAGTATAACTCTTATAAAATGAAAGAAAGTGATAATATAGTTGAACATGTTAACCAAATATTGGTAATGGCTAGGGATTTGGCTATAGCAAAGTCAGTCATTCCAAAACAGATGCAACTATCCATGATTTTAAATAGTCTTCTCCCTTCTTAGAACATGTTAACCACAACTCTAAGACTTCGATCTTATATTATCCTTTTTGAGCTTCTATTAAAACTAGCAATCGAACAAGAACATATAAACAAAAACAAAAGAGAAAAATTGTTAGTTGATTAAGATGATCTAAGGTCTAGCTCTAATAACAACCATGAAAAAAAACAAATAAGAAGTTTGGTAAAAATAAAAAGTAAAGCAGTCAAAACTTTAAGAAATCATAAGAATTCGTTTCTTGGATAAAATGTTTCAACTGTGGTAAGATGACACTACAAAAGAAACAGCCATAATAAAAAACTAATATTGAAAACAATCAACGACACGGCTCAATAGAGAAGTAGGACATAATCTGCATCATTTTTAAGTGCCTCTACATAAACCATCCGATGACTGGTTGATGGATTAACTCTAGAGCTACCCTGCATATATCGAAGAGAAAAGAGGGAGCCATGGACATGAAGGTGTACCAGCCTGGCAAGCATCGGGTATACATGAGAAACAATACCTTTTCTTATATTCTTGGGATTGGGTCCTTTAGGATTTTTGTACAAGGCATACTGATTATACTCATTGTTGTATTAATTGTGCCCTCTATTAGGTGCAATTTTGTATTAGTCCCTACCTTAGTAAAGAAAGAGTTTGATGTAAAGTTTGTTCCTAGAAAAGTGAGTGTGAGAAAGCATGGTAGGATAACATTTTCTAGTTTGCTTGATGTTGAGTATAGATTGTTTAAACTCAACATTAATGAAAATAAAGATTCTTCTACTTATATTGATAGCGTTTATGTGATTGATGTGAATGTATGGCATAAAAGATTGGATCATATAAATTTAAAGAAGTTGAAACAGACTCTAACTTATTGCTCAATTTTCATGAAAACACTTTTAATAAGTGTGAAGCCTGTATACAAAAAAAAAAAACTAAAAAATCATTTCTCAAAGAAGTAATTAGGGGAACAACCCTATTAGAGATTATTCACACTCATTTATGTGGACTGTTTAGAGTAAGAACACATCAAGAAAAGGTTGATTTTATAAGTTTTATCAATGATTACTCAAGATATACTTATATATCTCTTAACACATAAATTTGAGGCACTTTAAGTATTCAAAGAATATAAGAAGCAAATTGAAAACCAATTTGGGCATACAATCAAAGTCTTGAGATAAGATAGAGGTGGAGAATATACATTTCTAGAAATTTTAAAATTTTGTAAAGATTTTGTTATTGCAAAACAAAATACAATGCCTAGGACACCTCAACAGAATGGTATAGAAGAGAGATATGACATGACTCTATTAAACATGACAAGATCTATGTTAATAGATACTTCTATGCCAATGATATTTTGAGGAGAATTGGTAAGTACAACTGTATATATACTTAATAGAGTTCAATGTAAAGTTGTATTCTCTACACCATATAAGATGTAGTTTAGAAGAAAACCAAACCTAGGTCATCTCAAGAGGTGGAAATCTATCGTTCATGTGAAGATCCTTAATCAATCAAGAGATGAACTAGATAGTAGGTCCTTGAGATGTATATTCATCAGATATCCTAAAGGATCTAAAGGGTATCGATTTTATAAAAAGGACCATGGACTGATATAAAGCAAGGATGCTAAATTTTTAGAAGAGACTAAGAATGACATCCTTGAGAATGATGATGAATATGTTGATGATCTAGTAGATCTAAATCAATCATTATTTGAACCTATAAATAAGTTTCTTAAACAAACGAAATCTTTAAGTGGATACAAAAGACCTAGGTTCACATCGTCATACTTAAAGGATTATCACACTTACATTGCAGAGAAAATGTGTAATTCGATTGATTTAGATGACCTGATTGATAATTTGACATATCTACAGGCTATTGACTTAAGAAAAAGCCATGGATGAAGAAATTGAATCCATTGAGAAAAATAAAGTCTAGGAGTTGACTAATTTGCTAAAAGAAAGAAAAGTCATAGGTTGTAAATGGGTTCTCAAAAAGAAATATAAGGTCGATGGAACAATAAAAAAGTTTAAAGCGAAGTTGGTTGCAAAGGGTTTTTTGCAAAAAGAGGGGATAGATGATGTTGAGACATATTCTCCTATTACAAAATTTGCATCCATCAGAATAATCCTGATGATATCTATATGTTATGATTTGGATTTACATCAATTAGATGTAAAGACTGTCTTTCTAAATAGAGATTTAGATAAAATCATATATATACAACAAGTCGAAGGATATATAGTTGAATGCCAAAAAGATAAAGTATATTAGTTGAGAAAATCTCTATATGACCTGAAACATTCACCTTGCCAATGGTATTTGACTTTTCAAAATACCATAATTGAACTTGAGTTTGTGGCTAATGAGCTTGATCACTGTATATATGTTTGAAAAAGTGGGAGTCACTTTGTCATCCTATCTTTATATGTAGATAACATATTATTAATTGATAATGACAATGGGATGATTGTCAAAACCAAGTCATGGTTAAACTCTTAAAAATAAAGGATAGGGGGGAAGCATCCTATATCCTGGGTATAAAGATTTCTCGAGATAGAGAATCAAAATTTGTATGATTAAATTAAGAGTGATATATTGATTATATTCTCAAGAAGTTTTAAATGGGTGAATGGAAGTTTGCATCTACAGTTGTTGCGAAAGGGGTTAAAATGAGTAAGGTTGATTATCTTAGTGAAGGAGATGATAAACCTAATGTTTCTTATGTACAAATCTTGTGAGTAGATATCAAAGTAATCTTTGATGGTAGTATTGGATAACTGTGAAAAGGATTCTAAGATATATCAAAGGAACAAAATACTTAAACTTTATTTTCAAGCAGTTGAACTAAAAGTGATATGATACTTAGATGCTGACTTTACTGGAAGCAAAGATGACAACAAATCAACCTCAGAACAAATATTTTTATTTGGAGGTGGTGCAGTTTCTTCCACATGCAAGAAACAAGGTTGTGTAGTATTGCATACCCAAGAGGCTGAGTATGTTGCTTGCAATATGGTTGCTACTAGTATCATTTGGATATGTCGCTTCATACATGATTTAAAGCTAGACATAACCAACGAGCCAGTTGTTATATATTGTGACAACAATACAACAATTACTCTTATTAAGAGTTGAGTTTATAACTCATGAAGCAAGCATATAATGGTTAAATATCACTATGTTCATGATATGCTCAAAAGAAATGAAATAACTATATGTTATATACCAACTATTGATATGTTGGCTGACCCCTTAACAAAAGGCATCTTAGAATAATTGTTTACTAAACATGTAACCCATATGGGGTTGAGATATGCCTAGTGTATAAGTATAGAGAATACACTTTATTGTGAGTTATGCTGGAAAAATACATTGCTTGTATAAAAACCGCATAACAGATAAAAGTTGTAATTTAGTTGCAACAAGGAAAAATGATACAACTTGGTAAACCCCAAAGTAGTGGGAGTAAAAGTAGTGTATCAAAAGATTAACTCTAGTAACAAAGTGGGAGATGTAAGTAGTGGATGGCCACTATTGGCCACATTACTAACAATGACCATGAAATGCGGGAAGAAGGGCCCTCTTCCTAGATTTCATGAGATCATATTTTCGAAAATACAAACGTTCATAAAACAATTTTCATTTTTGAAAAGGTCACATGCATTTTCCAGATAAAACGAAATGACTGTTAAAAAGGAAAGCCCAAAGAGGAAAACTCAGAAGATGGAAAAGCCATGTATAAATACAAAAACTCATACAAAAAGCGTATGTGTGTAATTCATATTTACAGTCTTTTGAGAAAATTCTCTGCGAGTAACCTAAAAATAATATATACTTTTCTTTATTCCTTTTCATCCTACATTACAGGAAATACAGAAAGCAAAGGAGAAACAGAAAGCAGAGCCCAAAGGACGATCAACTTCCATTGTGCCATAACCGAAGCCCGAAAAGTTTAGACGACTTCGACAAATTGGCACTGCCCCAACAACTAGTCTCCTTTCGCTTAGCCAATGCAACTTGCATTGTCAGTAGCCGAAGCCCCACCAATTTTGTCGTTGGCTAGCTATTCATAGATACTACTGCTTCGCCAATCCACCATTTTCGCTATACAAGTCAGATCCTTATTTAATTATAGCCAAAGGATCACATCGACTCATCTAGGTCAACCTTGAGCAATAAATCAACAAAATTACCCTATAACAACTAGATCCAACAACCACGTCTCGATCTTGAAGATGCACCTCTTAACAAGAAAGGAGTAATCGAGCTACTATCGGAATCAAACTTCGGGCACCAAATGCCAAGGATGAGCAAAAACTATACCTAGTTGAATAGATAGACTCGTCCCTATTTCTTAGGTGGGCTTTAAGGTGAAATTCATGATCTTAAGACAAGAAGAAAAAATGTTTGAGGAGCATTTGTCTAGATTCATCTTAGAATATAAAAAAACTGATAGGGTACCACAAGCTACGACTCTTTATCTCCTCCCAAACCAAGTAGGCCAATGCATGGTGTGCATTACTAGAGTTGGGATATGACTCAAACTTGGGATTAGATGCAAAAGGCCTTCTTGAAAAGATCCAACAAGATCAAGCTTCAATCGACCCACAACATTGTCTTGACCATCGATAGAAGTCTAATGAATTGATAGATACCTTCTTTAAGAGGTTCTATGACATGATAGCATGCTTCCAAATATAATTTATTGATGCACAATATGTTGTTCTGGTGAAGAATTTCCTACAACAAGAAATTAAGAAGGGCCTACTTGACCCTTATTGATGAATTTCATATAGTTAGCCAACCTAACAACTTGTAGTGAGTACATCCTAGATATGCCCAATGCCCTCAACCTGATACAGGAAGCACCATTTACAAGGCCCCAAAGGCAACTGGTGATAACTTGCATACATAAACTTTCCAAGAGAAGGATGCCAAGGATATGGAACACTTTATGTTATGGTCACTAAGCTAATGAAAGGTTCTTCATATATACTTGTGTGACCCTTAAATCTCCAAAGGGAAGGAGAAGGCTATCAACAATAAGGATTTCTTCCTCTTAGATATATTGAAAGAGAATGTAAATCTTTGATATATTCATCATTAATGAGTAGATAAAATTGTTGGAAGGACATTTTGTTCCTTCTTGAGAAGAGATGAAATTCCCAAAGTATCACAAGTGGCACTATGAGGATATATACAATATGAACTACTACATCAGGTTTCACAACATGATACATAAGGCTATTAAGGATAAATGGTGAAAGCTAGATGATAACCAGGGTCCACCCAAAGTGAGTTGCTTGAGAGACAAACCTCACATACTTTACCATCATTCGATGAGGAGAAAGTTCCTATTCACTCTATCTTAGAATGGTGATGGAACCAATGTCATGCAGGCCTAGGTTCCTCATATCTCAAACAAACAAAGGCTTTAAGTGCACCTTGCCCTTAGATGCATATAGATCACTCTCACAAATCTGCATGTCCTTCATAGGTTACATCCATCTTTGTTGGAAATGGAGAAGCCATAGACAACCCCCTCTAAGCTAATCAACAAGACCATGTGATTGTAAATCTCTAGAGGATATTGCTACCACGTGTGGTAAGATCATCTTCCAACCCTATTCACCATTCTTGAATCAATAAGCAAACCATTGTAATATATATAAGATAGGGTAGCTATATTGAGGATATTATCGGGTGAAGCTCCTTCTCCTAGAAGTCATTTGTTGAAGGTTTGTATTCACACTAGGATTGATCAAATGAATCGGAAACCTACCTCTGAGATGGGTAAGTTCACTCTAGCCTCTTTGCCTTTCTAGAATCCAAGAGCGGTGCCTATTGAGGAAAAGGACTCAATAAAGATCTGCTAAGGAACTCAAGGGCTCCTTGATAGATCAATGACTCCAATAGAGTTGTCCTTCTCATAGATTGTTTGTAGCTTTACAAGCATGATTCCTTAGATAACCTTTGTAGACTAATGACCTACCTCAAAAGAGCATACACGATGTATCACTCAGGTTGGAGCATGCTTAGGGAAAGAGTCTAATCGATTATTTGACCTCCCTCAAGGCATGTATCCCCATAAAAAATATTTAGATTTGGTTCCTGATACCCCCAAGTAGTTACCCTCGTTTTCTCTTAATAAAGGTCATTTTAACGTGGTTGTAGAACTGATACCCTATTCGAATTGATGGGCTCATTGGAGTATAAAGAGGTTGTTTGCATCAAAGATTGCCTATACTTTCTTTTGAAGGAGGGGAAGAGTGGCTCAAACTTATTCAACCTATTGAAGCAACATAGGGTCAAGGTGAAACTTGATAATTGATACTTTAGCATCTCGAAAAACCTATACTAACAAAGGGAGAAACTCCCACATTCAAATCCCATAAAGACATCAATTATAATTATGAGGTGTTTTGTGCATGAAAGAAGACATTGTCAACATTTTGTGACTGAGTTTTGATCCAACCTAGATTTATGTTTCCAATCTGAGGATGACATTTTGGCACACAATCTGAACTGGGCTACATTGGTTAGTGAAGTAGACTCATTGATAGTTTTTGGTAACCCTACTCATCGTATGAGCTTGTTATGCATCAATGCCTAAGTGAATGGTCAGCCCAGCAAGAAGGTGATGGAGGGGTTGTATTACTTTTACTTTCATTACTTTTCCTTTTTCTTTCTTCCTTAGGAGTAGTAGTAACATAATTCTCTCAATGTCCTCTCAATCACATTGAGTGCTTCACCATCCTACGTAACTCAATTGAAAGTCAAAATATGTATAGTTAGATTCTTAGAAACCCATTTCATCACCTGAAGCTTTATCCTCTCATCTTTCTCTTGAAAATGGGGGTTAAAATTCTCCAGTATGCTCTTACACCTCAAGTAGGTTTAAGTATTTTGTCATTCTAGTTGAGTCATCATTTGTAGTGACAACAATAAGATTTCTCAAGTAAGCTTTTGCTTTGCTTCATTAACACATGATGAAAGGAGAATACATAAATGCTTTGCCTTGCACTAGGGAAGTGGCCTCTGCATTTCTTTTACTCTACCAACACACGCTTGGTACCACTAATAGGGTTTTGACTAATTTCCCTTCCTTTAGCTACTTTGATTTTTCAGTTCACTCAATGTAAAGCTCGAATTTTAGCCTTAATATACTGTATAAAATTGAAAAGATCAGGGCAGTGGCAGGAATAGAGGTGGCACATTGGGTCATCAAGTTGGGTCACCTCATGTTAAGGTCAAAAATAGGTTGAGTCTAATCCAACCTAACTTCAATCAAGTCACATTCTTTCAACCTAGCCCGGTTTGTGTTGACTTGACTATTGCATGACCTAAATTTGTACTTGTAGACACATAAACATGCGTGCATGCACACACACACACACACACACACACACACACACACATATATATATATATATATATATATATATATATGAGTGATTCAAAAATATGAAAGAGATATTTTTAGATTATCTAAGGTTAGAGATCAGAAGCTAAAGATCTTATTTTTATTTGATGTATCAAAGATGAGGATGAGAAAATTCTAGTGGCAAGTGACGATACGATGGAAAATTTATTTTTACAATTTGTTAATAAAAATATAGGTGTTAATATTAGCTTAAGAGAGTTAACCAAATCACAAGAGGATATAAATTATACTTTTACCAATATATTCAAAACAATGAAGTCACGGAGGCTCTTAAACAAAACATATTTAAGATGAAGTCCCTTGGTGTATGTTGTTCATGGATGATATTGTATTAATGGATAAGTCTAAAGTTAATAAGAAATTAGAATTATGGAGAGAAATATTTGAAAGTAAAAGCTTTCGATTTAGTAGCACAAAGACATAATATATAGAATGTAAGTTTAATGATTTGGTTATTGCAAATGATATAGAAATTAAGATTGACACACATTGTATCCATTGTAAGGAAAATTTTAAATACTTAGGACCAATTTTTTAGAGTGATGAAAAAAATAATGGAAATGTTATACATATAATTAATGTAGGTTGGTTAAAATGGAGAGGTGCCTCAAGTATTTTATGTGATAAGAAGATATCATTAAAGTTAAAAGGTAAATATTATAGAGCACCAACTTGACCTGCTATACTTTATGATTATTAGTGTTATCAATATGTATAAAAGATATTCATGATATAAATGAAGATGGTGAGATAGATGAGTGGTCACCCAAAGAAGATTGTATATGTAATGAGGTTATTAGAAATAAATTGAGAGTGACCAATAGATGACAAAATGAGGAATTTGATATATAGAAAGAGAACTAAATGAAGCTTTGATAAGAAGATATGAGAAATTAGAATGTGAAAATGTTAAAGAGGAAGAAGAAGACAACAAAATTATTGAAAGAAAATATTAAATAATTATTTAGCTTATATTGAGTTAATTATTAGCATGACACATGATCAATCTTTATATAAATAAAAAACACATCTAGTTGACCCCCATCTAGTATGGAAAAAGGCTTAGTTGTTGTTCTTCTTGTATACTCACACTATCAAAAAGTAATAGGTGAGAATGAGTAATAGATGGCATGAGTGAACATGTCAAAGCTGGACAGGGTCTACATATATATTTATATATATGTATGTATGTATGTATATATAAATATATATATATATATTGATGTATGACACAATTATATATATTATCTATGTAAAATGTACGTACAATATGTAGACTATACTTGTACATATGTGTAAGTATGATAAACATAAATATACTCTCTCTCTCTCTATATATATATGTGTGTGTGTTTGTTTCGGGTTAGGTCCCTGATAACTTTTGTCAGGTTGCTCTGAGTCGTCCTAGATGCCATCTGAAATGCTTAGAACCTTACATTAACACCGATTTTTAGGGTCGAGTTCGTGTCATGTCGAAAATCAACAAGGCTAGTTAGGATCCAGTTTGACAAAAAATCTGGATCTCCAACATCTCGTGCTGTTGGATTTCTCCCTTAATTAAATGGGCCAATTTTCAAATTTAGGTTGTTAAATTTAGAAAGTAAAAGCATGATAGACTATTATCTTGAGACCCTCCTTTAACTTGCAGTTATAAACTAAATTGCATAAACAATTATTTACTAATGAGTCGCTTGTGGGTTGGATTGATGCATTAAAAATATTCATCTTAATTAGATTTTTTTTTTCTCTAAAAGGTAGAACTGAAAAAGGGGTTCGTTTGAGTACCACATAATTAAAGAACAATATAGATTTAAATACAGAAGCAAGAATGTTTTAAAGCATAAAATACAAATCTTAATGCCAAACGAAACCAAAACTTTGGTAGAAACCAATCAGCTTACAAAAGTACCATCACGAAACATAATATCTTACGGCCGAAAAGAATGCTTCTGTTTTATTTTTTGGTATATAAACACTTGCTCAAAACCCTATGCAAAAACAAAAGAATTTCTCATGAGTATAAAATGACTTTTTAGTTCCTTTTGTCTTTTGAAAAGAAGAAAGATGAAAAAGGAGAATATAGCAATATAGAAGAAAAGGCCACCACTTCTTTTAAGGTATAAAAAACTAATCCACTCCTTTACCCATACCCTTCAACTTCTTGAAAAGTAACTAAAGGTGGAGGAGGAAGAGAAGGAGATTATATGTGTCTATTATGGGGGAGCAACAATCACCACTTCTCTCTCTACATATATGATTGGAAACTTTCACAATCAACATCTTAATTAGATTTTGTTTGATTGAAAACCATATCAAGAAATTTCAGATTGCTTCGCAGCTTCACATAGTTTTCATGCTTACATTGAACCAATATTGTAAATATCGGACTCCATGTTGCAGGAAATACAGATATACTTGTATCATATCTTATCATTCATATGAATTTAAAATTAATTTTAAAAATTATAAGAAACATAACAAAATTAAATATTATAAAAGTTACAATATACACCACACTAAGTGATAATGGATTCAACACCAAAACAAATCAAATCATATATGTATACATCACCTTTAGACTTTATTTTGAAACTTAAGATTAATGACTATTAATGAATTATAATACATAGGAAAAAAAAGTTGATCTTGAAAAGACATAGGAAAAAAAAAGTTGATCTTGAAAAGAGAAGGGAAATAAACAGACTAGAGGAATTATAGAAGCTAGTCTAGAGGGGGTTTAAACATACTCAAGCTTTAATTTTTAAAAAACAAGAATTTCAAAACTTGCATAGTATGTATCGTATTATATGGTGTCTGTATTAGAGTATATCATATGATTAACTTCAATATGGTGTGATAAATGGTGTTTTTATACATGTACTTAAATTATATCAGTTACAACACGATTTTTATAACATTCCGTTGAACACAGATACATCCACTAATCAAGCTGCTTATGGAACCCTTCGAATCGGATCCAAAATACGGGATAGATTCAAAACTTAAGTCCAACAACATTCTGGCGGCCAAAGTCCTATTGAGAAAAGGAAACGTCTCTTCTTCCCCCGTGGCTATAAAGGAATATATTCCTTTTTCTGTTGTGGTTGCATGTTTGGAGCTCCAATCAAAGTACCAACCAACTCGAACGCCTCTAAGGGGACCCCAATTCCAATTCCCCTGTTTCTCTTCAACACTAGTAGTCGAGAAACTCCGATTCCTTATCCGTTCGTGGATATCAGATTCCTATCCTTTTCGTCAGTTTTTCCCTTTGGAATCTCCGTCGTCCGTGCCGAGAAGGTACTTTCCTTGCTTTATTTGTATGCCCTTTCTTCGTCGATTCTGGTATATTGGGCTATAGGTTTCTTGTTTCGATCGTGCCATCCACCCATTACTGGGCTGTAGTTAGTTATATGTGTGTATCTATATGTATGTACATGTGTATGTAAATATGTATAATCCGAACACTTCATCGATGGTCAGCAAGTATGATGGTCCTAATGATGATCCTGCAATTTACTGTGTTTTTTCTTTCCCCTGGGACCAACTTGGTTATTGGGCAGTTAAAATTGTAACTTGACGTATCCGAGGCTTTTCCTATAGCGGGTTCACCTTTCGTAGAGTTATAATGCAGAAGTGGCGTGGATCAATCTCTCTCTCTCTCTCTCTCTCTCTATATATATATATATATATATATATATATATATATATGAACCGCCCGATCAAATGCTCATACTGATGTTGCCTAATATGGTATGTTTTTCTTTAAAGTTTCCTCTTTTAGCACAAAATCTGGTGGGTTTTGGGTTCTGCAGTTGCGTTACGACATTCTTTCCGTTTATCTATTTGTTCGGGAAACTTTCTAAGTTGCCTCCGTGAGGCAGTCCAGTAGCCTTTCCTCTTTAATCGTAACTTTGTGTTTCGTTGTGGTTTAACAAGAAGGATCATTCTTGTAAAAGGTGATTACAATTTTAGATGCGTGAATAGGAGTTTCTTATAAGAGACATGTAATATGGTGTAAGAAATTTTCTTGGAAAAGAGAGGTATCATATTGACATATATAAATCTTATAAGAAACACGTAATATGGTGCAAAAACATGCATGAGGACTCATGAAGGAATGACATATTCTTTGAAGTTAAGATTTGGTTACATCAAGGATCAACTTTAAGTCGATATTTATTTACATTGGTCATTGATGAGTTAACAAAACATATTGAAGATGAAGTATCTTGTTGTATGTTATTAATAGATAATATTGTGTTAGTGGAGGAGTCTAAGAAAAAAGTTAATAGAAAATTAGAACTATGGAGAGAAATATTAGAAAGTAAAGGCTTCCAACTTAGTAAAACAAAAACATAATATATAGAATGTAAGTTTGATCATTTGGTTTAATGTTAGCCGTATCGTGGGCAACCATGATACGATAACCTGTATCGTACGGGCGATACGCCCCGAGACCCGTATAAAGGGTCTCTAGCCGAATAGAAACCCACATTTCTTTGGGTTTATGTAGTTTTTTCAGAGTGGTTCAAGGCATCTTTCGGTGGTTCTCCCCCTCCTTGGTATTAAAGGCTCCGAAAAAAGTGCTCTACGGTGTGTGTTCAAGCCTCCTAACTCGAATTGTGGTATATTTTGAGTATTATTCTGAAATTTTTTCTTTGTATTTATTATTTTTAGTGTTATTTGTGTTTTTCTTTTTTTAATGACAAAATATAAAGTTATTAAGTAGGTGGATATGATTTTTATTGCATTCATAAAGTAGGAGACACTCTATTTGAGTGTTATGTGAAGATTGAGGATTTATGAAGTGTTTTTATTTTCAAGTTTTTTATTAAATTGAAGTGCTCAATTCATATGGCAGGAAGGAGTGTTAGAGACTCCCAATCTTGGTCTGATGATCCGGCATGGCAGTAGGGTACAATAGTTGAGGGTTTCAAATTAAAGATCAAATGTTTGTTTTGTGAGAAGGTGGTTAGTGGTGGAATTTCATGATTGAATCACCATTTAGCAGGGACTAGGAAAGAAGTTGCTCCTTACACAGGCAAAGTTACAAGTTTGCCAGAAGACATTAAATGATAATGTCTTTAGAAGATTGAGAGCATACAAGAGAGGAGACAACAAAAAGATGATTTATGGATGTTTGAGGAAGATGATGATGGCTATTGGATTCACTGATAGTATTCCTTAAGATGCTAGAGCAAAGATTGGTAGTAGTAGTTTTCGACCACCAAATAGGGGAAAGAGGATTACTGAACTATGTTATCAATAGCGGTTAGCAGGTTGTTAGTGGTCGACCCTGATATAGCGGTAGCAGGGATATAGCGGATTTAGCAGTAGACTTTTATTTACAACAACAACAACAACAACAACAACTAAGCCTTTTCCCATAGTAGACTTTTATTTACGATTAAAAAATTATATATATATATATAATGGGTTTTTAAATATAGTTTGGAGTGTTTTGAGTTAAACATTTTCATCTGCCATTTTAGAATGCTGAAGAATCAAGATCTAGTGAAGAATCAAGATGGATGTATGCTAGAAACCTATGAAATGAAGAACCATAAAGAACAAGGCCAGAGAGAAGGTGTACAGATAAGAACTTACAAACAAGAATTATTTGATCTTTTATTTAAATATACGGTCAATATTTGGACAAACCACCAATAGTATTATGTGAAGGTACTTCATAATTCTCTATGAATTCCTATTGTGGAATTTCTCGAACGAGGGAGTTTTCTTTATTAGAAATTTCTAGTAAACCTTTATATATATCGCACCACTTGGGGTAGGTTCACAGACCGATGTTAGGTCGCCAACTCGAACCAAGATGTGTCTGCATCACTCTGCTTGAGACTCGTGTTTATTTCTGAATATCAAAAAACTAGAATCATCCTGTTCTTTGTCAATAATCTTGAAGAATCAGAAATCAGACCTTGGGCCCTGGGTAATGAGGGCGCCCACTCTGACACGATACGAACTTATTGGATATGATGCTTGATATTTTCCCAAAATATTGTAGATCCACTTATTGTCATGTTAGAAAAAGAAAAGAAGTGGGTGCTTATCTTCAAAATATGGGAACATAAATTTTGACTTAATAAAAATAATGAGTAAGAAAACTTAACAAAATAAAATTTGTATCCAAAATTTTACATGAGAACGTAAAAGAGCTTATGATGCATCTTCGTGTGTATGTACTAAGGGTAGAGAAGAAGGAGACCTGGCCTAGTTGGGCGTTGGGTATTCGGGAGTGTAGGGCATCCTCGAGGTCCTTGCCCAGCGGCACGGTGCCGGACATGATGGTCCTGATGGACGTCAGGTCGTAGGTGTGGATGACGGGGCTCTTCACCATGGCCAGCATGATCGGCGAAACGGTCGGTGCCACCGTCACCCGGTACTGCTGCACCAACTCCATCAACGCCACGATCTCGAACTTGGGCATCACCAGAATGGTTGCCCCCGCCCTTACACCGGCCAACAATATGGAGAGCGAGTAAATGTGGAACAACTGCAGCCCGCACAACCCCAATAAGAACCTGCAGTGGTGGTGTCCATGGGGATGGTGGCAGACAGCAACAACGAGAGGCGGGAGTGATAGATGAAGTGAGGCGAGAGAGGGAAAGGAGAGAGAGAGGGAGAAACCCTCGTCTGCATTAGCGGCGAGGGTTATACTAACCTTTTATTTAATTTGGTTCGGGTCAACCAATTGGATCGACCCAATCCAATATATATTAAAAACATTGTCCGCTAACAGTGATATAGCGGACCGCTATAGCACTGTTAGCGGTGCTATAGCGGCTCTGGGGTCGCCCGCTAAGGGTCACCCGCTATAGCATTTTTTCTCCCGCTAAAACGCTATAGCGTGCTATTGATAACATAGTTACTGAAGATTTTGCAAGTGAAAGTGGTAGAAGAGGAAGCTTAGGAAGGAGTATAAGAAGAGTTGCTTCTAGCATTCATTCATTTTTTTCTCCTAGCACTACACCTCGTGCTTAACTTGGAATTCATGCTACTATGGCTTCAAAACAATTGCATGATCAGGCAGACTTTGCAGTGGACAAATGGTTTTATGATGCATGCATTCCATTTAATGCAACAAACAATTTTTATTTTCAAGCAATGACAGATGAATTGTTAATATTGGTCCAAGATACAAGATGCCCTCTTATCAGAAGTTGAGAGGAAAGATATTAGATAAGACAATCATTGAAGTACAAGAATATTATTCGACTTTGAGAGAGTCATAGGAGACAGGATGCACTATCATGGCAGACAGATGGACAGATAGGCGAGGAAGGACCTTGTTAAACTTTTTTGTCTACTGTCATAAATGACTTATATTTTTGAGATCTCTAGACATGTCAGAGGAGAGACACACTAAAGAGATCCTAAGGCAAGGGTTTGATAAGGTGATAAGCGAGGTTAGGCTAGAAAATATAGTCCAATTGATTACAGATAATGCAACTAACTATAAAGTAGCTGGAAAGGAGTTAGCAGATACTTGTGGGACTTTCTATTGGACACAATGCGCAACCCATTGTTTAGATCTCATCCTTGAGGATATTGGTGAGATGGATGAGATAAAGACAACAACTGAGTGTTGCCAAGATATCACCAAATTTATCTACAACCATGCCTTTATTCTGTGTATGATGAGGAGATATACAGATGGTGAAGAGCTTCTTCGTACAGCTGCAACTCGGTTTACAACTAATTTCTTATCAATACAGAGTATTGTGAGACAAAAGAAAGCCTTGAAGAGAATATTCTCCTCAGATGAGTGACAATAATTTGCAGAGTTGCCTAAAAATAGAAGAAACAAAAAGTTGAATGAGATTTCGGATACAGTATTAAGGAGTACATTTTGGAATGCATGTGTTAGACTGTTGAGGATTACATGTCCTTTAGTAAAGGTTTTGAGATTGGCTGATAGCGAGGAGAAACCATCTATTAGCTATCTTTATGAATTATAGATAATAGATGGAACAAACAATTGTATAAGCTTATTCATGCAATAACATATTATCTAAACCCAACATTTAGATACTCAGTAAGCTTCAAAAGGGACGGTGAGGTTAATCGAGGCGTCATTGATTATATAGATAGATTAGTCCCTGATGAGAGTAAAGCAGATGCTATATATTGAGAGATGGAGATCTATGATAATGCTCTTAACTTAATAGGTTTGCCTCTACCAATTCGCAACCGCACTAATATGTGCCAAGGTAAATTGTTTACCTTCGTATTTAAGTTTCTTATATTATTATGGATTAAGTATCTAATGTTTGCCTTTTTTTACAGATGTTTGGTGGAATAGGTTTGGAAGTGATTGTCCAAACCTTAGAGATTTTGCAGTAAGAGTTCTGAGCCAAACCTTTAGTGCAACGGGTTGTAAAAGGAATTGGAGTGTCTTTGAACACATCCATACAGAAAAGCGCAACAGGTTGGAACATAAGCACTTGAATGACTTAGTTTTCATCCGTTGTAACATGCGGTTTCGCGAAAGGTTAGTTAGTACTTAAAGATTCAATTCAATATATTGTTTGACTTCAATTGTTAATGTTATTTATTAATTACTTATCTTTTTTCTTGTAGGTAGTTAAAAAAAGTAAATAGAGAAGAAAGCCAATTTGATCCAATAAGTTTGGATAATTTTGATATATTAGAAGACTAAATTATGGAAGATAACTAAGAAAATGCCCTTCTGACTGAAGAAGACATTTCATGGATTAATTTGGAATGAGGGCAACAACATTATCAAGGAGATGAAGATTTTGATTTTGAAGCAGAAGGTAGTGAGGATCTTCAGGAAGGAAAAGATGAAAATTATTTAGTTGATGATCCTGATTACAATATGTAAATGTAAATCAGAAATATATTTCATTTTTCGTTTCAAAATATGCAATTTTTTTCAATAGTTCAATGGTGAATGATCAATATGTACTAAACTTTACATTATATGAATTCTTTGCAATTATCAAATTTTTTTGATTTTTTCTGTTTTTTTTATTTTTACTATTTCTTTAATATTAAAGTATGATAAGGTACGATACGATATGCCCGTATCATAGACCAAAATGATACACGATACGATACGCGTCGAACACCACTGATTTGGTTACTTTAGAGGATATAAAAATTAAAATTGGCACACATTACATCCCTAAAAGGAAAGTTTTAAATACATAGGGTCGATTTTTCACAGTGATGAAAAAATTGATAGTATTATTATACATAAAATTATTGTCAGTTGGTTAAAATATAGAGGGGTATATGGTATTCTATACGATAAAAGATACCATTAAAGTTGAAAGATAAATATTATAAAGCAATAATTAGACCTGTTATATTTTATGGTTACGAGTGTTGGGCAGTTAATCATCAACATGTGCAAGAGATGTCTTTAGTAGAAATGAAGATATTGAGATGGATGAGTGGTCACACAAGGAAAAACCATATAAAAACAAATTCGAAGTAGCACCAATAGAGATAAAATGAGAGAAAATCGTTTAAGATGGTTTGAATATTTAGAAAGATGACAAATGATGCTCCAGTAAGAAGATATGAAAAACTAGATTATGAAAATGTTAAAAGAGGAAGAGGACGACCACAAAAGTGTCGAAAAGAAACAATAAAGAATGAGCTATTTTATATTGAGTTAACTGCTAGTATGACACATGATAGAGCTATGTGGAAACAAAGAATCCATGTAGCCGACCCCATGTAGTATAGGAAAAGGCTTAGTTGTTGTTGTTGAATAGGAGTTTCATATCCCCCCCTTGAGAATTTAGCATATGTTAATTGGTTTCCTCTCTTTGGGTTTCTACATTATCTATACTTCGTGCATGTTTGAGTGCCATGTTTCTAGGGTGCATGTCAAGGAAGGACTTACCGATTATGTATTTTCTATTCTATCTTGAACAACAACAACTAATCCTTTTCCCATACTAGACGGGGTCAACTACATGGATTCTTTGTTTCCATATAGCCCTATCATGTGCCTTGTTAGCATTTAACTCAATATAAGCTAGATCATTCTTTATTGTTTCTTTCCAACACTTTTGTGGTTGTCCTCTCTCTTTTAATACTTTCAAAATCTAGTTTTTCATGCATTCTTACAAACGCTTTTTTTTATCTTCTTTCTATATGTTCAAACCATCTTAAACGATATTCTCTCATTTTATCCTCTATTGGTGTCACTCCCAATTTGTTTCTAATAATCTCATTATGTAAATGGTCTTTTCTTCTATGACCACTCATCTATCTCAATATCTTTATTTCTGCCACAAATATCTTTTGTACATGTTGATGATTAACTGCCCAACACTCACAACCATCAAACATGACAGGTCTAATTGTTGCTCTATAATATTTATCTTTTAACTTTAATGGTATATTCTTGTCACAAAGAAGAAAAGAGTGCATGAAGCTATTCGTACTAAATGGTGGAACCTCAAAAGCGAGAAAGAAGATATATTTAAACAGAAAGTCCTTCAAGGAGATGTTTGGAATTATGTTGGCACACCCTATGATATGTGTAACAATATGGCTATACATATTAGGAAAGTGGCGAAAGATGTGTTAGGGGTATCTAAGGGAGGTGTACCGGCACAAAAATAAAATCAAGGCAATACATTATGCTAAGAAAACTAGTAAAACTTTAGAAGCTTATAAGAAAGCAAAGAAGGAAGCGAAAAAGGCCATTAGTGAAGCAAAAGCTAAGATTTGGGAGGACTTATATAAAAAACTCAACTCAAAAGAGGGTGAAAGAGATATTTTTAGGATAGCTAGGGCTAGAGATAAGAAAACTAAAGATCTTAATTATGTTAGATGCATAAAAGACGAGGATGAAAAAAATTTAGTGGCAAACGATGATATAAGAAATAGATGGAAAAACTATTTTTATAATCTTTTTAATGAAAATAAAGATGTTAGTATTAGTTTAGGAGATTTAGCCAAGTCAGAAAAGTATATAAACCATAATTTCTACTGACGTATTCAAAAGAATGAAGTCAAGGAGGCCCTTAAACATATGAAGGGTGGTAAATCGGTAGGACCAGATAATATTCCTATAGAAGTTTAAAAATACTAGGAGAAATAGGAATCACTTGGCTCACAAGACTATTTAATGAAATATGGAAAAACCAAAAGATGCCCGAGGAATGGAGAGCAAGTACACTTATACCCATATATAAGAACAAGGGAGACATTCAAAATTGTGCGAATTATCGAGGTATCAAGTTAATGAGTCATACTATGAAATTATGGGAAAGAATTATCGAATGTAGGTTAAGACAAGTATCAAGTACAACAGAGAACCAATTTGGATTCATGCCAGGCAGATCTACTATTGAAGCAATTCACCTTTTGAGACGTCTTATGGAACATTTTAGAGCAAAAAAGAAAGACCTTCACATGATATTTATTGATCTAGAAAAAGCTTATGATAGGGTACCGAGGGAGGTTCTTTAGAGAACTTTGGAAAAAAGAGGTATCCCATTGACATATATTAACCTTATAAGAGACATGTATGATGGTTTAAAAACATGTGTGAGGACTCATGAAGGAACGACAGACTTCTTTGAAGTTAATATTGGGTTACATAAAGGATCAACTTTAAGTCCATACTTATTTATAATGGTGATGGATGAGTTAACAAAACATATTCAAGATGAAGTACCTTGGTGTATGTTATTTGCAAATCACATTGTATTAGTGGAGGAGTCTAAGGAAAAAGTTAATAGAAAATTGGAACTATGGAGAGAAACATTAGAAAGCAAAGGCTTCTGACTTAGTAGAACAATTTCAGAATATATGGAGTGTAAGTTTGATCATTTGGTTATTTCAGAGAACATAGAAATTAAAATGGGCACACATTGCATCCCCAAAAGGAAAGTTTTAAATACCTAGGGTCAATTTTTCAGAGTGATGGAAGAATTGATGGAGATGTTATAGATAGAATTAATGCTAGTTGGTTAAAATGGAGAGGAGCATCAGGTATTCTTTGTGATAAGAAGATACCATTAAAATTAAAAGGTAAATATTATAGAGCAGCAATTAGACATGCCATGTTTTATGGTTGTGAGTGTTGGGCAGTTAACCATGAATATGTACAAAAGATGTCTGTGACAGAAATAAAGATGTTGAGATGGATGAGTGGTCATACAAGAAAAGACCGTATACATAATGAGGTTATTAGAAACAAATTAGGAGTGGCACCAATAGAGGATAAAATGAGAGAACATCGTTTAAGATGGTTTGGACATATAGAAAGAAGATCAAAAGAAGAACCTGTAAGAAGGTTAGAAAAACTAAATTTGGAAAGTATTAAAAGAGGTAGAGGACGATCACAAAAGTATTGGAAAGAAACAATAAAGAATGATCTAGCTTATTGGGAGTTAACTGCTAACATGGCACACGATAGGGATCTGTGGAAACAAAGAATCCATGTAGCCGACCCCGTCTAGTATGGGAAGAGGCTTAGTTGTTGTTGTTGTAGTTGTTGTTGTTGGTATATTCTTGTCACAAAGATTACCTGATGCTCCTCTCCATTTTAACTAACCTGCATTAATTTAATGCGTAACATCAACATCATTTCTTCTACCACTATAAAAAATTGACCCTAAGTATTTAAAACTTTCCTTTTGGGGATGCAATGTGTGCCCATTTTAATTTCTATGTTTTCTGAAATAACCAAATGATCAAACTTACACTCCATATATTCTGAAATTGTTCTACTAAGTCGGAAGCCTTTATTTTCTAATGTTTCTCTCAATAGTTCCAATTTTCTATTAACTTTTTTCTTAGACTCCTCCACTAACACAATGTCATAGTGCAAATAACATACACCAAAGTACTTCATTTTGAATATGTTTTGTTAACTCATCGATCACCATTATAAATATGGACTTAAAGTTGATCCTTAATGTAATCCAATATTAACTTCAAAGAAGTCTGTCCTTCATTCATGAGTCCTAATACATGTTTTTGCACAATCATACATTTCTCTTATAAGGTTTATGTATGTCAGTGAGATACCTTTTTCTAAAAGATTTTCCAAAGAACTTTCCTTGGTACCCTATCATAAGCTTTTTCTAGATCAATAAATATCATGTGAAGGTATTTCTTTTTTGCTCTAAAATATTCCATAAAACATCTCAAAAGGTGAATCGCTTTAATACTAGATCTGCCTGGCATGAATCCAAATTGGTTTACCTGTCTTAACCTACGTTCGATAATTTTTTTCCATAATTTCATAGTATGGCTCATTAACTTGATACTCCAATAATTCACACAATTCTGAATGTCTCTCTTGTTCTAGTATATGGGTATAAGTGTACTCACTCTCCATTCCTCGGGCATCTTTTGATTTCTCTATATTTTATTAAATAGTCTTATGAACTAAGTCATTCTTGTCTCTCCTAGGATTTTCCAAACTTTTATAGGACCAACCAACCTTCATATCTTTAAGAGCCTCTTTCACTCCATTCTTTTAAATACATCGGTAGAAATTGTGGTTTATAATTTATATACTTTTCTAATTTGGTTAACTCTCCTAAAATAATACTAACATCTTTATTTTTATTAAAAAGCTTATAAAAGTAAATTTTTCATCTATTTTTTTATATCATCAGTTGTCACTAGAATTTTCTCATCCTCATTTTTGGTGCATCTAATAAAATTAAGATCCTTAGTTTTTTTATCTTTAGCTAGCTATCCTAAAAATATTTGTTTCACCTAGTGGTATCTACAATGCTATATGATACACTTATATGTATTATTTGTAGGTACTTATCGGGTTGTATCATGTGGTACATCCCATATCGTGCAATACAGCTCGTATCGTGCGATATATCCTATAGAGTGATGACCGAAATCTAGTTTGTTGGAGTCTCACAAGGTGCTCTCTGGTGGTTCCCAAGGTGTTTAAGGCTCCCAAGGTGCTCTACGATGTCTTTGCAAGACTCCTAACCCGAGTTGTATAGTTTTTGTGTTTTTCAGAATTTTTTTATATTTGTTGTTTTTTTATGTTATTTGTGTTTTTTTTAAATGACAATATATGAAGTTATAAAGTGCGTGGATATGATTTTTATTGTATCGTGAAGTGGGAGACACTCTATTTCGGTGTTAAGTGAAGATTGGGGATTTATGAACTATTTTTATTTTCAGGTTTTTTATTAGATTGAAGTGTTTAATTGAGATGGCAGAAAGGGGTGCTAGGGAATCTCAATCTCGGTCTGATGGTCAGTTATGGTAGTGGGGTACACCAGTTGAGAGAAACAAATTGAAGATAAAATGCTTGTTTTGTAAGAAGGTGGTTAGTGGTGGAATTTCACGATTGAAACATCACCTAATAGGAAGTAGGAAAGAAGTTCTTTATAGTGACAGAGTTAGTAAATTGCTAGTAGTCATTAAATGACAATGTCTACGTATGATTGAGAGCATACTTAGAGGAGATAATACAAGAATGATTTAGAGATATTTGAGGAAGATGATGATGATATTGTTGGATTGGGTGATAGTATTCTTTATGATGGTAGGAGATGTTTGTAGTAGTAGTTCTCGAACACCAATGAGGAGAAAGAGGGTTGTTGAAGATGTTATAAGTAGAAGTGGTACAAGAGGAAGGAGTAGAGGAAGAGCTTACTCTGTCACACAATCATTTTTTTCTCTTAGCACTATATATGGTGCATAATCTCAAATTCGTGTTGCTATGGATACAAAGCAATTGCATGAGCAGGCAGACCTTGCAGTGGACAGATGGTTTTATGATGCATGCATTTCATTTAATACATCAAACAATTTTCATTTTTAAGCAATGATAGATACAATTGCTAACATTAGTCAAGGGTATAAGATGCCTTCTTATCAAAAGTTAAGAGAAAAACTATTAGATAAGACTGTTCTTGAAGTTGAAGAGTATTATTCCACTTTGAGAGTGTCATGAAAGGAGACAAGATATACTATTATGGCTGATGGATGGACAGATAGACGAAAAATGACTTTATTAAACTTTTTTGTCTATTGTCTTAAAGGACTTATTTTTTTTAGATCCCTAGATATGTCAGGGGAGAGGCATACTACAGAAGTCCTGAGGCAAGAATTTGATAAGGTGATATCTGAGGTTGGGCTAGAGAATGTAGTCTAATTCAGTGTTGATCGATGTGTATCGTATCGTGTATCATTTTGGTCCACGATATGATACTCGTAGTGTCATAATTTAATACTAAAAAATTAGTAAAAATCCAAAAAATAAGAAAAAATAGGAAAAATATGATAATTACAAAGAATTCATATAATGCAAAGTTTAGTACATATTCTTCACTGTTTAACAATTAAAAAATAATTACATATTTTAAAGCAAAAAATGAAATACATTTATATTTACATATTTTAATCAGGATCAATTAAATAATCGTCATCTTCTCCTTATTAAAGATCTTCATCACCTTCTACTTCAAAATCAAAATCTTCGTCTCCTTGATGATGTTATTGCGCTCCTTCCAAATTAATCCATGCAAGGAGCAACTTCTTTCCTAGTCCCTAGTAAGTGGTGTTTCAATCATGAAATTCCACCACTAATCACCTTCTTATAAAACAAACATTTTATCTTCAATATGTTTTCCTCAACTGTTGTACCCTACTGCCATGCCAGATCATCAGACCGAGATTGAGAGTCCCTAACACCCCTTCCTGCCATCTTAATTGAGCATTTCAATTCAATAAAAAACCTAAAAATAAAAGCACTTCATAAATTCTCTATCTTCACTTAACACTCAAATAAAGTATCTCTTACTTCACGAATGAAATAAAAATCATATCCACACACTTCATAACTTCATATTTTGTCATTCAAAAAAAGAAAAACGTAAATAATACCATAATCTCAGTTGGGAGCCTTGCACGGACGACGTAGAGCATTTATTTTCGAGCCTTACACTAAGGAGGGGGAGAGTTACTGGAGGAAGCATTGGGGAGCTGTGAATAGAGGTCAGAAACCCGCAAAACTGGTTGTATCGCCCATATCATATGATACTTAAGGTTATGTGATATGGGCCACTGTATCGTATATGTATCGCACAATATAGTGTGATACAAATAACATTGGTCCAATTCATTATAGATAATGCAGCTAACTATAAAGCAACTAGGAAGGAGTTCGCAGATACTTATGAGATTTCTATTGGATACCATATGCAACCCATTGTTTAGATTTCATTTTTGAGGGTATTGATGAGATGGATGAGATAAAGACAACAACTGAGTATAAAGATATCACTAAATTTATCTACAATCATGCTTTTGTATTATGTATGATAAGAAGATATATAGATGGTGTAGAACTCCTTCGTACAGCTGCAACTCAGTTTGCAATTAATTTCTTATCTGCATAGAGCATTGTGAAATAAAAGCAAGCCTTAAAGAGAATATTCTCCTTAGATTAGTGTTAACAATTTGCAGAGTTACCTCAAAATAGAAGAAACAGAAAGCTAAATGAGATTTTAGAGACAAGTGTTGAGGAATACATTTTGAAATGCTTGTGTTAGACTATTTTGAGGATTACATGTCCTTTAGTGAAAGTTTTGAGATTGGTTGATAACGAAGAGAAACCATCTATGGGTTATCTTTATGAAGCCATGGATAGGGCAAAAGAAGCAATCAGAAGTAATTTCAATGAAAGAAAGATGGATTATTTGACTGTGTAAAACATTATAAATAACAGATGGAACAAATAATTTCTTCAACCTATTCATGCAACAACTTATTATCTAAACCCAACATTCAGGTATTTAGTAAGCTTTAAAAGGGACGATGAAGTAAATCGATGTATCATTGATTGTATAGACAGATTAGTCCCTTATGAGAGTAGAGCAGATACTATACATCGAGAGATGGAGATCTGCGGTAATTTTCTTCACTTGATGGGCTTGATTGTAGCAATTCGCAATCGCACTAATATATGCCTAGGTAAACTGTTATCTTCATATTAAGTTTCTTAAATCTTATATTTATTATAGAGTAAGTACCTGATGTTTATCTTTTTCTATCAGATGTTTAGTGGAATAGGTTTGAAAGTAATTGCCCAAACCTTAGAGGTTTTGCAGTAAGAGTTCTAAGCGAAACCTCCAGTGCAACAGGTTATGAAAGGAATTGGAGTGTCTTTGAACACATCCACACAAAAAAGCATAATAAGTTGGAACATAAGTGACTTAATGACTTAGTTTTTATCTGTTGTAACATGCAGCTTCGACAAAGGCAATCTTGTATTAGTTACTACTTAAAGATTCAATTGAATATTTTATTTGACTTCAATTCTTAATGTTATTTACTAATTACTTATCTTTCTTTCTTCTAGGCACTTAAAAAAAATTAAATAGGGAAGAAAACCAATTTGATCCAATAAGTTTGGATAACTTTGATATATTAGAGGAGTGTATTATAGAAGATAATGAAACAAATGCACTCCTAACCGAAGAAGACATTATATGGATTAATTTAGAAGGAGCACAACAACAATATCATCAAGGGGACGATGATTTTGATTTTAAAGTAGAAGGTGGTAAGAATCTTCAGCTAAGGAGAAGATAAGATTATTTACTTGATGATCCTGGTTACAATATGTAAATGTATTTTTTTCAATTATGAAAGTTGTAATTTTTTCTAAGGTAAGGATGTCATATACTGCTTCAAAATCTGTAATTCCTTTTCCAATTATTAAATGGTGAATGATGAATATGTACTACATTTTGCATTATATGAATTCTTTGAAATTATCATATTTTTTCGCATTTTTTTTGAATTTTTTGAATTTTACCAAATTTTTAGTATTAAATTATGATACTGGGCGATACGATACGATATGATACGATCGTATCGTGGACCAAAATGATACATGATACGATACGCATCGAACAACATTGGTTTCTCCTTCTTTTGAGTTGAGCTTTTATATAAATCTTCCCAAATTTTAGTATCGTGGATGCTATTTTTTCCTATTGTGGATCCTATTCAAGGAGTTGGCATGCTAAGTAGGGTCTTCTACACTGTTAAGATTGGTATTTAATTGTACAAGCAGTTCTCTCTCCCTGAAATATCTGGAACTTTATGTCACACTGCGTTGAAGAAATAAACAGTGGTGTTCTGTTCAAGATAGTAGTCTCATTCAAAAAGTTCACGTGCAGAGGAATTCTTTAAGTGTTACTTTGGAAGAGAATACCGGTATGGGTGCTGCATGTTGCTGTTTACGACCAGAGGATATTGAAGACTTGGCATACAACAATGGATCTGTTTACGAACATCGCAGTGGCCTGGGACGCTTTTTTCACCAGCTTTTGTATATGGTAAGTTTCAGATAGGAAGATAACTACCGCATACTTGTGGCTGCATAGCCCAATTAAAAGTTTGTTCAATAATCTTAATTAGATATGCACCATGATTGCTTGTTTGGAAAACGCTAGTATGTGTGATCCGCTGCCCCTTGAGCTTTATCCACCAGAATGTTGTTCGTCAACCTGTTACTTTTCTCACCTTATCTTGCAACAATTTGTTGTGAGGTATTTTATGTGGGGTCTATGTTCAATCATTGCATGTCAGTTGTTCCGTATGTGCTATAAAAGTTTGAGCTACTTTTGTCAAATTGGTAGACATTTGTAAACATGGACAATTTTCGCATCAGGATTGCGTGGTTGCTTTTAATTTTGATAAGTTTGGAGACTGTGAGCTACTACTCCACACAGTTAGTGTGCTTGTAAGTGCTCATGATATTTTTGTAAAGTCAAAGTTTTGTTAAAAAACATGTTAAATAATATTCTAGATTTCAATCTTGTCCTGAAGTTAAATTACATCCTTGCAAACATGCTATTCTAATGACCTTCAAAAACTGGCTAAGCAGTTAATTGGGTACACCAACACTGAGAATATGTAAAAACTAAAAAAACGTATTAGCAAACAAGCTTATCAACTATACAATAAGTGTACTACTTAACGTTTTGTTGCTACTAGTAAATCAAATTAACGAAAATGGTAACAAGCTCATTAAATATTCATGTGCAAAGGACGAGATGTTAAGTACAGGACTCAACATTCTGGGGCACTCAGCTGGGGTTTGTGGAGGAAGTGGGCTTTTACTCGCACGTTCCCGCTATCGATAACACAGCAATCAGGGAATGGCATTGCTTTTCCTAGTAAAATGTTCCATTAAGTTGCATCAAGAATAAAACAGGTTTAGTTGCAATGAAACTTGAATGGAGGTTTTCACACCTTTCTTTCTGATTTTGATTCTTATACCAGATTTCATTTTTTCACCTATATGGTGAAGAGAAAGTGAAATGAGTAGATCCTTCTAATTTTATGTCTTAATACTCTGGTTCTTGATAGAATTTTTGCAACTTGATATTCCGTCATATGTTTTAATTGCTGACAATTGACTTCACCATTAGCGTATGTTTACCTCATTGGGTAGAGAAGCCGTCTAGCATATCTTCTATTCACCAATATTTAGTTGGGTTACATGGATAATTAGATATTTACATCCTTATGGGCATAATGTTTTGTTGTTAATGTTAAAGTAGCACAAACAGCATGGATAGACTTCATCTAATACTAGTTCTCAGTCATATTGTATATGAACTGATTCTTGATTAACATATCTAGTAGCCGTCACAACTTAGTTCCTTTTAGCAGCTTCTGCTTTCTGAGTTGTAGCTGGATGACCTTTATATCATTTCCTGGGAACTTGTTTAACCATGATATATCCAAAATATCCTATTTTCTTCAGTATACTTCCATATTCCACCGTGAAGGAATTCAGGCCATCACTCCATTCACCCAAGGGACCTCTTCCACCACAGCTGGACAGATATCATATTCTTCTGATAATTCATTCTCCGATGTTTACCGCTCTCCTCCGATGCCTTTGCCTTTTGATGCGGATCATAGATGCTTGCAATTACAGCATAGTGGCATGGTATCAAGGTGTGGAAAGGCATCTAGCCGTTTTGCTGATGGGCATCTTCGAAGAAGTGGTAGTGGGATGGAAATCATGCCAGAGAAGTGGAACAGCTCAGAGTATGACAAGCAATTGAAAGTTGGCCTCACAGACTCATCCAAGAAACGCTTATTGGCAAAAGTAGCAAGTGGAGTGACATGCTATTTTCCACCAGCTGGAGATGAGTGTCCTACATGTCTTGAAGGTAACCCTGAAGCAAATAGATGAGATAGAAATTTAAACAAGCAGTTTCCCTTATTGACTTGTCCCAATGTTGAGTATGAATCTTGCGTTGGTTCAAATAATGTCATAGGAAACTTGATGTTTAACGTGATTTATGTCTGGGGATTATATATTCCTCCAGCAGCATTAATGCATCTTTCATCCCATCCTCTCATCCACATGAAATAGCTGATGCTTTTCACTTTCCCCTTCTTTCTTGTGACTATAGGTGAAGCAACATTTCCTATTGATAATAAAAATCCAGTATGAGACGTTTCTTTGAGATTGGGTTTGTCGACTGTTCTGCTAAATTGATTTTGAAATATCGTACAGGCTACCTGTATTATATCATACTGTATACCAGGATATAGTATGATAGTCTATTTATTCATTTAACAAGGAAAGAGATAGAAAAGGCTGAAAAAACTCATAAAGAAATAAATCTATCATAATCTGACATGGTAACATCATAAGAGATGCTGTAAAGTAAAGGGCACTCTACCCACTGTTAAATGGCCAACTATATAGGAGAATATGGTGCAACTTGCACTGATAAATGGGCAAAAATTATACAAATATCAATCCAGGTATACAACAACAACAACAAAGACTTTTCCATATTAAGGGGATCAGCTACATGTGTTCTTTGAGATGTCATGGAACTTGATGTTGTATTATATTAGTAGTTAACTACAACAACAACAACAACAACAACTAAGCCTTTTCCCATACTAGACGGGGTCGGCTACATGGATTCTTTGTTTCCACAGATCCCTATCGTGTGCCATGTTAGCAGTTAACTCCCAATAAGCTAGATCATTCTTAGTAGTTAACTACAAAAGAGCTATATTACATTTAACAGGTTTTCTTTCAACACTTCTATGGTCTTCCTCTTCCACTTTAAATGATTCACTATTTAATTTCTCACACCTGACTAAAGCTTTATTTGGTCACCTCTCTATATGTCTAGACCATCTTAGGATCATGTCTCTCATCTTATCTTTTATCTGTGCTATCCTAACCCTTTCTCTAGTAACCTCATTTTAACATCTTTATTTTTGCTACAGACATCTTTTGCATGTTGATTAACTATCTAACATTCGGAACCATATAGCATAGTTGATGTAACTGCTACTTTATAATATCTACCTTTCAACTTTGCAAAAAATACCTAAGGCACCTCTCTATTTTATCTAATATCAGTAAACTATCAATCAAAGCATATATATATAACATTGGTTAATGTTGCTTTGATAGTGGTATTAAAAATGAAAATGATGCAAATATCTGAGGTCATGGTACACTAACAAGGACACATTTGTCACTAATTCTAATTTAGAGCATATTCTTTGTTTTGGGCCATGCAAACTTCTTATATTACTTCGGTCCAACAACAGGAGCTAATTGTGAAATTTTTACCACATTTGGAATTGAATTTGCTCTTCTTTCAGTGTAAAGTCTGATCATTGGGGATGAAACATGGTCTTCTTAGTATATAAAAAGGCTGAATCATTTTCTCCTTTCTATTATTAACTATCACCATTTGGCATTGACTGGTGAAACTTGTAAACAGAATACACTCCTGAAGATCCTAAGATAATGACCCAATGCTCTCATCATTTTCACCTTAGCTGTATATATGAGTGGAAAGAAAGAAGTGATAGCTGTCCTGTTTGTGGAAAGGTACGTAGTTTCTCCTTCTATCTTTCTCTTTTTGTATTTGTATTATTTTCCAATGGGATGACCAGAGATGTTGCGATCATAAGTTTCACATGCTCTTCAAACTAGCTTTTGTTTGCACACGATGACAAGAATATTAGTATTGTAGAAGCTCTTACGTTACCCCAGCTATTACATAGCTTGGCTCTACTATTGTAATGGTACAACAACAACAACAACTAAGCCTATCGTGGGCCACCACGATACGATACGGGCCCCCGTATCGCAGGTGCGGGCGTATCGCACCGTATCGTGCGATACGGCCCGTATCGCACGATACGGTGCGTATCGCCCGTATCGTACGATACGGGCGATACGCCCTGGGACCCTTATAAAGGGTCCCGGCCCGAGGGAAAACCGCGATTTTTCGCGGGTTTCCTCTCTCCTTTTGGGTTCTTCAAGCTCCCTAAGAGTCGGTTTTCGCCTCCTTGGTGTTCAAAGCTCTAAAATCGTGCCCTACGGTGTCCATCCAAGCCTCCAAACTCGGATTTAGGTATATTTTTAATGTTTTTTTCCTTTTTTTCCTTTATATTTATTGTTTTTTGTGTTATTTCGGGTTTTTTTTTTTGAATGACAAAATATGAAGTTATTAAGTGTGTGTATACGATTTTTATTGCATTCATGAAGTGGGAGACACTCGATTTGAGTGTTATTTGAAGATTGGGGGATTTACGAAGTGCTTTTATTTTCAGGTTTTTGTTTGAATTAAAGTACTCCATTGAGATGGCAGGAAGGGGTGGTAGAGACTCTCATTCAAAGTCTGATGATCCGGCATGGCAGTGGGGTATACCAGTTGAGGGTTCAAGGTTAAAAATCAGATGTTTATTTTGTGAAAAGGTGGTTAGTGGTGGAATTTCAAGGTTGAAACACCACCTAGCAGGAACCAGGAAAGAAGTTGCTCCATGCACAGGCAGAGTTAGAAGTGTGCCAGAAGGTATTAAATGGCAATGCTTGCAGATGATTGAGAGCATACAGGAAAGGAGACAACAAAAGGATGATTTCCAGATGTGTGAAGAAGCTGATGATGCTACTGCCACTGGAGTTGGATTCACTGATAGTTTGCCTTCAGATTCTAGAACAGATATTGGTAGTAGCAGTTCGCGAGCACCTAGCAGAGGAAAGAGGGTTGTATCTGAAGACTTTGGAGGTGGCAGAAGAGGAAGTTCAGGAAGGAGTAGAGGAAGAGCTTCTTCTTCTAGCATACATTCGTTCTTTCCTCCTTCCACTACACCTGGTGCTCAGCCAGGAATTCGTGCTGCTATGGCTTCAGAACAACTGCACGATCAAGCAGACCTTGCAGTGGGCAGATGGTTTTATGATGCATGCATTCCATTTAATGCAGCAAACAGTTTTCATTTTCAAGCAATGGCAGATGCAATTGCTAACATTGGTCCAGGATACAGGATGCCCTCTTATCAGAAGTTGAGAGGGAAGATATTAGATCAGACCGTGATTGAAGTGCAGCAATACTGTTCGACTTTGAGACAATCGTGGAAGGAAACAGGATGCACTATCATGGCAGATGGATGGACCGATTGGCGATGAAGGACATTGCTAAACTTTCTTGTATATTGTCCTAAAGGACTCATGTTTTTGAGATCTCTAGATATGTCAGAGGAGAGGCACACTGCAGAGATCCTACGAGAGGAATTTGATAAGGTTATACAAGAGGTTGGGCTAGAAAATGTAGTCCAATTGATTACAGATAATGCAGCTAACTACAAAGCAGCCGGAAAGGAGTTAGCTGATATTTATGGGACTTTCTACTGGACACCATGTGCAGCCCATTGTTTAGATCTCATCCTCGAGGACATCGGTGAGATGGATGAAATAAAGGCAGCAACTGAGTGTTGCCAAGATATTACAAAATTTATTTACAACCATGCATTTGTTTTATGTATGATGAGGAGATACACAGAAGGTGCAGAGCTTCTTCGCACAGCTGCAACTCGGTTCGCAACAAACTTCTTATCTGTACAGAGTATTGTGAGACAGAAGCAAGCTTTAAAGAGAATGTTCTCCTTAGATGAGTGGCAACAATTTGCAGAGTTGCCACAAAACAGAAGGAACAGAAAGTTAAATGAGATTGCAGAAACGGTTTTTAGAAGTTCATTTTGGAATGCATGTATCAGATTATTGAAAATTACTTGTCCTTTAGTGAAAGTTTTGAGATTGGCTGACAGCGAGGAGAAACCATCTATGGGCTACCTTTATGAATCCATGGACAGGGCAAAAGAAGCAATCAGAAATAACTTTAATGGAAAAAAAAGAGATTATGTGCCCGTGTGAAAAATAATTGATAGTAGATGGAATAAACAATTGCATCAGCCTATTCATGCAGCAGCCTACTATCTAAACCCATCATTGAGGTACTCAGCAACCTTCAAAAGGGACGGTGAGGTTAATCGAGGAATCATTGAATGCATCGACAGATTAGTCCCTGATGAGAGCATAGTAGATGCGATACATCGAGAGATGGAGATATATGATAATGCTCTTCACTTGATGGGTTTGCCTGTTGCAATTCGCAACCGCTCTACGATGCGTCCAGGTACATTGTTTATTTTCATATTTAAGTTGCATCTTACATTACTGTGGATTATTATGTCTCTAATGTTTATATTTTTTTTACAGATGTTTGGTGGAACAGGTTTGGAAGTGATTGTCCAAACCTTAGAGATTTTGCAGTTAGAGTCTTAAGCCAAACCTGTAGTGCAACAGGTTGTGCAAGAAATTGGAGTGTTTTTGAACACATCCATACAAAAAAGCGCAACAGGTTGGAACACAAAAGGCTTAATGATTTGGTTTATATTCGTTGTAACATGCGCCTTCGTGAAAGGTAATGTTGTATTACTTTCAAATTTTCAATTCGATATTATTTAACTTCAGTTTTCAATTGTTAATATTACTTACTAATTGTTTATCTTTGTTTGTGTCGTAGGCAATTAAAAAAAGTAAATAGAGAAGAAAGTCAGTTCGATCCAATAAGTTTGGATAATTTTGATATATTAGAAGATTGGGTTATGGAAGACACTGAAGAAAATGCCCTCCTAACAGAAGAAGACGTTGCCTGGATTAATTTGGAAGGAGCGCAACAACATTATGGAGATGAAGAATTTGATTTTGAAGAAGAAGGTGTGGGCGTGGCTGATGATGATGAGGATCTGCAACAAGGAGAAGATGAAGATTATTTAGTTGATGATCCTGATTACAATTTGTAAAATGTAACATTATATGTAACTGTAGTGTACTGTAAAGTGTAAACTATGTCTGTATTTTATTTTTTGGATTCAAAATATATAAATTTGGATGCAATTGTTCAATGTTGAATGCTCAATCTGTACTAAACTTACATTATATGAATTTAAAGCAATTATCAGATTTTTCCTGATTTTTTCTTGATTTTTTTCGATTTTTTACTATTTTTTATTAATTTTTAATTATTTTTATATTATTTTAATATTAAAGTACGATACAATACGATACGATACGATACGATACGCCCGTATCGTGGAGCCCAGCGATACACGATACGATACGCGTCAGACAACACTGCCTTTTCCCATACTAGACGGGGTCGGCTACATGGATTCTTTGTTTCCACAGATCCCTATCGTGTGCCATGTTAGCAGTTAACTCCCAATAAGCTAGATCATTCTTTATTGTTTCTTTCCAATACTTTTGTGGTCGTCCTCTACCTCTTTTAATACTTTCCAAATTTAGTTTTTCTAACCTTCTTACAGGTTCTTCTTTTGATCTTCTTTCTATATGTCTAAACCATCTTAAACGATGTTCTCTCATTTTATCCTCTATTGGTGCCACTCCTAATTTGTTTCTAATAACCTCATTATGTATACGGTCTTTGTATGACCACTCATCCATCTCAACATCTTCATTTCTGTCACAGACATTTGTACGTGTTCATGGTTAACTGCCCAACACTCACAACCATAAAACATGGCATGTCTAATTGCTGCTCTATAATATTTACCTTTTAATTTTAATGGTATCTTCTTATCACAAAGAATACCTGATGCTCCTCTCCATTTTAACCAACTAGCATTAATTCTATCTGTAACATCTCCATCAATTCTTCCATCACTCTGAAAAATTGACCCTAGGTATTTAAAACTTTCCTTTTGGGGATGCAATGTGTGCCCATTTTAATTTCTATGTTCTCTGAAATAACCAAATGATCAAACTTACACTCCATATATTCTGAAATTGTTCTACTAAGTCGGAAGCCTTTATTTTCTAATGTTTCTCTCAATAGTTCCAATTTTCTATTAACTTTTTTCTTAGACTCCTCCACTAACACAATGTCCTTTGCAAATAACATACACCAAGGTACTTCATCTTGAATATGTTTTGTTAACTCATCCATCACCATTATAAATAAGTATGGACTTAAAGTTGATCCTTGATGTAACCCAATATTAACTTCAAAGAAGTATGTCGTTCCTTCATGAGTCCTCACACATGTTTTTGCACCTTCATACATGTCTCTTATAAGGTTAATATATGTCAATGGGATACCTCTTTTTTCCAAAGTTCTCCAAAGAACCTCCCTCGGTACCCTATCATAAGTTTTTTCTAGATCAATAAATATCATGTGAAGGTCTTTCTTTTTTGCTCTAAAATGTTCCATAAGACGTCTCAAAAGGTGAATCGCTTCAATAGTAGATCTGCCTGGCATGAATCCAAATTGGTTCTCTGTTGTACTTGATACTTGTCTTAACCTACGTTTGATAATTCTTTTCCATAATTTGATAGTATGACTCATTAACTTGATACCTCGATAATTCACACAATTTTGAATGTCTCCCTTGTTCTTATATATGGGTATAAGTGTACTTGCTCTTCATTACTATTGTAATGGTAATGGAGGCAATTTCGGACTTCATGTTTTGCCATGATATAGCATTGTGACATGCAGATGTATTTATCTGTTCTGGTGAAGGTAAAGTGGTAAGTGGTTTAAGAGCTCGATGACTAGGGGGGGACTCATACTAGCGTTTTGGTTGACTTGTTATTCAGCCTGCTTTTAACCCTGTTAACTTGGCCATCTTGACCAAAGTTGTAAGTATCGATACAAGGGGCATTTTGTTCGCCCCCACAGATACAATACAGCAATAAGTATCGAATGTATCATACACATATCCTTTTTTATTTTCTTAATCAAAATAATAGCAAAAAATCCTAAAAATCAGGAGAAGCTATTATTGTTATGACGCTTTTGAAATTCAAAGTTTTTCTGAAATTATCAACAGTATGAAAATTTCATACCATAAAGAGTGTATCTTGTGTATCGCACAGTGTTATTCATATTGTCCTATATCATACAATATGAGACAGCGTATAGTATCATGAGAAATCAGGATTCAATACAAGGGGTGTATCACCCTATAGGAACTTATCACTCCGTATCGTGCGATACGGGCCATATCATAAGATATGGGAGTGTATCGCACGTATCATACGATATGGGAGTGTATCGTACGATACTTGCTATATGCCCTTTTTATAAATAAAACCTAGGATACCAAAAATCAACAAGTTCCAAGGGTTGCGAGTCCCAAGTATAAGAGTTACAAATGATAATAAATCTCAATTAAGAGTTGAGGCTTTCTAAGCACTATTAATATTTATAGAGTTCCAATGGTAGGAGTTATTATTGTTAGAGTTCTGAGCATAGATTTATTAATTGTTAGAATTTCAAAAGTAGGAGTTATTATATGTTAGAGTTCCAAGTACAGATTGATTCATCATGGAGTCTCAAGTCTGAGTTATTAGGAAACATGTTCTCAAACCATAAAATTGTTTTGTATACCTTATTAAATAATTTAAATAGTCTTGTACTACTGTTTTGATACAATTTTCAAAACTTATCCTTACTCATTTTGATTCGTAATAATCATTTAGAATTTTTCCTGTTTTTATCTATTTTTTATTTTAAACTATTTTTTATTACAAATTTATGATATTTTACGATACACTTGTCTTATGAAGAAAAACGATATACGATATGATACGGTACAAACAATATTGGCATGGCATGATATGTACTGTACAGATACATTATATCTTAAGATAAAATATAATATACATCATATATATGATACACCTCTTCTATCACATCGTTCTTGTCACTGATGATTTATATCGATAGGTATGGTGCAATACCCGTGATACTTTACAACGTTGACCTTGGCTATTCATTGGGTCACCCTAGTAAAAATCAGGACTGTTAAACCTTTCACCGACAACCTGTTTTCTTGGTTTTCCATTTTGTCTGGTTGTTCATTGGGTTGACCCAGTGAATGGGCCATCCAGGGACTCAGCGAAGTCACATGATCTACCATACTGAGTGATGGACCGATTGATCCATATTCCATACTTGGTTGAGTTGGAACAAATTTTGATGTTTTTTATCCGTCATGGCTCTTCATCACCTTAGAAACATAGAACAAGTTGATATCTGTCATCAAAGGAGTTTGGTATAATTTTCATCCCAGTACTACAGACATTTAATGGGTAGGTTGACCTTCTTAAAGCTTTGCTTGTCTCTTACCTACTTAATGTTATGTAATATAACTAAATTTGGAAAAGCCAAATCTTCGTTGTGTTGTGAACAAGCGATACTTTGGTCTTAGTCTAACAATTGTAGATTGACAGCCTCCATCTGAGAGCAGTTCACCACTTCTCCTTAGTCGACCAAAATTTATAGTTCAACCTGGGCTAATATTTCCATGAAAAATTTAAATTCTGCCTCCAAGTAAATTAGCAGTCTTGATAAATGGGAATCAAATTGAAAACTCAGATCCAGGGCTGCATGCCGATCCAACTTTCCTACATGAACTCCCTATAAGAGTGATAAATATGCTGCTACTGCCTTCTTGGCTTGTTTCATAATTTGCAAGGCCAAATGTTCAGCCTTTTCAGTTAGAAGTTCATGCTTCCTACTCTTTGAGAGTTATCCTTGCACGATATCACTTGTGGATGCACTTGGACAAGGAATGACTCTTTCTCTCTCTCTCTCTCTCTACTCGTGCCCATTGATAATATATTCAAACGAATGTTTTGATGCTTTGTTTTACATAACACAAACGGTAAGTTCTGTTTTGCTGTGGTTCTAACTTTACTCTTCCTTGCTTTAGGAGATGATTTTCAGCGAAAGCTCATGATCTCTCCAACTGCCGTCATGCATTAGGAACGTAGCAGGAAGCTGGAAATTTGTGCATAAGCATACCCAAGAGATCTGCAATTTTCTTTTACTTTTCTAATTTTCCATGTCCTTGTAGATATCCCATCTATCATACTTGCATTTTGTTTGTTTTTATCTTTTTAGATTACTTTCCTTGGTTTAGTTTGATGAGAATTTATTACAAATGTGAAGAAAGATGCATGTGAATTGGTCGCGGATGAGGAAAACCGATATGCCTCTAATTGATTTAGACCTTTAGTCGTATACAAATGCTAATTCTTTTGCTTAATTTGATTTAACATTGAAAGATCTTGTGAAAAGAATAATGGATTAATATATTGGATATTTTCTGTTTCTCAATGTCTCTACTTGGGAAGGAAGGAAAAGATCTTGAGTGTTGGACTGCTGATGTATGCTGAGAAATATGCCAGCAATGGGCAGTGGCGGACGAACTCACTGGTGAGGTGAGGCCGCTGCCTAGACTGAAATCTGGAGTCTAAGAATTATCCCTGAAGGATGTCTCGATTCTGAAAATTTATGTGAATTATCTCACCCGAATTTCACCCAACTGAACTTCACCTCGCGAGAAAATTTTATAGGTTCATAACTGGTCACAAGTCTTCAGCCGTTTGCTTTTCTTGATTAAGCAACGATAAATGGATCGTTGAGCCTACGCCTTGATGGACGTTATAGCCGAAGTCAGTGAATGTACGCCCTGCGTATGGACGATTGTATTGAAACAATCCATCTTAAAACTCAAAGGTAAGAACCCTTGCTGCGAGCCCCCTATGGTGGGCATCAGTCTCTGGCAGTCGAGCCCTGATTGCCTACCCAGCACTTGTCAGGGCGATGCCATGCCAGCAGTTTCTCGTACTTTACTTCAGCAGTGCGGAGATTCTGATGGCATAAAAAGTGTAGTTTCTTCCACTCATTATTAACTCATCAGTAGCTCTGACGTCCACTCCAGGCGACGAGTTCCATTTGTAGGGGTGTGCGTGTGAGGCTTCGGCCTCGCATTATAACCAAAAGAAAAAAAGTGAAGTTTCTTTGTTTGGCAAGCTCGGATTCATCTGACTCCTACAGATACAAGTGGCAATGCTAGCAGTCCAGTTATGAACAGTATGTCCTGCCTACGTTCAATATGAACTCGTTGGACTTTCACTCAAAAATTCGATTCTCAGAACCACTAAAAGAGGAGCTAGAAACATGAATCGGCAACTTTTTTTCTAATACAATAGGAGGCCTAACCCTAACACGGATATGAATGCTTGTCCACGAATTGAAGTCATCACATGCGACTTTGGAGTCAGAGGGCATGAGCTAACGCTCTGCGTGCTAAATCTATAGCTTTAAGAGGAAAAAGGAGAAGCTATTTAGGTTAGAATGATCCTCGGAAACGTTGGTAGTTGTATTCAGATGGAGTATAACCAAAAAATTAACTCTGATGTGTGTCATGCAGCTATCAAGGGCTTGATCAAAGGATTTGCTACTCTTTTGTATCTTAAATTGGATTCAGATTGCACAACGAGCAATAATTCTCCTGGATGGGGGGCAAACTCTCAAATTTGATTCTTTTGCTATTTGGTACTCTCACTCAATGCGTTTTTTCAAGATTTACAAATCGATATTTTTTACCACTAACAATGGAAACCTTTTGAGCAGCCTCCTCTCATATATTGTAAACAACCAAGACTCTATATGTGTCTCGGGTGGGGGGAGGGTGGCGCGATTCAATCCAAGAACTAATAACCAGATCTAATGCGTAGATCCCTTTTGGGGTGAAAAACGTGAACTTTTGATGTATGACGGACAAAGGTAAAGGTCCTATCTTGAGGAAGAGATGAAAGTATCATTGCAGAAATAGAATCAGAATAGGTCCGCCTGGTGCTGGACACGACCTGATCTGCGCATAGAACGAAACCAGTGATAACTGCATAAACAAAAGGCAGACCGACCTCAGGACAGATTATGGCACAGACCTCTGATTACAAATGGTGATCAACCTTAAACAGTAAAGCTAAAGCCAATGATGAGCAAGGGTATAAAACAGCTAGGCGTGAGAACAATTCACAGTTAAAACTGATAAATCGAACCCAACAGACCCGAGTTTTTATTCAGTTCGGTTTTTTGGTTTATTCAGATCAGATTCAGTTTCAAAAATTTTAAAAAAAATCAATTGACTGGGTTTGATTCGGCCTCTAAAACACAAAAACCAAAAGAAAAAGAACTAAACGATACACACATCTCCATGCCTCCCAAGTCAGTGCAGAACACACCTGCAGCAGCAATTACATTCCTGTGGATTCTGCCAGATATCAATAACGAAAACTCTTTCTGCACGTACGCTTGAACAGACTGAACTTGTACACACACTCTGAGAGAGAGAGATTAATCCATAAACTAGTCACTGTTATCCAGCTATAAGTTCGTGATGAACCAGAGTCAGATCGAACCATTTTACATGGCCCAACATTACAATCATGTCTTACATTCTCTCCAATGCAGTGGGGCTTATTCGAAGAATACCTGCAGGAGATACAATTGCATCTACAGGAACATCGCCTGGAGTTACAGGAATTTGATTTTCGTCAACTATTTGAGACGAATAAGCCAGAGCAACTGCAAAAACAGCAAAAAGGAAAGACTTTTAGGCTAGGTTGTCAGCACAAATGTGTCATCTTAAATGACATCAATTGTTTGAGTACCAAGAAGGGGAGGCTGCCAGTTATGACTTGATGCAAGCTCCAAGTATTGTGCAAGGAAACAATCATAGTAACTGAAATGAATAACAAGTATGAGCAGAAAACTAGCCAACTAGGGAACCTTACACTATGGCATAATTGATTCGAAAAAGATGTGCAAATTAATGTTTGCTCAAAACAAACAATTACTAGCTATTGGAAAAAACTGAAGGCTTTATTATGGCCATACCCCCCTCCACGTCCCAAGCGCTTTCCAGATCTATCAAAAGAATATCCTGTGAAAAGATGTTTACATGCAAGATCAGCATCTTGACTTTTTAAAGTCAGATCATGTACTATGTAAATAGCTTCATAACAGCTTCTCACCAGGTAACAGCAACAGGTCAACCGGGTGATTTGCCAGCATAACTGCAAAGGGTTAGACAGCAAAAGTTAAAATATCCCTCTATTGTTTTTTGGGGATGAAAAACATCTTATTACAGAACTCTCAGAAAAAAATACAGCATCTGTTATAGGTTCTGAAACTTAATTGAGCTAAAACTAAAACGTAGCCTTTTCTGGCACTAACTGGACTCACAGTTGTGGTTACATTGTACTCATCATGTGTCATATTCACATTTACCTCCAAGTACGTGCACTACGTTTCTTCCCAACACCTTTTGAGCCTTCATCTGCCACTTTTAATGTTTTAGTGTCTAACTTCTCACTCATTCTCCACGGAGCTCCATTTTGTCAGCTTTCCAAATGCTGAAACCACCTTAAGCATACCTCCATCAATTTATTTTCTATCGTAGATCAACTTTCTTTAGTAGACTCATTATGGATAAGTTTTTCCTTTCTTGGTTGCTATCCACCTTAACATTTTCATTTCTAAAATCAACATCTGTTTGACATGTCAATGGCTTACTAGCCCCCAGTATTCAACAGCGTAGAGATTGGTAGTCTTATAGCTTTCTAAAATTAACATATGTTTGACATGCCAATGATTTACTAGCCTCCAGTACTCAACAGCGTAGAGATTGATAGTCTTATAGCTGCTTTATAAAGTTTACTTTTCAATATAAGTGGTATCTTCAAGTCATAAAGAATACCTAACCACTTACACAATTTAGCCAACCTTCATCAATTCCCTTATCATGTTGGGAAGCTAATCATAACAACAAACTTTAACTTTTGTGCCATCCGTGCTAGCCAAAACATCAAACTTGCATTTCATATAATCCCTTTTTGTTCTATTAAGCCCAAACCCCTCATTCCTCAAGCAATGAGATTTGATGATCAATAGAAAATGAAAATATGGTCAAAGGACTCCAAATTCCTCCATACTTCAAAACCTTTGGCCTCATCCAATCAGGCACAACAAAAATGAAGATTATGACTACCTTGTTTTCTTGTTCTTTTGTTCACCAGCCTACAGCTATTAACCCTGCCCAGGAAACAAAGATGGCATTTTAGGGGTCTAAGGCCTAGGTGCTCCATGGCAACTTTGACAATTAAAAATCAAACTACGATACATCTATTCATCCTGACTATTTTCCTTTTCTTTCAACATTCCCTCTACAGCAATACATCTTTTAATATATTTCTTTGTATTATAGTTTTAATAGGAAATTCACAATGAAAACAAAACAGGAATATGGAACAACTGCTGAAATTTTAAATTTTCAAATACCCCAGATGCAGAGCCATTATATTTAATTACTCACGAATATCACTAGGATTATGTTTCTTCATTGTGTGAGTTACTGGCATTTTTACTACTACAAGATTCAGACAATATCAAAGGCAAGATACCCTTGCCACCTACTTCCCAAGTAAACGTTCATGATAGAATACTTTTGCTGGTGTAAGCAATCTCCTGGACAGTTCCAGCAGAAGGAAAAGAAACTTACACCTTTGTTTCGGCACAATTTCACAAATTGCGCTGTAGCAATAAATTCAGAAAAGTGACGGAGAATTACCATCCTCTCGTTCATTGCCAGAGCCATCAAGAGGTGATGGTTCCAAGATATTCATGGAATTTGCAATTAGATCTTCCTTATTTGTGATTCTCAGCATCCGCATATGATGTTTCTTGTCCTCTACGCGTGGTACATATAGCTTCTTCCTGCTCTGCACAAAAGTATCTGTATTTGCAAATAAAGGCAGACATCAAACGAATGATAATTCCCATTCACTTTTCGTCAGAGAACTGCAAAGTCACATCTAGCCATCTCCATACATGCTACTGCATACCCAGGTAACCTTGTTTCCACATAGCTACACTATTGTTGGACATAATTCTCAGAAAAAATAAAACACAGATATTATGTAATTCAAGTTTTCGCTAAACATGAATTAACAAAAGGTTGGAAAGATATATCCCATAAAGGTTTGAGACAATATGTTAGTACAAGGTGCATACCAGTACAAGGATTGAGAACCTGATCAAGGATTTTTGAAGTGTCAACTTCCCTCAAACTTTTGCAGCTTATATATGCACACAAACTAGTAGAAGACTTGAACCATGGGGATTCCAAAACAATCTTCTGGATCATACAGTCTGAAACGGACAAGACATTTCATAACAGTGAAGGGTTTGCCCAAATTAATACAATAGAAAAGTTCCATTATCAAAAGCTATCTTCAGATTTCCCATAGAAAGAACACAGGTGGACCATGACAGAAAAAGTTGAAACCAAAAGCTGAATAGTCAACATTCTCAAAATGGATCTTAAGATAAGCTCATCTGGAAATACATCTCCTGTAACCCCCCAATGTTTTGAGTGAATACCTATTGCCCTTAAACAGGTCTTCTGGCTGCTGGACTAGGTTACCGTTATGAAAATCAGATCTTAAGCTTCATGAAAACATAAGCTTAAACTTAACAAAGCTACTGAAGTAGCTTATTTGAGCTTTGTTTGCATTCATAAGCTTGCTTACTTACCTTGTCGTTGGTGTTCCTTTGACCTTCTATCCTGCTACTAGAATGAGCCTTTTACTAAACTAGGTGCAGTCAACTAGAGGGTGCAACACAAGGCCTTCTTAGGAAGTCACCCAAGCCAATACTGTTCCCAGACAGGCACAGTTAACTTCACATTTCTGATGAGAGCATGCACTATAAGATCTGGCAAACAGAAAACTTTTCTTTTTGCAGTCAGTTACCACAAGCAACCTCATCCCTTATCTGGGCTTCATACTGGTGATGTAATGGTAAATACTCACCATAGGATGAAGCTAAGAAGAATATCAAGTTCAAGATCACAACAAATTGTAATAAGTAAATCCTTTCTTCAGTTCAAGGTTGTCAAACTTCAAAACAAAATCTTAAATAGGAAAGGAAGATCCCTGTGCCATGAATAGAATTTAATGAGATCTAACATTAACAATGTGGTCACCTTGTAATTTGAGAATCATAAAATATTGAGGACATTCCTAGTGATTCCTCGCATTTACAAGAATCATCGTCTAATTCAAAGAATAACAGGACAGTTTTCTCTTTATTTTCCCCTCAAAGGTAAGTAAACAAATAATTGATATTTTAATTAAAACAGAAATAGGGAAACTAGAAATTCCTTTGTCAATAAATATAATTCTACAATAATGGTTACATCAAATGATATTAAAATAAAAGAAGAGAAAATCCTGTACATGCTCAATGTGATCAATTAATGCACTTATGTACACATATGAAACTAGTCACACAAGTTTGTTATCCTGTAGATGATATTGAATAAAACATCTGGTCATTGAAAACAAGCCTTATTCTTGAACCTTGTTCTTTTCTCAATGAAGGTGGCATAGCTTTTAACTCTGTTCGTACTTTGGAGCGAAGAGCTTGCTTCTGTTGGGAGATGTCATTTGCATTTGCATTCAGATTTTCATGATGAGATGTTGATGTCTGCTGTGACTGAATGGAACTGTAGGCTCTGCTCATTTTCAAAGCGGGAAGGTAACGACAATAACAACTAATATAAGAGAAGCAAGATGCACCTAGCAAAGATAGCCCTGCCATCAATATCTCATTAGTAATAATCTGTACATTAGAACTCCTATTCTGCCCGTGAGATTCATAAATAAGTATGATGTCCAATGTGAAAGAGCCACGTAGGATATAGAGATCAATACCTACAAATTAATCCACAAAGCAAAGAATATCAAAATCACATCTCAACCAATGACAATCATATATCACCCTATGCTATCCACATATACCAAGGCAATAGAAAGGAGGATTAGGCCAAGAAAACTATATAAACTGTCATAAATAAATCAAGTCCATGAGTGCATCACAACTAACTGAAAATTCATACGTATTTACAAATGTGAAAGATGATGAAAAGCCCATGAGCAAGTTACACATTGTCCATATGACTAGATCACGGCCAACAACTCATGCACATGTTCGGATCTGCCATGTTTGTACCAAACTTAATAATTAATAACTTAATGGCTTTTCAACATTTTTTCTTCATTAGGGTAACACGCTTTTGAACTCTACCCAAGGAAGGTATTACCCTTGCATGGCCAGTCCCAAGCCCAGATAAAGGAGGAGGGTTGCGTTTGGCTTTCGACACCCAGCGTAAAACTTCGCGACTTATCTACCATGGATTCTACAAATTATGATAGGGCTTTGTGGAAACAAAGAATCCATGTGACCCCATCTAGTATGGGAAAAGGCTTAATTGTTGTTGTTGTTGTTTAGGGTAACAAGTTTTTGAACAGCAGTGGAATATTTAAGAGTTTCTCCACTCTAGAGGAAGATCCAACCATTCAATTTGGCAGTAAGAGTGACTTGTTGACACAACTCCTCTACCATCTTCTGCAATAACCGAAGTCTTCTGTAACGAGATAGGCTCGGAACCATTTCATGTCTATACTTGTTCTACCTACAGGTTACAAATCCGAGACACATTACCAACAAAAACACTCGTCACTTTTTGTGAATAGTAGTGAACAACATGGTTTCGTTTCACGAATTCAGCATCAAAATTAAATCAAGTTACTTGTACCTCATACTCTCAAAAAAATATGTAAGAAAACTACACAAAAGCGTTACGTATAGAAGTACATTCATCCTCATAATGACAGATAAGATAACTTTAAAATTTAGTTTGCTTCACCTTGGTAACAGAAAATTAAAAAAGAACGGCGAGAGAAGAACAACGAAAATGAGATAATAATAACGAAAATGGAAGACGGAAGGATAAGGAAGAACATGAAATTAGAGATAGTTACAGAAAGGATCACTACCAACGAGTCACAAAACTGCGAATAAGAAGGAAAAACAACGGAGAGGTCAAAAAATCTAGCCTGGTGAGAGAAAACAAGATAAAATCAAACACCCACAAGCCAGAAACTATTGGACAGGAAGAGACGGGGAGTAGAGGATTTTGGTAATTAACCTGAAGATAGATGAAGAGAAGGCGGCCATGGGTAAGTTTGCCAAAACGAAGGCGATTGTTTTCTTGTCCTTTTCTTCTCCGCATCTCATCGGCTCGTCTGAAGGTAAAGTCACAATCTTTGAACGACTTACATAGTATTTGCTTACGAGAGGGAGAGAGAGTTGAAACCGGGCCTGGGCTGAAAAAGAGGGCCTTTTGGGTCTCAATTTTTGGTTCTTTGTGCATCAAATTGAAATTATCATTGCACAGGTTTAATTTATCAAATAAAGAATCCGTCGTGAAACTATTGTTAGAGAGGTTCAATTTAAGTAAAAAACTTAAAACACTAGGAAAGATGGATCATACAAACTAGATTTTTCACGAGAACCGACCTAAACTATTTTCAATTACAAATGAAACACATAATCATATTTCTTTAAAACCGTACTCGTACTTTACATATAGAACGTTCTAGATGCACCCTCCTCTCTCTCCGTCCCTCCTCTCTCACCTGTATTGACAAGACTTTTAAACTTTTAGGGGTATTCACACAGCCCAACTCCCGAGAATAGGGCCCTCCCAATGCAAACCGCCCGTGCCGCTAGTTAGATTGAGTGGATTCTCTGCAAGACCAAGGGTTTTCTACAATGGCAGATCCGTTATTTTCTTTTTTATGTGTGAGGCGCACTTGCATTTTAAGTCAAACACACTTGTATTTTACGTTCACGACCGACTGGTTTTTTATATGGACGGCGATGGGGGATGAGTGTGCTCATACCTAAATATATCCGGTTGGCTCAAAATCTAGAACTATAAATCAGTTTAGATGAGACTTGAAAATTTTATAAAAAGAATTTATAAAAAAAATTAAATATATTGGAACCGAAGGTTTGAAACCGTCGGTTCTTGTTTGGATTCGGTTCCGATTTGGTAAAAGGTAAAACCAAAACAAGACCAAATGATTCTATTCATACCCAAACTTTAATTTGTGCCACGTACTTGATTGGTATGAATCTCTTTTCTACAGGTAACAGGGTGGGTACGGGATGCCCTATATTCTAAGTCCAATAAAAGTGAAAATATTATTATTAAAACCATCAACTTAATGTGAATAATTAAAAATTAAGGTTATGTTGTTGGAATTTCAATATCATACACACGTGCATGCAAACACACACACAATATATATATTCGGGTTTATGCTCCTCATCCCTTATCCTGCCCGTGTTGGGCCAACATTGTCATCCCTATTTTTCCCTTTAAGGAGGAGAAATCCATGAAGATGTGAAGTGCTCATAATCTATCTTCCAAGATAATGGACGCAGTTAAGATACCTCATTATAGGACCTTGGCTTTTAGACGCAGTTAGAGGTTCTTATTCGGGTTCATGCTCCCCATTCGTTGAAGTCTAAGGCGAAACGCCAGAAAGGATCTGAAGATTTGAAAGCAGAACTGAAAATAACATAACCCACTACTAACCAATGTGCATGTTTTTAATCTGATGCATTTATTTGCCATGATATTTCTGAACTTTATAAATACATAATATTATTTTATCTTCAACTGTAGGATGCAAAAACTAATTTCTTTGTTAGTTATATTTTATTAGATTTGATCAAACATGGATATCCTTTTAATTTATTATGTTTGAAGTGTAATTCAAGCAAGTGATTGCACATGTAAGGTAAGAACACTATTTTTCATGATATTTGTTTTTTAAAATTAATAGTTTGCAAAATTCATGTTACTTTCAATACGCTATAGTAAACTTTGTTAGGGATGACAATGGCGACATTTCACAAAAAAAAAAAGATTACAATGGGGTGGCCTGAAACCTTCACAGTCTCCAAGTATTAGGGTTCAAGCCCTCGACCTGCACCACGCCCGACCCACCGACCCCATCCAGCTATGTCCGACACAAGTTATTAAAAGACCTTTACCTTTTAAAAGGAATTAACTCAATGTCATATGGTCAGACCTTATTAACAAATATAGTTTGGTTATGTGAACCACACATTACTATGGTTTAGCTACAAGGCAACATATGGCCACAGAAGTGCTAGTATGTTAATCCTATTACTATCAACATTTTACTACTTGCAAGCTACTCAACATCGAGTTAGCCATATGGTGGAAAATAATATAAATTAAATATTTTAGATTAAGATTTATTGTGAGCATTTTTCAACCATCTTGTGACATTAAGAACTACTTACTTAAGTGATAATTGTGCTTATTAGTAGCGCATGTAGTAGCGGTAACTCATAAGCATTTTTTAACCGTTTTGTGACATTAAGAGTCACTTTAGTGATAATTATGCTCATTAGTAGCACATGTAGTGGTTGTAACTCTTGAGAATTTTGTAGTCATGTTTTGGCATTAAGCTCCACTTATTTGAATGATAATTGTACTCATTATTAGCACATATAGTGGTTGTAACTCTTAAGTATTTAGCATCCAAATTATGGTATTAAGAGTCACCTTCTTGTGTGGAAATTATACTCATTAGTAGCACATCATGAGTTACATCTTCACCATGTGCTACTAATGAGTGGTATTGTAAATACGATTCATCCAACTTTTTCTCTTATTGTGTGAGTCATTTCTTACTTAGCTTTTCAAGAGAGTTTATAAGTTCTATTGTACCACTAATTGGATTTACAACATCATCATATTTGCTTTGCCATTTTGTCTACGACTCGATTGTGTTCATGGAAGATGAACCAAGAATCTTCATTGTATCTTGAAGGTATTTCACGGGGTCCATTACATTTAGTTATTTGATACCAATGGCGGCTGATAAAGTTAAAGGTTAGTGTTTATCACACTTCAAAGAATAACACTATCCTAACATTCTTTTCAATGTTAAATTCGATCTCTATGGTGTCGACTACTCAAGAACTCTACCATCTACAAGAGATCAACTCAAACAGAAAGTATACCTAAAACGTGATTCAAGCCTACGATTGTGTGAATATATGCCAATCTTTTGTCATCGATTATCAATCCTTGGATTACTTCGCTGAAGATCATTCATGATGTTTAAGGTAGATCTTCGTGAAATTCCTAATATTGTAAGGGTGATATTTGGTAAGGAAACCAAAATAATTCAGTCTTTGATAGTCTTGATACGGAAAAGAAGCCAAAAGATGACCTATGAAGTCAAAAAAACTCTTTTCCCCTTATTCAGATTTGATAAATGATCCTAAACGATATTCATCAACGGATATATCTAAAAATGCATAAAAATAAATATGTAAGAAGAGCACACATAATTTTAACGTAAAAAACCCCTTCAATGTAAGAGTTAGTGACCACCAGGACCCTGGACGTTTAATCAGAATCTCCACTATAATAGATCAATGAGTACAACAAAGTGTCTCCAACAAATCAATGATATCACAACAATCCTTACTTCACTATCTAACAAAGTGAAAATCTTAATAAAGTAACAATGCTAAAACACTACAAGAGTAAAAACTGACTGCACAAATAGGGGGATGAAGCAACAAAATTATAACCGCGTAATTACATAAGAAGAAACTACGGTAGCACTCGTAGCAACATACTGGAAACTATTTATGTCAGGCCTAACCACAAATGGCCACTCTATTTGATACTTACAAGAATCAACATACAGAAACTTACTCCTCTCTCCCCTTCACGACATCCAGCCATTCTTGTTCTCTAGAAGGAAGAATTGAAGCTTTCAAACTTTTAAAACTTCTCTTCTATTCTCTATGCTCTATTCTCATGATACCAATGATACCTCACATCAATATGCTTAGATCTACCATGGAACATAGGATTCTTGCCAAGATGAATAACTCTGACTATCACAAAACAAAACATACCTCTCCGAGTAAAACCAAGTTCATGCACAAAATTCTTCATCCAAAGCAACTCTTTACAAGCCTCGGTAATAGCAATGAACTCAACCCTCATTAGTAGACAATGCAACACACTTTTGCAACCTAGATTGCCAAGCCACAACTCTCCTACAAAGGTAATCAAATAGCCAAGTAGACTTTCTAGAATCAACATCCCCCGCCAAGTCCGAATCAGTATAACCACAAAGAATAGGTTTCCCCAATTCCAAAACAGAGTTTCAAACTAGAAGTGCCCTGAGATATCTCAATATCCACTTCACAACATTCCAATGCTCTCTATTAAGATTTGAGAGAAAATAACTTACCATACCAACTGCATTAGCTATATCAGTGCCTTGTGCAAACCATTGCATACATCAAACTTCCTACCGCAGCGGATGCATAAGGAACACGTTGCATGTCTTGTTTCTCTTCATCACTAGAAGGAGCTTGTCTAGTGCTAAGCTTAAAATGTAAAGCAAGAGGTGTACTTACAACTTTAGCTTTATCTAAGTGAAACCGTTGAAGCACTTTCTCAATGTACTTCTCCCGTGATAACCACAACTTCTTGGCCACTCTATCACGAGTAATCATGCCAAGAATATGTTCTTGTGTCCTAAGTCTTTCATTGCAAAAGACTTACTAAGCTCCTTTTTCAACCTGTCAATTCAAGAAGCATTATATTCAACAATTAACATATCATCAACATAGAGCAATAAAATGATGAATTCATTATCAAAAATTTCTGCACAAACACACAATGATCAAGTAGTCTTCTTGAATCCCCGTTGAATCATAACAGACTCAAACTTCTTGTACCATTGCCTCGGGCTTGTTTCAAGCCATACAAACTTTTCTTCAACTTGCAGACATAATTTTCTTTACCCTTCATCACAAAACCCTCGTGTTGCTCCATGTAAATCTCTCCTCCAAATCACCATGAAGGAAAGCAGTTTTCACATCCATCCGCTCAACCTCTAAATCAAGACTGGCCGCCAAAACAAGAACAACTCGGATGGATGACATTTTAACAACCGAGAAGATTTCCTCAAAATCAATCCCCTTTTTCTCGACGGTAGCCTTTGACAACTAATCTAACTTTGTATACAACTTGACCAGCTCAAAAGTATGGTTGTCAAGCAAAGATTTCATCTCATCATTCATTGTTGCAACCCATTCTCGCTTCTCACTCACTCTCCATAGCCTCTTCAGCACTCGGTTCTCCCGTCGGTGAGAGCACATATTCATCGATGATGAATAACGGGTAGAGGGAATAAGATGTCTGGAAGACCTCCTAAGTGAAACAACAGGTTCATCAACAACCTCACGAGTAGAGCATCTACCTCATCAGCAACATTATCAACAACATCCTCAACCTAATCACCCCGAATATGATTATGCACATCATCATGATTGCCAAAGTTAGCTACATCAAGCATATGAGACTCAGAACTGGATCAATATCAACCAAACCATCGCATTCGGAGACTCGACTTCTTTGCCTTATCAATATCTTCAATGGTCCGATCCTCCATGAAAATAACATCACGACTTCTAACAAGCTTCTCAACTGATCATACAACCTATAGCCAAACTCATCATGACCATAGCCAATGAAGATGCACCGCCTAGTCTTGACATCCAACTTGGACCTCTCATCTTTGGGCACATGTACAAATGCTCTACACCCAAAGACACGTAAGTGGTCATAGGAAACATCCTTCCATACCACACCTTGTCAGAACATCACCAGTAAAAGTAATAGTAGGAGATAAATTAATAACATGTGCAATATATACAAAGCCTCACCCCAAAAGATCTAGGTAACTTTGCTTCGAAAGCAAACATCTAACTCTCTCCATCAATGTCCTGTTCATCCTTTCTAGGCCATTAAGTTGAGGAGTCTTAGGGGCGTCTTCTCGTGTCTAATACCCGTCTGCAGTACTCATCAAATGGTCCACAATATTCACCACCATTATCGGTGCGAACACATTTCAATTTCTTCCTGTTTCTCTCTCTCAACGAAGCTGAAACCGCTTAAAGACACCCAAGTACCTGGTCCTTAGTCTTCAAGGCATAAACCCAAAGTTTCCTTGAATGATCATCAATAAAAGTCACAAAGTAAAGTGCACCACCAAATGTTTTAGTCCTCATTGGACCACAAAGATCTGAATGTACCAACTCAAGCACCTCTGATTTCCTAGAAGGAGGATGACTCTTGAAAGAGACTCTATTCTGCTTCCCGAAGTACAATTTTCCAACCCTTCAAACCCGAAAGTAGATTCTTTTGGCCAAAGTATCAAGTCCTTCTCACTAATGTGGCTAAGTCTCTTGTGCCATAACTCGACTGATTATCACACTCACTATATTAACAAGATCAACCGAAACTCAAGCCTTGGTCCAATACAAACCTAACACTTCTTTCCATGTGCCAACCAAAGAACCCTTGGAGAGTTTCCACCGTCCACCACCAAAGGTACTAAAATAGCCATCATCATCAAGAACACTAGCAAATCGATGCAAACGATGTCTAGTGCGTGTCCGACATTCTTCAAAGTCAACTTTGTCCCATTACTGGTTACCAAACAAACATTGCCAATGTCAATCACCTTTGACATACCATCATTACCCATCTTCAAAACCCCATAATCACCAGAGTATAAGATGTGAAGAAATCCTTCCTAGATGTCACATGAAAACAAGCACCACTTGTCAACAACCCAAATGGTCTCATCACAAGCAACATTAATCAAATTCTCATTATAGATAATCACAAGATCTCCTCCAAGAAGTGGTGGCAACACGATCATCATTATCATTATCCTTCTTTTGTTGTTTGCCCTTGTTACCCTTGTTCTCCTTTTTTCCATCATTGGTAGCAAAACCTTTGGACATGCCCTTTTTACCACAATAGTCACACTCAAGATTTTTGTATTTAGACCTTGATTTGCTTCTACTCTTGCTTTTACCTCTATTGCCTTGTCCCCGATCCTCTCAATGCTTCTCCCCTTATTTTCGCAGGTAACCAAAACCTCGACTATGAAGAGGACGCTTGCTGAGTTCGTCGTCGACTTCTTCATTTAAAACAATAGTTTTACATAATTCATGGTCACAACACCTCCAGGAGTAGAACTAGTCAAAGTGACTCGAGATTTTCCCAAGAATCGTAGAGTATTAAGCAACCAAAGTCCCAAAATTTCATCTTCAAATTTCACACCCATGTCGACAACTGGTCAAAGCATCCTTGAAAATCACTCAAATGATCAAAAATAGAACTACCATCCTTGTAACTCAAGTTCATAGCTGCTTCAACAAAAATAATTTATTGTTCCCAGACTTGAGGCATACAAGGTCTCAAGCTTCTCCCACAAAGTTCGGCATGTGAGTCATTAGCAATATGATTCAAAACATTATCATCTACCCATTGCCGAATAAAGCCACAAACCATCTCATGTTCAAAAGCCATTCTTCATCGATTTAGCCTCGGGCTTTCACTAGCAAACACCGGTAAATGTAATTTTTTCACAAATAATAAATCTTTCATCTTTCCTTTCCACTTGTGGTAATTTGTACATAAAACCCCTTAATGCAAAAGGTAAAAACCATGGTGCATAGTCTAGAAAAAGTTTCACTATATAAAATAGATGAGTACAATAAGATATCTCTAGATATAATAATATCAATGCATTTACTTACTACAAAAAGTATAAATATGGTGAGAAACAAAAAACAACCAACTTACAATCAAGTAGTCAAACAAATTAGACAAAGAGACAATGAACAACTCAAAAGAGATCAAAATAAATCTCAAACCTCCTTAATAGTGCTACAAATATGATTATCTCCTTGTTGAAAAATACCGAAGATGAAAACAACCAAAAGAAACTGCTTCCGTTTGGTTGCCCCAAGAAGAAATAAGAAAAACGAGAACTTTTGTGTGCCATAAGATTGCTCGAAAGCAAAAATATGAATAAAATAAACTCTATTTACTGCAAATAAAAGAGGATAATGTTATTAGAGAAATTACAAGTTATCATCTCCTAAACTGAATAATAATAGTCACGAAACATAGTCAAATTGCATGCCATGCAGCCACAACTCTTTCTCTCTCCCATTAATGAGGTGGGGTCTCTCCTCCATGAGGAACCCAACAAATAGTACCAAGCTTTTAATACAAAAGACTTTGATTTAACAACAGGTACGTAGGACAACTTTGTCTCTTTATCCGTGTGAAAAGAAAAAACATGGTTCTTCCGACCTCATTAGTAGGGTCAAGATTTGATGAAGGGTGAGGAAGATGCTCCTGATGGTGTCGCTGGAAAACCAACTTTTATGGTTTCTCACTTTAAGCATGCGATTCTTTTATTATTGTATCTTAAGAAAAAGGTTGATCTATCAAATGTATTGTGTGCTTGATAATTACTTTCAAAATTTGAAATGACGCGTGCTCTTGCTTTTCAATTATGAGCATGGATATTAAATTGAAGAACCAATTCCGTTTTTTAATGAGAAAAAAGAAGAAAATCAGAAAGGGAAATTCAATTTTTGAGATTAACGATAGAGATTTTAATTACTTTATATTTAACATATAAGTACAAAAGGATAACAGTACTTTAAGTTCAAAATGATATCAAGGATCAAATGGTGGAATTGTTTATGCAAAATTATATAGTGAAAGATATTCCCTCTCTCTCTCCCTATATATATATATATATATATATATATATATATATATATATATATATATATATATATGAGTTAAATCTGTCCATGAAATATCAATTTGTAAAAAATCATGCTGTATGAGTGTTTCATATATACATATATATATATGTATATTGTGAACGATTACAGGTCATGCGTATTTGAGAATGAGATGAAGAGGGATTATGTCGACTTATTTCAGCATCCTATTTTAATTGCAAATTTACGGACCAATACATAGTTCAAAGATCCACTCTATGCATTGTGTTACACTGTATTGTTGACTTGTGAGTTAAGTAAACCTTCATCTAGTCTGAAAGCATGCTGCTTGATCTAATGGAAGGCCTTACATGTTCATGTTCGAGTATGTATAACTGCATGCATTCATGATTGCATGCTTGTTATGATTAATTAAGAATTGAATGATATTGTCATTATAATTTCATGGTATTCTAAATGGTAGTCTCAATGAAGAGGTTTATATAGAATAAGGTGAATAATTTGTTCTAACATAGGATGAGGACCAAGAACAACTTAGTGATCGATTTTTCCGAAAAAGAGGAAACTAAAAGAGAGGAGTCATGCTCCTCTCTCCATCTATAAAAGGAAAAATGGAGAGAGAGAGAGAGAGAGAGAGAGAGAGAGAGAGAGAGAGAGAGAGAGACTCATTGTTCTACAAAAGTAAAATTGGTAGGGCGGGGTCACATACTTCACAATATTCCTTACTACAGCAAAACAGTAATTTCACAAAGGAAAGCGAGATTAGCTATGAACTTTGATATGTACCAATCCAGTTTGAACGGTACCAAATTGGATCTTGATATTAATTTGCTTCATTTGAATCCAAATTTGAACATGTGCTTGGGTGTGACACGTACGCTCTTCCTTGATCATGCACTCGACATTTTTCTGAGTTTGATCAAAACATGCATATTCTTTGCATCATGCTGTATTTAGCTTGATGATTATGCATGTGGGTAACATGCATACTATGGTTAATTTATAAAAATACCATTATTGTAGATATCTCAACGAGGAGATCTATGTGAAACTTTTAAAGGGATTGAAAAGTATGTACATATGGATATATTTCGATTCATGTTGAAATACAAATTAACTGGGGTTGATCCAATTCGATCTATATATCCCTAATGAGGTATGAGGTTTGGATACAATTCTTTTCATATATTTAGATCTAAGTCTATTTTACCTTGACCCATGTGGATCTTGGTTAAAGATTTGTATTTTGCATATAAATAAAATAATAGATGATGAGGTTTCTATCTTTCATACTCAAATAAATATTTTGATACACCTTATATCAACTGAAAAAAATTAGTGGTTTTTTTTTTGAGCTAATCTCACTACATTGAGAAAGTGCTGAATAAGTTCAAGCCATTGAAAAGTAGAAGAGTCAAGTACATCAATTGATCAAAGCATTGGAAAGTGGGAACACATACGCCTTCAACACGTCCAAATGAAAAAATAAGTAGTTTCTCATATATATGACGTCAAATATGGATTTGAATAACCTATTATGAAGAAGTTAGTAATTTAGAATTTCATAAGTAGGCCTACCAACCCCTGTACTATTAAACAAATAGTTACTTCAAAAGGTACGAGTAAGTCATTGAGTGGATGTTTCAATACTTTTATACAAATGATGAAGATAGTAATGGTTGTGACAAATAGAGGGGTTGAGTTTCATACTCCTAATGGATTTAATTTGGGAGACGTGTTGATAATGTGACAAAGATACTACAAGAACCTCACCTATATGAACATTGGAGTGGTCTCACTCCATTAAGAGTTTAAAGATGCTCTACAAAATATTCATGAATTCAGATTAGCACAAGACCATAAAAGTGTTGAATGAGTTAAAAGTGGAAATCAAGGAAATCATGTTTATATGTATATCGCGCAAATGACATCATACGGGATAACATGTTCAAAGCTATCATAATGCATAGGATTTCAATTTCATCTTGTGGTATTATATATTAAGGTAATGTTCAAATCAAAAGATACATTATTTTATGCCTATACATACTTTGATCATTATGTCTTCTTCATGTTTTATTAAATTTTTAGCTTATTTTTAAACAAGTAGGAGATTGTTGGAAAATTGTGTCTAAATATAAATAAGTATTTTAATTTAAGAGTTATGGTTTTGAATGAGTCAAACCATGAGTTATCTATTTTGAGGAGGACAATTAAGAACAAAATGAATAGCCATATATCATATATTTTATAGTTGTAACTGATTCTATTTCAAGCATTTATAGAAGGGGCGGATGTACCATACTCTTACAGAGAACGAGATTTTCAGCCCCCTTCCCTCGCCACCAGGAATGAGGTATAATTTTAAAGATTCGAGATGATCAAAGTTATCGTTCTTTGCTTTCATAGACAGGGTATTCCTCCCCATTCTCTTAGAGCAGATGTCCTAATGCTTGTCATATTCGCTAAAGCTATTTGTGTAAGCCCATAGTGATCTCGTGAAGGACTGCAAATAACACTTTTAGAAAAGCATTATTCAAACTTATACTTGTTTGACTTTTGCAATCCCTAATCTTCAATTATCAATCCTCTGTTGGCTTGCTTGAAGACATTCATGGTGGTTGAGGCGGATCGTCATGGAATTCCCACTTGATATACTAGAATTTGACTTAGTAAGCATGGATTGTGCTTGACGTGAGCTCAACACGAGAGTGATAAAGTCTCTCTAACTCATCCGTACTTGACTATAGTTGCTCACAAGCCTAAAAAATTACACACACACACATATAGGAAAAGTTTAATATGGTTTCCATGTTATATGCATGTCATATACTTGAAAATCTCAACCACCCAACTAAAGAGATTGATAGTTCAGTTTGAAAGTAGAATCTCAAAATTACATATGTACTTTTTAAAGATATACTTGATTCAGAATATACTTTTTATTTTTGAAAACATAACCATAGGTATCTTAAGGTGAATTATTAAGATTTTCAAGAATAGGCAAGTACTTAAAGTGTCAAGCATATTAGACTTACCCCTCTCTCTCTCTCTCTCTATATATATATATATATACCCCTTTTGTTTAGCACCTGAAATAGGAAGGTTCTATTGAGAAGGCCTTTAGGGCTTCTGTGATAGAGCATTCTATGCGGTTTCTCTCAAGTGAGGTGTAATTGTAATTGCAGTGTAGTCTTTCTACAGCTTAATGAGATCTTTTCCTAGAGCGGAATTGGTTTCTGACGTATAGTATAACGGGCCAAAAGAATCGAGCTTCAGCTGCTTGAATGCAGCTACTTGTACTATATGCTTGATGCAGACGGTTCTTTTTTTCTGCTTACAGGGGAGATAACTTCCATGGCCTCCATGTTGTTTACTTTTTTATTATTGTCCGGTTGAAATTCAGCAGGACAAAAGCCGTCTGCAGTGACCTGGAATCTGCTAGTGCTAGGTGGAGCCAAACTCAAGCTTCAAGGAGCAAGGTGGAATGAGATCAAGTACGAGTTTGAGCTGACCCATTCACATACAAGTAGAGACAAACTTGCTGGTACTCAACTCGACTAGATACACCTCTAATTGTATGGTGGCTCACTCAACGATATTTTATATATATGTGTATGTATATGTATATATAATAGTTCGTACTCAATTAAGCATGGTGCATTGTTCACTGGCTTTTATCACTTCAACCACCAGCCGCCGCTATCTTCAACACTCTTCTACATGTCAAAACTTTCTGTAAAGACGTAAATTAGCTATATGTGTTTGTATGTGTGCGCGCGCACATGTACGAGAGAGAGAGAGAGAGAGAGAGAGAGAGAGAGAGAGAGAGAGAGAGAGAGAGAGAGAGAGAGAGAGAGAGAGAGACGGAAATTTATCTTGTCAGGGTCGAATTATGATATGCCAAACCTCATCTCATTGTTGACAGGAAGAGTATGGCCAGGTAAAAAGTTTCAAAAATGCTATTTCATGAGCTGACCTGAGTTGAACGTACCATGTTTATGTTTAGCTCAGATGACTTAATAGATAATCGAACTTAAGAATATTAATTAAGCCAAAGCAGCTCGTTTCCTTTACCAGTTCCAACCCCCAGCCCCATGGTTTGGAAACACTACACAGAGCCCAAGTCCCCTTCGTCTCTTTGGACCGGTAGAGTCACTTGTAGACTAAGGACATATAATGGTCTCTTGGTTCATTCTTCAGGAAACGCATGTGGATGGAATAGCCAAAGCCAGAAAATAACCTACCTAGTTTTCAATGAAACGGAACTGGAAAGAGCTTAATTGGATGAGCTTAGGCAGGCTTTTCCATCGTTCAGTTCATTGTAACAAAACAAAACACACCAATCTGCATATCAACGGCAGAGAAAGGAAGCTTGTCCTTTCTAGCATATACTAGACCATGACCACCATGATAATAACTTCGTCTTACTTTGAAATGGGTGCATCGATCATTCCCAAATTTAAGTTGTACATAGAAAAATAAGCTCTTGTACCTTATGGTTACTACCATGACATTTGGCAACTATGAATTATATGTATTTTTGCTTCTATAACTGTTTGAAGAATCATACCAGCCACTGAGGCATGTAGCCATTGATATGCTGAGCAGGAGCTGCCATTGTTATTGGCTGTTGGCCACTTGGATTATACCTGCTTAATCAGATATAATTGGTTTAGACAAAATGCAGGTGCATGCATGCACGCACGCGAGCGCGCAGAATTTGTATCAAACTTGCAAAGGTCAGACTGACTAACTGCATCGAGTGTTTAGGTTAAATCTGTAGGCTCTCTCTCTCTCAAACATACGGTCACACACATGTAAACACAGGTACACAGAAATACTCAAAGCACATGCATGAAGCTGAAGGGAAAAGCATGCACCAAGAAACAGGCCTGGGAGGGTTAATCGTGAGAAATACGCACACACAGCTCAAAGCACATTCATCAAGCTGAAAGGAGAGCCAGGTATCAAGAAACAGGCCTAGGAGGTTTAACCATGAAAAACATCACTCACTGTAGCTTTTACTTCCTTTGAATAAACCGAAAAATTAGAGATTTCGATAATATTGTGTGTGAATGTGATGACTTACCCAATGTGAAGCGTTGAATCACACTGAGATTGCTGGTAAAATCCATCGTTTTGGGACGCTGATTGCCCACCATAGTGGATGTGCTGCATACCGTTCTCCCATGTGAGTTGTCCTGCAGGCCCTTCGCCCTCCAGCTGAAAGGCAGTGCAACATATTGTTCGCTTTTAAGTTAATGGAAGTGCCCAACATATACACAAACAAACACATGCGACCGTTCATAAAAAGGTATCGTGATCCACTAAATGTTAGTCTTTTAGTTCATGAATCATGGTAACACTCACATTACAAGGATAGATTAGTCTTTTGTGTTGCTTGTTAATTATATTTTTATTATAAGGGTAGATTAGCCTTTCAAGTTAAAATACTCTTATATAATCTGTGATTAGTAAACTGTAATTGAGTTTTGGAGAGTGAATAAGAAAACCTAGGGGTGTGTGTCTCATGAGGTTGTCACCTTGTGAAGACAATCCAAAAATCATTACTCCTAAAATTTTCTCTTGTATTATTAATAAAGATAAGATTTTAATGTGGTATCCGTTCCCTTCGTGGTCTTGTTGTGGGAAATCAATCTGTGAAACACTCCTAAGTTAGTTACAGCGAATTGGTGTGTTGCTATGAGGGTCATATGTTATTACAATGAGAAGATTGTTGCAAGGCATATTAGTGATAAGAAATCGCAGCCTGTTACAATCAGAAGATTGTTGACAAGCGTGTTTGTGATCAGAAATTGCAGCCTATGGAGAATCAAAAGAGATTGTTACCAGGCGTGTTTGTAATCCAAAATTGCAGCCTATCGAGAATCGAAAGGGCTATAGACTTTGTTGGGATTGGTGAAGGATAGGAAGAAGCAATTTTTTGATCGGCTCTCTTATGATCAAACAAATTTCATAAACTAAGAAGATGACAAACACGTGGAAACTATGCATTCAAATTTTGAAGGACATTCAAGTGATAATTGGAACCATTAATGTTAAACTTGGTGGAAAAATTATTTAAAATGGGCTAGATCTCTAAAGAGAGGGTTGTGTTAGGCTTCCGACAGCCAGCGTAAAACTTCGTCGGATTTCTACAACATGGATTACAAAAATTATGAGAATTGCTTTGGGGCGTCCCCGCCTAGCGACGTGCTGCAGAGCCCGAATGCAGTAAGAAGTAAGCAAGGGCCACTACATTTTCGCCCGAATGTAGTGAATCAATTGCAGAGAGGGTTCCCACATCATGGACGGGTGTGGGTAAAGAAGTTAGTCCCGCTACATTGCCGCCCGAATGTAGTGAAAAATTTTCAGAGAGGGTCTCCGCATTTTGATTATGGACGGATGCGGGGGGTAAGGAAGCTAGTCCTAGAAAATAAGATTCGTATTGGTTCTTGGAATATCGGAACATTATCGGGTAAGCTAATGGAGGTGGTAGATACTATGATTCGGAGAAAGATTCATATTCTATGTTTACAAGAGACAAAATGGGTTGGAGAAAAAGCAAAGGAGATAGAGGATACAGGTTTTAAATTATGGTACTCAGGTAAAGAAAAGGCCCGAAACGGAGTTGGTATTATCATAAATAAAGATTTAAAGGAGAGTGTAGTAGACATACAACGATATGGTGACCGAATCATGACATTGAAATTAGTGTTAGGAGTAGAGGTTTTGAATGTAGTTTGTGCTTACGCACCCCAAGTAGGACTAGAAGATAGTATAAAGACAGTTTTTTGGGAAGAGTTAGATAAGGTGTTTCAAAAGATTCCACAAAGGGAGATGATTTGTTTAGGAGGAGATTTAAATGGACATGTCGGTAAAGAGGCATTAGGATATCAAGGGATTCATGGAAACTTTGGTTATGGGGATATAAACGAGGAAGGTAGGGAGATTTTAAATTTTGCTATGTCATTTGATCTCTTTATAGTCAATACAATCTTCAAAAAACGAGATGAACATTTAATTACTTATAAGAGTGGCTTATCACAAACACAAATTGATTACTTTATTTGTAGAAAAAAGATAGAGCGTGTTGTAAAGATTGTAAGGTAATTCCAGGAGAAAGCTTAACCACCCAACATCGACTTTTAGTTATGGATTTACAAATAAAAAAATGGACAAAGAAGAAAAGAGTGCATCGAGCTATTCGGACTAAATGGTGGAACCTCAAAAGTGAGAAAGAAGATATATTTAAACAAAAAGTCCTTCAAGGAGATGTTTGGAATTATGTTGGCACACCCTCTGATATGTGGAACAATATGGCTATACATATTAGGAAAGTGGCGAAAGATGTGTTAGGGGTATCTAAGGGAGGTGTACCGGCACAAAAAGAAGCTTGGTGGTGGAGTGAAGTAGTACAAAACAAAATCAAGGCAAAGAGGGCATGTTACAAATTACATTATGCTAAGAAAACTAGTGAAACTTTAGAAGCTTATAAGAAAGCAAAGAAGGAAGCAAAAAAGGCCGTTAGTGAAGCAAAAGCTAAGATTTGGGAGGACTTATATAAAAAACTCAACTCAAAAGAGGGTGAAAGAGATATTTTTAGGATAGCTAGGGCTAGAGATAAGAAAACTAAAGATCTTAATTATGTTAGATGCATAAAAGACAAGGATGAAAAAATTCTAGTGGCAAATGATGATATAAGAAATAGATGGAAAAACTATTTTTATAATCTTTTTAATGAAAATAAAGATGTTAGTATTAGTTTAGGAGATTTAGCCAAGTCAGAAAAGTATATAAACCACAATTTCTACCGACGTATTCAAAAGAATGAAGTCAAAGAGGCTCTTAAACATATGAAGAGTGGTAAATCGGTAGGACCAGATAATATTCCTATAGAAGTTTGGAAAATACTAGGAGAAATAGGAATCACTTGGCTCACAAGACTATTTAATGAAATATGGAAAAACCAAAAGATGCCCGAGGAATGGAGAGCAAGTACACTTATACCCGTATATAAGAACAAGGGAGACATTCAAAATTGTGCGAATTATCGAGGTATCAAGTTAATGAGTCATACTATGAAATTATGGGAAAGAATTATTGAACGTAGGTTAAGACAAGTATCAAGTACAACGGAGAACCAATTTGGATTTATGCCAGGTAGATCTACTATTGAAGCGATTCACCTTTTGAGACGTCTTATGGAACATTTTAGAGCAAAAAAGAAAGACCTTCACATGATATTTATTGATTTAGAAAAAGCTTATGATAGGGTACCGAGGGAGGTTCTTTGGAGAACTTTGGAAAAAAGAGGTATCCCATTGACATATATTAACCTTATAAGAGACATGTATGATGGTGCAAAAACATGTGTGAGGACTCATGAAGGAACGACAGACTTCTTTGAAGTTAATATTGGGTTACATCAAGGATCAACTTTAAGTCCATACTTATTTATAATGGTGATGGATGAGTTAACAAAACATATTCAAAATGAAGTACCTTGGTGTATGTTATTTGCAGATGACATTGTATTAGTGGAGGAGTCTAAGGAAAAAGTTAATAGAAAATTGGAACTATGGAGAGAAACATTAGAAAACAAAGGCCTCCGACTTAGTAGAACAAAGACAGAATATATGGAATGTAAGTTTGATCATTTGGCTATTTCAGAGGACATAGAAATTAAAATTGGCACACATTGCATTCCCCAAAAGGAAAGTTTTAAATACTTAGGGTCAATTTTTCAAAGTGATGGAAGAATTGATGGAGATGTTACACATAGAATTAATGCTGGTTGGTTAAAATGGAGAGGAGCATCAGGTATTCTTTGTGATAAGAAGATACCATTAAAATTAAAAGGTAAATATTATAGAGCAGCAGTTAGGCCTGCCATGTTTTATGGTTCTGAGTGTTGGGCAGTTAATCATCAACATGTACAAAAGATGTCTGTGACAGAAATGAAGATGTTGAGATGGATGAGTGGTCATACAAGAAAAGACCGTATACATAATGAGGTTATTAGAAACAAATTAGGAGTGGCACCAATAGAGGATAAAATGAGAGAACATCGTTTAAGATGGTTTGGACATATAGAAAGAAGATCAAAAGAAGAACCTGTAAGAAGGTTAGAAAACCTAAATTTGGAAAGTATTAAAAGAGGTAGAGGACGACCACAAAAGTGTTGGAAAGAAACAATAAAGAATGATCTAGCTTATTGGGAGTTAACTGCTAACATGGCACACGATAGGGATCTGTGGAAACAAAGAATCCATGTAGCCGACCTCGTCTAGTATGGGAAAAGGCTTAGTTGTTGTTGTTGTTGTTGGGCTAGATCTCTAAAATTGGTTGTTGTAGCACGAGGTCGGTAAGAATACCTTACAGGGACTCAGTCAAAACCTAAACAATCCAACCTATTTAAGATAGAGAAAGGATGAAACGTTGGTGTTCTCTTATCTTTGGCAGTCCATGATCCCATCAATTGGCAAAACTTTTATGCATCCAGATTCAGCATCCAAAGCATCCGGTATATGTGGCTTGTTGTAAAAGAAAAAATATTACCAAAGAATATAAAATCCTAAAGAAAATCAGAAATGCAGACAAGGCACTTGAACTATTAGTGAATATTATGTTGATTTGTGTGGTTTGTGGATGAAGTACAATTGTATCCTAGTATCAAGTGTCATACATGTTCTAATAAAAGACATAAAGAAACTGAAAAATACAAGGTATTTGATTTATTATAGAATCAACTCTGAGTATAAAATTATTAAAGTCAATATTCTAGGAAGAGAAGAACTACCCTTACTAGGCACAATTTATTCTTTGCTTCTTAGAGAGGAAGATAAGAGGGGATTTGAAGAAGATGTCATAAATGTTGATAAAACGCATACCTTAATAAAAACTTATACAAGCCTAATCATGGAAGAGGAGGATATATGTTGAAGAGATGGGTCATGACCCAAGATCCATTGCGTCAATCCAGTATCCACATGAGGGATACTAGAAAAGTTTCTTTGAAGTTGTAATGTGTATATTACTAAGTAGGGGTAGAATAGTCTTTCAAGTTATAAAGTATATATAAGTAAAATTCTGGCCATTAGGTCAAAGTAGTAAGAGATAAATAAAAAGAGGAGTCGTCAACTCCATTGGGAGGGCAGGTTGTCATTCCAAAATTCCATGATGTTTATTGTATTTTTTGATGATTTGAGTGTTTGATTTCTTCAACATGATATGAGAGCCTAATCTGTGGGATTAGGGCACTTCGAGATCACGTAGAATAGGCATTTTTCAAGGAAATTAGGGTTTGTACCAGGAAGTAGTTTAATTTTTTATTTTAAGGTATTGCGCATCAAATAAGAGGGCGATGCGAAAAAAATTGGAGGAAATACAAAGATCATAGCCTAGAGTAAGGGGGCAATCAAAACAAAAAAGGAAAAGTTGTTGGAAATTACAGAAAATTACAATATAGACAAATCAGAAGCATTTCAAATCATGAATTTAAAACTGAATGGCAGAAATTATCTGCAGTGGGCGAGATCTATTGAACTCACAGTGTTGGCTGGAGGAAAATGAGAATATCTAACTAGACAAATTCTCACACCCAACATTACCGATCTCTCCTACTCCAAGTGGCATAGAGAAAATGCCTTGGTAAGTGTCTGGTTAATTCAATCAATGATACATTATATTGGGAGTACATTTATGTTCTTGGAATCGACCAATGAGATTTGGCTAGCTGTCGAAGATGCATATGCTCATAGGAAAAATATTACCAAGAAATACGAAATTATAAAGAGGATTTGCAAATATAGACAAGGAAAGAGAACAATAAGTGAATATTATGCCGAGCTTCAAGGATTATGTGAGAAACTAAATTTTTATTCAAAAACAAAATGTCAAAATTGTATGAAAGAAAGAAATGAAAAATTTGAAGAAAAAAAATATTTGACTTGTTATAGGGTATTTCCTCAGACTTTGAGGCTATGAAAAATAACGTCTTAAGTAGAGAAGAACTTTCTTCACTTAGCATAGTTTATAAACTATTTTTGATAGAAAAAGGCAAGTGACACCTTGAAAAAGAAGAAAAAATAATAGTGCAGAAACTGTGGCCTTTAGTGAAAAGAATTCTCAGCCTACCTCTAGACTTAGAGGTGGAAGAGGAGGGTATAATGGAAGAGGAAAAGGCCGAACACAACATTCTTCAGATGAGAAAGACAGACTCTCGTGCACTCGCTACGAGAAAACCAAACATACTAGAGAGATATGTTGACAATTGATTAGTCGACCGAGCTATAATAAAAATCAACAACCTAAGTCTTATATGAGTGACCAAAATGAAAAGAATGTGATGGAGATAGGCCTAAATTCTTTAGTCGAGATGAAGAGGAAGATAGAAGAGCTGGAATCGAGACTTGTTAATTCTCAAACAATATCTACGTCTACAACCGCAGATCCACAAGCCACCATGGCTTATCCTTTTTCGTTTATGGACAAGGATAACTCTTCCACTTTTAATACATAAATTTAGGTTATTGACTCCGGAGCTATAGACCATATGGTGGGAACCAGAGGATACTTTCAAGATTATCATTTGATTCAGGAAGGCATTGTTATTAAGATGGTTGGTGGGTCAAATACTCCTATTGTTGGGAAAAAGAGTATCAATATATCTCTTGGACTCCTTAAAAATGTTCTAGATGTTCCTAATCTATTAGTGAATTTACTTTTTATTCATGCTTTAGCTAAAGACTTATAGTGTAAAGTGATATTTGATTCTACTTATTGTATTTTTTAGGAATTAAAGACTAGGAGAATCTGTGGTCAGGATAGCATTAAGAGAGGACAATACTTTTATGAGGAGGCATACACAATAGCAGAAGGAAACTCATTACTTGATGAAAAACAAAAAATAGAATTGTTACTTTGGCATCAACAATTGGGATATCTCCTGTTCTCTAAGATTAGATTTTTGTTACCTGAATTTCAAAGTTGTAATGACTTTATTTTGAGATGTGACATATGTCATAGCGCTAAACATCATTGTGTTTCCTTCCTACTGAATAAAATTAAATCTCTTAAACCTTTGAAATTATCCATTCAGATATTTGGGGTCCATGCTTTATTATATCTTTACATGGTTACAGATATTTTGTCTTATTTATAGATGATTGCACTAGGTTTATCATGGTTTACCTTTTAAAAACCAAGGATAAAGTTGTGAATGTTCTTCCCTCGTATTGTGAATTTATTAAGAATTAGTTTCAACATTCTATCAAAATTATTAGAAGTGATAATAGGGGGGAGTATATGAGTAATTCCTTACATTCATATTTTCTAAGTAAGAGCATACTACACCAAACTTCATGTTCTTACTCTCTACATTAGAATGGGGTCTCTGAAAGGAAGAATAAGCATATATTGGAGGTGACTAGAACTTTATTAATTGATTATAATGCCCCTAAGTCTACTAGGGAGAAGTTACCTTAGCAACTATGTATCTTATAAATCGCATGCCTAGTGCAGTTCTTAATGAAAATTCTCTCTTCCATCTATTGCGTCCTAACCAAAGACAGTTTCATGTTTCTTTAAAAATATTTGGATGTACTTGCTTTGTACATGTTCATAAAAATAATAGAGATAAACTTGATGCCAGAGCAATCAAATGTATATTTTTGGGATACTCTGCTACACAAAAAGGGTATAAATGTTATGACCTAGTTAAGAGTAGATGTTATGTCACTATAGATGTAACATTCTATGAGGAAATTTCATTATATGAGAATAAGGACAACCAATCAGCCACCAATATGCCCTCTATAGTACTGTTAATAATACCTTCAGAAGTATGCTCAAAAAGTGAGATGGAAATAAAAGAAACTAGATCTTTAGAAAAAGGTGAATGGAAGATCTACTCTAGAGGAGAAAGAAAAGTTGTTATGTATAGTTCGAATGCTATCTTAAATCAAGATCCTCACCCTGAAACAATTTCTTCTGCTCCTCAGGTAACTCCAATTACTTCTAGTGCATCTGATGATTTACGTATTCCTTTAAGAAAGGAAAGATGTGATACTACAATGAATCCATTATATCGGATGATATCATACTCTAATTTTCCAAAAGAATATCAATTATTTGTCATGAATGAAGAAAATACTCTAGTTTCTAAGAGTTTTGAGGAAGCTAATCAGAGTATCACATGGCGTGCAGCTATGGATAAGAAAATTACAGCGTTAGAACAAAATCAAACATAGGTTATTTCAAACCTCCCACCAAAAAGAAAAATAGTGGGTGTACACGATCAAATTTAATGTATATGAAAGTATAAAACAGTACAAAGTCAGGTTAGTGGCTAAAGGTTATAATCAATAGTTGTATATGTTGATGACATTGTTATCCATGGCGGTGATCATCATGGCATTCGGCGGCAAACAATTCCTCTTTAATCATTTTTTCGAGACAAAAGACTTGGGCAAACTTTCGGTATTTCCTGGGAATTGAAGTTGCTCGGTCTAAGGATGGTATTTCTATCTCACGGCAAAAGTATACTTTGGACATACTTGAGGAAACCAGCATGCTAAATGCTAAGCCTATTGATACCAGATGGATCCTAATGTCAAACTCCTACCAAATCAAGGGAGCCACTGGTGATCAGGGAAGATATCGGAGACTTGTTGGGAAAGGCTGAATTATCTCACGGTGACTCGACACGATATCTCTTTTCCTGTGAGTGTTGTTAGTCGGTTTTTGAACTCTCCATGTGACGCCATTGGGATCTTTGTGGTTTGGATTTTAAGATATATTAAAGGAGCACCAAGAAGAGGACTCCTCTATGAGGATAAGGGACACACTCAAGTGGTTGGTTATTACGATCTTGATAGAGCGGAGTTCACCTTCGATAGACGTTCCACTCGGTGCGTATTTGTTATTGGAGGTAACACGATTTCTTGGAAAAGTAAAAAGCGGCATGTGGTTGCTAGATATGGGTGTTAACTCTTATAAGTGAAATTGGTTTCAAGGTAACTCCTTCAGTTAGATTTTATATAGATAGCATGGTTGTCCTACAAATTGCCTCTAATCCAGCATATCATAAGCATACCAAACATATTGAAGTGGATTGCCACTTCATTCGAGAAAAATTATCGTTTGAAATATTTGATATTACCTATGTATATTCAAAACAACAATTGGTTGATATCCTTATAAAATCGGTTACAATCAACTGCAATAATAGAGCCTTGGACAAGTTGGGAATCATGAGCATTCAAATCTAAACTTGAGGAGGCATGTTGAAGAGATGGGTCACGACCCAAGATCTACTGCGTCAGTCCAGTATCCATATCAGGGATACTAGAAAAGTTTCTTTTAAGTTGTAATGTATATATTACTAAGTAAGGATAGAATAGTCTTTCAAGTTATAAAGATTATATAAGTATAATTCTAGCCATTAGGTCAAAGTAGTAAGAGACAAATAAAAAGAGGAGTCGCCGACTCCATTGGGAGGGCAGGTTGTCGTTCTTAAGTCCCAAGATGTTTATTGTATTTTTTGATGATTTTATGCTTGATTTCTTCAATAATACAATCCGCATGATAGAGGTCACAAGCACCTCTCTTCAAAAGAAAGAAAAAGTTGAAATACTTTCTCTATGATAAGAGTCATCATACAAAAGATCAATGTTGGAATTTGGATGGTAAGCTCGAGTTTGTCAAGAAACACTATGCCAATAAATCAAAGACCTCATCAAAAGGTACAAATATTGAGATCATTACCAAATTATTGAAATGTATAAAGGGTTTAGAGTCATGACTAGGTGATCAACCCTCTAGCTTAGAGTCTCAAGCTATGATGGCTCAAACTTTTGATATAGATTATGGTACAACTAATTATATGGTTAGAGACACCACTTGTCTATACAATTATCAACCTCTTCACAACAAAAAATCCATTAGATTAATAGATGACTCCCATACATTCATGAGAAAGGAAAGTACACAAACCTCACTGTTTCATTTATCTTCATTATTTCATGCTTCTAGTTTTTCTATAAACTTATTATAGTTAGCTCTCTAACCAAGGATCTCAATTGCTCAGTTATATTTTCTCTTTTTCGTTGTCTTTAAAGATCTAAAGGTAGAGAGAATTTTTTATCATAGTAGCTTGAACAAGGAGCTATACATCATTTAAGACCTAGTGACTAAACCTTCTATTGTACTCTTTCAGCAATGACTATAATAAAAACCAAACTCAAGTTGTGGCACAAAAGTTTAGGACATCTACCATTGTCAAAGATCATGCTATTCATTCTCACTATTTTCCTTGAGTCTAATATTGTAGCTCTTCCATGTGATGTTTGCTAAAAAGCAATATATCATAATGTTTCTTTTTCTATTAGTGAGTTTAAAATGTCACATCTTTTTGAATTAATTCATTCTCATGTTTGGGGTCCTAGTCGAGCTACCTCTCTAAATGGTTATTTTGTTAATGAAATAAAAAAGATGAGGTTTTTGCAATCCTTCCCATGGTTCATAAGTTTATTGAAACTCAATTTCATTCTTCGTTAAGGATTCTTCGTTTTGATAACGATAGAGAGTACATGTTCGGTAGACTAAAAGAATATCTTTCTAAACATAGGATTACGTAACAAACATCGTATCTAAATACTCGTCAATAAAACAATATAGTAGAAAGAAAGAATAAACATATTCTTGAAGTAGTCAGTACATTGGACATTGGATGTAATGCTCCTAAGTATTTTTGGGGTGAAGTAGTACTCACATCGATCTATCTTATTAATAGGACGCCAAGCAGTGCACTTCATTGTAAGTCTTGATTGGAGATTATTACTCCTGATTTCAAGTTGTTTTATATTCCACCTAGTGTCTTTGGGTGTACTTGTTATGTACATGTTTATTTGAATGCTTGAAATAAATTGGATCCTCGAGCCACCAAGTGTATATTTATTGGATATTTCAATTCTCAAAAGAGATATAAATGTCATGATCTGGTACATCGAATGACTTATTTGTCCTTGGATGTTACCTTTTTTTAATCTAATTCCTACTATGCAAGCAAGGGGAGTTTGCACATCCTATAGTTAAACATACTTCTATTCTTCCTACACAAAACCTCTAAGTAAGTCCTATCAAAACTGAATCTCATCTTGATGAAAATAACAAAATTAGTGATGTTCATAAGGAGATAAGACCTATGTTCATGGAGAAAAGAAAGTGGTGATGCCCCATGCTCAAGATATTATGATCAAGGACTCCTCACATTCATATCAGCTACCTTCCATAGATTATAACTTTGATCTTCCTATTGCTATCCGAAAAGATAAAAGAACTTGTACTCTCTATCTCATTTCTTAATATATTTCTTGAAATAACACTTTGGGAAGCTATTAGAATTTTGTTATGAATACAGAACTACATCTTGTACATAGGAATGTATTGATGCTATGCAAAGTGAATTAGATACCCTAAAAAGAATAATACTTGGACTATTATTGATTTGTCAATAGGTAAAAAAGTAGTAAGTTTTAAATGGGTTTACACAATGATGAAAGTCTTGAATAGTATAAAACAAGTCTGATAGCTAAAAGTTTACAATCACTTATATGGAGTTGATTAGACTGATACTTTTGTTGAAGTGGCAAAACGTCTATTAGAGTTATTCTTAATTTTGCAACACATAAAGGTTGAGATATGTGACAATTAGATGTGAAAATTATTTTTCTATAGAAAACTCTCAATGAAGAAGTTTATATATAACTACCTCCTAGATTTTGAAGGGTAAGGTATCCAAATTATATAAAGATATTTATGGTCTCATACAATCTCCTACAACTTGTTTTGAGAAATTCAGTAAAAGCGTGAGTAGTTTGGGATATCATAGAAGTGTTAATGATAATACCTTGTTCATTACGAAGGGATAGAATGTATATTTCAATTGCCTATGTAGATGATATTATTATTATAAGAGATAATCTTGAAGAAATCACCAGGCTTAAGGCAAAGTTACATCAAATCTTTGACCTAAAAGATGGGCAAATTACATTACTTTTTTGGGTATCAAAGTTTTGTATTCAAGCAAGAGTGTGTTCCTAGATCAAAGAAAATATACTATAGATTTATTGCAGAATACAAATATAACTTATTCTAAGATGAGCAATGTAAGGGATCACCCTTGCATGGTCGGTCCCAAGCCTGAATAAAGGAGGGGGTTCTATTAGGCTTTCAACAACCGGTGTAAAACTTTGGACTTATTTACAATAGATCCTATGAATTAGTAGCATTGTATTGGAACATTCTCTCTTAGCGACACCATATAAATCCCAAATGGAGTGAAAAGTAAGCAACGGTCTCTACATCTTAATAGAAGTGATATATACTATGATTCATGGAAAGATTCACATTTTATGTTTATAAGAGACAAAGTAGGTGAGAGTAAAAGCAAAGGAGATTGAGAATACAAGTTTTAAATTCTGGTATTTAGGAAAGGAAAATGCTTGAAATGGAGTTGGTATTACTGTAAATAAAGATTTAAAGGATAGTGTAGTAAACATACAATGATATGGTGACCAAATTCTGATAGTGAAATTAGTATTAGGAGTAGAGGCTTTGAATATAGTTTGTGCTTATTTACCCAAAGTAGGATTATATGATAATATAAATAAGGCTTTTTGGGAGGAGTTAGATAAAGTAATTCAAAGAATTCCATAAAGGGAGATGATTTGTTTAGGAGACTTAAATGCACATGTAGGTAAAGATGCATTATGATAGCAAGGTATTAATGAAAACTATGGTTTTGGGGATATAAATAAGGAGGGTAGAGAGATTTTAAATTTTACTATGGATTTTGATCTCTTTATAGCTGATACAATTTTTGAAAAATGATGAACATTTATTTACTTATAAGAGTGGCTTGTCACAAATATAAATTGATTATTTTGTTTGTAGAAAAAAGATAGGTCGTGTTGTAAAGATTGGAAGGTAATTCCAGTAGAAAGCTTAACTACTCAACATCAACTTTTAATAATGGATTTCCAAGTAAAAAAGTGGACAAAGAAGAATAGAGTGTATAGAGCTATTGGGACTAGATGGTAGAATATCAAATATGAGAATGAAGGTATATTTAAACATAAAGTTCTTCGAGGAGATGCTTGGAGTTATGTAGTATGATATATGGAACAATATGGTTATATATATTAGATAAGTGACAACAGATGTGTTAGGTGAATTTAAGGGAGGCATGCTGAAACAAAAAGAAGCTTGTTGGTAGAGTGAAGTGGCGTAAGATAAAATCAAGACAAAGAAGGCATGTTATAAATTATATTATACCAAGAAGACTAATGAAACTTAGGAGGCTTATAAGAAAGCAAAAAAAGAAGCAAAAAAGGCCTTTAGTGAAGTAAAAGACAAAATTTAAGAGGATTTTATATTAAAAGCTTAACTCAAAAGAAGGTGAAAAAGATATTTTTAGGATAGCTAAGCTAGATATAAGAAAACTAAAGATTTTACTTTTGTTAGATGCATCAAAGATGAGGATGACAAGATTATAGTGACAATTTTTGGAAAAATTATTTCTATAAGCTTTTTAATGAAAAATACATATGGTAGTATTAGCTTAGAAGAGTTAGCCAAATCAGAAAAGTATACAAACCGCAATTTCAGGAAAATAAAGTTAAAGAGGCTCTTAAATATATGAAGGTTGGTAAGTCTGTAGGACCATATAATATTTCTATAGAAGTATGAAAAATTCTAGGAGAGATGGGGTTCACTTGGCTCATAAGACTATTTAATTAAATATGAAGAACCTCAAAAGATGCCCAAGGAATGGAGAGCAAGTATACCTATATCAATATATAAGAACAAGGGAGACATTCATAACTATGTGAATTGTCAAAGTATCAAGTTAATGAGTACTACTATAAAATTATGGGAAAGAATTATCGAATATAGGTTAAGACAAGTATCGAGTACAAGAGAGAACCAATTCAGATTTATGATAGGTACATCTACTATTGAAGTGATTCACTTATTGAGACATCTTATGGAACATTTTAAAGCAAAAAATAACATTCACATGATATTTAATGATCTAGAAAAAGCTTACGATAAGGTTCCAAGAGATTTTCTTTGGAGAACCTTGGAAAAGAGAGGTATCTCATTGACATATATAAATCTTATAAGAGACATATACGATGGTGCAAAAACATGCATGAGGACTCATGAAGGAATGACAAGCTCCTTTAAAGTTAAGATTGAGTTACATCAATGATCAACTTTAAGTCTATATTTATTTATATTGGTCATTGATGACTTAACAAAACATATTCAAGATAAGTACCTTGGTATATGTATTTGCAGATATTGTGTTAATGGATGATTCTAAGGAAAAGGTTAATAGGAAATTAGAACTATGGAGAGAAACATTAGAAAGTAAAGGCTTTCTACTTGGTAGAACAAGAGAATATATGGAATGTAAGTTTGATCATTTGAGTACTTCAGAGGATATAAACATTAAGATTGACATACATTGTATCCCTCACAAGGAAAGTTTTAAATGCCTAAGGTCAATTTTTCAAAGTGATGAAAAAATTGATGGAGATGTTACACATAAAATTAATATAGGTTGCTTAAAATGGAGAGGGGTATCAAGTATTATATGCGATAAGAAGATATCATTAAAGTTGGAAGTTAAATATTATAAGTAACAATTAGGCCTACTATGTTTTATGGCTTTGATACATAATGAAGATGTTATAAGTAGCAATTGGGCGGTTAATAATCAACATGTGCAAAAGATGTTTGTGGCAAAAATGAAGATGTTGAGATGGATGAGCAGTCGTACAAGGAAAGATTATATACATAATGAGGTTATTAGAAACAAATTGAGAGTAACACCAATAGAGGATAAAATGAGAGAAAATCGTTTAAGATGATTTGGACATTTAGAAAGACGACCCAAGGACAATCCCGTAAGAAGATATGAAAAACTAGATTGTGAAAATATTAAAAGAGGGAGAGGACGATCACAAAAGTATTGAAAAGAAACAATAAAGAATGATCTAGTTTATATTGAGTTAATTGCTAGTATGGTACATGATAGAGCTCTTTGGAAACAAAGAATCCATGTACCCAACCCCATGTAGCATGGAAAAAGGCTTAGTTGTTGTTTGTTGTAAGATGAGCGACATTTCAATAAAAGTAAATCAGAAACTATATCTTCATAATAAAGAACAATATGAAGATTTAAGCAAGTATCAAAGATTGGTTGAGAAATTGATTTATGAGACCATTACTTGTTGAAACATCACATATGTAGTAAGAATTGTTGGCTGATTCATGCATGTTCCAACAAAGGCCCATATGGATGCAATTTATTGTATATTGAGGTATCTAAAAACTACACCTAGACTCATATTCTTTATACCAATAAGAGGCATCTTAATATTGAAGTACATTCAGATGCAGAATGGGTTTGATTCTTAGATGATAGAAAATCCACTTATGGATATATTGCACTAGTTGGGGGCAATATTATTTCATGAAAAAGCAAAAAATATATGTTTGTAGCCAAATCTAGTACAAAAGTTGAATATAGAGTAATTGCTCAAGAAATGTGTGAAGACTATGGTTAATGTCTCTTATGAAAGAGTTGGGTATAGAGACAACGGGTCATATTTCCTTATATTGTGATAGCAAAGCATGAATACAAATTGTATCCAATATAGTTTATCATGAATGAACAAAATGTATTGAGATCGATTGTCACTTCATAAGAGAAAAAGTAATGAATCAAGTGTTCAAACTAAATTATGTCAAGTCTACATACTAGTGTGTAGATATTCTCACAAAAGGAGTGAATAGAAGTGGACTTGTGACTTGTCTAAGCAAGTTGGGAGTCACAAGCATCTTTCTCCCAACTTGAGGAGGAGTGTTGAGTAGAAGCTCTAGATCAGTTCATGTATCTCTAATCCTATTATCTATGTTTTTGTGTTGCTTGTTAATCATGTTTTATTGTAAGGATAGATTAGTCTTTCAAGTTAAAATACTCTTATATAGTATGATTAGGAAACTAATTTAGAAACATGAGCTAATCTAAAATATCATAAAGAAATATGAGTATTCATATAAATGAAAACATATCTCTTATTATTGGTAAAATTCTTAATTACAATAGATAATTTGACCATTTCATCACTAGAATAGCCCTTTACAATAGACATGCCATTACAGGATAAAAGTGATTTGGTTGATTCAATTAGATTTAACACAAGGTTTACTCAAGACATCCCCACTTACATGAACATGAATCACATTAGGAACATGTAGAACATTTGCAAAAGTTACCACTTTGCCCAAGACAGAAACAAGATCAACACTTCCCTTGCTAAGTACATTGAACCTTCATTTATTTTCCATTTAAATCTAGTCCATCATCCATAAAGACTTGTCATAGCAACATGAACCATAGCAAAAGTATCATAACACTAACTGGAACCTTTAACTCGAACAACATTGATCTTGCTCATGGTAGCACTGAATTTATCATTCTCTTCTAGAGAATTAGCTTCTAGTTTCAGGTGTTTTTCATGACAACATTCTCTTGTATAGTGACCAGCTTTTCCACACACATAGAAAGTGACCTTTTTGTCCTTGAATTTGTAATGATCCTTTGTGTGACCAAATGAAGTTCCTTTGGCTTGTTTCACCTTGTTGGATTTGATTGATGGTTTGCTTACAATGTTTGCATTATCATTTTCTTTATAAGAAGTTTAATTTTTATCTCTTGCCTTAGGTTCTCCTCAACTTGAAGGTGCTTTTGGATTTTCTCAAAAGAGTAATATTTAGAAACAAGGAGAATTTTCTTGCCATAACCTTTCTAAGTTGATGGCATTTTTGTAATGAATGCTCCCAAAGGATTCAGGGATAGTAATTTCCATAGTCCTCAATTGATTCATACTAACTTGCAATTCATGTACTTGTGTTAATATAAGCTTATTATTCTTAAACTTGTATTTGCTACCTTCCTATAACAACAACAATTAAGCCTTTTCCCATACTAGATGGGGTTGGCTACATGGATTCTCCGTTTCCGTTTCCACATAGCCCTATCATGTCTAACACTAGCAGTTAACTCACTATAAGTTAGATCATTCTTTATTATTTCTTTCCAACACTTTTGTGGTCTTCTTCCTCCTCTTTTAACATTTTCATAATCTAGTTTTTCAAACCTTCTTATTAGAGTTTCTTAGATTTTGTAAATTTTGTATTTGAATTTTAAGACATCTAAGATTTTGACGGCCGATGACTCGATTTTGTAGATACCATAGAGACAATAGAAAAGAGCATTAAGAATATGACCCCTATACATAAGTTATCTTCTTCTCTTTTCTTTCTTTTTTCCTTCTTTTATAAATTTCCCTCTTTGATATCTTCACATTTGTCAGCGAGAATCAATGCAAGATTTCATTCTAGAACACAAAAGATCTCTATGGGTTGTAAGTATGAAAGTCATCTTGTCCTTCCATCTTATAAAGTGCGTTTAATTGAAACGATCAAGGTGGACAAGATATTCATTATCATCTTGACAGTTGTGGTCTTTATGAGTAAACGGTTTTAGATTGTTGGAGTTCTGGTGAAGAAAATGTTGACTAGGATTGAAGCACGTCACAAGAATGCTTTCCTAAAAGCGTGTTTATACCCTCTCCTCGTGAGACTTCTACGAGCTCATCACAAATATGACAAGCCTTTTTTACTATATAGACACCAAGAAAATGGTGAAAACAGCCAAGGAGGAAAGCAAGGAATATTTGATGAAATATTGATGTTGAGGAAACCCTAGAGATAAGAGCTAAAGAACACAAAATTGATATCAAATTTCACTCTTATTCATCTCACACAGAGCTTCAATAAGGTTCGGTTGCTAGCCACCCACTTGGACCACCTAGAAGCATGTTGAAATTGCACCGTTGCTGTTCAATTTTGAATAATCAACTCTCAATACCATTAAATAATTAGTTTACATATATGCATGAATGCATACTGTACCCAAGAACTATTGAGTATATAGGACAAAATGTCCTAATATGTTATTTACTATGGTGGCTGTAACGTTGAAGAGAGAGAAAAAGAAGTTACCCTTTCTCAATATCCCATGCACGCGCCCTCAAACTTTCAATTTTCTAGATGTTAGACACATTAAGCATCTACTACGCTAGGATCCAATGAGTTACACTTTATGTCTAATGGGACTATCCGAGTGAACAGCCACCTCGTCCATTCACTCTGCATTATGCTTTTTTTGAAAAGGATAGGTTAGACAAGAGTGCCTAACGTACAAGAAAATGGGCAAACATTTATTCCGTTGATATATATATATATATATATATATATATATATATATATGTATGTATTGTATAAAATATTTTGATATGTTTATATTAAACAAAAAGTTCCAACGTTATGAATATATATTGTAAAGATAGAACACCATGCTCCTTTACTTAAATGGCAGCACTAGACACAATTAGGAACTTCATTATTTGCATGCAAAAGGCTGGTTTCTCATGTTTGGGATCTTTTTATGATCCTAAATGACGAGGGAAAGGAGCAAGAACGGCGCTAGTACTAAACATAAGGTCATCAAAAGCTTGGAGGACCCAATCTGACTGGACATGAGACTCCGGACAGACCCAAAGTTAGGACAAGTCAGCGGCCATTGGGGTAGTTAAGTCTGATTTTAATAGCTTATTGATGTATTGGGCCCTAAAGTCCAACGAATATATTTCTTCTCCAAATTTTTCTTGTAACGAGAAGCTTATTAGAGAAAAGTTCGGCATGGTGCTAATAAAAGGTCCAATGAGAGATTAATTTAGTTGGTTTGGACAATTGGAGAGGTAGCCACAAGCAACTCAAATAAAAAGCTGCGACAAATAGATGGTGAACATTCTAAGAGGGAGAGGAAGAAAGCCTATAAAATATTAACATAATCGAATCAAACATGACCTTGCTTCTTGGGGTAAAATGCACAAATGGTCGAGCTCAACAGTGACTCAATCCATATAATTAGTGCTGGAAAAGGCTTAGTTTTGATTTTGGTTACTGGGTGCTTGTTCTTGTTCATTAAGACATAAATCAAAGTTAAATAGACATACCTTACTTATTAGCGCCCTGTTGGATTCTTGAAGCGATTGCTCCTGCAAAGAGTTTTTCCTCGTGTAGTTAAACCACGCAAACATATAAGCTAGAGATAAACTAGCAAGATATATAGCTTCTGCTGAGAATTGCAGTAATATTACCTGTCGTTTAAGTTCTGAAAGTGTATCTAGCAAGAGCTGCGTCTGCAACATCATATTAAAAGCGCAAGTTTAAATTTCACCAGAAAAAGATGCAACTTTAGATGCTTGAGCTGGGTGTCTGTGCATGTGCCTGCGTGTGTGTATATATATTACACACACATTAGAATTATAAGAACTAGGCTTAGGCTTTGAAATCCAAGTTGACCATACGACAAAAAATTGACCAATTTGAGGCTCAAATGACTTTCGATTTTCTAAAGCTAGTTTAGGATCTGCTTCATCTAACACATCTTTTCACCTACATAACCTCCTCTCTTGTTTGTACCGTTAGCTTTTCTGCTGTCAGCTAATTGTTTATATATATTGTAGAGAGAGAGAAAGAGAGAGCGGAATCTATGATGTCAGACCTGTTTGGTGTGGAATCAGGCTTGTCTTGGTTTTGGTGACAAAGGGCCACTTGGCTTTTACATGATGTTCGGACAACCAACAAAACATGGCAGCCATTTGCCATGCACGATGGTAGGGACCATGCGAGTCAGCCCTGGCTCCTCGTCCCTTTCAGCTATATGCAGCTTATACCACTAAGGCAAGGCACCGTATATTGAACAACAGTGCAACTTGAATCATATTCTAAATATTCGTATTTACTAAATAACAAAATAAGACAATGTTGTAAAGCTAATGAACTTTCATGTACCTTTGTTGACCTAACATGCTTCAATGATGCCTCTAGGTTTTGCTCAAGGTGTTCGAGTTCCTTTGAGTTGAGGGTCCCCAAATCTTCACCCTGGAGGTTCCTGCAAAACACGTTTGGTACAAGAGGAGTTGATCGGTAGGTGGCTTTATAAAAGTGACCGCACATACGCGTAGCACGACGTTACGACCCATACACTTCAAACGTAACCATTTCTCTTGGCGAGAAAACCAGCTTCTCACATTCTTTTCAGTACTAAAAAATGTTAATATGGAGAATTTGTCAAAAGAAAACTGCCAGCTATTCTCAATAAACCTGAGTTATATATATATAGGTTTCTGACAAGATCTTTCATCGTTTAAGCCAACATAATGCATGTGTGCTCACACATACACTTTAATACACGTCTCTGTGTAGGTATGATCCATGGAAAGAATGAAACTTGATTCGAAGGTTTCTTCAAGTATCTTTTCCTGTAAAAAACTCGAGAACAGGTTGAGCTAACGTCCCGAAAATTGGCACGACAAGAAGCTACTAATTATCGAGCATTTTGATGTTCTGCATTGTGGAGTAGTGCCAGACTTATTATGTTTGACCCTCTCACCGGGCACTCATACTTTTCTCGTGTTCAACTTAACACTAATTATTTTTTAACGTAGAAACAATTAAGTGCTGTCACATCACACTTCATGCAATATTGACGAATTATATATTTTATTAGTGAATAATAACTTATGAAAACAGCTTTATAAGACTTAGATAATTAATAAAATAACAACGAGAGTTTATGCTATACATTACAGTGTCTTTGCACCCATGACATTTGAAATTGTCAGATCTTGCACCCACATACCCCTATCCTGCTGCACTCTTATGACAATATAGTTGTGAACTAAGTGTATCACTCGTGCTGTTAAAACTTCTCATGCCAAATGCTTCAAGAGGATCTTCGTGGTTCATGGAAGGAGAAGGAACGAGGAAACGAAGAGAAAGGAGACGAGAAGGAAATAATGGACACAAAAGAAGAAGAAATAATAAGAAAAAAGGGCAAAAGCAAGCACGTTATATTTCTTAATTTATAAGGTTCCTTTCAGTTTTCTCTTATACAAAGCACTTATGCCTTCAACTGTATTTTCAGAATGAGAGATTATGCCTAACTACCAGAACGCCTTGGTGATTATTAGCAAAATCAACCAATATAGAGAACCCTTGACTTGTTGGATCTTGAGGGTTGCTTTCTCTCTCTCCAAATATAATACATATATGTATAGGTACTTGTGTGTGTATCTACGTATATTATCAGGAGATGACATGATATCAACTAAATCTGCTGCGAACTGAATTATGAACAGAATTGAAAATCATGATGAAGTCCATAAATCTATGTACCTTTGTGAACGCTGCAGTAATTCGACCTTGGATCTAAGCTTCAGGTACTCCTGGTAGCTACTCTGCTCTCCACAATGTCGCAATTAGAGAAAACTTTAAAAAGAAAATCTTCATAAAACAATGGAAAATAGCCAACCAAAAGCTATACAGAAATTTGGTTTTTTCTTTTCTTACTCTTGATATATTACTAGGAGAAATCTTCCTTGGGAGGTTTGAAGTTTGGCCACCCAGTCCTTGAGCTGATGGAGTTTTAGGTTGCGTCACCCAACTTCAGACCACCCAAGGGCGGTCTCTCTGAGCACTGGGCATTGCTATAATATCATATTGTGCCGTTTGACATGCATGTATAGTTTGTCACAGCAATGCGCTAGGTGCAGTCAATACAGTAATCTAAAGGTTCAGTGGTTGGTCCGTAAAAAAAGAGGTGTATTCCTGTGTACTGTACCATATCTAAGATGTAAATACTATTCTAATTTTATTTTTTAAACTTGACAAGAAGGTATTATAATTCCTTTGGAGAGTTTCATTTAGCCTTTATCTGAAAATCAGACCTCTTCTGTCTCCTATTTTGTAGGACAAAAAAGGGGATGGCTTTCTTCAAACAGGGAACGTACACACACGCTCACACTCACACTCACTCTTACTCTTGTGTGCACTCACCGACAGTAAAATAGTAAATCCAATTTACCTCTGTTTCCCTACATGGGACTGTAGCCTCAATTGAACCATAGTTGCATTTTTGATACCTTTCAAGTGTTTTGATCATGCTGAAACATCAAGAAATTGAAGTTAGGTCTGTGAATCTGTATACTTTTGCTTTCACACAATTAATCTAATTTAGTTACAATTTACAACAATTATCCAACGTTTGGTACAAACTAAAAGTATTATGCATAAGTTGATAGATCATTATGGCTGCTTACATGCATTAATCATATAGTTAACTGTATGATTAATGACACGAGCAAGCTCGTTCTCCAACCAAAGATTCTAATTAGAAAAGAGTAGCTACCAGGAGAGATAGGGTGAGTGACACTAGAGTTCATCAGACATAACTATTGCGTTTATAGTCCTATTCATGCACCAACTGATGAGTTATTGTAAACTACTTTCACACGTAGTATGTGCAACCCGTCAAGTGACCAACAGTACCGATTCGGTAACACCTCATTCATGATCCTCACTCATCCTTATAAGACTAACATGCCTGCTATTCCTTCATGAATCGTAATAAGAACTTTGTTTAAGTTTATGGTAAAATGGAAAAAGGAAAAGTGAAGCGTGGTGTTAGTGTGATGTATAGTAGAGCATCGACTTTTACTTTAAGATGACGGACGTAATTCTTGATCTGAGTTACCAAGGTGGGGTCAGGGTATAACACTTTCTACGCGTAGGGTCTAGGGTGCAGCTATATATAGCTAAGCAAAGAAACACAACAACCACAATGTAGCCTTTTCTCATACTTGGGGTCGGCTACATGAATTCTTTGACTCACCCACTAGTATCATGTCATTTGCAAATAATGTACACCACCATGTTTCAACTTGAATGTACTTTGTTAACCCATTCATAACCAACGTGCATAAGTATTGATTTAATGTTGACTCTTCATATAACCCATTAACTTCAAAGAAATTGTTTATCTTTTCATGAGTCCTAATATATGTTTCTAAACAATGACAAATGTCCATATAAGTTTGATGCCCATCAAGAGAACTTTTCTTCTCTAAAACTTTCTAAAGAACCTCTCTTGGTATCCTATAACAGGCCTTCTCTAAATCAAAGAACACCACGTGAAAGTTTTTCTTCTTGAATCTAAAGTGTTCCATTAAACATATCTACTAGTAAATAATCTTAATACTAAATCTCTTCAAACTAAATTGGTTTTATGTATGTTAGATACTTGTCTCAACCAAGTACCGAGGGAGGTTCTTTGGAGAACCTTGGAAAAAAGGGAGGTTCTTTGGAGAACCTTGGAAAAAAGAGGTATCCCATTGATATATGTAAACCTTATAAGAGACATGTACGATAGTACAAAAACATGTATGATAACTCATGAAGTATTGACAAACTTCTTTGAAGTTAATATTGGGTTACATGAAGGATCAACTTTAAGTCCATACTTATTTATAATGGTGGTTGATGAGTTAACAAAACATATTCAAGATGAAGTAACTTGGTATATGTTATTTTCAGATGACATTGTGTTAGTGGAGGAGTGTAAGGAAAAAGTTAACAGAATATTGGAGTTATGGAGAGAAATATTAGAAAGTAAAGGCTTCCGACTTAGTAGAACAAAGATAGAATATATGAAATATAAGTTTGATCATATGGTTACTTCATAGGAAATAAAAATTAAAATTGGCACACATTGAATCCCCAGAAAGAAAGTTTTAAATACCTAGGGTCAATTTTTCAGAGTGATGGAAGAATTGATGGAGATGTTACTCATAGAATTAATGCTGGTTGGTTAAAATGGAGAGGAGCATCAAGTATTCTTTGTGATAAGAAGATACCATTAAAGTTAAAAGGTAAATATTATAGAAAAGCAATTATAATTGCCATGTTTTATGGTTCCGAGTGTTGGGCAGTTAATCATCAACATGTACAAAAGATGTTTGTGACAGAAATAAAGATGTTGAGATGGATGAGTAGTCATACAAGAAAAGACCATATACATAATGAGTTTATTAGAAATAAATTATGTGTGGCACTAATAGAGGATAAAATGAGAGAATATCATTTAAGGTGGTTTAGACATATAGAAAGAATATCAAAAGAAGAACCTTTAAGAAAGTATGAAAACTAGATTTTGAAAGTATTAAAAGAGGTAGAGGACAACCACAAAAGCATTGGAAAGAAATAATAAAGAATGATCTAGCTTATTGTGAGTTAACTGTTAACATGGCACGTGATAGGGCTCTCTAGAAACAAAGAATCCATGTAACCAACCCCGTCTAGTATGGGAAAAGGCTTTGTTGTTGTTGTTGTTGTTGTTGTAGATACTTGTCTCAACCTTCTTCCAAAAACTTTCTCATAGTTTCATTGTGTGACTCATTAATTTTATGAACCTATAATTTTCATAATTTTAAATGTCTTTTGTTACTTGAAAATGATAATTACTATACTCTCCTCCACTCCTTTAGCATATTCTTATCTATCTGAATGACAAATAAATAATATCATTCACAAATTGACGCCTAACTCCCAAAATTATCTAATGAAAATATCAACCCGTCCCAAAGAAATACAAGATTTTATAGCTTAAACGCCTCTTCCTTTTAATGTGTTGGTATAAATCACAAATTATATATGTTTCTTAGTTACTTATTTCTTTTAAGATAATATTAGTATATGTGATCTCATTAAAAAGCTTATGAGAATAATTGTTTGATCTGTTCTTGATATCATCACTTCCCATAAGAACCCTCTCATCATTATCTTTGTTAAATCTAACAAGAGTATGGTCCTTAGTTTTCCTTTCTCTAACTTTAAATACAAAAATATCTCTCACTTTCTTTTGAGTCAAGCTTCTTATAATAATCTTCTCAATCTTTAGCCTTTGCTTCACTTAAATACCCTTTCTTCCTTTGCCTTCTTATAATGCTTTTAATTATCAATAGTCTTCTCTTTGAATGTATTTTGTAACACACCCTTTTTGCTTTCATTTTATCTTGAATTATCACTCCACTATCAAACCTCCTTGTGTTGTGCCATGCCTCTCTTGGGTTCACCTTGTACCTCTTTTGCTATGTTTCTAATATTCACTATCATAGTTTTCTACATTTTAGAATGGTGCCTACAAAATTTTAATCATCTCCTTAAGGAACTATCTCTTTGAATATACCCTTTCGAATATTTTTGAGATTCTACTATTTAGTCTAAGCAGCTCTATGTACTCTTATCCTCTATCATTTTTTTATATGAAATCCATAACTAAGAGTTGATGTTGAGTAGTTTAAGTTTTCTATACTCGTATCCTTAGTCATTTTTGAGATTGTGCCAAATACTTTTCAATCCTTATAAAATAATTTATCTCTTCTCTTTTAAGCAAAATAGTCAATTTGTGCTTTAGGCAAACCACTCTTATAAGTAATCAAATGTCAATCTTTCTTTTTGAGAAAAGTATTTGCTATAAAAGGATAACATATCATAGCAAAATTTTCTTTCCTTCATTATTTTCTTTTCCGAAGTCATAGTTTGATGAGTATCTTCATATTTTAATATATCTTTATCTATCTTGTATATTAAAATAACCACCCAAGGTAAACCATTTCTTTTTGTGTGATTCTTTGGACAACTTTATCTAACTCTTTTGACAACTATCTTTCTCTGTGGATATGTATGTGTGAAGGAATGTGGAAATAAACTTTACTGTTTCAAATATTAACAAATATTTGTTTAGCATAACTTGGGTTTCTTATTTTAAAACCTCAAGGCTCTCAAATAGTTTTATGAACATTCAATTTTCAAATCTCTTTCTCTCATGAACTAATGAAGAGTAAAATAAATAAATACATACATATATATATGCATATGCCACAAAATACATTTTCATCAAAAGAACTTAAGAAATAGCATGAAAACTAGCTACACAAGTGGGCCTTTGAGAAACTGAATGGGAGTAGTATGTTTTCATACAAGATGCCCACAGAACCAACCAATAGTAACCAATACTATAATTATTGTGGGTGCGTATATAGGATGGATCTTGATATGCATATATTATCAAATGGCATTGTTAAACCAAAATTACTTTAAGATTCACGGAGATGTCAAACCAAACCCTAGTGAATTTAGGGATCCTTTTTCTAACAAAAGTTACTTGCCTCTACGGATAAGGTAACTAAGTTTATCTGGTACTACCATAAATTTATCTTGTAGTATTTCTAGTGAAAAGCCTTCTTGTTTCTTTGCTGTAACAAGGTTCTTGTAATAAATAGTGATAATCTCTTCAATGTGAGTTACAAGAGAGAGAGATAAACGATATCCACAGATTATGCAATCCTGAATTACATTAAATTCTTTTTCTTAGATTATCTAGCTTATGTTGAGTTAACCACTAGCATGGTACATGACCAGGTTCTATACAAACAAAGAATTCATGTAGCCGACCCCATTTAGTATGGGAAAAGGCTTTGTTGTTGTTCTTGTTGATCAGCCAATTTTTGCATGTTATGAAAGCTTAGTCTTAGGCAGATTATAGTGACCTTATGCATGCATTCACGAACACATAGTGCGAAGGTTGCATGTCACTCTTCCTCAAATATCAATGGTCATCAGATCAGTTTTATCCTCGTTTCTTGCACCAACAAAATTGCACTACCTTCTTATGTCAAGTTGATCCATGACAGCTATCTTATGTGGGAAGGCATTTTCAACCCTTCTTGGTGTCAGTATGCCTAATGGAACATATTTGTGCATAGGGTGACCAATAAGTAATAGTGAATCCCCCATATACCTCTTGTAAGCATCAAGATCAACTATTCTTAAGTTGCATTGTCCCCTCCTTTACTCAGCTGGTTCTAGCAAAAGTTCTGGTCTCACAGGAGGTTTAGAGTTCTTAATGAAGTCTTACTTCGCTTACCGAGAAATAGTGGTAAATCATATGAAACAACTTCAGTCTATGAAAAATGGTGGCGAATCAATTCCTAATTAAGTAACTTATAGCAACCATGCATTTGTAGCGATGGTGAAGGTGGCCTCGCGCCTCAACCTAGGAGAAGGCCTCAACAATCAGTTGAAAGGACCCCTGAAGGCAATGTTTCGCTTCATGTGAGCTTGTGGAAACAAACCCATTTTTTATGATGATTAGTCCTTTATATCTGATGAACCTTCCCTCTGAATTTAGTGCGCTCTTGATTATTATTTTGACACATTACAAAGAATCACGTTTCTTTTTCTAGAAACTTCTTTGACTCATCATGAGTTTAAGGCTGATCAGTTGAAGCACAAAATTCTCAGAAAATCAAGTCTGGTGAAAGGCAATTGATACTTGCACAAAAGTCAAATAAGGCATGGACTTCAACCAAATTTAATACAAAAATAAAAGGCTTCAGTAAAGTTATTTTTTATATGGTGTAAGTGGAAGATCTGGTTGTCAGCTTCATAGGGATCAACCTAAACATAATTTCGTTGCATGTGCACTTTGCAAAGCAGCATGTCATTCGGCCAAGCATTGTAGCACATTATTATTTGGAGAAGGAAGAATTTTCCATCTCCCTTCTTATAATTTCATTGCATGTTGACGCAGCCTCGAGCTATGGTTCAACCTATAGCAGATTATCCTATTTTTGGGTCTCTGATTTATTGTTCCTAACTATATACATTCAAAACGAAGGTACCAAAGCAGGTTTTGTATTAGACGCATTAGTGATTAATATTGTTTTGAGCATGAACGCTCTAGGTTTCGATTAAGAAATATTTTGCATGTTCTTAATTTCTCGCGAAAATAATCATAATGAGCACCGAAATAGAGCTGAGTGATACCCAACTCACTGTAGTGTTTGAGACATCAGGGCCAGAGTCGATCTTATGCAAGGTGATACACAAAATGGTCTGTATCAGTTCCGCTAGTAAATGAGTCATTGTAACTTAGCAACAATATCTGCATTGAAAATCTTTACGGACAAATGAACTTATTGTTGATAAAGTTTGTCTTGCTTACATGAATAGCATGTTTAGAAATGTGCACGATGTATATCACGTGGGAAAGTTTCGAAATTTTCCATTTCAAAAAGTACTTCATTGATGCTCATGAGAATCCAAATCTTGAGCCAACATTTGCCTCTAGTGACCAAGGAGTAAATCTTATGTTACTGATGGGTTATTTATATACATATACATATATGTGCATTGGAACCAAAATTCTTCCCAAGATTCAAGGTCCTTTTGAGAATTTAACAAGAAAAATAAACTTTTCATACTCAAATAAGGGTGGAGTAAGCCATAGAATGTCTTGAAAACATTGTATTATTCATCATACAAAGTCATCTCCGCAAACTCAAGAACAAAACGGAACTTCTATAAGGAAAAAACATTGTTGAGACAGGACATTTGACACCGATATGTAGCTTACAATCGCGAACACCACCACAAAACCAGCCTACATTAATTTTTGTTACCTACTTCTAGGGGCAATCCTCACAATACCATCTAAGATAGTTGATTATTACCAGTCCAAGCAGTGTCAAAGTATCTTTGCCTGGATTCTTCTTCTCATTGGACGATTAATTATCTCACATTATGTAGTATTTGATGATTAGATCTCACCTAAGGCCATCACTACGACCTCTAAATCCCAGCTTTCTGGCCCTAGCCTGGCTCTTATCCCCTCCGGTGTCATAGCTTGCGAACTTCTACGCCTCCCATCATCGCCAGCTGGAGACAGACTCCTCTTGGGGCTCCCTAGTGACGTGCTACCTTTTCTTTCCAAACCGTGTTGTGGATTTCCGTCATCTTCACCTGGAACGATCCAATGCCACTCGTGGCTCTTCTTCTGCAGCCCAAGCTTCGTCATAGCTACATAGCTCTAGGCAGACCTTCTTGAATCTTGCCTTCAACCTCTTTTTCTTCCTGTCTCTATATATTCTGATATTGACTATCTAGGCAGGCTCTCTTGAATCTTGATGCAGGTACCTCTCGCTATGTTACTTGGGTGCTGCTGTCTTATCTCCTGGAGTTCAAAAAACAACATATAGTTTTGCATTCCAGTACAAGCGTAGAATACATTGTTGCCAATTTTGCAACTGAAGCTACTTGCATTCAAGATCTTCTATCATTATCGCTTGTGACAATTTCCTGTCTACTCATGAACCAACTCATCCGACTTTTTATGGCTACCGTAAGCACGTCAAGTTTACATTCAGCATCCCTCTCCCAGGGATCAACTCTGTATTCTTACGACGCCTATTCTTGTTCAGCCATTCAACTTCCTGCAGTGGGATGTTAAACCAATCTCTAATGAAGTCAAGAATTAATCCTAAGGATGCTAAACCAACTTCTAATGAACTAAGAATCTTAAGGATGATAAACCAGCTTCTTGTGAATTAAAGAATCCTAGGAAAGGTAGCATTCCGAAATGAATCCACCTGCCTATTCCTCTATCTGATAACATGACAACACATAATCATGTAATGGGGCAAGCTTGTCTTGCAACAGCGAAAAGCCTTGTAGTCTAACTTAAACAGTAATACCAAATTACCTTTTAGTGCTTTTGCATTATAAATTCTAAGCAAGCTTGTCAGTTATCGTCATGCATTGCTTCTCGTTTGCATGAATAGGTTTAACATCAATGTCCATTCTCTAAGATTTAAATGTACGAACCTATACGCCTCGAAGTCATGCATGATCAACTCGCTTGTGATGATGGATCACAGTTCAATAGTAGACATAAGCACGATGACAAAATTTATCCTTAATCAGTGTCGGCCTTTACTTCAACAAACTGTAGAAAATGAAATACCGTATTGCTGCTTCACCTTGAAACCTGTAGCTTTGTTGGAGCTCACTTCTTTCATCTTGTTTCCACTCCCTGCGCGCCATTAATCCACACTCAACTCCTATCGAACTCCAACATTGACAGTGTCTGACTCAGTGGTATTTGTCTTAAATATTTTGTGCTGCTATATAAATGAGACACTTGTGAATTGACTGATTATCAACTGGACATAATAATATCTGTAAATCATAATTATATTTAATCATGTACTCAAACCCATTACTTTTTAAGACTGCCATGTGAAGCTCCCGCACCCACACCCACACCTATGTGACACGGCATCTCTTCCCTTTCATTTAGGCAGAATCCTAAATAGCTGTCTCTGCTTTCACTTGCATAACGATTCGAACCATGCCATGTGAATTGAAGGAAAAAAAAGGAAAATAAGTGACATGATAGCACACTAATTGTACAGCTCAGGTCACGGTCGATGCCACACTGGGAATTACACGAGGAGGCTGTTAATCTTTCTATAGATATAAACGTCCAATTTCTTCTGCACATAAGGCTTTTAGTGCCGCATTTCGTCAATAGAAGATGACGTGCGAATTACTCCAATAGTCGTTCTTTGAGATGCAAAAGCTACACTATCCATGCATATCAGAATACAGAAAGTCGAAAACTGAACCGCATCTTTTTCTTGCTCAGTTTACTTGAGAACAGTAAAACAATTTGAGCAAAATCTTCAATTAAAATATAAATCAGAAACTTTCCAGCTGTTTTCATCATATTTGCAGTACGAATGAATTTATGAATATTATTATGTTAAGGACGTTCCCTGAATGCATGCATCTTGTCATCAACCATATTTGATGATGCTGATGGTGAAGTACAAGAATAAACAAAAAGCAAAGTATGCTAGTCTTCCAAGAACTGAAACGACGTGAAGATGCAATTCAAGTCAAAAAAGCGAACCAGAGACGTTGTATTTGACAAATTCAATACTTTTAGTGAATATAAAAGCGTTATCTAGGGTTTCCCTTTGTGTGATGCCAGAAAATAGAAAACCGTGCTTGTCCCCATCTTTTGATCTTTCACTTCAGAGAAACGCATCATTAGGTTGAAGTGGAATAAGAAGAGCAAAAGGAAAGAACACTTCGTTTTCCACTTACACCAACAGATTGGATCCAGATAAGAAATGCATATTCAGATTGAAATTTGACACTACCGTCATCCGATCATTCAGTGCCATCTTAATAAAAGCATTCGGCAAATAAAAACGTTACAAATCTTTGGTTTATCTGTCAGACGGGTGATGGGAGAAGGCAAGGGCACCACTTTGACACGTTTGTTCTTTAATCTTTCAAGAAAATCACTCTTCAAGATATACAGAAACTATCATATAATATTCTCTTTATTCTGAAAGGAAAGAATAGAATTTGGTTTTTACCTTACGCATAAAGATAAAAAAGCATCTGAACTCTTCTTGTACATTGCTCATTCGATCTCCCCATTTCCCGTATACGATCTATGGCGAAGATGGACTCCAAGCAAATTATCTCAAAAGTTGTATCTTTTCAAATTCAAACGATTAAACTGTGAAAATTAAAACGGAAGTTTTGTTACTCTAGTAACGTGGTTGCTCTCAGATCCGATTGTGAGAGGACACGCCAGATCAATTAGATCTCACGTAAAACAGTGACAAATACAAAATATTTCAGAGTGTTAGGTCATCGCACGCATATAGGAAACTGCCAACTTAATTCATTAGAGAGATTTAAGGGGAGAGAAATGATTGGTACCTACTGCTGCTGCAAAACTCATAGAGTTTGCCTCTGTTGGAAAAGATGATAAGAGCGACCTCAGCATCGCAAAGAACAGAGAGCTCGTACGCCTTCTTGAGAAGGCCATTCCTCCTCTTTGCAAAAGTGACTTGCCTGTTTATCTTGTTCTCTATCCTCTTCAACTCAACCCTTCCCCTCCCCATCTTCTCTTTCCAACTTCCTTTTCTTTGCTTACTTTCTATTCTCTGCTATTTCTTGGTGCTTTTGTTCACGTCCCAAGGAACCCTCGTAGCAGAAAGGAAAAGCAACAAGAGAGAGAGAGGCCAATAACAATAGCTGGTTGCTTTCTTTTTCACAGTTTTTTTTATTTGTAATTTTGGTATGAAAATTTCAAAGCCAATGAATTTTCTGGAGTAAGTGGTAAGTGGTAAATGAATGGGGAACTTTTTTCTGTAGAGAACTTTTCAGAGTCACGCGTGTCGGGTTGTTATAGGCTGCTTGCTCATCTTCCCCACAGTTGTCTTCTTTCGTACGAGGGTTTCTGTAGAGAATAAGAGTGTAAAGAAAATTTCTTCCTTCGTACGACCAAACTTTCTCAATCCCATCAACAAATCCCTCTCTCTCTCGGTAGCGTTCTCTGAGGTGGTAGGGGCCTAGAGTCAGAAGACGCAGGTCCTGAGTTGGACACTGAGGCATGCATACCGACTTTCGGCGTCCCCACGATAAAAGGACGCTAGCGGGATGGCCAGTTTGTAGTTTTCAACCATCATGAAGGCGATTTGTTGAAACCATATTCCTTCAACCAGACGAGTCGACTGCCACATCACTTTTAAGGACACGTGTCGGTCAGAGGATGTGTTGGAACGCTTCTCAAAGTGACTGGTTTCTTAGCACCAGAGCAGACTCGACTGTACGGAATCATCTTTGCCTTTGACACACGTCAGTTGCGGAAGTCCCAAGCTTCGGTAAATTTGTGCAGAGCATTTTGATCTGGTCTGAACCTGAATCGGATCCGTTTGCTAAAGTAATGGATCGGTAACGAACCTGATCCGGCCTTCAGCTACAATAGTGACGTCCAGCACCGCGTCTTGCGAGTTCTCGGGTCGCGTGCATTGTTGGGCTGCGATCTGCCGTGGTAAGAAAAAAGTATTTTATGATTTCACGAGAGTCGGGGACGTTCGGTGCTGTCATTGACAACGACGTCTAGAAAGACTGAGGTGATTGCGAACACTGAATCGTTACCGTTGGTGTGTTTCGATGAACGGGTAGAATTGAACGAATGCTATTGTTTAATGTCACATCTTTCACCCACTGGAGGGTCGATCGATCGCTAAAATGGAGCTATCAAGAGTACATAAAGTTCAGTGATTGGTTTCAAACGTTCCAGTCTGTGACTCTGTGGTCCTGCTCCCGCCAATCTCTTGTATCACACGTGTTATAACTTGACACCGCCACCCGTCCACACCCTTGTTCCTCCGAGTTACTTTTAAAATATATGCACACTTTTGGAATACTCAAAAAGAAAAACTGCATAATTGTATTATGTAGGACCTTTTTCTTCATACAACTCATTTCACATGTTTTAAATTAATGGTGTTTCTTTTCTTTTTATTAGCAAGGCTCTTTTCTATAAAATTGTGAAAGTTTCTATTAGAAAGAAATCAGGAATTTATTTTGGAACATACCCATCAAAATTTTGATCATTTCATTGCATTATACCTACAAACGGATTAGTTGGGGTAGCATGGCTTTCCAATACATGTGTAGCTAATGTTTTCAATCATTTAATTACATTTTACTTTAAAATATATGCATATTCTTGGCTTTCTTCTCTTTTTACTGTGCAAATTGTTTCAATTGCACTGCACTGACCAGTCTGGCACGTCGCAAATCATCACAAATTTTTGGTAAATACTTTGAATATCTTAAGAGCTCATCAGATTAAGATCACTTTTGGGTTTTCACTTTAACCTTCAAGATTGTATCATTCCCAAAGTTTTATGAAACGAAGAATGGAGGCATTTTGGTTTTTAGAGCCTTTCTTACCAAGTCTATGTCGTTGACTAAAAGCTTGCCTCACATAACTTTATTGTGGTTCTTTTCGTAACTTCCTGTTGATTAAAAGCAAAGTGAAGCAGTATATGTGACTTCTACTCGGGTTATCAAAGAAATGCTTTGCTCGAAATGGAGTTTTCAAACTCGATTAAGCTTAGATCTTTAGGCTGAAGCTGTATTCGGGTAACCAAAAGTCTGCTTGTTTGGCTCGTTTGTCTTTTAAGCAAGTTCATGAATGATTCAGATTAAGTCAAGCTCGAGTTAACGCTTGAACGAGGTCGAACTTGAGCTCGAATTTAAGCATGATCAGTGAGAAACTTATTCAGCCCATTGATACTACATTCACATCAACATACTGTGCCTGAAGGCTGAGAATGAAATGCTTTCCTCTAAACCTTTCATCTCTTTTTATAGTTTGTTCTCCTTTTCTCTTTCTCTCCCATCAAAACGAGACTAGGCTATGTATGTAAAGCTCACACTATTAGGCAGGCTCGCAGCACTGGTGAGCTCGAGCTCCACATGTTAAGCTCAAGCTCGACGAGACTGAGGTCAAGTTCTAAAGTGATAGATACTTCGCCTCCCGACCAGTTCGGCTGGCTTGCATCCGTATTACAGACGTGCAGCTAAGCTCTTCATCGTTATCTCCCGTATAGTTTTTGGTGGGTTTTGCTTTTGATCAGCATCTGATGAGGATTTAACCATGCATGTGAATTGAAAATTGCTGATCTTGGCATTGGTTTAATCCCAGCTTGAAAAGTCAGTATACGAAAGGCGGGCAGAAGTTACCAACCTTCCCCTTAGTTTCTTGCAGTCGTTAATAACCTACTCTAAATTGTTGTTCCCTACCTATCTGTCTTGCTAATTAAGAACTCGCACAGAACCTTTGTCTTGTCAATAGAAGCAGGATGATTGAGCAGGTATACAGCATAATTGAGTAAACTTTCGTGAGTGAGTTAAGAGAGAAATGTTTCTTTGCCGCAGTGCCTTCGTAGTCGTTTCCTTCCATCTCTCTCTCTCTCTCTGATCATTGATTTTGCCAAGTAGTTTGCCTTTATGTCTAGTTACTGAAATAATTTGAAATGTGAATCATGTGACTGTTGATATAAATGGCATTGAAAGAAGTGATTAGGTAACAACCACTGAATCCAACGGATTAAGAGTTAGCTAACAACCACTGATTTGGTTCTGGGCTGGTACGTTCAAAGAAGTTCAGCCAACCGGTTGGTTATATCTAAACCATGTGGAAATGAAGTTCATATACAGTTGTACTTATCCTCATCTTGGACCTAAGGAGGTGTTTGATGCAGAGAGTTCAAGTGGGTTGGACCCTCACTTTTTGGGTTTTACCGTGCCAAAGCTGATTTTAAGCTACAAAACAAGGCCCACTTTTAGAGGGAGAAATGATTTGGGCCCAAATTTAGCCCTCGAAAACAAATAGTATGAGATGCACTCGTGTTCTCTCCCTCTTCCTCATTTACACTAACCTTCTGATTTTCTCAAGGAAGTGTTGCCGCTAATCCTCACTACTAACCGCTGCCATCATCACAAAGGTACGATTCTTCCTCTTTCATTTGCTTTCTTTCTTTTCATATTTCGTATATTTTTCTTCTTCCTTCTCCATCTTTACCATCACCAAACCGCTGCCACCATACCGAGGTACGATTATTCCTTCTTCATTTTGCTTTCTTTCCTCCCTTATTTCATATTTTTTCATTCTTCCTTCTTTCTCCCTCTTTACCATTGCCACTGTTACCTTCTCATCCTCTCAATCACCCACGTTTTCATTTTTTGTTGCAATTGAAATAGAAAAATGTCGATCTTAAGATTGTTGTGACATTTTCTCTCTTATTCCTTCTTGCAAATTTCTGCTATTTTGTATAAATGCATTCGGTGTTGTTGTATGCTGCAATATCTATTTATTGCCGTTCATTCATTCGTTTGAAGAATACATTATGCTAGCGAGGGGATTGATTCACCGGTTTATTTCACTTATGCAAGTCATTCTTGCCTTCTGGTCCAACTCGTATGGGGTTTAGGGTGATCCTCTGTGTTTGATCATAGAATGTGTTGTATCTCATGAGGTTCAAACTCATGCTTGTTTTGAAAATTTGTATTACCTTTGATTTTGTTGGCAAATGTGAACAAATGATGCTGACATTTTCTTTAATGCCATGGTTGGATTCCTACAAGAATACAATTTTCTCAAAAAGATTAATGCTTTATTACCCTTGATGTCGTCGTTTGTCATATTTTATACGTTAATCCTTCTTGGTATGTGTTTGGTTATGAAGCATTTTGTCTTTTTGAGAAACATCACATTGTAATAATATTTCCTTTATCTGTCATGTTTTTCTTGTTTTGTGTATTGGTTGCAATTGTTAGGAGAATTGATTGTACTTTATATATTATGTCATAACCTATCACATTTTGATTATATGTATACACTCTCAAATGATACCTTTTTACATATATCTAAATATTTGTATTTTAGAAACGTCAAGGATATTGAAGAATCACAAGGAAGCCTAAAATAGAGTAATGGACATTTTGAATATCTATTAGAACATATACTCGACCAATTGCACATCCCTACCATGAAAGTAGGAGGAATGTTGAAGCGCAAGGCAATGAGATTTTAATAAAGATAAGATAAGAAACAAATTAAAAAAAGTCATAACAAATCTTGTGATTTGCAATACTTTACTTTTCAAGAGTGGTTTCAGTTTTTATTACGAGAAGAAGCATTTGTTTGTTGATCATGATGTTTGGAGTAAACATATTAAATATCAAACTAATCATAAGGGTTTGACATGCATTATATTGGAAGTATTATAAAGTCTTAAATGAAATTTTTAGAGAGTCGACTGCAATAGGGCAAAGAGTGAATACCAAATACTACTTCAATGTCTACATAGAATATAATTCTAGTATACCTAGTGTCTCACCAGTGAAATTAGATATAGATGATAACATTCTTTCGGATACCGCTGTATTAAGTAAGAAGAGTTCTCCTATTACAATATAGTATATAGGAGTGAGCATTATTCGGATATAACTCAATAACTGAACCAGAATTTTTATTTCTGTTCGGTTCTACTAAAATTCAGTTTGGTTTCGGTTTGAACTTTTAAAAAAAATGGTTAATCGATTATGTTTGTTTTTCAAGGTTTGAAAATTGAATAAACCAAAATATGTATATATACCTATATATATGCATAGATGTTTATATGTATATGTATATATACATACACATATGTATATATATATATATATATGTGTGTGTGTGTGTATATATATACATATCCATATATAATGTGTATATGTACACATGCATATACATGTAAGTGCATAATATATATACATATATATACACACATATATGCATATACATTCATGTATCTATATATAATATATATACAAATATATGTACATATATACATATACATAAGTGTATATAATGTATATATTTATATATATACATACATATATGCTATACATATACCTGCACATACCTATATATATAATACATATATTGATACACATATAAATATGTGTATATAGTATATATATTTAAAATTATATAAATATATTCACATATATACTGATACATACACATACCTAGATATATATAGAGAAAGAGAGGGAGAATTTAGTCATAAAGGGTAAACCAAATAAGAGAACCAAACCAATCTGAAATAATTCAGTTCGGTTTGGATACCTATACAATTTGGTTCAGTTTCAGTTTTCAAAATCAAAAGAAAATTGGTTTCAGTTATTTTGGTTTGGTTTGGTTTTTGAACTAAACCAACTGATGCACACTCCTAATAATATAGGAATACTAAAAAGAATGTAAAAATGTTAGTGATGTTTTCTCTTAAGAACTTTATTAATTTTAACTACAATTGATAATTTTACATATACATGAGATAATCTTATAAAAGATTGTGGAAAATTACTGAGAGTAATGTAACTCTGGGAGATAACAAATGAATAGTACTTTATATGATTGTAAATAATTGTCTCAAAAGATATTGCTAGATATTTTTATAATATTATAGAGGAACATAGAGTTACATGATTGAGAATGAAAATAGGTTCTATTGGCTCATAAATCAGGTATGTATGCCTTAGATATTTATAGTTTATAATTTATTTCTCTTCATACTATTGTTACATGCACATTGGTATTTTTGTGTGTACTTCTATTTCATGTTATTATTATGTGCGTGTTAAATATTATTATTGATAATGTGTTATTGTATGAAAATTGTTGCAAATGATAGAGTTATATGCACTTTTATTTCATTTCATATTTCAATGTTTGAGGACTATATAAAGTTACTTGTAGCTATTTTATAATCTTATATATGTTCTAATATAATAGTTAAAAAAAAGCAAGAATGACTCCAGAGAAGATATTTATTATAGTGTGCATGTTAGTATTTTTATATTTATATGAACATGTATGGCATCAACCTCATTCACTCATCTATAATCTATCAATAAATGTGCATATTTTCTTAGAATATATTGTAGAGACCAATCATTATGTCATTTACTCTTATATATGCAATTAAAAACTGTAAAATTGCTATGCAACATTCTACAAGATAGATATTTGTTATAGGATGCATGGCAGTGTAAGACCAAGTTTATATGATGTTATGGACCATACGTCAAGGAGCATTTAACTGCAATATACAATATCCTTTTCATAGATCAACTCAAACAGTAAGCAAGTATTTTAACAAAGTTATCGCAAGTATGTGGTATATACTATAAAACTATATATCGAGACAATGAGAGACACCTTGACAAATTGTGAATGATCCAAGGTTTCTTTTCTATTTCAAGGTATATTTATTTCTCTATAGTAAATCATGTACATACATACATCATTGATCAAATGTGTCATCATTTCTTGGACTATCATCATTCTATAGGATTGCTTGAGGGCGATTGATGGTGCACATATTCTTACCTATATACCAAGTGGTGATTAATTGCATAAGGTGTTTAGCATGCACTTCGTTATACCTATACAGGCTAAGAAGGAAATGCAACTGATATGAAGGATGATTCCTACTAATAACTAGATTGTCACTCTGTATCCCAAACATATATACCTCTTATATAAATTTAAGGCCTTTAATGCTAATCATATATGTGTAAAAGAAGAGTTGTTTAACCATAGGCAATCCTCACTGTAAACTTCAGTTGAATGTACATTTGGAGTCATGAATGCATGATTTCCCATGTTAAAAACTGAAAATCCATATCCATATCATGTACAAGTGTTTACTATAATAGTTTCATGTGCTTTACATAATTTTATGCTTGCACATGAGTCAAATATTGTTTATTTAAAAGAGGAAGGTCTAAGTCAAATGTTATCCATGGTAAGTTATATAAGTAGTGTGGTAGTAAAAGACAATTGAGAGACTTATTAATAAATATGATGTGAGAAAATTATCCAAACAATAAGCTTTCTAAAGTATTAATTATCAATTTTAATATTAGTATTTTTGTTTCTTATTTATATTATTGACTAATTTTGATAACTCAAATTGTTTATAAGAACCAACCAAATCATGATGTGATTAGTTCTGACAATATGATATTGGGGTAAGTTGTTATATTGATGTACTTGAAGTGTTAACTTGCATTTATGTTTTAATTATGCTACTTGTATTTGCATGTCACTTTTGTACTCTTCGATATTGTTGTGACTTTTCCTTATTCATTATAATTTTCCAGTTGAATGGTTTGATACAAGATACAAATCAATCAGACATAAAAGCTTGGCATGATATAGTGGTTGATACTTTTGAAAGGGCTTTATTTTGAACTTGGAGTTGTAGTTGTAATTGATTTTCTTATAGATATAAAGTTGTAATTTGTTTTATCCTTGAAATTATTATGAACTTAAAATTGTACTCATTCTCTTTAGATGATGTATGTATTGTAGCTCTCCTGATTAGTCACAATTGCCTTTGGGTAAGTGGAGTATATGGTGAAATTTCTCAAGAAAAACATATGCACAAACAAATTGTATTGTAGATAATTGTGAATGCTATTTTGAAGTGTCTTGATATTTGTTCTTTTTCCTTAACGTTGATTTCACTTTTTGTAAGGTTTGATTCTATTTCTAAATGTCCAATATAAGTTGTAGTTGTTGATATGCTTATCATTGTAAGTGCCCAACAACCTTTACTTGTCGAAATTACCTTTAGGCAAAAGAGGCCCTAGTGGAACTTCAACAAACAAATGCACAAAATAGTTTATCCATTGATATGGATATTAATGATGTTTGTAATTTTAATTGTTGTTTGTAATATGATAGAACTAATTCTAGGAAGTGGGAACTCGAGTACCAAATCCATGAGTGAATCAAAGGTGGAACCATAGTTCCAAGTACCGGTTCCAATCATGAATCAAACACGAAACCATGGATAGTTTGTATCATAGTTTCCAGTCCCAAGTGAGGCATGAACTATAATTTCAATATCAAAGGCCTGGTACCTTAATCAAAAACGCCCGAAGGAGGCGTTTGATTTCGAGGTTGAGTATATGGAACTACAATTCCAATTCTAGTAGTCTAGTTCCAATTCTAGTAACCCATTAGGGATTACAATATTCGCCCCACCCATGGGACCCTGATCCAAATGGGAAGGGGAACATCGGACCTTATCATATTTAGGTTTGAGGATAGGATGCCTCAATAGGTTCCTTATCTATATATATATAGATAAATAAGTAGATAGAATATATGTTTGTGTGTATATGTTTGTATATACATACATACATATAGAGAGAGGTAATGCTAAATGCATAATGTCTTTCCATGAAATAGTCTTGCATAAACATCTCCACCTTTCAATCTTTAGATCAATAGTTGAAATGGTAAAACACTTTACATTGTTGATCTCAAAACTCAAAATATGAAGATGTTTATATAAGATTATATACTGAAAAATAGTATGCATTTAGCTCTCTTTGTGTGTATATGTATGTATGTATGCATGCATGTATTCAACAACAACAACAACTAAGCCTTTTCTCATTATGCATACATGTATGCATGTATATATATATGACCTATTTTTACCCCAATCCATTGGGGAAAATAAAACCCAAACATGTTCCCTCCTTGTTAAGGTTTGCGTTGGGGCCAGATATACGCATCCCCAACTAGGGGTTGTTCATTAGTTGGCTTGTCAACTCATTTTTCAGCTCATCTTAATTTCACTTGCATTATTGTGAGCCAACTTGTGTTCGTTGATACATAAATGTGTTGTTTGAGCATTTATAAAATGTTTTTTAGACAAAATACCACAAAACTCAAGCTTGTTTTGCCCTTCTTTTTGGCTATTCATGTTGTTTGTTTTCACAAACCATTTGGGTATTAGAAGTAATGTTACACTCTACATCATAAGGCATGTTAACTTATTTTTGAACCATGATTCTTTTTTTCTTGAGGCTTTTATTCAAGACTTCAAACCTTTGTTGAGGAGGGTCTCCTTTAAGTTATCTGCCATCTAAAGCTGGAGTTTAGTTCTTATCAATTTGTGCACTTGTTTGTTTCAATCCAATACCATTGCACAAGTTTTACAAGTTATAAACGACTTGAACCATTGAAAAATAACTTTTTCTTTTGTAAGTGACCTTACAAGACAAATTTAGCCAAAGACAATGTTCATACTCATCTTGCATAGTTTAATGAGATGGATCTTGTTAATTAGTAGCGCTCACAGGCGGAAGATAAACAAGTTTGAGAAAGACATTTCTCTCATGTAAGATGTCACATCTGCACAAGTCACAACCACAACCTGACTAAACATAACCCTAAATATCAAAAATGGTGTAGGGCGAACCGAACATAACCTTAAATATCAAAAATAATTATCTAGCCAATCTAACTATCATCTATGTCATACTATTTCAAAAATGTAGCTTGATCAAACTGCTAGTTGGCTATGCACGCTCTAGAGATACTAGCTTCAAGATAAACTATAAAATAATAGGGTGAACTTCGACCCATACCTCAGTAAGAAAGTTATACACCCTTTAACAAAATTCATACTAAAAAAGCATGCAAGTTTCATAAACAATTTATAATAAAACAATATTCACATTTCAATTCATGTTTTCAAATGCATATACCCACATGCACAATAATTATAATAATTATAATCTATACTATGTTTACAACCCTCATCACTCCGTCTACAATAATCAAACTATGCTGACTCTTACAATAGAGTGTCCAAGAACACACTCTATATTCTCCTTAAACTGAATGCTCAAGAAACCTACAAGTTTCTAGAGATTCCATACAAACCACACAAGTACGGCTCATGTATTCACATGTCATTATGTTTTAAAACCAATAACATCTTATCACATTCACAAGTTCATACCTAGATTCATATATCTAAATCTGTATCCATATAATATTTAAATAATATGTTTTATCAACACATACAAATCAAATCATGTGTTTGATCAACCACATCATAAATAATAAATAAGATTATCACAAAAACATGTTAAATAACCCATAATTTTAAATATTATTTAAGAACTATCTATAAAATATTTAACAACTATACATATTTGAATCTATTCAAAGCAAGAAAAATCACTTCTAACATGATTCTATTAAAGAATGCATAACTCCCTAATTGAAGGAGCTCCAAGATTTAATCCTCAAACTGTTGTGTCACTCTTATCCTACCAAATCCTTTAATTTTAATCTTTAAATAATTTTAATAATATTATTATTATTAAATCTTATTTAACTATGAGTCCAATGCAAAAATCAGATCCCAAATGATCTTAAATAAATTATTCCAGATCTAAACTGTCATCTGGATCCACTTCTGATCCAAACTGAACAATACAATAGGTATTCTATGTTCTTGAGTCAACAAAGAACCTATCCCAAACCTAAAACTGCATAAATATGTTATGTTTCTATCCCATAATTTGTTTCAATACCCAACCTAAACCTAACACAGAACTACTAGTGTGACACAAGACATAAAGACACAACAACATGTATCCTGCCATGACTCAAACCATACAGTATCGAACATGACACCTCTTGTTGGACATACATGATTGGAACAGACAAACCCTAGCTAGATGCCACCCTTTTCTAGCAATGATTTAATTATTTTTTAGTATTGAACAAGGTTAGGGTTGTTCCCAACCGATCACCTAGCTCCCCCCTTCCAATCTAAACCATCAACAGCCGACGATAGCGGTGTTTTGGCTAAAAAACTGAAACAAATAGAAGAGTTTAACATATATGAAAAATTGATATTTTTCATTTTTATACTTGATTCGAGCTAATATATAAGGTTTTTAAATCTTCTATCCAAATATACCAAAAATCCTATAATTTAAGCCAAATTTTATCCCAAACAACATTGATTTCATTGAAAAAATAGATTGAATTGAAAATTCTTAAAAATGGCCTAAAGATAACTTTTTCGGATGATTCTTTTGGCCTCTTTACCCGTTCAATCCTCCTTAGCATTGTTGATCTTCAATACTCTCTTATGAGTGATTTGCACTTCAATCGGCCTTAAAGTGGTGAGCATCAGAGTTGGGTGAGTTTTCTGGCAACCTATCCTAGCTTTCCAACAGGGATTTCATCGTGCATGGATGAAAAGCGAACCTAATCAGGTCCAGATCAGGACATGAATTCTAATTCATCCCACAATATTACATAAGAAGTTTACGTGGGCACCAAGGTTAGTATGAAATCTAGTTGGATCCTATTGTGTGTACCATGGGAAAAACCATGCCAATATAATATAAAATCATATAAATGGAAATTTACTTCTTTTTAGATTTTGTTCTCACATTGAAAATTCACACATTCTTATCAAAAACTTTGGTTGAATCCAATATATATTTGCATAAACTATATTCTTCTAAACTCTAATCCCTAATAGGAAAATATTTCGATCTATTCATTTGTTTTTTATGATGAAAAAACTATCTTTAGAACCATATGGGATACCTTGATACATCAGGCCGTTGATTCTTGATGCGGAAGCATGCCATTTCTTTTCAACCCTACATTATTCACCTCTATTCCTATAAGAGGAGATTCTCATGTGTTGAAAACTAAAAGAGTTGTTATGTGATTGTGTATTGAAACCTCAGGTAGGGACACCATTTTATATTGCATACTCAATAAATATGGTATGGTATTCCTCAAGTATCACTATCTCAAGAAGTGAAAAGGTTTCTTGAGAATTGGGAGAATTTCTCAAGAATTAAAAGAGTTTCATGAGAAATAGAAGAGCTTTTCGAGAACTAGAAAAGTTATCTTGAGAAATGGAAAAACTCTATTAGGTTAAATAACTCATCTTAAGCTGAAAATTAGGACTTTGGGTCCAATAATCCCCACTTGACTTATCTAACTTATCTTATGCCGAAAACACTTTATGTAGAGTGCATGCTATCCAATTATCAATGAAACTCATTAACCTTATCTTGAAAATAGTTACTCTTATGAATACTAGTCACAGTGGTAATACAAATATGTATGTCGTATATCCCTTCCATATACTAAGATATCTAAGATTAAAGTTATAATCAAATATCTTATGTGATGGTAAAACTTTATAAACAAACAAACCAATGTCATGACAAAATAATAAAGTATATTCACCTAGATTTACCTAATGATAAATAATAGTTTTCCAAAAAAGGGAAGTACACAATAGAGATCATTAATACAAGTGTGATAGTATATGATAAAATAATGTCTAAATCATGACTGCAAAACCTCAAAAGAACTAATTAAACTCATCTTAAGTACATCCACATTACAAGTACCTAGCGACAATACTTTAATAAGGAGATTAACTAGCATAAAATCAATCCCAATATACTCAATAGGTACCAAATAATATCTAATTCTCTCTTTCACCATCAAGAACTTGACTTCCATGTCTTTGCAAGAACTAGAGCTATTATTGTTATTCAAGAGTTTGACTACAACTTCAGTATTACAATATATCTTTATGGTTTTTTGCATAGAGGTCATGACTCTTAAATATATGATGGAGTTGTGTAACCAAATAGAGTATGAAGATGTCATATAGTGAGCTATATATTCAACTTTCATGGTGAATATGACAATTATCTTCTGCTTGGTACTAGACCATGAGACAATACCTCTAATAGGTAGGAAAATATATTTAAAAGTAGATTTCTTAGTATTAATATACCCAACAAAGTTTGAATCAAAGAATCCCATGATCTCTAGCTTATCTGAATATATGTATATTAGCATAAGATCCTTAGTTTCGTACATATATCTCAAGGCCTTCTTTGTAGCTTGTTAATCAAAAAGCATAGGGTCACTTTAATATCTATTAAGATATTAAGTGATAAAAGCTAGATATGGTTTAGTACATGTCTATGCGTAGTTTAGATAACCAACTGTGCAACATATGGTTTATCCATCATTACAAGCCTTTTGGAATCTATTTGAGGACCTTTCAATTTTCTTAGTTTGTCTCCTTTAACTATATGTGTATTTGTAAGAGTACAATTTTCTGTTGAGAACCTTTATGCTTGATGTGTAAGACTTTTAGGATGGTCTAAGCATGCTTAGAGACTTGTTATGATGAATCTTTAGGCCAATGATATAATTTACTTTACCCATGTCTTTCATATCAAGTTCCTAGATAGAAAATCTTTAGTCCCTTATAACAAACTTTTGTATTGGCAAGCAAAATATCATCTACATAGAGAACACGCAATACTCATCCACTCCCATTTTCCTTTAAGTATATACATTGGTCAACATTTTTTTCCTAAAAAAACAAAGGACATAACAACTTTGTTAAATCTGAAGTATCATTGTATGGAAGCTTGTTTGAGTTTATAAATAGATTTTTCTACTTGCAAATTATATACTATTTACCTTTAACCTTAAAACCTTGAGATTGTATGTACACTTCTTGTCTAAGTTCACTATTCAAGAAAGTTGTTTGTACATCCATCTAATATAGTTCTAAGTCAAAATAAGTTGCTAAGACAACTATCCTTAATGAATCATTTAAATAAACTTCAGAATATATCTCATAATAGTCAATACCCTCTCTTTGTATAAAACCCTTAGCTACTAATCTGGCCTTATATCATCCAATTATTCTTTTGGTGCTTCTTTTGGTCTTGAAAACTCATTTACAACCAATTGGTCCTTTTTTTAATGTAAGTCAATGAGATCTCAAACTTGATTACTATCCATAAAGACAAGCATTTCTTTCATAGCTAACAACCAATTAGTGAAATTCATATAATTTATAACCTGTGAAAACATAGTTGGGTCATCAACCTCTTGCCCCATTTCCTCATCAGATAGATATATTATACAATCCAATCAGATAACTAATTTCTTTTATATGTTCGATCTTTTTAAGTTAACCACTTGTTCATGATGGACTAGTTGTTCAACAGCAAGATCTTGAATTAGTTGTTCATGTGGTTGTTCATGAGTTAGTACATATACCTTTGCATTATTGTTCACTCGAACAACAAATGGTAAGTATACCCGGGCTTTTATTATAGAGGTGATATTAGTGTCTTCAAAAACTCGATGAGGAGGAATAATGTCATCCTATGACCCTTCAAAAGCAAAATTTCTCAAGATGCTCTCACTAACATAACCTTTTAAGAAAATCTCTTGATTAGTTTTACCTATTCTCATGATAGGTGTTGGATAGTAAAATTTATAGCCTCTCGATCTCTTTGGATATCCAATTAAAAATCTAGTGACTTCTCTTATAGGTTGTAAATTTTATGGACATCTACAAATGTGCATGCTCACTAAAGAGGATTTTTTTCGTACATAATTCATAGGATGTTTTCTCAATAGATTTTGACAAAACCTCATTTAGAATATGCATTGGTGTTTTTAAGGATTCACCCATATAGAGATTGAAAGATTCATGTAGCTCATCATATCCATCTTCAGTGTCCAATAGCCACGTTAGGAGTCATAGGATCCCTAAAGTTTATGAGTGCATGTTGTAGCATATACAAAAGGCAGTCTTTTGGACATTTTCATTTTTCATACTCACACTTTGCCTCCACACTACTTTCATTAGTGGGTGTTTTAGGAGTATTCACCTAAAAGCAAAGGTCTAAGTCTATGAGGTCCAATTGAAACATTTCAGATTCTTTCTTCTCAAAGAAGTTTGTATCATTCAACAACAATACTTGAATCATATCCTCTTTATAAGCTACAAAAACATTCACATAAAAAAATTATATATAAACATATAATCATAGACATATACATCATGTCTAAACTTCAAGAATAGCATCATTATAACCCTATGTTGATAGATGAAATAATATGCTAGTAGTTAAAGAAAAACTTGAACTTAGTTCTTTTTGCACATGTCTACGTCACATTGCATTGTTGGATACTAAAATGTGACATTATGCATACAAATAAAACTATTTAATCTATTTAGATGTAAGCATGACAATCTATGTTGGTGGATAATTGTTGATCTAATTTATCTAAATACAAATTGAAAATATTATCCTTATTAGATTTTAATATCCAACAAAATTTGATCTAGACTTACATAATTAAACAATTAATTTTTTATACTTGATATCACGTTGGTGAGAAAATGTATAAAAAACCATTTATAGCATGCTAAAATGGTGTTTATAACCTCATAACAGGTTGGTGGATAACTACATCACATTGTATTGTTGTTCATTACATGATGATTCATAATCTCATAACAAATTAGATAAAATGTGTAAAAAACCATTTATAATATACTAAAATCACTTTATAATATGTAAAAATCAACAATATGTGTCTATTATAGCGCGAAAAACAAAAATATTGTACTACTATATGTAGGTCCAATTTGCTCTTAAATGTAATTTTGTATAATATTGTATCTATTAAACAAAAATGCCAAGAAAATATATGGACAAAATAACAACATTCTAGATACAAAAATCCAGACTTAATTATCTTAAAACATGCTCCATAAAACCAAAATAACATCGAAGCACAATATTAAGAACTGATTTCAAATAAACAACACGGTTTGTTTTAATGTAAAAGTTTGTGAAATCTATAAATTCTCCATTTTTCCAATGATTTTCGTCGTTTTGTTTACGATCATGATGAAAAAATACCTCATATACAAATGAATTAACCTTATCGATGAGAAATGCCATTGAAAGCTCAATAAAGAAAATTAATTACAATATGAAGAGCCTGCTTTGATAGCACTTGTAGAACCATATACGATACTTTGATATGTCATAATATCGTTGATCCATGATGTGAAAATGTTCCCTTTTCTTTCAATCCCCATAGGAACCACCTCTAATCAAAGGAGTTTCTCATGTGTTAATAACTAGAATAGTTATTGTACGATTGTTTGTTAAAACCTTAGATAAGGATATCCTTTTATGTTACATAATCAACAAATGTGGTGTGGTATTCTCCAAGCACCACTATCTTGAGAACCTAAAAAGTTTCTTGAGAATTAAGAGAATTTCTTGAGAATTGAAAGGACTTTATTAAGTTAAATAAATCATCTTAAGTTGAAAATTAAAACTTTGGTTTCATCACCATCAACCTTGATTAGCTTTATTTTATTAGAGTATGTATGTACACATTCCACCTGTGTGTCTCTCTCACCCTTTCTTTCCACTATTTTCTTATCCATCCCTTCAAAGAGTCCTTTTTTTATCTTAAACAAATAAACATGCTAAATACAAATGGTAATAAGTTGGCAAATAAGTCGTGAATGAACTCGTGTGGGCTCTCACAAGTCGTTTACCAGCCTTAGCATTCATCCTATCTGGTTGGAGTCGGCAGTACTTGTGAAACCTGATCGGACTCGCCGGCCAATCGGTTGAACTGGGAGACGGACCTTGATCCATTTCGGTTTACTTGTTTAGCCGGCCGACTGAAAGACCATCTTAGAACCAACGAACAGGCCGGTTGGACCACGAACCGCTTTACATGAACTGACTGGTTCTTGTTTTCTGATCATCCTTTAGTTATTGTTAAAGTCATCAATTTATTTTATCTTCTTTTTAATTATTCATTTTCATGTTTTATTTTTAAATGACTTATTTTCCATGTTTTTATTTGTCTTGGGATAAAATTGCTTAACTTATATTATAAGAATTTTAAATAAGTAAACTTAATAAATTATTTATACGTATATATAAATTGGTTTGACCGGGTCAAACTTTTTTTGTATTGAATCGATGCCTTCGGCGGTTCAGTTGCCTGTCCAGTTTCACAGACACTAAGACTGAGCAATGAGAAAGAAATAAAAGAGGCACATGTCGCTGAATAAACCCTTGGTGTGTTGTCTCTACCCAATCAGCTACGTGTCCCAACCTCCCTTCCTGTTGTGGGTTATTAGATAACATTTCAAAATGACAAGGGAATTCACGACCGAGCATTGAAGAACATTTAGGAGCTTTTATTTTTACGTTTCTTTTTACTGGTGGTAGATGCAACATATATATATATATATGCTCACATTATCTCTAACTGAAGACAGAAGCTTAAGCCTGTTAGACCAATCTGAGTCGAGCTCAATTTGTTTGAACATTAATAGAGTCTAAGCCTAAAGACAGAAGCTTGCTCGAGTTCAACACGAGTGTTTTGTTACCGAGTCAAGTCAAGCTTGCTCGTTCTTGAGCTTGACTCGGCTTCTATTACTGGAGAAGAAAGTGAATTCTCGACAGCATTAAAATTGTAAGGTTCAAAGCACAAGGAGCAGTAGTACCTCACCTGGCTAGTGGTTTGATTCACAGGTGTGGAGGTCGTGAGTTCGAAGAAATACCATTGTTCAGATGACTGCACTGTTAATGGTTGAAGAGAGACACTTCATTAATCTCCTCCAGTAGGGCTCTAACCTATTACTCTCAACAGCCGACAGCTCTGTCTCTATAGCTGCCAAGAAAGAAGCTAACCACAACAGCGAGAGATTAGAGCTCTCTCTCTTCTTTGTCTTAAATCTTAAATTTTTACTTTTGCCTTGGCGCTGTGTGTGTGTGAAACACAAGATGATGTCTCCTCAATAGGAACAGCTCACCATCCTTTTTGAAACTTAAATAAAATCATCAAAAAGATAATGGCCTTCGTTTAGTTAAAGGTTCCTCAAGTGAAAAAGGTTAAAATGACCTCGAGTGCAATGGTTTAGGTAAAAAGTAGAAAGAGAAAAGCATTTAAACGAGCTTCCAAGAGTCAAAACTTGCTATTACCAGTAAGAAGGAATCAACCTAGGGATGAACAAACCAAATCAACCAACATGGAGATCGACTCATTTAACAAGCCGAAAGAACCAAACCGACTGTAGTTCAGAGCTCTGCTCATTTTCTACACCAATATAACCGAACGACTTCTGATCGCATATGTTCACAAATAGCTCGTTGTTGTTTCATGATCCGTGTTAAGAGAGACAAAGAGGTCTCATTAAATACTCTAAATAAATGATCCTTCATTTGCTTACAGTCTTTCTCTCTCAAACGCCTAGCTGTAGCTCACCTGACACGTGTTTGACACTTTAAGTTGTATTATTAATATACTAAAAAAATGTTATTTTCAGCAGTCACAAAGCACCAAAAATAATTTTTTTTAGACAAATCAAAAGAACCCCTTGAAATACTTTGTAAAGCATCACAAATATCGTAGAAAAGTTTCGGTCAACTGTTAAAACCATCGAAAATGTTAAAACGAGCCAGGGACGAGCAGAACTAAGAGCGGCTTGGCTCGTTTACGCACCTTAACCTATTCTTGTGATTTCAAGTGAGTGAAAGCCAAGATGCATTAAAAGCTCCTGCTCCCCGGATCCCATCTACAGTTAATGGTTACGGGCGTGTAGCAGTCATGCTTACTTCTTGTCCTGCAATACCGCCTTCTTCCCCAAAACCAACGCAACAAAACCACCCTTTCTCTCCCACTTTAAATGCCTCCCCATCTCTTGTTTCCCAATTTGGTGACCTGCTGACAATCCCCCCGTCTTCACTTTCCCTCTCTTTCTCTCTCTAAATGATTGATGTGGGTGTTTGTTAAACCATGGGTTCCTTGAGCAACGATGGATTTGGGAGGAGCAGGAGGGCAGCCATGGACGGGGATTTGAATCCCTCGCATGGTTTTAAGAACCCTGTTTCGTCTTCTTTAGATGGGAGTGATGGTTTTTACAGCAACGATGGGGAGTTGGTAGTAGATTTGCATTTGGGGAGGTTGGCAGAGCGGAGATCAACCAAAGAGGAGGCGAGGAGATCGCCGGAGGTGGCGAAGAGGCGGCGGGCTGCGGTGGCAGCGGCCGTGGGGACGGCGATCTCCACCTGCCAGGTTCCGCGCTGTCAGGTGCAGGGTTGTAATTTGGATTTGAGTTGCTCCAAGGAGTACCACAAGCGGCACAAGGTCTGCGACGCCCACTCAAAGACGGCGAAGGTGATCGTCAACGGCATCGAGCAGCGGTTCTGCCAGCAATGCAGCAGGTTGAGTTTTATTGGTGGTGTTCTTTACCTCCTCTGTTCATTTCTCTGTTGAAGATTTGTTTGTCTCATGCAGACTAATGTTCGGTCTCATTAGCACTAGTTTGCTTACTGTTGCTGGATGTTGCTATTTCGTTAGATTGGTTTTTCTTTGCTTAGCCTCTCGTTTATTGTTGAAGATTTGGTTGTTTCGTTTGCTTGTCTTCTATTGAGCTGTGTATTTGCTTTCTTGTTGTTTGAGTAGTATTGTCCAGTGGACATAAACCTGGTTCCGTTTTTCGTTTCTGTGTGTAATCAGTGGCTTTACATATTTGTCATCTGCTTGTTAACACCTTTTGTTGGGTATTTGGTGGAAGTTTGGTGGTCTGTTTGTGGCAGCTGACTGCGGAGGTAGTCTGTGGCGTTTCTTTTTTCTGTGACTTTGCCCCAAAAAGTTGTTTGTTTGCCTTTTCCTTTTCTATATAATTTTTTGGATCTTATTTCGATCTAAAACGGGTCTGCTAAATCTTTTTGGTGACTTGTACTCTATCTAAGATGCACGATACGCCTGGGGTAATTCTGAGAAGGGATGGGAATGCAATAAATTTTCATGATAAGAAAGGATATGATAAGCACGAGCATCTAGTTTCCATGGCTGCAAATAGTTCTAAGCTTTTACTGGTCTGAAATTTATTTGATTTCGAGTGTACTTTGTGTGTGTGTTTCCATTGATTGGAACTTATCTTTGTTATTCTGTTGTCAGAACTTTTTCTGGGGATTCTTGTGATTCAATTCTTCAGTGTGTTCACAAAGATCATTTACCTTTTCCTACACGTTATTTGTTATAGTTTAATTCCATTGTATTTAGGCAAACCCTTGCTTAACATGTCATGAGAATCAAACTGCAGGTTGTTATTGCTGCGGTCATTTGATTAATGTTTTGCTTTGCAGATTCCATTTGCTTGTTGAGTTTGATGAGGCAAAACGAAGTTGTCGCAGACGTCTTGCTGGCCATAATGAGCGGCGTAGGAAGCCACAGCTTGCAATATACTCTGGAAAATCTGGCAAGTTGCTTCCAGTATATCAGGACAAAATTGTGACATTCTTTACTTTAAACTGGGAATAAGCATCATATTATTTTTCCATTCCTTTAAGTGAAAATCTAAATGAAAGATACTCTGCTTAAACTATCAATTGCTGGTCTGGCACATATCTGATTGATGATACTTTTCTCTTCAATGTCATCTTTCATATTGCAGTCTCCTTTTTGTTCTTCTATTAGAGGTTCTTTTAGCATATAAATATTATCTATGAAACCACTTTGATATTACAATATTCTTTATCCAGAAAATTGCTAATGAAGAAAACACATTTACAGTTTACATTAACATTTATCATGAAGAAAACAATATTACAATATTCTTTATCCCACTTTTATATTACAAAATGATAAGGATGTTACATTGAGGCTGATCATGGCTATATGTTGTAAACAGTATCATGTGCTACATGAGTGTTCAAATGACAATAGTGTCCCCTATTATGCCAAAAGTATCTTACTGTTGGATATAAAAGAGAGAACAGCAAATGAGGCCGAGCAGAATTTTTGGTTTCATTTGAGGTTACTGTATTTCTGGATGTAGTCTAGACGATTTCAAATCAATTTGTTTCCTATACAAAGTTCAAAAGTCCATTTGTGTATTTTTATTTTATGTTGAGATTTTTCACTTGACTGTAATTTTACATCACTGATAAAGAATTATTTCAGTGAAGTTGGTTTTCTCATGTGCATCCATTGTCAAATGAATGGATTTGACTTGTTGGATGTTCTTAGGCTTATTTATCCCACCTGTGCATGAGTTGATTGAATTTATTAATCTGTACTTTGTCTACATTGTGATCCAGTTGCTAATATATTTTGGAATTTATATGCGGACAAAGATGAATTAAGGCTAAGTCTTTTCTAGGAAAAGAGGTGTACTATCCCTACGTTCCTTACAAATGGTGTTGAACAACAGGGTAAAAAGAGGTGTCTGTGTCTCACTTCGAAGTTACAAATGTTTGGGCAAGAATAGTACTAGGAGTCTAGGACGGTTAACCTCCCAGAAAGTCCTTGTGGTGCACCCTCTAGCTGACCCAACCTGATGTGGGAAAGTCTTGGTTAAAGTTAAGGTTAAGGAAGATATCAATTAGCTAGCCATAATTACCTTTTCTCTATGTAGGTGAGAGTAGAGTGGTTTATGTATCTTGACATGCTTAACTTTATTGTAAATCCCAAGTTTTTTGTGCAGTTATTTGCATAAAATAATAAGGGAGTAGATACCCAATAGTGTGGGAAAGGTAGCTCCAGTATATAATTTGATATTTTCTGTCGATGAGGTGCCATGTCCATTTATAGTATAAGGTGTAGACTTATATTCATGGTTATTATAAACAGATTCATTTAAGAGACTTACTTGTGGGTTGTGGCTTCATTGATTATGTACTTCTGGGTTATGGAACAAATTTTTTTCTGTATAATCCCAAATCCATTGTAGGAAAGTATAAACGTAGACCTCCATGTCAAAATATGTTGAAACCTGTTTTGCTAGTTTTTTCTACTCTTTCTATGGACCATCTTATTTGGAGATGAATAAAAAAATTCATATATTGCATAAAAACTTTACTTACATGGTAATTGCACTTCTCTTTATGAGCAGGTGGTAGGTTTTCCTGCTGTTCCTCACCATCCAGGATCTCGTACAGTTACCAAGACATATTTCCCAGTGGTGGTTTGCACGATTCTAGATATGGATATGGTAACTGGTCAGTCAAGGTAGAGGAGGATTTTGTTCCTAATGGTCAGTCACATTTACCGGCTCTTAATGGTGTATCAGTTTTGAGGTCATCCTTCTCTCCACACAACATGGAAAAACAGTATCCTTACGTGCAGTATATTGATACCACGATGGGGCCCATTTGCTGCGAAAGCATCTTCGACTATACCCAACCTTTGACAGCTTCACATACCATTTCTCGATCAGTATTTCAAAAGGCATCGTCAGGAAATGATCCTTTCACAGGCTTTAGTGCAGTTCCATCCATCCCAGACTCGCAAAACGTTCCAGACTCCTTATGTGCTCTCTCTCTTCTGTCATCTCAATCTTTGACCTCTTCTACACAGTCATCTGTAATGACGATTCCTCCAACTTTCATGATCCAAGAAGCCCACGCCCAGTATAATGCAAGTCAGTATCTGGATAAGCCATCGGTGGGTGGTTCACCGATACCCTCTAGCTTGGCTTCCAACAACTTTTCTTATTCAGGAACAAACTACGGTCAAGATGATCACGTTAACACTGCAAGGGTTCCTGATATCAGCAACTCTATCGACTTTGGAGGAGTTCACACTGATGACATGTTTCATGGATCCGACTTTGTGGCTCCCAAGGAGGAGCATACCATTGATTTGCTTCAACTTTCCTCACAGCTACAGAATGCGGAGCATCAGAGACAAGTTCAGCAAGAGAGGCAGGGAAACGAATCTTTTCATTGGAATAATGTTGCTTGGTTAGGTCCTAGCAGTTGACATTTTCTGTTTGGTATGTCTCTCTCTGCTTCTCCACACTATGAACGTGCTGCTTGGATGAAATTTTTTGTCACAAAAGTTCATTTTTCCTTTATATAGTATCTCCTTTCTATAATACTAAATCCTACAAAGTATTAGCCTGCAATACCATGGTCCGAATGATAGAGCAATTCCTTGCGATTTTTCAATTAGTCGAATCCTTTTTCACACTTTTGTTTGCTGGATTAAGATTGTGTCTTGGTAGTCAACGACAATTTTCCATCATATTAGTAAATGGTGCAAAGCAGGTGGAAGAGATGCGAGTGATCTTCTTTATGGGCTTAAACTCGTTCTATGCTTTTGCGCAGGTATGAATCATCCTTGTTCTGTCACCAGAGTCGGTTATAATGCAGAGGCGGCTCGCTTACCAATTAAAAGTGGTTTTTTTCACTAACTTGGGTGGGTCTTTTTTGTGTGTTTATCCAGTAAATAACTCCAGTTGGAAAGTACTTTCATTTTATATCTATACTGAAACTTTATGGATGCAATAAAGATGCAAGAGATAATTTAATCTTCTCATTAGACTTAAATCGGTGAGTTTAGATTGCTGTGGCACTAAGAATGCATCTTTTCCTAGGGCCCTGGCATTATGATGTCAGAATGATGCTACAAATGCACAAAGCACAATAGCTCACCTGGCTAGCGGGTCTACAAATTTTTATGAAACGCACTTGCGGGGAAACGATAGTTTTCCGGTAATAAACAGACAGCAGGTATTAAGCACGGTGTAGATGTAATTTTGTCCTCGCGTTAGAGCCATATTTTTTCAATAAACCTTTAAAATTGTCCCCTTATGCATGCCTGTGACTTGTGAGGAATAATGTTGGTCATTTGGTGTTAGGGCGGATCGATATTGAGCCAACCTGGGGCTTCTGTCACGCTCACACCAAACACCTATAACAATTTCTAGATCCACCAATGACTGGAGTTGCATGTGTTCATGGTGCATGGACGCATGCAGACACCACACCCCCATCGAAACCCACGTTTATGGTTTGCTAATAGTTTATTTGATGTTCCACCTGACATTGCATGTGACAATGCAATTTTTCATGTTTATTTGCATCTTTTTATGTTTTGGCAACACATCAAAAGTTGAGGGCTTGCAAGAGAAACTTCTTAATAGTAAAAATGTTAAAAGAGGAAGAAGAATATTAAAAAAGTACTAGAAATAATAAATAATAATATAACTTTTGTTGAGTTAATTATTAACTTTTATCAAATTCTATGTAAACAAAGAATTCATGTAATGGATAGAAAAGGTTTAGTTGTTTTTTTGTTGTTGAAAAAGTATGATGTTCTCTATTGAGAAGAAGTTGGTGCATATCCATATGAGATTTTTGTCCTATGTTCTGAACTCAGTTTTCCTGTAATAAACAGACAGCAGGTATTAAGCACGGTGTAGATGTAATTTTGTCCTCGTTAGAGTCATATTTTTTCAATAAACCTTTAAAATTGTCCCCTTATGCATGCCTGTGACTTGTGAGGATTAATGTTGGTCATTTGGTGATAGGGCGGATCGATATTGAGCCAACCTGGGGCTTCTGTCACGCTCACACCAAACACCTATAACAATTTCTAGATCCACCAATGACTGGAGTTGCGTGTGTTCATGGTGCATGACACATGCAGACACCACACCCCCATCGAAACCCTCGTTTATGGATTGCTAATAGTTTATTTGATGTTCCACCTGACATTGGATGTGACAATGCAATTTTTCATGTTTATTTGCATCTTTTTATGTTTTGGCAACACATCAAAAGTTGAGGGCTTGAATACGTGGAAATAATCAATCAAGGAAAACTTCTTAATAGTAAAAATGTTAAAAGAGGAAGAAGAATATTACAAAAATATTATAAATAATAAATAATAACATAACTTTTGTTGAGTTAATTATTAGTATGGCACGAGATCAAATTCTATGAAAACAAAGAGTTTATGTAATGGATAGAAAAAGTTTAGTTGTTTTTTTGAAAAAAGTAGGATGTTCTCTATTGAGAAGAGGTTGGTGCATATCCATATGAGATTTTTGTCCTTTGTTCCGAACTCAATTTTCCTGTAATAAACAGACAACAGGTATTAAGAACGGTGTATATGTAATTTTGTCCTCTCATTAGAGCCATATTTTTTCAATAAACCTTTAAAATTGTCCCCTTATGCATGCCTGTGACTTGCGAGTATTAATGTTGGTCATTTGGTGATAGGGCGGATCGATATTGAGCCAACCTGGGGCTTCTGTCACGCTCACACCAAACAACAATTTCTAGATCCACCAATGACTGGAGTTGTATGTGTTCATGGTGCATGGACACATGCAGACACCACACTCCCATCTAAACCCACGTTTATGGTTTGCTAATAGTTTGACATTCCACCTGACATTGCATGTGATAATGCAATTTTTCATGTTTATTTGCATCTTTTTATGTTTTGGCAACACATCAAAAGTTGAGGGTTTGAACATGTGGAAAATCAACCAAGAGAAACTTTTTATTGGTAAAAATGTTAAAAGAGGAAGAAGAATATTACATAAGTATTAAAAATAATAAATAATAATATAACTTTTGTTGAGTTAGTTATTAGTATCGCACGAGATCAAATTCTATGAAAACAAAGAGTTTATGTAATGAATCTTATCTAGTATGAGAAAAGGTTTAGTTGTCTTCTTTTTGTTAAAAAAAGTAGGATGTTCTCTACTGAGAAGAGGTTAGTGCATATCCATATGAGATTTTTTTGTCCTATGTTTTGAACTCATGACCTTTAACTTGAAGATTCTTTTGAGTCGGCCCCCGAGCAGGGAGAATTGTCACCCCTTTTGGAAAGAAAAAAAGGAAAATTAATGCAAATTCTTTGAAGTTTTTCCAGTTATGAGCTTGATATCCACCATATTGACCGAAGTATGGGCTGTCATGGGCCCTCTTGATGAGATTGGTGAAAAGTGCTATGAACTCTTAGAGTTACAAGTTTAATACTATCGCAGGATGTCAATCAACGGTCCATAGCTTCTGCACATGGGTTCGAAGCTGGAGCTGCTATGCTTGATTTGGATTGGATTTTATTTAGAGTCATTTGATCGCAGTTAAGTAATAGATTTGGATTCAGATCCAGATTAACTAAGATTCATGTTACTGTCATGGTGTCACAATTGGTGTATCTATCTTAAGTTTCTCTTTTCTCTTAGCGTTTGTGTGATTAGGTCTTATTTGTAATTTTTTGCCTCTAAACTATATAAAGGTGTTAGTCCTTATTATAAGGGAATTCTCTCATAATTTATATTTTATTTCCTTTTTCTTTCCATTGAGATTGAGAAAATCAACGGTGAGAAAGGCAAGCTCGGTTGTTGCATGCAAGTAGGTGTTTTCGGACGGGTTGTTGTAAACACCCTAAATAAAAAAAATTTAAAAACACTCTCAATTTCGAAAATCGGCTTCTTTTAAAACTTTTGCTTTAAAATGAGATTTTAAAATCTTTAAAATAAGTATTTTTAAAGATAAAGAGGTTCAAGTTAAAGCTAAAGGGATAAGGTCCAGAGGATATGAACAAATTAGGCAAAGATCAAGGTGACGGTTGGAGCCCGCTTCAAGCCGGGATCGAGTTCACGAAAGTCAAACTGTGGAGCAAGAAAGTGGATCACGTCGAGTCAAGGCATGTCTTCATCAAAGATCAAGTCAAGTGGATAGCCTCACCAACCTAAACCTAGTTGAGCTTGACTAAGACCTAGACTTGATTCACCTAAGCTAAACATGACTCATGGCCTAGTTCGAATCAAATGACTAAACCCGACCGAGTTGGAGTTAGCTTAGCCATGTCCACCCTACATCCTTTGGCTAAACAACAATTGAAACTCCATACCTAGCCTTGATCAAAAGGGACGAGCCATAAAGGGAGCAAACAACAAGTTGAAGGTAGCCGGTTGCACTTGGAGGCATCTAGGGCCTAGCCGACCATGGCTAGGTGCACATGGTTTGAACCAAGAACCAGCCCATATGAGACTAGTCCATCTTTGATCAAGAGGGACCACACATCCACGTGAAGAACCAAGCCTTGGAGCTGGGTTTTTATCAAGGAGGACCCGCCCCAAGGAAGGGCCTAGAAGAGGCCCCCCTTGGCCTATAAACAGAGGCCAAGGGGGGGATTTTATAGGCCAAGGGGGGGACAACTTCTTCATCTTGAAATCATCTTGGAGAGTGGCTGCACCTTGGAGTCTTGGAGCTTGGGGCCTTGAAGTGTTGATGCACCTTGGGAGTCTCGTGAGTTGTTAGGGAAGGTCTTAGAGAGGAAAAGAGAGTGTAGAAGATAGGCAAAGTGCTGCAAAAGTTAGAGTGTGGAAGTGAGAAAAATAGAGAGTGAAAAGAGGGGAAGGTGAGGGTCGTGCACTATCATTGGGAGCCGATCCTTGGGGAAATTCGTGTAAGTATTCCTCCTTCTTTGTTCATCTATATCTCTTCTTCATATTCAATTCAAAAGGGGTTGTATTAACGGAGCTTTGTCTCCTCCCATGATGTAATAAGAAGTAGATGTGTTAAAATTTTCAATTCATGTTTATGTACTCTAATTGTTTGTTTTCTTGATTTTACCTCTCTATATGCTATAAACATTCTATATCTCCTAATTCTCTCTATGCTTAAGCTAATATATATATATATATATATATATATATATATATATATTTATATATTTATTTATTTATTTATTTCCCTTCAACAATTTACTTTGGGATGTTCTGTTGTTGTAATTTAAATTCGAGTGAGTTTGCATCACGTATGTTTTAAAAACGAAATTCTGAATTTCAGTATTCCTACATACATTGATTGCTTTATTTTTCATTGTTAAACTGTTGTTCCAATCATTCTGAAATTTGGCATACATTATCTACACATACAAGCCCACTTATAATAAAATTTTCAAGAATTTTAGGGTCGTGCAACCACGTATTAAAAGGTGTGTAAGATAAGGAAAAATTCAGAAATATTTTGTCAAAACTGTTTTCCTACAACAGAGCATGTGTAATTATCTCATAACTCTGTCTGTAGTTGTCCAAATTCGATGAAACTTAGTTTATTGAAAATTTGATATCCATAGCTTTTCAATAAGACCAAGTGCACTAAATTCAGAGCTCTGAGCTCTGAGTACCGAGATACAGACGTATCTTTGGGTCTCTGTATTTCTATGACAAAACAGTTTCGAGTGTCTGAGTAGAGACATTTTTCTGATTTAATTTTGTATCACCACAGTCCCAAAATTCAAAACAAAAAGTGGCTTAGAATCTCCACATTCCAGGGTGTGTCCTGTGAAATTTTTAAGATTTTTGGAGATCCCTAAGTCAACCAAAAAAATTTTGGGAACAAAATCTGAAAACAGAACGAGTTTCTGTTTTTTAGAACTTGCTGATTTTCAAACTTGAAACCAAAGTGCACGAATTTGTTCTTGACAACACCTCATTTTCCACTTGGATTTGAAACTTCACCTTTACATTTGAAATACTCAAAGCGCTTAGGCTGACTCTTGAGTATCCATTCAAGAAAGCTTAAAGCGAAAAGATCTCGTTTAGCCACAATCGCGAAGTCAGATTTAAAACTTTGCTAGTTTTTGGAAACTAGTTTACACGCTCGCGCACGAAGTAATGTTGAAAAGCTTTCTTCAAGTCTCTACACATCTACAGTTGCACCATCACGGATTGAGTTGATTATTTCATGCAGTTTTCTAGATTGTTAGAGTTGATCCATGACAACTGATATCAAGCCTTATTCATGCAATTCGTCGCATATTCCATTTCCATCTGAGTCTTGCCGGTTGAATATCGGTAGGGAACCTGTATTTTTTGTCTTGAATAACTGGCCACTGTCCTCCACCAACCACCCCCTACTGCCTTTCGCCACTGCGCACAACTCAGTCACCACTGTCAATTGACATGTGACATGTTTCCTCGCTACCAAGATACACCGAAAGACCCTATCATCGGCCACCTAAAACTCCATCGGTTTCTCCACTACTCCAACCCTCTTTGCCTGCCGTTTATAACTATTGCAAGTGCTAGTTGTTTGGTGATCGCCACCACCAGCCGCTCTCAACCGCCAGAGCTTCCATTCTCCATCGTCATCGTCGGCTTCCACCCCCTTTCCATTTTCTTCGATTTGTGGATTGAATGCCATCATCTGGATTCAGTTCAATCTAGTTCAGACCCACTTTATATGAAACATGATGAGCCGAAGCCTGGTTGGCCGAACCCAAGCTCAGATGACTCGGTTCAATTGACCATGTTTCTACATCTTTGATTGCCGATTTCTCCCTTGTTGATTATCAGTGTATATATATATCGAGAAGCTCTCGACCAACCCCTCACAATGCTGCAATTTCCAAGACTAGAATTGCCTTCTATATTCCAAAGCACTTTGGATTTCATGCACGTGTCGATGAGACATGGTTTAGACATGCATTGAGGTGGTCATCGATCCTACCATACTTTTGGGAGCAAAAGAGATTTGAATTCAGTTGCACTCAGGCAAAGATTGTTGAGTCGGTGTAAACACCCCAAATATTATTCTTTAAAAACAAAACTTATAATGCACCCATGATAAAGCCTTCCTAAAATCAGGCAGAAAAGTCTTGCATTCATTTTCAACCATTTACAATGAGGCATTCAAAACTTGTTTACAATGACGCAACATCTCGAACCTGTTTTACAACATAGTCTCAAAGTAAAATACAAAATGCAAAGTTCCCTGAGAATCCTGCAAATACATTAAAGAAATGCCCTCAGGCTTACAAAAGACCAAAGACAACTGCACCAGCAACCAAACACACATGCACTCAAGCTTACAAAAGACCAAGGACAACTGCATTCTAGCGACCGTACATGCATGCCCCTGCCTGAAATGCTTTTGATCATCCGAAAGAAGATCACGAGCCAAAAAAACACCATCCATGAAGCCCATAATTAGCACTTCCTGTGGAATCCTGAATCTTGCATCAAAAGAAAACAAAATCGACAGAGGAACAGATGCAATATAGAATGCATGAAAGAGAACAAGATACATGAAAGAGGGAAAGACATGCAGACAAAATGAAGGAGAGCATAATGCATTAAAAAAGTGAAAGACATCAGGAAAAAGGGAAAGTAACTAAGCAAAGCAAACAATCAACCAATCAATCAACTCTGCTATCAGCCTCCAAAAAGGTCTCTCTACAAGCAACCCCCATGTAGCAGCAATTGGGTACAAACCACATGCAACTACTCCTATAAAACAATGGCTCTCTGCAAACATAAACCCTGCAATCAAGTTTCTGCAAACACTAACAAGTAAGCAAACAAACAACTTCTGTAAACACCAGCAATCAAACAAGCAACCAACAGCCAAGTAAGAGTTGAAAGAAGAAAAGCATGCAAAACACTTTTCTTACACTTTGATCTCCTACACAAATGAAGAAAGATTGCCTGCAACAAGCACCCATGAAAAGCAGTAGGGAAAAATTATAAATAGTGGACTCCTCCCAGTGAAAGGAGAGATCAAGCCCCTTGTGAATCCAACAAAAACAAAGTGAAAATCCGAAGGAGAGTGAGAAGGGTTTGGCCTCTTCCGCATTATCGATCGGTCTATGGGATTCCACCATACGGAATGATAAGTCGGTCTGTGGAATCCCACGATATGGATAACACTGCCAAGAACAACTGCATCCTAGTGGCCGTATGAGCAGGCCCCTACCTGAAAAGCTTTTCATCGTCTAAAAGAAGATTGCAAGGCAAAAAAACACCATCTATTAAGCCCATAATGAGCACCTCCTATGAAATCCTGAAATCTTGCATCAAAAGAAAACAAAAACGATAGAAGAACGTATGTAATACAGAATAATTAAAGAGAGCAAGATATAGCATGAAAGAGAGAAAGACATATACAGCCACAAAGTGAAAGAGAGCAAGATGCACAAAAGAGTGCAAAACACATACGGTCACAAGCATAATGCAGGAAAAAGGAAAAATAATTGAACAAAGCAAACAATCCACCAATCTATCAACTCCGCTATCAACCTTCAAAAAGGTCTCTCTACATGTAGCCCCCAAGTAGCAGCAATTGGATATAAATCACATGCAGCTACTCCTGCAAAACAACAGCTTTATGTAAACATAAACCCTGCAAGCAAGCAAACCGCCAGCTTCTGTATACACCAGCAAGCAGACAAGCAACCTATAGCTACGGAAGAGTTCAAAGAAGAAAAGCATACAAAACACGTTTCTTACACTTTGATCTCCTACACAAATGAAGAAAGATTGCCTGCAACAAGCACTCATGAAAAGCAGTAAGGAAAAATTATAAGTAGAGGACTCCTCCCAGTGGAAGGGGAGATCAAGCCCCTTGTGAATCCAACAAAAACAAAGTGAAAATACGAAGGAGAATGAGAAGAGTTTGGCCTCTTCCGCATTATCGATCAGTCTATGGGAACACTTATCGATCTCTTTGTATCCTCTCTCTCTCTCTCCCCCCTCCTCTCTCCCCTCCTCTCTCTCTCTCTCTCCCCTCTCTCTCTCTCTCTCTCTCTCTCTCTCTCTCTCTCTCTCTCTCTCTCTCCCCCCCTCCCTCTCTCTCTCTCTCTCTCCCCCCTTCCCTCCTCTTCTCCTCTCCTTCTCCTCTCTCTCTCTCTCTCTCTCTCTCTCTTCTCTCTCTCTCTCTCTCTCTTCCTCTCTCTCTCTCTCTCTCTCTCTCTCTCTCTCTCTTCTCCCTCTCTCTCTCTCTCTCTCTCTCTCTCTCTCTCCTCTTCTCTCTCTCTCTCTCTCTCTCTCTCTCTCTCTCTCTCTCTCTCTTCTCTCTCTCTCTCTCTCTTTCTTCCTCTCTCTCTCTCTCTCTCTCTCTCTCTCTCTCTCTCTCTTCTCTCTCTCTCTCTCTCTCTCTTCCTCTCTCTCTCTCTCTCTCTCTCTTCTCTCTCTTCCTCTCTTGTCTTGCTCTTTCCTTCTCTCTCTTCTCCCTCTTTCTCTTTTCCGGCCGCTCGAGTGCAGACGACCCCCCCCCCATCTCTCTCTCTGCTGAACATAGAGAGCCCCGTCTCTCTCCCTCTCAGCATCTGTATGCCGCCGTCGGTCAACCATCGCCCTCCTTTGCCACCATCGACCATTGCTCCCTGTCTCCCTTAGTTGCTCCCAGCCGTCAGCGACCAAGATCCACCAAACAAAAAAAAGAGTCAAGAACGACCCTTACCACACTGCCAAGCCCACCGCCGAGTGTCGCCTCATCAACCGAGCCCCATTGTCGAGACCTTCTCCGCTATGAATCGCCATCACCGTCGTTTGACTGCCAACACTAATTGCTTGTTGTTGCCTCCCCTTTCTCCTTGGCCATTCCTCTCTCTCTTTCTTACCTCGACTTGATGACGCCCTTATCCTCCCCTCGAATCTTCGAACCAGATCCTTCCTCATTCCCGTTCGAACCCAAAACCGGAACCTGGAGGTCTGACACAAATCCCCAAAGCCCACTTCTACATGGGATCTGATTCAATCTAAATCCCTTGACCCGAAGCTCAATTTCAAGTCAAATCAACCCTAACCTGATTTAAAATTACACTCCTCTTTGATCCAAACTCATTTCTAAATCCAAGTCCAACTCCACTATCCAAATCTCATGTTCTTTCCAAACCAAACCTATTCTAAATCAGATCTGGTTTAACTTAAGATCCGATTTTGAGTCAGACCTGATTGAGCCCAATCAAATCCCAATTCCGATCCATTCTAAAACCCGAGATTCAAAGACCTAATCCGGTCCATATATACCCATCTGAAATCAAACCCTATTCACATCATTGAAAGCTCACCAAATTCTAAGTATTTTCAAGAATTTTGATTTACCCAAACAAACAAATTTGGTATACTCGATGGAGAAAGAAGAATTTCAAGAAAAAGAATCCAAACAAACCCACATCATACATAAAAAAGGAGAGGATCTTATCGCTAATCTAGGTCTTAAGAGATCGAAAATTTGTGTACAGAAGGCTAAGTTAGCTAGTTTACATAGTGTAGTGGGGGTTTTGCCACCCTAGTTCAGACTACAATCTCCTTTAGTACGGAGATGTTGTGGAGGTATTCGGGATAGCAAAGTTTTAGAGAACTTTATTTGGAACCTAGATAAATATTTTGAAACTGTCAAGATCTCGGAGGTAGACCAATTGGTTACCACGTCTATTTATCTTGATGGAGATATAAAGATGTGGTGGCGTGTGAAACATCAAGCCATATATGAGGATGAGAGATTTCTTATCACGTCTTGGCTAGATCTACTAGAGGAGTTTTGTCACCAGTTCATGCTGAGCTTCATACAAGTTGGCAATCATGCAAGAATATGCTCAAGTTGACATACCAACAATATGAGAGAATACATACATTAGTACAATATGAGAGAATATATACATTAGTTTAACATGACTCTCCTAAATGTAGTTGGTATGGTAGAAGAAGATAAATTGTTCCACTTTGTTTATGATCTTTTAAGTAGAGATGCACCGAAATTAGGCTAAGATGTTTATGTAGAGAAAAGGATTATAGGTCTGAAAAGAGATGAGCAAAGACACAAGAATGACACTATCTGGTGGATACGGGTACTTTGGATTTGAGACGGATGTCACGCACAAAACATAAAGGAGTTACTAGGTTCGGGTGCACATTGATTATTGGAGTGATACCCTTGACTTGGATGACTATGACATGTATATAAAGTGTGATTTTCTTATGTAAATGTGTTGTAGTGATACCATATCTTGGAAGTGTCGTGATCATTAATGAGACCCGACCTAGGTTCATAGTTGATTGTGACGGCTATCAAAAGACTAGGCAAAGCACGAGAGAGTAACCATGATGTAATTGTGAATCTTTAAGGATAGTCTTAAGTCGAGCTAGGACAGATGCGATTGTATGATACGGATCGTAGTTGAGGAGCAAGTGGTACCTGTGAGTATAGCTCATGAGTTGCACGGTATGGGAGAGCACAATCGAGATATAGATGACATCATATAAAGTATCTCTTGATGTGACCTTAAGAGAAACAAAAAGAAACTGTACTAGAATTTGCAGTGAGGTGAGGCATCACTAGAGAGAGGTCGTCATCGTAGAAGATTGCATGGTTATGGAATTGTAGATTCAAAATATGGAGCACATGTATGATAATGCACGACCTCGTAGACGAGATCGAGCTTTGACGAGGGAGAATTATCATAGAAAACCGGCTAGAGGTTCATAGTGCCTGCACTTAATTCACATAGCACTTGAATTTAGAGTTGGAGTCACTATACTTGATTTGGATTTAACTTGATTTAGAGTAATTTAAATCCTTGTTAGGTAGTGGATTTGGATTTGGATCCAGATTATTTGTGATTCACATTGGTGGCATGTTGCCACAATTGGTGTGTCTATATTAAGTGTCTCTTTCCCAGTACAGTCATGTCATGGATTGAGATTGCTAGAGCTCTATTTGTAACAAATATCCATTATGGTGAAGTTAGAATATCTAAGAAAGACAAAACCTTATATGTCTTCTTCTGGTCTTGAGCTCTCAATGGTGCTGAAAAGTGTTGAACTTTCCTTTCCCTTTAACTTGGAAGAGTATACCTTCCGGTCAAACTTCACGAATCATATAAGGAAAATTACCACAGTGAATGGTTAATGCTACATTCTTTATACACCGGCAGTAGGCTGATGCCTAGGACTTGTAAATAAACCGAACAACCCCTGTTCATTCCTTGGCTCATTCTCTAATGGGTGGAGCTAACTGCTAGCATAACAACCTCTGAACACATTTAAAAATGGTTGATTATCCTATAACGATCGCTCTAAGCTGGGCTGAGAGAGCCTGTTCCTTTAATACCCTAAATAAAATAAATGGCCTTCCTTTCATCCAAAATCGTTCTTTGTTGAAAGGTAGGAAGAAAACAACTGTTTAACTATGTTAAATTTTCTAGTACCATGAGTTTAGGGGCATGGTTTTGGTGAAAGTTCAAAAAAAGAAGTTGTTTAACGAGTCTTCGTGAGCAGAACTAAGTTCAGCATTCCATGTTCAGTTCCTAAGGTTTAGTGAACAAAACATGAACAAGCTAGGAATGTTACCTGCTCATGGATGCCGAAAAGCAAAAACATTGAACACCCACCTTACCGATATTTCAAGTCAAGAATTTGGGACAGTCAGGAAATGTTAGCTTCTAATATGTTCTTGTTGAGCTTAGGCTGATTGTGTTGTGTTCGAGGTTAAGATGATCATGATTTGTGGAGTTATCACATTCCATTTTGTATATAAGTTTGTGTTCTAACTTGAACTGGAGGCACTCTGAGTTTTGGTTGAATACGGCCGCTGAGGATGGATGGTGGTGTAGAGCTTGGCGCCCTAGTTAGCAAAGAAGCAGAGCTTATTAAAGCTGCTAACTCACGAATTTCATGTCCAACTAACCGGTCACCTTTACCACCAAACGAGTACAAGTTTTGGCCTTACTCCAGGAACCACGTTTCAAGACTCGGACTAAAGTCTTTCAGAGAATGGCGCATTGCTGTTTCGGACTTGGAAGTTGGTCCACAGACATGCATCATTGATTAATTCGCTGCATATTCTAATAACTTGTGAGTTTAAAAATACACTATTTGAATCGATTTCGCGAACGAGTGAGAGATACGTTTCTGTTAAGAGTTGAGGAAAACCCCTGACTTATAACAAGTGTGGGATTGGTTGGCCAGTGCCAAGGGTTCAATAGGATTAGCATTGAAGTCCATAACTTAATTAGCCGATTTACTCAAATCATATTTTGGATCAATCTACATCGATTGACTACCTTCATTATGTTGTTGCTAGCAAATACTTAGTTTTAGTTCTCCCAAATCATTCCTACTGCGGATGCGGACCTCACGGGGTGCAAGTGGATGGAACTGAAGTGTCGGCCATGCTGTGGTATATGCTGATGAAGTTATTCTCCTATGCTAGATTAACATATCATCTACATTAAGGCGAACACTGCTATACTTAAGAGTTAATTATGGTCATGTCTCCAAGAGAGGTAATTGTATTTGTATACCTCAGCCAAATGAAGGGTCATTTTTCTTTCAACTTTTTCACAAAGAAATACTTTTAGGTAAACAAGAATCCATTTATTCAGGGTATTTAAGAAAACCTTTCTCCCAACTCAACTATGATTCGCCAATATCCTAAAACGGAGGTTCGCAAAACGGACCTACAAACGAAAAGAGATGTTCAGCTCATTTACCAACCCTGGTCTCAGCCCCTACTTAATATTAGTCTGTGAAACATTGAAGTGAACTTTTCGATCATGTTTATAAAACATTTCATTATCACATACTTCTTTTCTTTTCTTTTTTTTACAATGGGAGGTAAAAGCCAGGTATACACGCTGGTCTTGTGGGTCGAGAGCCCTATCAAGTAGAATAACATCTTAAATTAAGATAGCGCCAAGAGCATTATCTGAACGACAGGGTGTTCTAGCACTGCTGCTGTTGGTAGGGAGTTCAACTCTCAACTCTCCGAGAATCCATGTGTGGGGGTGTATGGTACGCTTTGGCCTCCTCTTGTAACAAAAAAAAAAAGATGGATGCCTTAATAATTTCAACAGCCATATCCTAAAAACCTACTTCATACATTATAATTGAAACCATATACTTCAGTTATTTTCTTCACGAGAACCCTAGAAAGTTGGTTTTCCATACCAGCGTTAAATCGTGAAGAAACACCTTTTCTTTGAATACAAGAGAAGAAATATTCCGCCCATCCGGACTTTCTGAGTACTGCCCCGCGAAGGGCACCTACTGGAGAGAGAGAGGGAGAGAGAGAGAGAGAGAGAGAGAGAGAGAGAGAGAGAGAGAGAGAGATTCCTCAGAAGCACAGAGTATTGCCAAGGCGATTTCTCCCAGTCCGGGAGAAGCAACAGGAGTGTTGAGGGCGATTTGTGCTAGTTCGGATTAAGGCCGTGAAGTCTTTTACTTGAATCGTCATGGCCAACCTTCCCCACCAGAAGACGACCCTCTATGTAGGTATGACTATCACAATCATGAATACATCCATAGACATTTCATACAAGCATGAATTTTCAAATGGATTATCCCCTTTTACGTCAGAGTTACCATGGTATTGTACTTGTGATTTATGGTCATCGATTAAGCATGAACAGGTACAAAATCCAGAATAAATACTCAATTCTCGATGCAGTCGAGCACCATATACCTGCATATGCAAGAAGCTATCAATTGGATAGAGGGTTCACTGATGTACTCTTTTGCACATTCTCATCCATGGATGCCTCAATTCCATTATAGTTTGATTTTGCACTGGTTTATCTGGCTTTGTGCATCGAATGCTAAATATCACGTAGATGCTATGCATATAAGTATATATGGTAGCACAAATTTGCATATTGTCGACATGTTTGAATGTAAAGAAGCAAGCCTAAATGCATAGATGGTGTATCTTTTAGGCGGTCTAGCAGAGGAGGTGAATGAGGCAATCCTGCATGCGGCCTTCATACCGTTTGGTGACATAAAGGATGTGGTGACGCCGTTAGATCAAGCAACCCAGAAGCATAGATCTTTTGGATTTGTCACGTTCCTTGAGAAGGAAGATGCAGCTGCAGCAATGGACAATATGAACAATGCTGAACTCTATGGGAGAGTCCTCACTGTGAACTATGCCCAACCAATCAGGATTAAGGGTGGCGAACAGGGCTGGGCTTCTCAGCCTAGTAAGATTTGCCCTTTCTTTCACTATTATCCTTTCCTTGCTAGGTTTAGGGTTTAGGTAGTTTTGGGGAATATCTTGAATTATTGATTTTTTGGATGGATTTCGGCATTGGGTTTATTCTGGTGTTTTCTTTTTGTGTGTGCATGTGATTTGGTTTGTAGAGGCATCAATATTGTAGTGTACAAAGTACTATTTTACTATCACTGTTTGGTGTAGAATGTATGATTTGTATGATTTTCTATTGCAGCATTATTAAACAGTTTATTAGTTTTTGGCAGGCCTATTATAAAGTAGGCTCGATTGTCTCTTCCTGGCTCTATTGCCCTAGTTGCACCAGATCTGGTATCACTTCCTTGTCTAGGAACCTTGGGTTTTCCTGTCATTCCTCCTGTTCACTTCTTTCGCTCCACTGTTCTTGGAATCAAATTGGAACAACCCTGATTGGCTGGTTTGAAACATCTGGTCCAAAAGCGTTATGTTATGAGCAAAATCATCTGAATTGACAAGTGCAAAATCTATCGGCCCAAGACATCATGGTACAAAACAACTTCAGCTTTATTCAGCTGTTCCACGGTTGTTGATTTCTCTCTTGTTTCTGTTGAGTATTGGAAATGTTGTTGCTGCCCATTAGAAAAGGTTGGACCATCTGTGTCCCTCTCTCTCTCTCTCTCTCTCTCTCTCTCTCTCTCTCTCTCTCTATCTATCTATATATATATATATATATATATATATATATATATATATATAGAGAGAGAGAGAGAGAGAGGGAGAGGGGAGGGTAGTAATCCGTGCTCAATTGATCAAATGCTCCATCCCTTCTTTCTCATGGTTTCACCAATTCAACCATTTGTTGATGCCTTCAATTACCTTCTAATATACCATTGCTCAAAATCATCCTCTATCGGTAAAAATTGTCACCACCATCATCAAAACTACCCAAAAAACTACAAAAACCTATTATATATACAAATATTTAGGTTTTTAAAGTAGTTTTAATCAATGTTACCCGTATCACCCCGTATCGTGAGAAATCATGATACATTACAAGAGATGTATCACATAGTATAAACTTATCACCTCGTATCGTACAATACGCGTGATATGCTCTTATTTATAAAAGAAACCCAAGATATCAAGAATCAATGAATTTCAAGATTTACAAGTCCCAAGCATAAGAGTTACTAATCATAATAAATCTGAATTAAAAGTTGATACTTTTTAAGTATATAATTTTCAGACTAAATGGTGGAACCACAAAAGCAAGAAAGAAGATATATTTAAACAGAAAGTCCTTCAAGGAGATGTTTGGAATTATGTTGGTACACCCTGTGATATGTGGAACAATATGGCTACACATATTAGGAAAGTGGCAAAAGATGTGTTAGGTGTATCTAAGGGAGGTGTACTGGCACAAAAAGAAGCTTGGTGGTGGAGTGCAGTAGTGCAAAATAAAATCAAGGCAAAGAGGGCATGTTACAAATTACATTATGCTAAGAAAACTAGTGAAACTTTAGAGGCTAAAAATAAAAAAACCATAAAAAATCATTTTGTATCATAATATAGTGTATCGTGTGATATAGATACAATACTTGTATCGCAATGTATCGTACAATATGTTGCGATATGGGTATGATACATGTATATTGTGATACATGTACATGTATCATACCATATTCTCATACAATACGCGATAAAATCATATCGTATCATACAATACAATTTTTACAACCTTAGCATTAGGCTTGTGAAAGCCAACTTAAAACTTTATCGGACTTATTTACCATGGATTCTACAAATTATGATAGGGCTACATAGAAGAAAAAAAATCTATGTAGTTGACCCCATCTAGTATGGAAAAAGACTTAGTTGTAGTTGTAGTGTATATATATATATTTGTGTGTATGTATATATATATATATATATATATATGTGTGTGTGTAGATTGTACCCAGAGAAATGATTCATGTAGCAGGCTCCTTTGTTATTTAGTATTTGCACAAAAGTGAATTAATTTCAATAGTAGCGGGGGTCCATTTGAGGGGGTTGGCTAATATTTTGAGTTGTAATCTCATCTCTTTTGCCATTAAGTATTTGGGGTTACCTTTGAGCGCTCACTTCAAATGTTTGTTTAGGACCCTGTGACTGATAAATTTGAGAGGAGATTAGTCGGATGGAAGTGAAAGTATATGTCTAAAGTGAGGCAATTACTGTCACCAAGAGAGTGTTGTCTAATTTGCCAGTTTACTATATGTCACTGTTCCTTATGCCAGTTGTTGTGGTTATGAGGTTGGAAGACATCCAACAGCGTTCTTTTGACGGCAGGATATATGAATTTCATTTAGTAGGCTAGTCGGAGGTTACAAAGACTCTTCCTTGAGGTGGTTTTGATGTGAAGTCGTTGACCCTCTTCAATATGACTCTTCAACTGGCTCTAGAGATTCATTTTGCCAGAGGATAGACTTTGGAGGAGAGTGATGGCGGCCAGGTTAGTGTCCGTGAGCAGATCGATGGCTTTGAGAAGAAGGGAGCCTTACGGATCTAGTGTGTAGCTAGCGATCCGGAGAGGATGTCTTTCTAGTATTATTCTTAGTGCAGAGATTGTTCAATGCTGATTAGGTTCCTAAATTTCCTTTGTTTGGTTGTAAATATAGAAGCTCTCATGGAGGACCATTCGGTGAGAGGGGTGAGTGGCATGACGTGGAATATTCCTTTCATTAAGAATGCTCAGGTTGTATCCTTTATCTGGTTATCTGAGTTGCTTTATTCAGTTGGAATGGGCTCTTTGGGGTGAACAACTTTTACTGCAACTCTATGTTGTCAAATGCATGCATATGCACTCTAAGCACTCATAACAGACCCGAGGGCGAAGCAGCCTACTTATACAGGTTGTCCGCTTAAAGAAACTGTAAATCCGATCCTGGAAGTTATGTACCCCATCCTCCTACACCTTTGTCATCTCTCTCTCTCCCTGCCTCCTTTTTTATGTCATTACTAATGAATATCTCTTTTCCGCTCTCTCCATCTCTATCTCTTCCTCATAGGATCTCTTTCTTCTGCTATTGGTATATCTGTAAGCTTTCACTTATTTCATTGGAATTTTAATTTATCGCTTGCAAGTTGTAAATATATAACTCGTATAAGTAGTACCTGTAGCTTATTAGTTAAATATGATACAAGTTGCCCGATTAAAGAAACTACACATCAGCTCCAAGAATATGCTATCCTCCTTGCTCTCTCTCTCGGCCTCCTATTCGCTCACCCCATCTCTATCTCTTTCTTGCTTGAGTTGTCTCTTTCTTCCATTGGTACATCTATAAGCTTTTACTTATTTGATTGGAATTTCAATGTACCGCTAGCAAGTTGTAAATCTGTCAGTGGCAATTGTAGCATATTAGATAATTATGACACATAGGTTTTATATAATAACTAAAAACTACGTGATGATTTATGCTTCATAATTATGCTTGTGGGTTTCATATGTTTACTGTTTACTATTTAAATTGATTCATTTTCATGAAATATATTGAATTGAGACCTATGCAAATATTTTTGTTTTAATCTTTTATGTCCCACTAAATCGGCATTAGCAATGCCTATGAAGCGCTTAGCTGCATAGGGGTTGGCTGAATAAGCAATGCTGCTATTTACAACAAAGCTATCACTATAGGAGTCCGGAGAAGCAGGAGCCTTGCGATGTTGTGGAACATTTTATTGATGTTCAAGTTTTTTCTTTTTTTGAGAGGCGATGTGGAACCAGATTGTATGCTTTCATTATCTTCAGTAAAGACGCTTAATCTTAGTGAACAAGTATCCTCATGCAAGGATGATTTAGAGTTGGTGGACCACTTCATGTTTGTACGTGGGTTAGTCATTTTTTTTTGGGGGGGGGGGGGGGGGGCAACTAATGTGGTGGCTATTGGTGATAAACAGTAATGTGCGAGAAAAACTTCAGTTGTACTGGAAAGAAATTGTATAATGTTGTGAATGCTCTTTGCCGTTTCTTGGTTGGTTGGAGTAAAAGGAATAGAAGCGTCTCTGAGGAGGGGTGAGAAATCACATTCTTTTATGTTTTTCCTACGAAACAGTTATTTGGTGGATGTAATGGACATGGTAGAGTTTGTAGAATCTTTAGTCTCTAAAATTCTTAATGTAACTCGTGCACCTTTGAGGTGCTTTGCAACAAATCATATTCTTACCAAAAAAAAAAGGAAATGCTAATGATCTTTTTTCTCTTCTCAAGCTAAGACCTTGAAATATCGTTTGATTTCTTCTTTTTCAATTGGTGATCATTTGTTAGGTTTGTAGCATAGCCTTTGCTATAGAATTTTGCAGTTCATCTAGGTCCGGGACAGTTTTTTGTTCCATTGTGTATATTTATGCTTTATCCACCTAGTGTGAAAAAGTCTTAATTTGGTTTTTGTGTCTCTTTTGATTTTTTCATTCATGTTATTTTTTTAATTAATCCTTCTCTAAGATATAGTCAATTAAAATGAGACCTTTTCTATTGGTTTTTATGTGATCGGCTTATTGTCTTCATCTTCTTTCCATCTTCAGGACCGTTCAACCCTGGCGTAAGGGCCAGCCACAACAGCTACTAGCCGTTGGGGGCCCAACAGCTAGCCATTGGGGGTTGGCTGGACCCTTTTCCCAGCACTCTTTCACTCTCCTCTCTTTTTCTCTCTTCTATAAGTTTCTCTAATTTTTTGGTGTTCAAGAAAAAGGAAGATACTTGAATTTCAAATGAAGGAGAAAGCAACGGTTAATATGGTTTGCTTTTCAACAAAAGAAATTCAAGGAATGACTTCTTGGTTTCTTGATTCGGGTGTTCCTTTCATATGACTTGTAATAAAAAAATTTAAATTCATGTGTTAGAAAGCCCCTATCTTGTGTTTATATTGCGGATGAAACAACATTGAATGTTGATAAAATTGGTGACTTGCAAAGCAAAAATTTTGAAATTTCTAAAACCAGTGTTGTTCAAAAACTAAATTTAAACTTGGTTTCGGTATCTTAAATTTCAGATAATAGTTGTGTTATAACCTTTTCTTCCACCGGATGCATTATATAGGTTTGTCTTTCCAAGAAGGCGATTGGGTGTGGCCATAGAGAAGGCAGACTTTATGTCATAGACTATTTATATAGCATGTTAAGAATTCATTTTTGAATAGTTGGTTGAAGGAAGAGTTATATATGGAACCTCCTCCTCATCTTGCTAGTGATCAAGTTTTGTGTCTAAAAAGAGTTTTTGTATGGACTCAAACAAGCTCCTAAGGCTTGGTTCAATAAAATGACTGAATTCATGATGTTGCATAGTTTTACTACCTGTTATACTAATACAACCATGTTTATAAGTTCTGCAGATATTCTTATACTTTTATTCTCCGTAGATGATATGATTATTATAAACAAATCAAGAAAGAACTTGGTAAGATGTTTGATACGAAGGACCTTGGATAACTTTCTTTTTTTTTTGGGTATTGAGGTAACTCATGATGTTCGAGGTTTCTTTTTATTAAAAACTAAATTTGCTAATGGTATTATTCTTAGATCGGGACTTACATATGACAAAGTTGTTGAGATGCCAGAGGTGATCAATCAGAAAATGTGATTTGTTAATAGAGAATCGTTAAGTGATCCTACTCCTTATGGACAGTTAATTGGGGCACTCACTTATCTCACCATCACCCGTCTTGATATTATTAATGTAGTTCACACTGGAAGTCAATTTCAATATGTACTCACATTTGTACATATAAGTATACTCATGAGGATTGTTCGATATATTCAATAAACTGCAAATAGGAGAATATTTCTATCATCTTTGTCTTTATTTTAATTAAATGCTTATAGTGATGCTGATTGTGGTGGTGATATCAATGACATACACTCCAGTAGAGGTTATTTTATTTTTCTTAGTAATTCTCTTATATCTTGAAAATACAATAAACAATAATTGACTTGGTTAAACGGCTAATAGAGGACTTGGGAGTGACATTGGAAACTAATCTAATCATATATTGCGATAATAAGAGTGTTATGTATATAGCTAACAACGATACATTTCATGAGTGCACCAAGCATATCGAGATGGATTGTCATTACGTTCGTCAATAGCATCTACATGACAATTTTGTACTACATTTTGTAAAATCTGCGTTTCAGCTTGTAGATGTCTTCACCAAGTCACTACCCGTCCCACGATTTTAGTTTTTGGTTAGCAAACTTTCGGTCATGGTACCCTCAGTTGTGTTAGGCTTCCGACAGCCAGCGTAAAACTTCATTAGATTTTTATAACATGGATTACAAAAATTATGAGCATTGCTTTGAGGTGTCCCCGCCTAGCGACGTGCTTCATAGCCCGAATGCAGTAATAAGTAAGCAAGGGCCACTACATTTTTGCCTGAATATAGTGAATCAATTGCAGAGAGGGTTTCCACATCATGAACGGGTGTGAGTAAAGAAGTTAGTCCCACTACATTGCCGCTCGAATGTAGTGAATAATTTTCAGAGAGGGTCTTCGCATTTTGATTGACGGATGCGGGGTGTAAGAAAGCTAGTCCTAGATAATAAGATTCATATTGGTTCTTAGAATATCGGAACATTATATGGTAAACTAATGGAGGTGGTAGATACTATGATTCAGAGAAAGATTCATATTCTACGTTTACAAGAGACAAAATGGGTTGGAGGAAAAGCAAAGGAGATAGAGGATACAGGTTTTAAATTATGGTACTCAGGTAAAGAAAAGGCTTGAAACGGAGTCAGTATTATCATTAATAAAGATTTAAAGGATTGTGTAATAGACATACAACGATATAGTGACCGAATCATGACGTTAAAATTAGTGTTAGGAGTATAGGTTTTGAATATAGTTTGTGCTTACGCACCCCAAGTAGGACTAGAAGATAGTATAAAGACAACTTTTTGGGAGAGTTAGATAAGGTGATTCAAAAGATTTTACAAAGGGAGATGATTTGTTTAGGAGGAGACCTAAATGGACATGTCGGTAAAGAGGCATTAGGATATCAAGGGATTCATGGAAACTTTGGTTTTGGTGATATAAATGAGGAAGGTAGGGAGATTTTTAATTTTGCTATGGCATTTGATCTCTTTATAGTCAATACAATCTTCAAAAAACGAGATGAACATTTAATTACTTATAAGAGTGGCTTATCACAAACACAAATTGATTACTTTATTTGTAGAAAAAAAGATAGAACATGTTGTAAAGATTGCAAGGTAATTCCAGGAGAAAGCTTAACCACCCAACATCGACTTTTAGTTATGGATTTACAAATAAAAAATAGACAAAGAAGAAAGAGTGCATCGAGCTATTCGGACTAAATAGTGGAACCTCAAAAGCGAGAAAGAAGATATATTTAAAAAAGAAAGCCTTCAAGGAGATGTTTGGAATTATGTTGGTACACCCTGTGATATGTGGAACAATATGGTTACACATATTAGGAAAGTGGCAAAAGATGTGTTAGGTGTATCTAAGGGAGGTGTACTGGCACAAAAAGAAGCTTGGTGGTGGAGTGAAGTAGTGCAAAATAAAATCAAGGCAAGGAGGGCATGTTACAAATTACATTATGCTAACCTTTAGAGGCTTATAAGAAAGCAAAGAAGGAAGCGAAAAAAGGCAATAAGTGAAGCAAAAGCTAAAATTTAGGAGGATTTATATAAAAAAACTCAACTCAAAAGAGGGTGAAAGAGATATTTTTAGGATAGCTAGGGCTAGAGATAAGAAAACTAAAGATCTTAATTATGTTAGATGCATAAAAGACGAGGATGAAAAAATTCTAGTGGAAAACGATTATAAGAAATAGATGGAAAAACTATTTTTATAAGCTTTTTAATGAAAATAAAGATGTTAGTATTAGCTTAGGAGAGTTAGCCAAATCAGAAAAGTATATAAACCACAATTTCTATCGACGTATTCAAAAAAATGAAGTCAAAGAGGCTCTTAAACATATGAAGGGTGGTAAATCGGTTGGACCAAATAATATTCCTATTGAAGTTTGGAAAATACTAGGAGAAATAGGAATCACTTGGCTCACAAGACTATTTAATGAAATATGAAAAAAATGAAAAGATGCCCGAGGAATAGAGAGCAAGTACACTTATACCCATATATAAGAACAATTGAGACATTCAAAATTGTGCGAATTATCGAGGTATCAAGTTAATGAGCCATACTATGAAATTATGGGAAAGAATTATCAAACGTAGGTTAAGACAAGTATCAAGTAAAACAGAGAACCAATTTGGATTCATGCCAGGCAGATCTACTATTGAAGCGATTCACCTTTTGAGATGTCTTATGGAACATTTTAGAGCAAAAAAGAAAGACCTTCACGTGATATTTATTGATCTAGAAAAAGCTTATGATAGGGTACCGAAGGAGGCTCTTTAGAGAACTTTAGAAAAAAGAGGTATCCCATTGACATACATTAACCTTATAAGAGACATGTACGATGGTGCAAAAACATGTGTGAGGACTCATGAAGGAATGACATACTTCTTTCAAGTTAATATTGGGTTACATCAAGGATCAACTTTAAGTCCATACTTATTTATAATGGTGATTGATGAGTTAACAAAACATATTCAAGATGAAGTACCTTGGTGTATGTTATTTGCATATGACATTGTATTAGTGGAGGAGTCTAAGGAAAAAGTTAATAGAAAATTGGAACTTTGGAGAGAAACATTAGAAAGCAAATGCCTTGGACTTAGTAGAACAAAGACAGAATATATGGAATGTAAGTTTGATCATTTGGTTACCTCAAAGGACATAGAAATTAAAATTGGCACACATTGCATCTCCCAAAAGGAAAGTTTTAAATACCTAGGGTCAATTTTTCAGTGATGGAAGAATTGATGGAGATGTTACGCATAGAATTAATGTTGGTTGGTTAAAATGGAGAGGAGCATAAGGTATTCTTTGTGATAAAAAGATACCATTAAAGGTAAAAGGTAAATATTATAGAGCAGCAATTAGGCCTACCATGTTTTATGGTTCTGAGTGTTGGGCAGTTAATCATCAACATGTACAAAAGATGTCTGTGACAGAAATGAAGATGTTGAGATGGATGAGTGGTCATACAAGAAAAGACCGTATACATAGTGAGGTTATTAGAAACAAATTAAGAGTGGCACCAATAGAGGATAAAATGAGAGAATATCGTTTAAGATGGTTTGGACATATAGAAAGAAGATCAAAAGAACCTGTTAGAAGGTATGAAAAACTAAATTTGGAAAGTATTAAAAGAGCTAGAGGACGACCACAAAAGTGTTGGAAAGAAACAATAAAGAATGATCTAGCTTATTGGGAGTTAACTACTAACATGGCACACGATAGGGATTTGTGGAAACAGAGAATCCATGTAGCCGACCCTGTCTAGTATGGGAAAAGGCTTAGTTGTTGTTGTTGTTGTTGTTGTTGTTGTATTTTTATTTTTTATTTATATAAACCAGGGCCATTCAATCCTAGTGCAAGGGTCAGGGCCATTCCGCCCTGGTGTGTGACTAGCCTTTGGGGGCTGATTGAACTCTTTTTGCAGCACTCTCTCACTCTCCTCTCTTCTTCACTTCTATAAATTTCCCTATGTAGAGTCTCTCAACTAAGCCTTTTATGGTTATTGAATAATATTGATTTTACGTTATTATTAGTGTTTTTGTTGTGCATATGTGATTATAGCTTTTCTATGGCTTTGTGATTGACGATTTGTGGTGATATTTGTTTATCGATCTTCCGCGGCTACATTGAATCATCAACTTCATTACACTGTGTGCTTCTCTCTTTGGTGTGAGGCCTTCTCTTTTCTATTTTACTGTCAAAAGGTCTTGATGATTTGTGATTCCTTTTCTTTTTATTTGCAAAGTTCACTTTATTCTTTTTTCCTATTCTGTGCTGTGTTTTTTTTTTGTCTAGTATGGGAAAAGGCTTAGTTGTTGTTGTACTGATATTTTTTTTTAAATTTCCTTTGATATTTGTTCATTTTTATTCAGGGAATTGGTTTGATGATTTATTTGATTTGGCTGAATCTCTGGATTGTTTGAAAAACAATTTGATTCAAACACTGATTCTGCCACCATCTTTTCCTTCATTCATCTTCCATCTTCTCATTCATATGGAGACTGGCCTTTCACAATGAGGCATTAAAGTTTGTATGTTTCATTGGATGAAGGAACCATCGGTTGGATTCTTTTGATATTTAGAACACTGTATGTTTGATTGCACCCTTTTCTGATACATTATCATGGTTTTCGTGAATATTGCATCTTTGTCTTTGGGTAACTGAAAAGTTAGGCTGTTCAAATTCATCTTTTGCTTTCATTATTTCTCCTTTGTTCCTTTATCTTGGTTGGCATTCTCGAGATTCTATGTTTTTGTCTGATTGGGTCAAGATCTTTCCTATTGTTTGATTTTCTTTACTTAATAGTTATGATACAACCATAGCTTGGATATTTCTGTTACATACTCTTTTTTATGCTGTGAGATTTTTGAGACTGTATTTCTTATAGTTTACTTTCGAGCTGGAATAATGAATTGTTTGGCAAGTAAATTCTGTTAAGTTTCATCGGAAAAGGGTAATCGATCCTATGCTTGGAGAAATTACTTCAAGATTCATAATTAAATAAATTCAGTGGTTGACAAGTCCTTAAGGTGCTTGCTTGGTTATTGTTTGTCTTTGCAGTTTGGGCAGATGCTGACACTTGGTTTGAGAGGCAGCAAAAGGAGGAAGAAATGCAGAAGTTGGAGGCTGAAACCCGTGCTGCTCAGCGTGCAGCTGACGAAGAGAAGAGAAAAAAGATGGCTGAAGAGCGAGAAGGTGAAAAGGATGAGCCAGACACAAAGAATGATCCCATGGCAAAGGCAGAGGCAGAGGTTGTAAGAAAGAATAACTAATTGTAATGCTGTTTTACTTTCTTGTATTGAATGTGACTTGCTGTTAGTTAACATTCAGTATGACAAAACGAATTCTGGATGGTTTTGCCACAAATGATGTGAATCACATTAGACCCCTGCGGAAAGGAAACTGAAAGAAACGTTGACTCATGCAATTTGCTTTCTTCTTTGTGGATACTTGTTATTACATTTTCATTTCTCTTCATTCTTCTTGATGCATTTACCTGTCCAGTTTTTATCGAGAAAACAAAAACAACTAGGGATTTTTTCTTCATTTCTTCTCACTATGGTCTTTGGCAGCAAATGGGAGGGTGACAGTTGCGGTTAGGTACGCCAGTACCAACCTAACTCTACTATGCTTATTGAACATTTGGGGGCTGTTTTTTCCCTTTTGTGTATCTCCAAGTGCTTTACTCAGCTTGGCATCATTGGCATTTCTCCTTAAAAGGAAATGTATTAACGGTTAAAAGAAGTAACCCCTTGACGGAAAATGTTAAAAGACCTCATTCTTGTGTAAAGGTGTGCTTTCAAGAAGATGTCACCTGACTTGATGGGTAACTGATCAGCATCCGGGCTAGCAGAGAGAAAATTGGGGTGCAATAGTAGAAGATAAAATGAAAACAAATGTTCCTATGCTGGTTCGGACATTTGCAGGTGGGGTCAAATGGACTTCCCGAAGAATTTTTGAAAATTTACACGATAACACTTAAAAGAGACAAAGGATGGTTTGGTCATGTTGGAAGGAAACAACAAAAACATGATCCTACCTTTTTTGGAGTTAATGTTAATATGACAAAAGGTCAAGCACAATGCTAAGAATACATGTAGCAACCCACTTGCTGTGGGCAGGCTTGATTTTGGTCATGTATGCTCATGGTTTCTAGAGGTTTTCAATCCCCTTGTTTCACAAGGGAACCATAAATGCAAAAAAGGTCCCTTGTTTTGCTTTACTTTGTCATTGTATGCTCAATGTTTTATTGCCCGTATGTTACCGCACAGGACATATCCTGTTTATCTAGATAGCTATTAGACACATCTTCATGGATGTTATTTAGCACAGAATAGGATTGTGGCAACACCAATGCTGCTAATTGTGCAAGCGTTACATGTTCTCTAGAAGGTACTTCAGAAAGCTGTATTTTAGAAAAAGGTTATTCATTGCAATTGCCAGATTATTGACTATCTAACTATCCAATGATTGATTTAGCTTATTAGTTGCTTTTAGTAAAAGATGGAACTCAACCACAAGAGAAAGGACTTATGAAAGCCATGTCACTGCTGACCATGGAACTGTGTTACTGCAGCCAATTTAGTTAAATAATGCTGAAATAATGAGCCAATCTTTGGAGAGATTTGATTATCATGCAACAAGGCTGCCGAATGATGGATTGGCTGTGGTTCAATTGGGTGATGAAATATGGGCAGTTACAGTATAGAACTAAGCAGAACAATCCACAGAATTGGAGGCATGTTGATGTTCTATGTGAGGGAGCAGGGAGAGGGGACATGTACATCAAGGAGCTCACGCGGTTAGTGCTTGCAAAGGCAATACTTTTGGAAGGGAACTTACATTGGACTTTTGAATATGTATTGCTTCTTTGTGCTATTGGATAGTGTAGATTTCCCATCTTGGTATTACCAATATGTTGTTTCTTAGAATTGTGAGTTATCCTACATAGATGCGAAGGCGATGTTAAGAAAGAACTTTCTCATTAGTGTCTTTTCTGTCTATTGTGGGTCTTGACAAACTGTCTGGATCCAGAATTAGTTGTTTTATATAACCTTGATTGAAAAAGTTCAGTTTCACTTTCATGAGTTTGAAATTTCCTTGAATGAATCAATCATAATCATCTACTCGTCTTTGATTCCGTGCTACTTTCTTCTGTCTCAAATTCGCAGGCCATCTTTCAGGATTTAGAAGTTACAACATATAGTTATAGGTGTAAGTAGGTTTTGTATATTTGTTTGTTTGTTTGTTTGTGTGTGTGTGCCTCTGAGAGAGAGAGACAGACAGACTCAAGTTGCATTTTGTCCTGCTTAATGTGTCACTTCCAAGTGTGAATAAAGTGGAAAGGTGCATGAAGTGCTATGTGCAACACAGATGCCAATGGCATTAAAACTAAACGTTATAAAGCATAATAAGACCAAGCTCTTTACCGTTAAGTATTGGGAAGTCGAATCATAGACATGCAAAAGATGTCTTGCAAAACTGCAGATTTTTACGTGGATTGCGTGTTGGAGGGTTCATCATAGACATGCAAAAGATTAGTGGCAAAGATACAGACTTTCAGGTGGGTTAGAATGTTGGGGAGTCTGTGATAGACGTATAGAAAACATGTCAGGCAAAAATATAGATTTTTGAAGTGGGTATGTGGCCACACAAGAAAAGACGCTGGAAAATAAAGCTATTGTGAACACTCCCAACAGAAGAGGAGAAACAATATGAAGCACTCAAAGTGTTGGAAGGAAATTTTTTTGAGGTTTAGTGCTAATATAAAACAAGATCGATGACAACCGAGAATCCATGTAGCCGATCTGGCTTAGCGTAGAGAAGGTATGGTTTCACTTTCCTTCATTGGGGTTATAGTGCACTTCTGGGTTCTTGTTAAACACGTGCGACAGTGTGCCTTGTAAAATGGAGTATATTGCGTAGATGGGCCACTGTCAATAATTCCAAGCATCAACGAAACACTCAGATGGTATAGTGCTTGTTGATCCTACTGAACGCTTATGATAGAGTTGCAACTTGGTGATGTTTACTCGAATCTGGCCTATGAACCAACCCCCTTTAGCATACTCATGAGTTTGGAACCTGTCTAAAAATGTTAAGAGTTTCTTTGGGAAATGAATAAGCCTTGAGAACAATTAACTCATTTGGGCATCTGTTTTCATCTGAACCTATTTCGTTCTTTAAATTCTCAACCAACCTGGTCCGGAGCCCACACGCACACAAACTCGTTTGCATTCTACTGACGCAAACCAAATAGGCCTACTTTTGTAATATCAGACCAAAACAATATTAATCATCAGCTTGTAATTGTTCTCGACGTCTTAGGTAAGTTTTTATTGGAACTAATTTAGTTCACTTTTAACTCGTATATTGCAGTAGTTATTAATTGATAGAAACTCTAGTATGAGTTAGCAGCAGCTAAGATCCAAATCCATTGTTCCATCAACCCTTGTGTAAACAAGAATATGTGATCAAGCTGCATCTCAGTGGATCTTTCTTGTTTGAAACAATTATTGCTCGGTAGGCAGCAGCAGGCCTAAAAAGATTTGTTTGGGTGATGCTAAGTTCAGTCATGTGACTTGGGAGGAAACATCAACAACAACTACAACAACAACAACAACAAAGCCTTTTCCCATACTAGACGGGGTCGGCTACATGGATTCTTTGTTTCCATAGATCCCTATCGTGTGCCATGTTAGCAGTTAACTCACAATAAGCTAGATCATTCTTTATTGTTTCTTTCCAATACTTTTGTGGTCGTCCTCTAGCTCTTTTAATACTTTCCAAATTTAGTTTTTCATACCTTCTTATAGGTTCTTCTTTTGATCTTCTTTCTATATGTCCAAATCATCTTAAACGATATTATCTCATTTTATCCTCTATTGGTGACACTCCTAATTTGTTTCTAATAACCTCATTATGTATACAATCTTTTCTTGGGGGAAAATCACACCCCTTAAAACCCATCAAAGTTTTACACTAGCTGTTGGCTACCTAATGTAGTCCTCCTCTCTTATTCGGGCTTGAGATCAGCCATGGAAAGGAGTTCGACCACCAGTGAAGAAAGAAAAAATCCGTTTAAATTGATGTCTTTAAACCAGGTGATCCATATGATTCTAGAAGCACCCAAACTTGAAACCACTCTGTATCAGATCAATTTGGATCTGAATTTCAGACACTAGACCTCACTTGAGTTATGGTCGATGTTATCCAAGGATGGATACCCTAATATGCAAATTCACTAGAGTGTCCTTGTAGTCAAACAGACCCCAAGTGCTGAACCGCATCATTCCATGTAAGAACTCAGATCGCATGGACCAGATAGGCTGCATTTAGTTCCAGTGTTTCAAACATTTTTGTTCTTTGGTGTAAAGCACACATAATCTGAAAGCCCGCGAAGGACCCCGACTAATCTGCGGCTTCAAAACTTCGAATTCACGCATTCGTATAAGCAATTTGACTTGAACCTTCACTCTGTATCCAATTTCAGTACTTAACCATTAGCATAAGTAACGAATTGAAACATGATCCACTATGACAACAATCACATTGAGTGCACATTGTGCGTACCTAAGCTCTATGGGAGCAGCCGGCGGTTCTAGAAAAAATTTTAGGGCGAGTCAAATGGCACAGTTATATCATGAGCTTTGTATTATAGACCGTGAATTCAAATTAGACCAACACTTCTTTCAATTTTCTAAGTTTTAGTGGGCATTCATCAGAGGTATGCTATTTTGAAACTTCAAATTGTCAGTGAAAGTGCCACCGCGTCTCAGTGTAAGTCTTTCTCTATGGACGATAGCATCACGCATAGAGGAAAAGAGTTTGATTTAGATACAAAATCTTCCAGTTCAACGGGCATGACCTTGAACTTTGTTTAATAACAACTACATCTTCAAAGGCTTAATACAACAACAACTAAGCCTTTTCCCATACTTGACGGGGTTGGCTACATGGATTCTTTGTTTCCACATAGCCCTATCATGTGTCATGTTAGTTAACTCACAATAAGCTAGATCATTCTTTATTGTTTCTTTCCAACACTTTTGTGGTCGTCCTCTACCTCTTTTGATACTTTCCAAATTCAGTTTTTCATACTTTCTTATAGGTTCTTATTTTGATCTTCTTTCTATATGTCCAAACCATCTAAAATAATATTCTCTCATTTTATCTTCTATTGGTACCACTCTTAATTTATTTCTAATAACCACATTATGTATACGGTCTTTTCTTGTATGACCACTCATTCATCTCAACATCTTCATTTCTTTCAAAAACATCTTTTGTACATGTTTATGTTTAACTGCCCAACACTCAGAACCATAAAACATGGCTGGTCTAATTGATGCTCTATAATATTTACCTTTTAACTTTAATGGTATCTTTTTATTACAAAGAATACCTGATGCTCCTCTCCATTTTAACCAACCAGCATTAATTTTATGTGTAACATCTCCATAAAACTTTTCTTTCAGGAGACGCAATGTATGCCAATTTTAATTTTTCTGTCCTCCGAAGTAACCAAATGATCAAACTTACATTCCATATATTATGTCTTTGTTCTACTAAGTAGGAGGCCTTTGCTTTCTAATATTCTCTCCATAGTTCCAATTTTCTATTAACTTTTTTCTTAGACTTCTCCACTAACACAATATCATCTACAAATAACATACACCAAGGTACTTCATCTTGAATATGTTTTGTTAAGTCATCAATCACCATTACAAATAAGTAACCCAATATTAACTTCAAAGAAGTCTAACATTCCTTCACGAGCCTTCACACATGTTTTTGCACTATCATACATGTCTCTTATAAGGTTAATGTATGTCAATGGGATACCTCTTTTTCTAAGGTTCTTCAAAGAACCTCTCTTGGTACCCTATCGTAAGCTTTTTCTAGATCAATAAATATCATGTGAAGGTCTTTCTTTTTTGCTCTAAAATGTTCAATAACACGTCTCAAAAGCTGAATCGCTTCAACCGTAGATTTGTTTGGCATGAATCCAAATTTGTTATCTGTTGTACTTGATACTTATCTTAACCTATGTTCGATAATTCTTTCCCACAATTTCATAGTATGGCTCATTAACTTGATACCCCGATAATTCACACAATTATAAATGTTTCCCTTGTTCTTATATATGGGTATAAGTGTACTCGCTCTCCATTCCTCAGGCATCTTTTGGTTTCTCTATATTTCATTAAATAGTCTTGTAAGCCAAGAGATTCTTATTTCTCCTAGTATTTTCCAAACTTTTATAGGAATATTGTCTGGTCCTACCGATTTACCACCCTTCATATGTTTAAGAGCCTCTTTGACTTCATTCTTTTGAATATGTCACTAAAAATTGTGGTTTATATACTTTTTTGATTTGGCTAACTCTCTTAAGCTAATACTAACATCTTTGTTTTCATTAAAAAGCTTATAAAAATAGTTTTTTCATCTATTTCTTATATCATCATTTGCTACTAGAATTTTTTCATCCTCGTCTTTGATGCATCTAACATAATTATGATCTTTAGTTTTCTTATCTCTAGCCCTAGCTATCCTAAAAATATCTCTTTCACCCTCTTTTGAGTTGAGTTTTTTATATAAATCCTCTCAAATTTTAAATTTTGCTTCACTGATGGCTTTTTTCGTTTCTTTCTTTGCTTTCTTATAAACATCTAAAATTTCACTAGTTTTCTTAAGATAATATAATTTGTAGCATGCCCTCTTTGCCTTAATTTTATTTTGCACTGCTTCGCTCCACCACCAAGCTTCATTTTTACTAGTACACCTCCCTTAGATGCACCTAACACATCTTTCGCTATTTTTCTAATATATATAGTCATATTGTTCCACCTATCATAAGGTGTACCAACATAATTCCAAACATCTCCTTGAAGGACTTTTTGTTTAAATATATATTCTTTCTCACTTTTAAGGTTTCAACATTTAGTCTGAATAGGTCAATGCACTCTTTTCTTCTTTGTCTATTTTTTTATTTATAAATCCATAACTAAAAGTCGATGTTGGATGGTTAAGCTTTCTCCTAAAATTACCTTACAATCTTTACAACACGCTCTATCGTTTTTTCTACAAATAAAGTAATCAATTTGTGTTTGTGATAAGCCACTCTTATAAGTAATTAAATGTTCATCTCATTTTTTGAAGATTATATTGACTATAAAGAGATCAAATGCCACAGCAAAATTTAAAATCTCCTTAGCTTCCTCATTTATATCCCCAAAACCAAAGTTTTCATGAATACCTTGATATCCTAATGCCTCTTTACCAACATGTCTATTTTAAGTCTTCTCCTAAACAAATCATCTCCCTTTGTGGAACCTTTTGAATCACCTTATCTAACTCATCCCAAAAAGTTGTCTTTATACTATCTTCTAGTCCTACTTGAGGTGCATAGGCACAAACTATATTCAAAACCTCTATTCCTAACACTAATTTCAACGTCATAATTTGGTCACCATATTATTGTATGTCTACCATACTATCCTTTAAATCTTTATTTATGATAATACCAACTCTGTTTCGAGCCTTTTCTTTACCTGAGTACCATCATTTAAAACATGTTTCCTCTATCTTCTTTGCTTTTTCTCAACCCACTTCGTCTCTTGTAAACATCGAATATGAATTTTTCTTCGAATCATAGTATCTACCACCTCCATTAGCTTACCGGATAATGTTCTAATATTCCAAGAATCAATACGAATCTTATTATCTATGACCAGCTTCCTTACCCCTCACATCCGTCCATATTGAACATACGAAGACCCTCTTTGTAAATTATTCACTACATTCGGACGACAATGTAGTGGGACTAACTTCTTTACCACACCCATCTATGATGTGGGAACCCTCTCTACAATTGATTCACTACATCCGGACGAAAATATAGTGACACTTGCTTACTTATCACTGCATTCGAGCTCTGCAATACGTCGTTAAGTGGGAACGCTCGAAAACAATGCTCATAATTTGTGTAATCCATAGTATAAAAATCCGACAAAGTTTTGCGTTGGTTGTCAAAAGCCTAACACAACCTCCCTTATCCGGGCTTGGGACCGGCAATACAAGGGTGATCCCTTACATGAGTGGAGTTTAAAGGCTTAATGGAATTTTTTTGGATCAAAGTAATGCTTTGTGTCAAATTGGCACGATGGCCCACGTTGTACAATTTTTCCCTGAAGGCTTAACACGACACGGCCCTATTAAACGGGCCTTGCACAACACGGCTCCGGTTGACTTGATGCTCTTTTCTTTTCATTTATAACTCGGAGTTCCAACCTGTATGGAACTCCAGGGCCCTTTGCGCCAGGGTTGTTACCAAGGAAAGGTTACAGGACGAAGAAAAAAGTGAGAAGTGAATACTCAAGGTTTTCATGGTACCATCTATGCGTTTCACTTCACATTATTCAGGAAGGTGAAGGCTTGCTACGTGATTAAGGTCTAAGCACTAAGTCTGAATGAACTGCACATAATAGTTTACTATATCACCATTTCCTGGCAGGAGGTATTTAATAAATCCATATGTCAATAGTACTACTTGATAGAATGTGATGCGGTGAAGGTAAGCTGCAGTTCTTTTTCTGTCGAGATGGAAATGTGTCAACACGAAGTTGAACCTTCAACTCTTGATTGATAAAAAAAAACGAGGAGAATAGTAGCATCATTCTTCATAAAATTGCCCCTTTCATGTAAATTAGATTGCAGCTGGAGAGAGAGTGAGAGAGAGAGTATTAACGCCTACTCTGTTTGCAGCTACAACTATGTCACAGTTAATTATTTATGGTGCACCAACAGATAGAGGGAATAAAGCAACCAGGGCACAGCAGCTTTCTAAATGAGATCTAACCACCACCTAACTAGAAAGAACCACTTCCTCATGCTCTTAACATTTCACTAGAAAGTCCTTAGTCCTCTAGAGAAAAACATATAACCAACCAATTCCACCTTTGCAGGATAAAGAAAGTCTGGAAATACAAATACGAAATGCTAAGGTACAATGCACGTGTTTGGATTTATCTTGGTGTCCATGTTTATTACAATTTCACATACATTAACAACAATTTGGTTCCTCTAAGATCAAACAAGTAGTTTACAGTAGATTGAACCATCACAAATGCAGACCAAACAAGAATATATCCTTAACTATTTTTAGTGCAAGATTTGCAGTGGATTCATTCAACAGATACATTTAGTGACAAAATTTGACCTCCACAGCAAACAAATCAGTGTGGCACACCTTAGCCTGATCTCAGCTGGACGGCAACCATATTCAATGACATTTGTCCCCTATCCTTCAAAAGATCCCAAGAAACTTCCAAGAAGGCCAATACTAACCAGATGAAATATCAATTTCACATGAAAGATAACAGGAATACCAATATCAATAAGATTATCTGAAAAAGTGATAGTGCTATCGGGTGAGGGCTGGAATTTGGTAGCCATGGATAAGCATCTGGTTGTGGCAAGACACAGTTATCACCGTTGAAGTATATGCGTCGTGGGAAAGCCCATCCTTGTTTGAATGTAAATGTGGCCATGTCCTTCTGGAAAAGCAGTTCCGATTGCACATTTCCAAGTGGACCAGCTTCCATAAGAAGGTCATTGTAGAACTTGACCCCCCAGAGCATGGCCGTATCATCTATATAACAAGAAAATGATTATACAAACTATAAATGAAATCAGACCTGCAAACCAGGAAAGCTAATGCAGAACCAGAAGGTCCTCACAACAGAGCAGGACGAGTGATGAATAGGAGTAGAAAGTGAATGGGGAAAAATAAGATGTTCTCTCACTAGGAAAACTGGATCATATGCTCAGGAGAAAAATAGAAGCATGTTAGTTGTTAACTAGAAACAAAACTGACAATTTCCTCAAATCAAGGTCATCCTCATGTTGCTCCAGATCTTCTATGAGGGAAATGGCTCATAGCCTGATTTCTCTGATAGAGAGGCGGTTCACAGGTTCTAAATTGGCATTGTTGTTATTGTGACACACCATAAGGGGCCACGAACCTTTGAAGACACGCTCGTCACGCACAGAACCAGTTGTTTAAGCTTGTGCAGTTCGAAAATCATGGATTTTCAAATTTAGAAAAAAAAGAAGATAAAAGGACCTGGATACAAGTTTTATGAATTTCAACGAAATTCATCATGATCAACACAAGAACTATCAAATATTTTCATTGAACTTCTTCAAAAATCAGATGATTATGACATTTTCATCTCAGGTGTCACTTAAACTATCATCTTGTTTTCATAAACGTATGAATATGACATGCATCATACATGGATGTATGCATTCATGCATCAGTACATTAGATATTTCATCCTGTAATTAAAATTAGTAATAGTGACCTTCACACGCCAGTACTCCTTGTAGTTAAGCTTAACATGCCAGTGGACTCTGATGGGGCACATATGACTAGTACACTGAACCAAAGGTGTAAAACTATTCTTTCCAGAAACAACGGATGCCAAATGTGGCGTATCTGCACTGTAACCACACAGAGAAAAGAAATATATGAGTGTATAATCTTAGTATCTAGAAGGAAATCACAGTGCCCTGAGTGATAAAAAACCTACTTCACACAGCTCCTGACTGAGATGAGTTACTCTGACAGCCACATGCACATGTTGGGCAGGGTACAATAGTATCATTATAGAAAGATGAGAGGGAGACACAGCAAGTGGGAGTTTTCTGAGCTAGAAATTGTGAATATGTGCATGTCACATTCCATGTCACTGCAATAAATCAGAGTAATGTTGAGGTCGAAGTAAATTGCTGGAACTTGCAGATAGTTACTCATAACAACTGTAAACTCAGATCAGTTTTAAATTTAACCAGAGAATTAGTAACATGAGTGCTACAACTAGTGGATGACATTTGGTTGAAGGAAGCGTATGGAGTTGGTAGGAGGCAGGGGACTAAAATTAGATAACCATATTGACAACTGTGAAAATGAACATAAAAGCTCTTCAACTTACTGAGTGCTTGGGTCACTCTCCTTTTGTCTGGTTGAATGAATTGAGTGGGTTTCACATTTTTTGCTGGCCCACAAGTGTAACCGGGTCCTGGTGCTTTCAAGGTGAAGTTTTTGGCAGTTTGACAGTTCTGTTTGTGGTTCCAGCTCTACCTACACTGACTTGAAATGATGACTGCATTGGCTGGATCCTGCACCCATGAGCTGAGTACCCCACCTTTGCAGCAATTTGCAATTTGCTGATTGTAAGGTCATTGCATAATCTTACTAAAACATCGAGATGATGGAGATTTGAATTACTTTACACATGCATTAAATTCAAAGTACAACAAGTACAGTGGTACTTTTAATTCAACTCCACCGCTAATCTCAAAGATGAGAGATGTTTTTGCAAGATAATGCACCAAATACATTATGCATTTACAAAATTACAACTTTTCCTATATATGTGTGTGAGCGTGCATGTGTGCGCTCTATCAGCAGTCATAGACGTTAAAAGAATAAATACCGGTGGGAGGAGAGAATTGGTCCTAGATTTGTACTTACAACATATCCATCTGCTGTCCATTGTGTGATATCCCATTTTATTGTGACATTCCCTGTTGGATCAAGCGGATCGTAGGCCTCTGCGTTCAGGAATCAAACGGTCAAGAGTGGACGCGAAGGAAATTAGGATAAATGGTCACTTCATAGGTCATTCAATCTAACATGCATGAAAACACAATAAAAGCTTGTTTGCCTACCAAACTCAGAAAATTCCCTATGCTGAACAGGATAGCGTCATTTCACCTTACCTATCAATTACAAAATAAAGTCTGACTTCCAGCTTTGATTTTCTAAAACTCGAATCTAGATCTCCAATTAACGTCATTTCCCCCAAACACAAACAATAAAAAACAGAAAAGGAAAAAAGTGAAGAACCCAAAGTCCCTAATTTGTACCATGGAAGTAATTTCCGTTCAACATTTTCAGACCACCCAAACCAGGAACCTCTAATTGCAAAAATATTTTTTGTAGATCTAAATTTTCACTCAAGAAACCCAATTAATTTCCATAATTTCCGCTCAATAGCCGAGATTCTTATATCAAATTACTGGCATCGATCATTTCTCCTTCCCCAAATTATAGTTCCAAGTCTCACTGAGCATACATTTCCGAGGAGTAGGAAACGACATACTCTAAAACCCATCACTAACCATCTAAAAGAATAACATAAACCACCATCAGATCCGAGTCTAAATAAGGAAAGGAGATATAAGATTCAACCAAAAATAGCAAATCAAAGAAAAATAGGAATTGGTATCTACCTGCTGGAGTAATAAAGAGAAGAACGGCAACAACAGAAAGAATGAAGATGGTGGGGAGCCTCATTCTCTCTCTCTCTCTCTGTGTGAAAGAGGAACAAGGTGCAGATCAGAAGAGAGAACGAATAGCCTCCTCTCTCCCTCTCTCTATGTGTGTGTGTGGTGGTGTGCTTTTTGAGACTCCGCGGTTGTTGGACACTTGCTTTCTTTATGGGACGGAATTCTTCTTTTCATATTTTATAATCTGGTTTCTTCTCTTAATTAAATATTTAGCTGTAAACCAAACATGTGCGTCCATGAACCTTTTTTTACTTTATTTTTTTCTATACTCATAATATGTCATCCCTTAACCTTTGCAAGAGAATTACTAAAGTAGCATTTTTGTTTTCGGACCAAGAAACATGGTCTCTTTTTTCCATCACATACATATACATACATATATATATATAATATAAAATGAGTGAAAAGAAGCTGGTGGTGGTGGTGGCGCCGCTGTTGGTGTTGGAGAAGGGTAGAGGAGAGTAGAAGAGGGCAGTGGATATCGAGTACGCAGGAAGTAGAGTTTGCAGAATGACTTGTACAATGATAGTCACATATTGGTGAAAGTGTGGGATGTTTTTCCAAAATACAAGGAGCAACTCTTGAACGGGTGTTACTTAAGGAGCACGTTCCTTTGAATCATATAAACGTTTTGTGTAGTTAACTAAGCCAGTTAATACTGTACCATTCATGCTCGGCTTGTTTCGTTAAGAAGTCGACTCGTGTTTAGCTCGTTTAGATCACAAACAAAACATACGAGGCACGAGCCGAGCCGCGAGTGGCAGGGTTCATTCACTACCAGCACTAGTTGAAGGACCAATTATTAATTATACATTAATTTTAAAAATCCCAAATCGTCGTTGGAGCTTGAGAGAAGCAACCATCAATCATTATTGATATTATTTATGGGGCAGCAAATGCGTTTGGCTACTTTTTAACTCTGGCACTCCTTTAATTTTAGTGTCGGCGAAGGTGTCGGTAGGAATTTATTGACGTCCAAAAACAAAGTCCACTTGGAAAATAAATAAACAAATAAGAAACCAAAGTGGAAAATCGGAAAAACGTGACAAGGATGTTCATATACTTTGGTGGTTGAATTTTTGTCGTCATATTTAAATGAAGGCAGTTTTTAGACTTTACCCTTTGCTTCTTATATTTATATTCGTAAGGTTCATGTTTACATGCCCGACCCAAAACTGACCCGAGTGCATAGACATGGAACCAGACTTGCACTTTCGGGTTCAGCGTCAGGGCACGTCTAAAATTGTCACCCTTACCTATAAGAAAAATGCAAAGGATGGTTAAGAAATTAACATATTTACTGAATTTTTAAAAATTAAATCGGAACTTGAGCCGGAGATATGTATGATCTAAATTTTCACAAAACATAGACAATATAGCAGGGCTTTTTTTCCTGCCTGTTTGTTTTGGATTTTGCGAAAAACATTTGACATAATAAACACATTTAACTAAATGAATGGCTCTCAGCGCGCGTTAAAGGTTCGTCTCTCACGGTCTAGTGCATGTCCTGGTTCCTCGAAATAGTAGGCCCCACAGCATTCAAGAGCGTTATCTCACGGTACGGCTCTTTGAGGTTTATAATCATTTTTGTGGTTGATTTTTAAATATTGTTTTACTACACTTTTCACCCACACCCTAGGTACATCCGTCCATACTAAAATATAGATCCTCTCTTCAATTTATTTATCACATTTTGATACACTAATTTATTTATTATATTTAGATGATAATGCAGCAGAATTATCTTCTTTAACCACACTCATCTATGATAAATAAATCTATATGTTATAGTCATTTTTATGGATACAAGCATTGGATTGTTATAGTCACTATTGAAACACTTAAGATATTGTTTACTTTTTGTTTCATTCAGCTTATAATATCGGCTTACAATATGTTATATTGTAGTAAGGTATGTTCCAACGAAATGCTCAATGTCTAAAATCCATGATAAATAAATCCTATAAAATTTTAAGCCAAATATTGAAAACCTAACGTAACCCTCTTCCTTTATCCAAACTTCAGGTAGACCAAATGCATAAACCCTGAACAAAGCGACGTAGTTTCCATGAAAGCAGATAAAAATAATTCATTAAGTTATTCATATATTTGTGAAAGTTCATAACACCTTTCCTTTTACATTTCAAACTATAACAATAACACATGCATAAAAATGATCTAAACATTTTCACATAAGGATTCACAAAAAGGCAATAAATTCTTTGCATGAATTTGCACGTACATTTCATGCACATCAAAAGAACATTGGCATAAAGAAAATTCCACCACGTGGCTTTCATACCTCACCACAAAAACCAGGCACGATGACTAAGATGAAGATGAAAACCCATCACATGTGAGTCCATGGGGGCCATGTTGGCAGTAGGTACCGGTTGCAAGAGAAACAGCAAGAGCACCAAAGCAAGTGACGATGAGGGAAAAATCATGCCCAAAACACGAGGTCAAAGACTAGTGGCACAAGTCATGTAATAGAAGAAGGATATTGAAGAGTGAGATAGAGAAAGAGGGCATCAGAGAGAGAGAGATTGAACGCCAGTGTTCATGATACATAAACGTGGTCTCTTCAGTACCGGCGACTATCCAAAAGCGCAATTTGGCCGGCGGGCTTAACAGAGAAGGACTCACAGTATCTATCATGATAACGATGTCTTGCATAGACATGAACACTTAACAACTTCTTAGGACATGTAAGGGTAAGCCTCATGCCGGGTTAAATACAGTAACTATATTTACCGGTCCAAAGATCGTGCCTATCCGTGTGCATCTATCAATCGATTTGTTTTATCCTTGGAAAAAAAATGATCAACTTCTCCATGTATGAAATAGGAAAATAAGTCCTCTGACAGAAGTCCTTCACATCCTTCTAAAATTAGAATAAGCCCTCTGACCGGCATCTTTCACATCATTCCAAAATAAGTTGTGAATGAATAAACTGGTAGGGGTCTCTCTCTCTCTCTCTCTCTCTCTCTCTCTCTCTCTCTCTCTCACACACACACACACACACAAACACGGGATAGCACGTAAACTAGACATCCAGTAATTCCAGGTGAAAAACAAGCAATGCTCTTTAATTTTAAAAATGCAGATCTGACAGATACTAAATTATCAGCATGCTACCTATCAACCGATATTGGCCAATACATGCGTACCGACAAACAGTGACAAACAGCCAAAAGAATCAGGCAGAACTGTTTCTAAGTATCAGTCAGTAACGGCTAGGAAATGTGTCATGCTGAATTGGTTCACCAGTGAATGGGTCAAACTTGTAAGGAACACCCGTGAATGGATCAAAACGAAAGGTGGGAGGCTTCCGCTCAGTGGTGCTTGAAGCGGCTTGAAGATCAGTTCCACTGCTATCATATTGCAGAGAAGGTGCTGCATCTCTGGACGAGAACCGAGGTAAAGGATCAGCTAATGAGGTCAAGTTTGACCTTGGATAAACGGGCTCAGTTGAGATTGATGACCGGTAATGGTTTCCCGCAGGTGACACATCATGCCTGTAAAGTTCATTCACAAAAATGGATGTTCTAAAATCCGAAAAAGTAGGTTACGATAGTGGAAAGGTATCTACCTCAAAGTCAAATACAGCATATGAAATACCTAGTAGCCTACATTCAGCAGATGGTGCTTGTCCAAAAATGACATTGAATTATGTATAGTAAATGGATGTTATAAGACAAACATCCACCTTCATATGAAATCAGGTCACTGGCGAGTAGAGAACATCAGAGCTACAAGATTGGGAATTCTAATTGAAAATAGACATTTTTACCCAAGTCAACAATGTTAGCAACGATGGACCAAGACAAGGGAAGCCAGCTAGATTACTGGACTCTCAAGAAATGCTTGGCTTGCTTTAGCATGCCGTAACCAGTCTCTGGTCCCCGTACTAATTCCAGATACCTTCGTCTAAAAGAACAAGAAAGAAATATTTTGCTTGAGCCTGCTCATTAAATGTTGAACTTGATTTGATCATCTTTAATACAGTTTATATCAATTTTAAGCTCAACTTAAAGCTTAATTTAGAGAAAATTTAGTGACTGCAACATCAATTCTGGAATAAGACGTTCACAGTCAATCAGGAAGAAAAGGACTTCAACAAGACATCAATTAAGACAGTAGAAACATACCTAAATGACATTCTAGACCAAAGCCCCTTCTGAAAGAAGGCATGTTAGTCAACGTTGAATGTGCAATTTGGAAGTGTCTCCAGGTGGGAAACTTGTAAGCACAACCCTACGCCTGAATCAGATGCACTAGAAACAGTAGACAAAGTTGAGCCCAACTTTACATTGTTACCAGATTTCATCCAGAATCTAAAATTGATTAAATTCTGAGTTAGACAGCCCCTAGATTTCAAAAATCCAAGACGACAGATTGAGTTCAGTCCAAGCTTCTAGAGAAGCATTATAGACAAATTACCAGGACCAGATCCAGTTATCTAAGACGCAGAAAAGCTAGCCTGTTATGGTTGGTCACTAGGGACACACCCAGGATTGTCTTCGTTGATTTGATATAGTTGTTCATAACATGAGGAAGATGGAATAGGAAGGCTAGGATGCTGTATCGATGAAGTTAAGTGTACAATGAAGTGTAGGAGTTATCAACCATAAGGTTTGCCAAATTATAACCAAGAGTAGACAAATTAGGAAAGGCTAATATTTCATTTCAATGATGAAGCAAATAGAAGAGTTGGCCTCTTCTATTTGCACAAGAAAAAGCGTTGAATTTAAAATTTTAAATTATAAAAAAACTCTAGAAAGAGTGCCATTCCCTCGATCAGATGCTTGATTGAGGGCTTAGAATTGAGCTTCTAAAGTGTTCTACATGATTCTCCAACTAATGTGACGTTAGATGGATCAGAATTTGACTGGTTATGACTAAATTTATCCCACTCTATAAACATAGCTTGATGGTGTGCCTTATGGCAGTCTCACCCGTAGAGTTCCTATGAAACCCATATTCTTTTAGTGCACTCCCTATAATATTCTAAAACAAATCCCAACTTGTATACTTTTCTTGTGGACCAATTTCTTCATAGATGCTCTTAAAATTCCAACTATGAGCTGCTTTTACATCTTCAGAATCCGTCCCTGGAAGATCTTCATAGTGGTCGAGGCATTCAACTGGGGGAGCCATTATCACCTTCCCAATTTCTCGTCATCAAGGAGCGATATCCCACTTAATGGCTAGAGCACATAGAGAAAAAGCAGCTCTTCCAATACTGATCTAAAACTTCTGGCACCTATGCAAATGATGCCTTATTCTTCCTTAAGAGATTACAAAGACTCAATTAGGAATTTCAAAAACACAATCGTGTCCCATGAACATGCATCAGGCGTAAAGGCAAGTGCACAGAAATCAATAATTATCACATTCAATATATCATATAGTAGGGCAACTACATTAAGTCAGATATGTGAATGTGCATAGCCTCTGGGTGGACTTACAATCAAATACTTAGGATTACCATTACTTTTTGAACGTGTGACAAGTAATACATGTGATGGATTGGTGGATAAATCCAAACATAGACTAAGATGGAAGTATAACTTGAGATTGTCAAGCTTATCTATCATAGAAAAAAAAAGTAGCCTACACAGTGACACTGAAGTTTTCTTGGTGAACAAATGAAGGCTCAGAGTTGATTCAAGATCTACTCATGAGCCACTATGTCACACGGGTGCGGGTGCAGATACGGGTGCGGGATACAACAAATTTCAAAAATTTTTGGTCGCGACACGGTTAGGGTATATAATATTATATATTATATATAATATTTAAGCTACAACAAGTGAGACATCAATTAACATAAGTATATGACAATAGCAAGTACACAACTTTATATTAAAGCAAAACACATAAATGGTAAACAACTACTAATTTCATCATAATACACAAATCAATCTTCACTATCCATACCCATTTATCCAAAAAGACCCGAACTTCAAAATCGATACCAGATTTTGAAGCGTGGAAAATCCACACAAAAGGAAGTGAAAAAGGTCCGCGTTCAGATATTTTTCTATGTTCATTGGCGGAGTTTCATGGGAGATGATGGAAGACAAGTTGAAGGAGCATTTTGGAAACTATGGTGAGGTAACTCAGGTAGTCATCATGGGAGATAAGGTCATGAGTCGACTAAGAGTCTTCGGTTTCATCGTCTTCATGGATTACTCTCTCTTTGATCGGGTTCTGCAGGATAAATACACCATAAACAGCAGAACCGTGAGTTACAAAAAAAATTGCATTTTTTTTTGCCATACCGCACTGACACGGTGTCGGTGTCAGTGTCGCACCCATGTCGAGGTCGACACTCCACCCCTTAGAAGTGTCTGTGTGACTTAGATGAGCCATATGGGGGTGACTCATTTTTTCAGAGTTTACATTTTCATACCACGATTCGCCTAAGTTTAAAAAGTCCATGGAGCTAGGAGGACTCCATTGGTAAAGCCTTACCATGACAACAGACAATATAGATCTCCACATTTGGGATTTTCCATAGCAGAAAAGTACTCAGTATTAAAGGTTTACATCCAGGACTTTCATAAGTTGGATTACCATTTTTTAGAATTTTTTCTAATTTTTAAATTTTAAATTTTTGTTTACTTATTTAAAAAGATGAAATATGACCAAATGCCAATATCTACTGACATCTACTAGCCATACCATTACTATTAAACCTAACAATACAGGCCCCACACAGGCATGGCTAACAATGATTTTAGCTTCAAACTCTTAGGACAAGTTGCTCAAGCCTAATCTACCAAGCCCACATAGTATAATAAGAGAAAAGGAAATTTGGTCATGCAGCTGCCGTATATTAATTCCAAAAAAATTTAATCAATAACCTGATTGAGGGCATGGCAGCAGGCCTTGAAATAATATGTTCATAGCTAGAAGCATAAGTGGAAGCTCGTTCCTTCAGGAAATCAGCCTCCCTGTGAGCAAAATCCAGTGACCTTCCTAGGTAAGAAAATGAATAACTACTTGCCAACTTGTTGCTTTGGTGCTGCAGAAGGGAATTTACAAATATAGCTGTTAGAGATCCATACCTCAGACAAAAATAAAATTTACCTCATTGAGAAAAAAAGAAAGCCATCAAGTTAACCTTTGCAATTAAGCTTGCAAGATATGCACCTTTGGCATGGCCTACAGGGCCACTGGACAAGAACTACAAAGCCAGAACCAAACAAAACGTGAAGAGTAATTTAATGGAAAATAATGATAAAAGATTGAGAAGTTTGAAGATGGTCCACACCTCATCGAGAACCCCTACAGCTGCTGATTCAGGAAGATCTTTCAGGCTGGTAATACACTGAATGTCTATCTGGAAAACATGGTGCACTTGGCAAATTGAGTTCACAATTATGGTTCAATACATCACAAGTCTAACAACTTTTTTTCTTCCAGTGCTAACAAAGTTAGCAGTAAATAGCCCTTCTTACACAGTCAAAGAACTGCACTTAGAACTTATGGAGTCTGGTTTTTCTGATAAAAGAAACTTTTTAGCATTCATGCAAATTCTCGACTTACATCATATCGTGTAGCAATACCAAGGCGAAAGATACGAAGCAATCGGCTCATAATTGATGATGGCAAAGAAAGCACTGCTGCTTCATATGGATCACTAATACCAGCATCCTGGAGGAACAAATGGAAGGATGCATGAAAACGACCAATAATGATTTTGTCAATACATAAGAATTATGGCTTGTCCTAACATGCAGTAGCTGTCTCATAAGTATCACGTAACCAACCAACTTGTTAGAGAACTCCACACTCATAGGTATTTCATGAAAGAATCATTTTATTTATTTACAGGAAGACTTTCAGCTGTAAATAAATGATTTCATATATTTGATGATATGAAATACAATATTCATATGGTGCTTTGATAGTGAATGCATCCATCTGACATAGCTTACCGCAAAACTTATATTGGGTCTCGTAATTGTGAGATATATCAATTTGCCCACTAATCTTTGATATCCCCCACAACTTCATAGGGTTCATTAGAATTTCCAGTAGCTTCCTTTTGAATCTCAATGGAAATAGAGCATACCCGGCAATCTTCCATTTTTTCTCCTTTAATAAATCGAGAATATACTTTCTTTGTCTTAAGAACAAACAACCCTTGCTTCGAACAATCTCAATCCCCAAAAAATAGTATAATCTTCCTAGGTCTTTCAAATCAAATAAAGCATGTAGCTGTTTTTTCAAATAAGTAATTTCTTCCACATCATCACCAGTAATAATAATGTCATCAACATACACAATCAAGAGAATAGTTTTCTTCTCCCTCTTGTTAAATAAAATGTGATCACTAACGCATCGTGTGAAACCCAAACTAAGAATACCATTACTAAACTTTTCAAACCAAACTCTAGGTGATTGCTTCAAACCATAAATAGATTTTTTTAGTTTGTATACCTTTGATGACATCTTTCCTTTATAATACCCCATAGGTAAGTCAATGTAGATGTCCTCAGTAAGATCTCCCTGAAGAAATGCATTTCTCACATCCAGTTGTCATAGTTCTCATCCTTGTTAACAGCTACACTTAAGAGGATTCTGATGGTACTCATTTTTGCAACAGGAGCAAATGTCTCTATATAGTCAATTCCATATGATTGACTATAGCCCCTGAGGTACTAACCTTCCTTGTATCTTTCTATTTGTCCATCAGTCTTAAACTTTACTGTATACATCCACTTGCAACCCAGAGTATTCCTTTTTGGTGATAGATCTGTAAGTTTCCAAGTTTGGTTCTTTTCTAATGCTACGATTTCTTCTTTCATAGCTGTCCTCCAATCTGAATTTTGTTATGCCTCTTCAAATGTTTTGGGAATATAGATATTATATGCATTCATCACAAACAACTGATACTCTTTTGAATAATTAGTATATGAAAACATCTTGTGTATAGGATATCTAGCAGCTTCACGTTTACCCTTCCGAAGAGTAATAGGTAAATTATCACAATCATTAGACAGGATTAAGGAGTTACCTGAGTTGGAATAAGAGTTGATTTGGGGCGAGAATTCTAATCTAGGGTAGCATTAGGATTTGAGAGGAATATTTTTCTCTCACCTCTTGAATACGTTTGTCATCTTCTTTCTTCTGCAGTCTCTTCTCTTCTTCCTCTTCAACCTTGTGAGACTCTTCCAATGGTGGAATTGATAGTACAATCGAAGCAGGCTGATCTGATGATTGATTTTCATTAAAACCATAAAACAACGAGTCTTCACAGAAAGTAACATCTATCGTAACAATAGTTTCCTTTTTTCAGGATCATAACATTTGTACCCTTTCTTAGTGAAAGAGTAACCCAAGAAAATACACTTAATAACTCTAGCATCTACTTTATCTCTAGAATTGTTGTGAATGTGCACAAAACAAGTGCATCCGAATACTTTAAGAGGTACTTAGAATTGCCTTTTTTTAAGACAAAATGGAAAAGAAAACCACCATTAAGGACCTGAGTGGGCATGCGATTTATAAGAAATACTGCGGTTACGATAGCTTCTCCCAATAAAATTTAGGAACATTGTACCCAATAAGCAATGTTCTAACAACATCTAAAATATGTCTGTTTTCTCTTTCAGAAACTCCATTTTGTTGTGGGGAATAAGAACAAGATGTTCGGTGTAGAATTCCTTTACTTTGGAAAAAAGAATATAGTGATTGAGACATATACTCCCCTCCATTATTACTACGAATGACTTGAATTGGTACCTGAAATTGAGTATGGATAAATTTGCAATATATAGGCAGAATATTCTTCACCTCATCTTTGGTCTTCATAAGGTAAATCATAGTAAATCTAGTGCAATCATCGATAAAAGAAATAAAGTATTTATGACCATGCAATGAAGTAATAGAACATGGGCCTCACACATCAGAATGGACAATTTCAAATGGTTTTGAAGCTCTAGTTTCATTCAAAGGAAACGATGCACGATGATGTTTAGCCTTTTGGCAAGTGTCACATTGCAAAAACAAATCACTACAATAACAACAACTAAGCCTTTTCCCATACTAGACGGGGTCGACTACATGAATTCTTTGTTTCCACAGATCCCTATCATGTGCCATGTTAGCAATTAACTCACAATAAGCTAGATCATTCTTTATTGTTTCTTTCCAAGTTCCAACACTTTTGTGGTCGTCCTCTACCTCTTTTAATACTTTCCAAATTTAGTTTTTCTAACCTTCTTACAGGTTCGTCTTTTGATCTTCTTTCTATATGTCTAAACCATCTTAAATGATGTTCTCTCATTTTATCCTCTATTGGTGTCACTCCTAATTTGTTTCTAATAACCTCATTATGTATATGGTCTTTTCTTGTATGACCACTCATCCATCTCATCATCTTCATTTCTGTCACAGACATTTTGTGCATGTTGATGATTAACTGCCCAATACTGAGAACCATAAAACATGGGAGGCCTAATTGTTGCTCTATAATATTTACCTTTTAACTTTAATGGTATCTTCTTATCACAAAGAATACCAAATGCTCCTCTCCATTTTAACAAACCAGCATTAATTCTATGCGTAACATCTCCATCAATTCTTCCATCACTCTGGAAAATTGACCCTAGGTATTTAAAACTTTCCTTTTGATGGATGCAATGTGTGCCAATTTTAATTTCTATGTCCTCTGAGGTAACCAAATGATCAAACTTACATTCCATATATTTTGTCTTTGTTCTACTAAGTCGAAGGCCTTTGTTTTCTAATGTTTCTCTCCATAGTTCCAATTTTCTATTAACTTTTTCCTTAGACTCCTCCACTAATACAATGTCATTTGCAAATAACATATACCAAGGTACTTCATCTTCAATCTGCAAAAACAAATCACTACATCTCAAAAATTTAGGTAATAGAATCTTAATCTTAGAAATAGGTAAATGGCCCAATCGTCGATGTCATAATATCGGCTCTTTTTTATCTCCTTTTGTAGTTAAAGTAGACTGCATAATTGTCTTGGTTGTTTCCTCATAAAAATAAAGTCCTCTCCTCAAGCTATCATGACAAAAGATCCTCCCCGTCCTCAATTTCTGAAAAGTACAACACATAGAATTAAAGGTTATCACACAATCCGAGTTCTATGTTAGAGCATAAACTGATAAGAGATTAATTGAAATATTGAGAACATGTATAACATTTTTAAGAGTCCCAAAAGCAGTGATTATACTTCCTTTTCCCATAATAGGAGTATTAGACCCATCGGCCAGCTTAATACCAACACTATTCTGAATCAACTGATAGTAATAGAAATATTCTCGACGGCCAACCATATGATTTGTTGCACTTGAGTCAACTATCCATATTCTTGAATTAGGAATAAGTGAATTACCAGAAGCCATGAATGAAAAGGGATATGCCATGGTAGCTTGGGAATCAATAATAGAAGATGCAGATGCAGTTTGTGATTCAGCTAGTCTCACTTTAAGTTCTTCAATTTCCTTCTTCATATTAGCCAATGAACTCAGTCTAGTTTCCAGATTTTGTCTTTCAACTTGATCACTGAAATATGCTTTATTCAGTCTGTTATGATTATAGTTGGGTCTGCCCACTAGTTCCCATCAAGTTTCTTTTGTATGTCGAGTTTTCCTACAATGTGAACAACACAACTTATCCTTTTCATCTGGAGTAGTTTGGAACCGACTTCTACCATGACTTCCATAACCACCTCTACCACGGGATCCTGAATAATTAGGTACATTTTTTCTCATAAATGCAGTCGCTTCTTAGCTTATTTTTCCTTCTTTCTCTAAACGTCTTCTATCATCTTCTCGTAGTAGTAAGGAGTATATTGTACCCAATGAAGGAAGTTCTTCTCTGCTTAGGATATTATTCTTAACTGCCTCATATTTAGAAGAAATGTCCCACAAAAGATTAAACACTTTTCGTTCTTTAATCTTACTTGTTTGTTCCTTCATGCAACTTTGACATTTAGTCTTTGAGTAGTACTGTAGTTCTTCCCATAAGCCACGAAGTTCTGCATAGTAGTCACTCATTGATCTTTTCCCTTGTCTACATTTGTGGATTTTTTATATAATCTCATACTTCTTTACAATATTCTTTCTCTGACCGTAAGCATCATGAACAGTCGCCCAAATGTCTTTGGCTGATTCTAGAAACATAAAGGTACTTACAATGGATGGTATCATGGACTAGATGAGCCATGCACTTACTAGGGCATTTTTCCTACGCCATTTAGAGTAGGAAGGATCAGTTAAGTGGGGAGTGGGAATGTCTTCAATCAAATAATCTCATCGCCCCCTTGCCATAACAGCCAGTTCAATCAATCTGGCCCATTGTAGGTAATTTCTGTCATCTAATTTGATGTTTGTAATTTGAAATCATTCTCCTTCCTCTGAAATAACATTTTCTCCACAGTCTATTATTTTACCTTTCAGACATAAAGAAAATCCCTTCCTTCTAACACTGAAAAAAAAATTCACTTTCCTTTTTCCAGAATTTTTTTCCGTAATGGCTATTCTTGAAGATAAAACTGACATGATTCAAATTTCTGCACTATAACTGATTCATGTTGCCCTACACACCTTTTCGCTTTGAGAACTGCAGTATAATCATGAAAAATGCCCTAATAGCAGAGATTAGGCTTTGATACCATATTAGTAAAAACCCAAAACATAAACACATCACAAATCATATAAATCTTCATCACTAAAGTGAAACGAGGGTCGGTGCCTCCACATGTGCAGCCGTCCACTCTCTCTATCTTTATTTCACTTAAAGACTTATTACAATTAAGGTTAGTATATATAATGGTTTATAACTTCAAAGACTAATCTACCCCTAGTAAATAAAGAATATGATCCAATAGGAGCCAAACGACCCAAACTAGATAATTAACAATAAAAGTAAATAATCTTCATCAGTTCTTTCTTACATAAATTAAAGGAAAAATTAAGCATAAATACATATGAATCTTATCAAAATTTACAAAGAAATAGTGGCACAATTACACTAAACACTTGCCCCCAAACTTATGCAAGGAAAACTCGTGGGATATAGCTCTCCATTTTATCGCTTCAGATCCTCATGGTCGCACCAAGTTAGTACCTTCCGCTCTAATACCATGTTAGAAGAAGCCGCAGACATAGGCATTTCAAAAACCAAATCGTTCATTACAGGTAAGAATTATTTTATTTACTTATATCGGAGACTTTTCAGAGTGATGGAAGAATTGATGGAGATGTTACGCATAGAATTAATGCTGGTTGGTTAAAATTGAGAGGAGCATTTGGTATTCTTTGTGATAAGAAGATACCATTAAAGTTAAAAGGTAAATATTATAGAGCAGCAATTAGGCCTACCATATTTTATGGTTCTGAGTGTTGGGCAGTTAATCATCAACATGTACAAAAGATATCTGTGACAGAAATGAAGATGTTGAGATGGATAAGTGGTCATACAAGAAAAGACTGTATACATAATGAGGTTATTAGAAACAAATTAGGAGTGGCACCAATAGAGGATAAAATGAGAGAACATCGTTTTAGATGGTTTGGACATATAGAAAGAAGATTAAAAGAAGAATCTGTAAGAAGGTTAGAAAAACTAAATTTGGAAAGTATTAAAAGAGGTAGAGGACGACCACAAAAGTGTTGGAAAGAAACAATAAAGAATGATCTAGCTTATTGGGAGTTAACTGCTAACATCTTACATGATAGGGATCTGTGGAAACAAAGAATCCATGTAGCCGACCCGTCTAGTATGGGAAAAGGCTTAGTTGTTGTTGTACTTACATCGGAGACTTTTCAGATGTATTTGCAAGTTAATACAATCTATTTTATAGAGGTGAAGAACAAAGAGAGATGACAGAATAGCCAATGACTAGACGAATAATGTCATTGGGTTGTAATTGGCTGGTCTAGCCAACCCCGTCTAATATGGGAAAAGGCTTAGTTGTTGTTGTTGTTGTTGTTGTTGGTTGTAATTGGCTGGTCATCACTGATATTCAGGCAGAAACAATTGAGTCTTGCTGATCAACATGGTAGAAAAATGAGTCTCACTAATATCTTAGTAGATAATCATGCACCCTCATTGGTCAACAGTGTCTGGTGGAGTTTTATTGCTGAAAAGCAATTTCACTCCCTCCATCTGTCACTATCTTCACTAAGATGAGGCACATTTTCTTAGATGGAGTAATTTGGTAGGAGACAAGCCTTCCAAAATATGGATTTCTTTTATGATCAAGTTGAATCCTGATTCAATGTCCTAGATCCGTTGGATCATACCCAAAATTGCATTCGGGTTGTGATTGGCTACCGTTACTGAGATTCAAGTAGGCAAACATAAGTTTGGCTAATTGACCATGGCAGGGTGAAAGGGAGTGAATCAAAAGGGTGATGATCAGCCAGTATAGAAGCTCATCTTTAATTCTTGTCTTCTCAAGCAGCAACACCAGAAAAGTTCCATGCTCTCAATCAAACCAGCACCATAAATGCATCCCTGACTCTAGGGTTAATATTCACTGAATTGCCGTCTTTCCAGTTTTAGCACCAAACACTGGAAGAGTGTATTCTGGTATAAATAAGGAAAATCACTTTCGTTTCTTAAAGCTTTTGTTCCTTTTGTTAATGAAAACATCCAGTCTAGGTTCAAACAATAAGAGTAATGAGCTGTTCAATACTGTTGATATGGAGAAAAAGAAAAGGAAAACATTGCATACACTTTAAGCTCAGAACAAGCATATAGGTATTGTGTACATGCTTCAAGCAGATCTCGTGAAATTAAATATGCTCATCTCATGGATTTGCAAAAAGTCAAGCCAGATCCTATATCATAATATACTACCAAGTACCAACCTCAACTTGATTATCGACGCGCGGAACTTTTGTTTTCTGACCATCTAGATGACTAGTCTGCTTAGATGAGTTGTATTCACTCGCAGTTGCATACTTCTTTTCATGAGATTCCTCACGAGCATGCTTGCCGGCCTTGACAATCGTCTTTGCAACAGACACCTGATAGATCAGAATCACTCTATCATGTGAACCCAAAGCTTGAGTTTAATATTGATGACCATTCATTTGAATGTAAAACAAACCTGCAGCTTAAATTTGGGACCTTTTCCTGGTCCTTGGACTAGTTTTCCATCAAGTTCCTTGATCGCCTTGTCTAACTCCTACATAAGAGTTCCCCAAATCATTCAATATAATCTACATGACAAGTAATAGATGTATAGTGTATTACACAGAAAAACGTGGCTGTGCATTTTGCTACTCTTAAATAGTGTGTCACAATAACTTATCTATTCCAGCTCAATGCTTTCAATCTCCCCTCCACCACCATCACCCCCTCAAAAAAAATGAAAAACAAGGATGGCACTATATTTTCTAATAACAAATAGATTGTTCTTTCAAGGGATTCCAGACTATACTAATTAATTTACTAACAGTCTGCCGTTTATCCTGTCTTGTCACCCCCACCAGTCTTTCCAGCATTCATTACCATGGACCACCTGCCAGCTGCCACCATCGTCATTTGTGCCACTGCCACCAACCACCAGTGCAACATTACTACTACTATGTAGCACCACTACCACCATAACCAGCAGCATCAACCACTAGTACGATCTGCACTGACAATATCCATTACCACTTTCCCCCAACTTTACAACCATTATGCACCAACATCGAACTAATGAGTGTACTCAAGCAGATTTTTCTGTTTTAAGGAAATTCCCCGCAGAAAGTAATGAATAACATCTTTATTACCTGATCCTCTCAAGAGAGAGGAATATTATTACAGTGGGTTTAAAACCCTTATTTACACAAGACAGTCTACAAGGCACAAAAGGAAAGAGGGTAACGGTTATGCAACTAGTAGTTGGGTATCCGTGGATGGTGCCCAACGGCTAGTCTAACAAAACAAAATAAAATAAAAATAAAAGATATTTTACATATATCTTAACAAAGTCAACAAGATAATATATTGCAAAAATGCAGATAAACATTATCACAAAGAAAAAGCATGACTTACTGAGCGCTTTGTATAGTGAACAAATCCAACAGCCGCATTACTTTTCCAAGATAAAGCAACTCTCTCCAACTGTAAACGTAAGTGACTAAGTGTGCAGCATATCAAGAACAGCAAGCAGAGATAAAGAAGTTGTGCATGACGCTGTACCGTTACTCTTTAAGAGGAGAAAGAAAAAGATGATACCTTTCCAAATGGCTCAAATAACCTTTGCAAGAAATCCTCATTGGCATCCTTAGGGAGGTTTGCAACAAATGCAACCTTGATCTGAATGTTGAGCAATGGAACTGAATGGGTTGAAATTTTCAAATCTGACACCAATTTCACATAATAGACATAAGAAGCTTATCTATAAAAAATTTACCTTGGCCATGTCCTCGGGGTCAAGTTCAGCTTCCTTTTCAGCCCAATCCACAATAGGATGCCAATCATCTTTAAGGTAAAAATTTGGTTTGCTTCCAATTCGATAAGCACGTGCAGCAGCCTGTGATAGAAGTTTCCATTGGATCTGATCAAAATGGACAGTAGCTAGTCCAGTTTGATTTGGAGGAAGATTATTTAAGCTGGACCCAAATTTATATAGAAGGGTAGAATGTTTTGGTAGACTATTTAGTCAAGGAGATGCTAAAATAAAGCATCAATTGATGTAAACAGAAGGAAAATTTGGAATCCAGATATGCGCAACTGTGAAGGAGCTTTAATACTTAGAATTTTGTGCTCCTAAGCACTTTTGCTGAAACAGTAGGTGACGAAATTCAGACTTGACATCATTTGAAATCTAAAATCCATCAGAATGAATAGAATACAATCAGAGATCATAACTTAAATGATCTAATTAGCACTAAACAGGAACTCCTTCCCCACATTTGTGAAAAAGCAGGTGAAAACACTATCCAAAACCTTGATACCCAGTCAAGGTGTCTTTCTGAGGGGCAACAACAGCAGGGAAAGCAATATGTGCCCATGATATTGTGGATGATATTTGTGCTCATAAATCCCTGCACTGTCTGCCTCAAGATTGATCTTTGAAGGCCTACTTTTGCATGGAATGGTATCTTCTATATTAACCTTTAGTTGTATGCATTTGCTGATAGTTGTCTCTCACCTATGATTTCCTATCTTAAGCATAGGCTTTCCCAGCACTTACTTATGGCTCACCAGGGAAACTTTTCAAATTCTAGGAGCATCAAACAAGGAGATTCCGTATTTCCTTTATGTCCTTATTTGTTTTGTACAACCATAGCACTCTTGTCAAAAAGTAACTCCCCATGTGTCATCGATTGAACACAATGTGTTGTGGTGGCAATAAGAAACTGCATGTATTGATGTGCAGCCGTGAAATGTCATAGTTACAAAGAAGAAAATGATTGATGGGATAATCACGGGATTAGGTGAAGAACAAGAAACACAAAGTTGGTTATGATGGCAGGGCAGTAAAAAGAAAAGAAAGAGACAGTGATGACAATGACAATGGCTGTGCATCACAATGATATTGCATGTGCTACTACTGGACGTTATTAGCACCGTTAAGAGTGCTACAGCACTCTGCTATATAGCTGACAGTACATAGGTCGGGCCGATCCAATGGATATGGGTTGACCCGACTCAATCCCCAAATATCCTAATCTAGTCGAGTCTTGCATACAGATTAGTAGGTGGATATATCAAAATAGCATCCCCTTCAATGATGTCGGATCACCCAGCTTTTAAATGATGATTAATGATATAGGATAATTTGGTCCTAGAATGAAAGACTCATCTTACTATCAAATCAGAGAAATATTATTAGAGGAAGAGATGAGAAGTGTAAGAGGGTTTACAAATGAATTCAAAATGCATAGGGTTCCATTAGGTCACATGGATGGACTGACGGAAAGCACAAAACACTAATAAATTTTTTTGTAAATTTTTTTGTGCATTGTACTCGAGAAAGAGTGTTTCTTAAGTCTATTAATGCATCTAACAAAACAAAGGATGCAAATAAATTATATACATTGTTAAAACATGGTACATGAGAAAAATGTCCTTTATCAAACAGTATTGAAGGGAAGGAGTAACAATTTTGCAACATAAATTCTGAAAGGGCATTGGTTTCACTTAGAGCAATGGATCCTTTGGTAGATGTTTTATGCATGGTGGATAGTGATGGAAAAACAACCTTGGGAGATCATAGATAAAAGATGGGATAGACAAAAACCATTGCATGTTGTTGCATTATAACTTAATCTAGGGTTGTATTATGTTGGAATTCAGGCTTGTTTCAAGTTATTAATATACTTGTACGAAAGAAGAAGAACAACAAATCACCGAGCAACTTATGAGTTATTGAAGTGCCTCGGGTAGATTTGGATTAGAATTAGCTATAACTTCCAATAAAGCAAATGCACTAGGTAATTAATTTAAGCAACTTTGCTTTATTTCATTGTTAAGATATGATTTTGAGTTTTCGAATTTGATTAATTTATGGCTTATATATGTTTTTTATAGTTGAATGATGGATGACTTTTTGCTATGGAAGTCTCGGGTGTAAAATTTTTCTATATGGGTTTCGAGTCTCACTTCTAGTGCCAACTCATGTAAACACAACTGGAGTAACTTCGAAATGGTAAGAATTATACTTCGTCGTTTATAATAAAATAAAGTTAAAGTTATCTATTGAGTTTTTAATATTGTTATCAAACGATTCTTTCTCTAATCTTAGATTCATACAAAGAAGTGAAATAGATTATTGCATCAAAAGCTTAACAACTTAGCTTTTGTATAATATAATGAAAAACTAAGAAGGTATGAGGAGTGGAAAGCTAATGGAAAGAATTATGAACCCTTCATTTTGGCATCGATTGATGATCATGATGAATATCCAATTGATAATGAGTTTGTTGATGGTGATGAATCACTTATATGACGGGTTGTTGGTTTGGCATCTCGAGCATTAAGAGAGAGGTATATATACAAGATCAAGGATAGGAAAGCGACAAAGAAGGTAAAGCAAGGAAAATGATAAGATGCCTATAAAAGATGAGAAAGAAAATTTTGATTTTTAAGAAATAGATGAAGCGCAAGAGGAACTAGATGAACAAAGATCATCATCTCAACATGATTAGTTTCCTACATAATATAAAATATACATAGCCTTTTTGGTTCATCTTAAACAATTCAATTTATATTGTAATCACATTTGATGGATGTTATGTTATGGACTTGTTATTTATTAAGTTGTTATATTTGATGTCATAATTGTTACTTCAAAGGTATTACAAATATTTTGATCATTTAGTGGATGTTATATTTTGATTCTTGAACCTGTTATATTATATGACTTTTTGGTGAATGTTATATTTATTGTGCATCTTGAAGATTTTTTCCATGTTTTAAAAGTATTATCTTATTCGCCCTAATATTATCCTATTTTTTTTGCAAGCAAGTACAGTCCACTCTATTGCTCAAATTAGATTGGAATCTAGTCACCGAGTAGATAAGTATAATATATTATTTCATTTTAATTCTTCTACTTACTACTTAGAATAACTGGTTACATAGTTTATTTTATTTTTCATTATAGTTTAGCAATTCAATATGCATACGCCACATTATATTTATTGTTTGTCTTCTTAGACTTTGTTTATTTAGTTTAATTCATATTTATGAATGTGGTGGTTATGTGTCTCGATAATTCTTAGAAATTAGAGAATCTATTATATATATTATTTTTTAATCATAAATGAGGGTGTACCACTATATTAGGGTCAACCGGTAACTGCTATTGATAAATTTCATTAACATGCGTCAATCGTATAGGAGACATATATGATGGTGTAAAATATGTATAAGGATACACGCAAGAATGAAAATTTTCTTTGAAGTTAATATTGGATTATATCACGGATCAACTTTAAGTCTATATTTATATTTATATATATATATATATATATATATTATTTTTATAGGAGACATATATGATGGTGTAAAATATATATAAGGATATGCGTAGGAATGAAAGATTTCTTTGAAGTTAATATTGGATTATATCACGGATATATATATATATACATATATATATATATATATTTGTTATTGATGTGTTAACAAAATATATTCAAGATGAAGCACTTTGGTGTATGTTATTTGCACATGACATTGGGTTAGTAGATGAGTTTAAAGGGGAAAATGAAATCGGAATTGGGGACAAAAACATTAGAAAGTAAAGGCTTTTGACTTAGTAGAACAAAGACATAATATATGAAAAAGTTTTGATCATTTGATTACTTCAAATGATATAGAAATTAAGATTGGCACATATTGCATCCTCATAAGGAAAGTTTTAAAAACATGAGTGATGAAAAAATTGATGGGGATGTTATGCATATAATTAATGAAGGTTGGTTAAAACAGAGAGAGGTATTCTATGTGACAAGAAGATATTAATATTGAAAAGTGAATATTATAAAGCAGCAATAAGACTCGCTGTGTTTTATGGGTTTTGGCTCTTTTGAGTGTTGAGCAGTCAGAATCATCATCTACAAAGAATGTTCATGGCAAAAACGAAGATGCCAAGAAGGATGAGTGGTTATACAAGAAAATATTGTATACATAATGAGGTTTTTAGAACCAAATTGAGAGTGGCACCAATAGATGATAAAATGAGGAAAAAACAGTTAAAATGGTTTGGGCACCTAGAAAACGATCAAAGAAAGCTCTGGTACGAGGATAGAGAAAGTAGATTATGAAAATTTTAAAAGAAAAAAAGGAATACCATAAAAGTATTGGAAGGGAACAATAAAGAATAATCCAGCTTATGTTGAATTAACTGCTAGTATAGCACATAATAGAATCCATGTAGTTGACCCCATCTAGTATGGAAGAAGGCTTTGCTGTTGTTGTTCATGATAGCACATCTCAAACTCTTCTTCGTTATCCTTCTCTATGTCTCTTCTTTCTGTTGTACTATAGGCATCTGGTCTTGATTCTTCCATTTTGTCATTCCCATACATTTTGAAGCCTAAAACAAAAGGCAAAGCCCTAATACATCACTTTTACTATCCTCAAGAAAGGGAAGGAAAAAGAACTGAGTACTTTAGCTTACCTTTTCTTTCTAGAGGGTTTAGTTTTGGTTCTCTTCTTCTGTGGTTCATCAGTTTCCACCACCTCTCTGCTAAATATGGAATAGCTTTTTTGCTATCCACTCAGCAGAGAAGGCTCTTCCTAGAGATGGTCTTGCAGAGAATTACTCCAAAATCTCTGGAGTCCGATTTCAACTCAAAGGGAATTTCCCAAGCGCCAAAAAAGACCTATCAATAGTTTAATTCTTCAAGAAGATGAAAGCAATCATTGACGAACTCTACTGCTGCAATTCGGTCAACCAGCAGAAGATAAGAAAACATATGGTGGAGTCTTGCAGCTTGAATTCTAAAATTCTCTATGCTTGTAGTGTCCATGTAATGCCAACCAATACTTCCACTATATGAGACGTTGCCACCTATACTGCTGCAATACAGGTATTCTTATCCGCGAAAGAAAAAGACTGATCAAGAGGAGGAATATCCGATAAAGTGCTGAACCTGAATTCTAACCAAACTTTGCAGTTGTGGTTAAGGAATAAGTGAAGGCGGTCATGGCCAAGGAAGAAACAATTGGTTCAAGTGCAAGTTCAAAGGTGCAGCAGCGAACAATAGTTAGAATAAACAATATTTTGTTAATTGTGCAAATGTTTAGGCCATGAGCTCGTTATTGGGATTTTCCTTTAAATGCTTTATGAATGGAGAAAACATCTAATTATGTTCAGTATAGTACGAAGAATGCACAGAATCAAGGAAGAGCCCTACAAAACAAATAATGAAGAATTACACGCTGACATCCTTGAAGGAATGAATCCTGAACCACAGTTAGATGGAGCAGTACAGCAATAACGGCGACTTAAACATTTACGGTTTGTACTCTCTAGGGTTGGCAATAATGTCATAGGAAAGTGGGCAAAGTTTTTGAACTTGTTCATTGTATTATTAGTGGATGCATAGTTACTGGTGTCGGGAGGCCCCAAACTATGTAGTTAATAGCATCCGCTATAGTGTATTTGTGGTTTCATGGGCGTTATAACAGTGCCCTTTTAACGGCTGTACTGCAAACAGCATGTTAGCGGCGCTATCACAGGCCCTATAGCCGCCCGCCAAGTTGTTACGTACAATGCAAGTTGATCCACATTCATATAGATCAACCCGATCCAATTTACCTGTTCAATAAAAACCCTATACCCTAAACCCCAAATCAGACGCAGAACTCTCCTCTCTCTGTCTCTCTCTCCTACGGGCTTCTAGTGCCACCACCAGCAGCAGCAACAAAGACAACAACAAGGCCAAGATAAGTGTCTCTTCCCCCCCCACCCCTTCTTCTCTTCTTCTTCCACCACCTTCTTGAACTCTACCATTACAGCTTACTGTAAGCGCAACTATAACGGAGAAAAGCTGAGTGTAAAGACTCGCAAAGACCATTACAGTAAGGTGCAATATTTTAAGGGCTCACAACTATAAGTTGTAAATAATATGGACTACATGCTCAATCTTTAAGGGCTCCCGAAGAGTCTTTGACAAAGACTTTGGCGAGCCATTAATTATAGTAAGCTCGTTGAGTCTTTGCAAGTCCTTACTGCTTATAAGATAGCTGTGAACGAAGCATAGACAAAGCTTCTTATAGTAAGCTTTGTTGGTTTTGCTCACTGCAAACCGAAATGTGAATTTCAATTAGGATGTCAAAGGGGTTAGTTGGGCATCTATTTGCTACGTCAATAGTGAGACAAAGAAAAGGTAGAAAAGGAAGGTTTTGAAAAAATCCTTATTTAGGAGTGTCTTGAGGGCAATTTACTTTTTGTCTTGTACGGAAGAACTAAAGAAAATCAATTTGTCAAAAGCTGCGGCTGTCTAGCTTCTTGCTAAACAGAAGTTGCATTCAATTCAGTGATTCTTGTGGCTGGTTGGGTTCGTTAGTTGGAGTATAAGCAACCAGGTTTATCCTTTGATCTAATATCTGACTTGTGCTGGTCGTACCAAGAACTGTAATAGGAGTCCTTACAGTGGTTGCTGTTCTATTTTTGTCACTGTTTTGGTTCTCATTTATCAGTTTAGCATTTGGCTTGTTTTCTAATGCATGTCTTCTATCCTTTAGTTCTTTGTCTTGTCCAAGCTATCAGATTTATAAGACATCAACCCTTCAAATTCATCTTTGTACTCATAGAGCTCCCTCTTCCTTTAAGTTTTGGTTTACAGGATGTTTGGGTTCTGTTCCCAAGGATTATTCTTCTTCTAGTGTAAGAAGGAGCATTATAGTGGATCACTTAGCTATTTTATGAGTTGTTTTCTCTTTTCTGAGTGGGAGAGACATTTTTGGCTGACCGCTCTTCGAGTGCTTGGGATTGGGCAGCTGTCCAGTGGGAATGTGCGATATAAGCTGTGGGCACAGTGTTTCTTAAGGGAATATCACAAAAAGGAATGTATAGTACTGTCACACTTTTGGCTTGTCTGGAGGCAGAGGAACAAAAACCTTTTTATGAGGTGGAGAAATCCAAGATCGAGCTGGTGGGAAGCTGGGATACACTTTTGTTTCTTTGGCACAGAGGGAAGTTGTATCGGGAATGTCACTGAGTTTGTTGAGAGTTGTATCATTTCGTCTTGATGTATATGCTCTGGCTTTTAATGGAAATCATCTTATTTATTGAGAAATGTTTCCTTTGTCGATGGGTACAACCAATTTTACTTGGATTTCTTTATGAAAAATAAATGTATCTTCAAATTGTTTTCATATGTTTCTTAAAACTCAATTATGAAATTCACCGATTGCATGGTGAGGGTTCCAGCTGTTGTAGTCAGTCCCAAGCCAAGATTAAGGAGGGTTGCATTAGTACCCAATGACCAGAGTAAAACTAGCTGAATCTTTCGCCATGATTCTAAGACTTTTGAGAAAATGTAAGAGAGATCCCTCTTAGGGATCAATGTTATAAATATCATAATGTACTGTAAGATACATACGATATTATCATATATCAGTACTTGGAATGACATAGGTACATGCATTGGTTGGGCCTATTTATTGAGTCATACCAATACCGTATAAATAAAGCAGATTGGATAAAGGAAAAGTTAAATAAAGTACTCTATGTGACAACACTCAACAAAACTTTCTGATTAAGCACTGTGTTGGGCAATCAACTGTCAACAAGAACGAAGGTGCTACTCAAGGAAGGATCCTACAGGTAATTAGGCTAGAAGCTAAGAGAGGCACTGATAGAAGTTAACACGAATAGACTTCAAGTATGGTATGGATGTTCGGGGTCTTGGAGCCAGAATGAAATGGGGCTTTGATGAGAAGGTGGAGAGAATAGATGGTCTCAAAATATGAAGAGAAATGGCTCAAAAGTGATGGAAGAAATGAGAAAACATGTTCTTGCTTTTTCGGAGTTAAACGTGAACATGACATAAGATCGATCACAATGGCAACTAAAACTCCATGTAGTTGACCCCAGTAAGTGTGGGAGAATTCTTGGTTTGGGAGGAAACGGTACATCTCAAAACTAATGATGGTGATGATTGTTAATTAATCTAGTCTGCATAGTCAAAACAAAATAAATTGGAAATTACCTCATCCAGTGAAAGTGCTCTTAGCACAATCCACAACAATTGGGCTCTCTATCACATATTTAATATGATAAAAAGATCAGGGATGTTTGGTGCATTATACCTGAATTGGTCATATAGGTTCTAGATCCACGCTTTTCACAAGTCAGTTATCTACTACAACTACAACTACAACTAAGCCTTTTCCCATACTAGATGGGGTCGGCTACATGGATTCTTTGTTTTTTTGTAGAATCCATGTTAAGTCCGACAAAGTTTTACGCTGGCTGTCGGAAGCCTAATGCAACCCTCCTCTTTTTTCCGGGCTTGGGACCGGCCATGCAAAGGTGATCCCTTACATAGGTGGAGTTTTCACAAGTCAGTTATATTATCAATTATTTGCCAATGGCCATCCTAAATGATAAATCCTCTATTTCACTGATCTGAATCTTTACAAGAGAGGAGCATTATACAAGTCAGGCTTAGAAAATACCAGGTAACTAACAATGTTGTGACGGACAAGCAAGTTGTTTATACAAACAGCAATTATTAACTGCAGTTTTGAGCCGCTATAGGTGCAGCACAAGAATCACTTTGTGAATCCTAACATAGAAACATTTACCTAACAAACAAAGAAGAAACTCATCCCCTCGATATAAAATGCATATCTTCTTATGACAGGAAATGCATGGCCGTCAAGATACCACAGAAAGAAGATATAACACTGAAGAGTACCTACCACATTGGTTGCCAAGCTATATTTTCCTTGACTATCACAATAAAGAATACTACCAAAACTCTTAGTTCTAAACAGATAAATTTTCACACTGAAGTAAAAGACAGGAAGAAGATAGTTAAGGAGAAGGGACAAACAACATATCATATACTTCTCCTCTGGGTTAAGTAAGTTTTCCAATATTGGTTGGGAAAGAAACCAGATGAAAGGCAAACAAAAACCAAAAGAATCATTGACCTAAAAGGCTGAAGTGGTGGACAAGGTGAGGACGGAAGGGATGCATGAAATGTACTACTAAAATATCATGCAAGGATTAGGAACAATGTGATTGGTGCTAATAGCTTTATACCCCATGTGCAGAGCAACACATTTATTTGCTCCAAAGAACCAACTATGGAAGAGAGGCACCATATTGAATGACTAGATAAAGGTAAGACATTAAGGCCGCAAAAAATGCACGCCGAACGAAGTATTCTGCCAAAGCAACCAACAAGAGTAGGCAAGAATTAGTAATGGCAATAAAATCCCTGATACATGAAACTGGAAGTTCTAAGCACTAACCAGAAAAAAAAAATAGAGAACTGTCACCGAGAAATCATGATACACATTTTTTAGGAACAAGAATATAAATCAGAAAATAACAAGCGTTAAATGAGGAACAAATGCCCAACAAGAACTCACAGCATGACTGAAGAAGTGTACAAACGCAAATCCCCTATTTTGCTCTTTTTTCCCTCGAGGAAATTGGTCAGTACTCAAAGGCGTTGCAAGATCAACAGATACAACATCATCAAAAGCCTATGTATCAGACAAGAAAAGTAAGTGATTGAAGTCTATCTAGAGGTAACTCCGGTTTCCATTTGAGAGAGAGCCTACATGAATGTTCAACCAGTTACCTGTCGAATCATCTTCTCAAATTCTTCTGGGCTCCAATCTGAAAGGGAAGCAAGTTAAAAAATGAATCAAGCTGAGTAAATAAATTAGAAACATATTATAAGAGAAACATGTAAATGCATACACTGTACTACATTTCATACTTCCAGAAGAATCATGACAATAAAAAAACAGTTGACTCAAGTCCTTAACACCTACAATTCATGAAAGAGAATTACTTTGGCTAAAAGAACTTTCTTTGTTGTCTTGGATTTTGAAAACTTATGACCGATGTGCAATTCAGTCCTGCTGGAGAGGCTCCAATATATCCCTTGGATCATATTACAAAACCCAGAAAAGAAAGTACAAGTAATAGGGTTTTTAACAGTTCAATGCCAAAGAGATTGTTAATTCTCGATGCATCTACTTTACACCAGGGACCAATTAAACTCATGCTGGTTTGAAGCGTGGCAAACCTTGCACTGCAATGCAGGCATCAAGATATAACAAAACAAGAAAGATGGCAATGACTCTACCACAAAAAGAGTAAATGCTACATCTCCATGTTTAACTACAATTGCAGCAGACCAAAGTGCAAATAAGGAACTTCATTGATATATCCCCAATGACAAAAGTGCTACATTGCAGATTCAGAACACTACTACATATCATGCACGCATGCCCTGAAACAAACAATGAATGATTAAACGTACTAACTGTCCAACTTTCCTCCAAAGACCGGAATGAAGAACAAGTGCATCTGTTTGTTCTCCATATTAACTTTTTCTAACTGGCATCTTGAAGCTATACTCATACCAAGGTACCTTTTTCATATAAAATTTTAAGGCAGATAAAAGGCACGCAATGCTCAATTCAGAGGATACAGAGCACAGAAGGTTTACATAACAAGAAAGCATTTAATAACAAAATGGAAGAATTATTTGTACAAGTTTCTTAATAGGAAAGCAAGTGTCTAATCTAGCATGGTAGTGATAACTAATCAAGAAGTATACCCAAATTATATAATCTCTCCGCACATCAAAAGTAATGAAGTAAAAAGACTTAAACTTTGAATATCTAACATGTTGATGGGATCAAACAATATTCTTATAGTAGTATGAAAGGTATTGGCATAGCAGTATCTCCTTGTTTACAAAATTATTTGACATCATATTGAATACCAAGAAGATGTCGCATGAATGGAGAAGTGACACACATATACAAGAACAAAGTACATATCCAAAATTATGCCAATTATAAGGGTATCAAATTAATAAGACAAACCACAGAATTATGGAAAGAACTGGAGGTTGAGACAAATGTCCATTACAAAAGAATGCCAATTTAGATTTATCTAAAGAAGATCTACAAACATTATTTCTAATGTAACAAATTAGTGATAGAAGAAAAACCCCACATGGTTTATGCGCATCAACCTAATTAAAGACCGAGAATTATGAATCAGCGGCCTAAGTTACAGCATATGAGGTGAAAGTGTTTAACGTTATACATCAGATTACACCAAAATTTGCAAGAAGTCAGTATCTCTTTATTTTAGTTATGAAAAGTTAATTAAACACATCTAGGATGAAGTGTCTCGGTGTATCTTATTTATAGAGGACACGGATTTGGTGAAGGAGGCAAAGGAGTTGAGCAGCAACTCGGTGCTGAACTTGAAATTATTGAAGAATATCGTGTATTCATGTGTGTGGACAAATCTGCCCCTAACATGTAGTATTGAGTCTTTACTTAAGTGAGGGTAGATTAGTCATTCAAGTTAGAACAAATAGTATATAATAAGTAGTTTCATTAGGTTTAGTCGGATAGAAAGAAAGATTAAGAGCAGCCACATACACCCAAGAGGGTCGCAGACTTTTGTGTATGCCTTTCACTCTCTATTTGATGTTCATCAATAAAATGTCGATTAGATTGGATTGAGGGGAAGATTTGACGGCTAGCCATTGGCGAAACACTAAGAAAGAGCAGCCCAAGTGTACGATCCACCTTCAACGATTAAAAAGATGTAGTTTCTACTCAGAGAAACAATCAGGTTTGACCCCAAAAAAATTTGCTTAAAAAATAATATTAGAATGGTTGATCGGTTGGAGCAGATTGATAGAAATGACTCATTAGTTATCTCCAATATTAAACTAGATGGGAAAAGTTACTTAGAATGGTTCATATCTATTTTGTTAGGAGTAAAGGCGAAGGAGAAGTCCGATTATCTAACTGGTATGTGTGTAAAACCATATTTAGATAGCCTAGAATATTCATGATGGGAGAGAGAAAATGCCCTAGTCACTACATGGCTCATCAACTCTATGATGCCTTATGTGGGCGGTCAATTCTATACTTTAAAACTGTCCAAGAAATTTGGGAAGTTATCAAGGAAGCATACTCACAAAAAAAGAATATTGCTAAAGAGTATGAACTACTTGAGAATATTAAAAAATGAAAGTAGGAACCACAAACTATCAGTGAATTTTATATAGAAATGAGAAGTTTATGGGATGAACTATCATATTTCACTATGATCCAATGCAAAGAATGTGCAAAAGAGATCACACGAATTCGAAAAAAGAAAAGTGTTTGATTTGTTAAGAGGTGTTTCAGCCGATTATGAGAATGTGAAAAATAATATCTTGGCAAACGAGGATCTGCCTACTCTTGGTACTGTATATTTTTTATTAATTAGAGAGGAAGATAGATGAAATTTGGAAAAAACTGAAATTTCAAATACTAAAAAGACTACAATTGTTGGTAGAGGGTATAACCAATAGAGAAAGGCAGAGGACATGAAGATAATTCTTTTGATGGAAGAGAATTGGTAAGATGCATAATATAGTAAACCCAAACACACAAAAGAACAATGTTGAAAACTGATTGGCACGTCAAATTATATGAGAGACAAGGCTATGGTTACAGGAAATTAAGAAAGTATGGATGAGAACACAAGTGAGACTTTAAACATGACTTAAAACGCCTGGAAGGACTCGATGGCAGATTTAGTGAGACCTCATCTACTACTTCTGGTCCATCAAAGAGAATGCACGCAATTATGGCAGCCGCACAGAGTGATCAAGCTAGACCTAGCAGTAAATCTCTTTATTCTTATTTAGAGTCATATATACATTGGATTATCGATTCAGGAGCAACCGAGCACATGGTGAACTTCAAAGCTAGGCAACTTGATTATCAGGACGTGAATGACAAAGTTAGAATTGCAGATAACTCCTATATTTTGGTAAAAGAAAAAAGGAAGTTGTGGACAACACTTTGAATGTTGGATCCAGTTCTTTATGTTTCATAAATTTCCAAGGATTTATTATCCATTAGTGTATTAAACACAAGATTAAACTATATTGTTCATTTTTTTGCCTCTTATTATGTATTTCAGTAACTAAAGATGAGAAAGATTGTTGGATATGGTAAGATAGAGGACTATATATACTGGAAGAAGAGAAACAAAACATAACAGCATATGCTGCAGCAACTCAATTTGAACATTTTGGCATAAATGGCTTGGACATCTACCGATTCAAAAGATTCATGCTATCATACCGCAACTGAAAAAAATGAAAGGAAATACTCACCAAGAATGTGAGGCTTGCCCTGTTATTGCTATTACTTAACACAAATACTTTGTTTCCTTTATTGATGATCACTCTCATTTTACTATAATATATATGCTCAAATCTAAGGATGAGATTACTTCAATATTTTTGTTATTCCATAAATTTGTTTAAACAATTTCAGGCTTAAGTGAAAGTAATTAGGTCAAATAATGGAGGTGAGTTCAATTCTACCACCTTTAAGAACTACTTGCCAACACACAATCATTCATCAGACATCATGTCTATAAACACCACAACAGAATGGAGTAGCTGAACGGAAAAACAAGCAATTACTAGAAGTGGCACACACTTTAATGATTGAAGCCTCAACTCCAAAGTATCTTTGGGGTGAAGCAATTCTCATGACATCATTTCTCATAAATCGGATGTCATCCTCTACACTTGAAGGGCAGGTACCACTAAAATTATTGCTTCCAAATGAAAAACTATTTATTCTACCTCCCAGAGTTTTTGGGTGTGTATGCTACGTACATATATATGCCAACAACAAGGATAAACTTGATCCAAGAGTTGTGAAATGTATATTTGTGGGATACTCTCCATTTCAAAAGGGATACAGATGCCTTGATCCAATCTCAAAGAAATTTTTGTGTCCAAAGATGTTACATTTTATGAAACTGCATACTATTACAGCAGTAAAGGGAAGACGGAAAAAGATTTGAAGAACCATTACTACATATGCTAACTGAAAAAGATGATGAAAACAATGAGGAAAATTCTCAAGTCAAAGGAAGTGAAAAGGAAAACCAGCAGGAATGTGTCTTTAATCAAGTTTACACCAGGAGAATTAGAAAAAAATTCCTATCTGAAACCAATATGACAGAACTGCCAATAGCTCTACGGAAAAAAAGAGAAAGTGCACCAACCCAATCTGCAATTTCATTAATTATAAGAGAATGTCAGACAACTAACAGTTATTTGTATCGAATTCAGAGACAGTAAGCATACCAAAAACATGGAAAGAAGCCAACATATCTAAGGAATGGCAGCAACCTATGGATGATGAATTAAATGCATTACAACAACAACTATAACAACTAAGCCTTTTCCCATATTAGACGGGGTCGGCTAAATGAATTAAATGCATTAAAAAGAAATAATACTTGGGAGATTGTACCTCTACCGAAGGAGAGAGAAGTGATAGGATGAAAATGGGTGTACACAATAAAATACAAATCATCTTGAGAAGTTGATCGCTATAAGGCAAGACTTGTAGCAAAGGGATATGACTATAATGAGACATTTAATCCTATGGCAAAAAATGACTTCTAAAAGAGTGCTTATCAGCCTAGCTGCAAACAAAGAATGGAACATGTGGCAATTAGATGTCAAGAATGCATTCCTTTAAGGAGAACTTAATGAAGAAGTATATATGAAAATACCATATGATTTGAAATATCTTTATGGAACCGATAAAGTGTGTTTTCTAAAGAAAACATTACATGGATTAAAACAGTTCCCACGGGCCTGGTTTGAAAAGTTTAGTGAAGGCATAATTGGATTCAGTTATATCATAAGTAAAAATAATCATACGTTATTTTTTTAAGTGGGAAAAGGAATCTCAATACTAATCGTCTATGTTGATGATATTGTTGTAACTGGTGATGATGAAGAGGAAATCAACCAACTAAAAGAACAAATACATCGTCTATTCGATTTAAAGGATCTTGGTAAACTCCATTATCTTTTGGGAATTGAAGTTCTAAGGTCATGAAGAGGTATATTTTTAACCCAACGCAAGTATGCGATGGAAATACTGAGAGAGCCAGGAACGGCTTGATCAAAACCATTTGACACTCCCGTGGAGATTAATCATAAGTTAAGCTTGGAAACAGGTAAAAAATTTAGAGACATCAAGAAATATCAACAATTAGTTGGGAAGTTGATATACATGAATATAACAAGACCCAATATTACATATGTGGTGGGAATCCTTAGCAGATTTATGCACGCACCAAGACAGCCATGCATCGATGCAATCTTTCAAGAGATATCTAAAAGATACACCAGGTAATGGTATCTTATACTCTAAACAAGAACACACCAATTTAGAGTTATACACATATGAAGATTGGGCTGGGCCTATAGACGATCGAAAGTGCACAACTGGGTATGTTGCATTGTTTGGAGGAAACTTGATTTCATGGAAAAGTAAAAAACAGTATGTAGTCGCAAGATAAGTGTGGAAGCATAATCTAGAGTTGGAACACAAGAAACTAGTGAAGGATTATGGCTTATCTCACTAATTACAGAAATTCAAGAAAAAATTAACCTTCTAATATCATTGTACACAAATAATAGGACAACAATTCAAATAGCCACCAACACAGTACAACATGAAAGAACAAAGCATATACAAGGAGACTGCCACTTCATACAACAACAACTAAGCCTTTTCCCATACTAGACGGGGTCGGCTACATGGATTCTTTGTTTCCACAGATCCCTATCGTGTGCCATGTTAGCAGTTAACTCCCAATAAGCTAGATCATTCTTTATTGTTTCTTTCCAACACTTTTGTGGCCGTCCTCTACCTCTTTTAATACTTTTCAAATTTAGTTTTTCTAACCTTCTTACAAGTTCTTCTTTTGATCTTCTTTCTATATGTCCAAACCATCTTAAACGATGTTCTCTCATTTTATCCTCTATTGGTGTCACTCCTAATTTGTTTCTAATAACCTCATTATGTATATGGTCTTTTCTTGTATGACCACTCATCCATCTCAACATCTTCATTTTTGTCACAGACATCTTTTGTACATGTTGATGATTAACTGCCCAACACTCAGAACCATAAAACATGGCAGGCCTAATTGCTGCTCTATAATATTTACCTTTTAACTTTAATGGTATCTTCTTATCACAAAGAATACCAAATGCTCCTCTCCATTTTAACCAACCAGCATTAATTCTATGTGTAACATCTCCATCAATTCTTCCATCACTCTGAAAATTTGACCCTAGGTATTTAAAACTTTCCTTTTGGGGAATGCAATGTGTGTCAATTTTAATTTCCATGTCCTCTGAAGTAACCAAATGATCAAATTTACATTCCATATATTCTATCTTTGTTCTACTAAGTCGGAGGCCTTTGCTTTCTAATGTTTCTCTCCATAGTTCCAATTTTCTATTAACTTTTTCCTTAGACTCCTCCACTAATACAATGTCATCTGCAAATAACATACACCAAGGTACTTCATCTTGAATATGTTTTGTTAACTCATCCATCACCATTATAAATAAGTATGGACTTAAAGTTGATCCTTGATGTAAACCGATATTAACTTCAAAGAAGTCTGTCGTTCCTTCATGAGTCCTCACACATGTTTTTAAACCATCATACATGTCTCTTATAAGGTTAATATATGTCAATGGGATACCTCTTTTTTCCAAAGTTCTCCAAAGAACCTCCCTCGGTACCCTATCATAAGCTTTTTCTAGATCAATAAATATCATGTGAAGGTCTTTCGTTTTTGCTCTAAAATGTTTCATAAGACGTCTCAAAAGGTGAATCGCTTCAATAGTAGATCTGCCTGGCATGAATCCAAATTGGTTCTGTGTTGTACTTGATACTTGTCTTAACCTACATTCGATAATTCTTTCCCATAATTTCATAGTATGGCTCATTAACTTGATACCTCGATAATTCGCACAATTTTGAATGTCTCCCTTGTTCTTATATATGGGTATAAGTGTACTTGCTCTCCATTCCTCGGGCATCTTTTGGTTTTTCCATATTTCATTAAATAGTCTTGTGAGCCAAGTGATTCCTATTTCTCCTAGTATTTTCCAAACTTTTATAGGAATATTATATGGTCCTACCGATTTACCACCCTTCATATGTTTAAGAGCCTCTTTGACTTCATTCTTTTGAATACGTCGGTAGAAATTGTGGTTTATATACTTTTCTGACTTAGCTAAATCTCCTAAACTAATACTAACATCTTTATTTTCATTAAAAAGATTATAAAAATAGTTTTTCCATCTATTTCTTATATCATCATTTGCCACTAGAATTTTTTCATCATCGTCTTTTATGCATCTAACATAATTAAGATCTTTAGTTTTCTTATCTCTAGCCCTAGCTATCCTAAAAATATCTCTTTCACCCTCTTTTGAGTTGAGTTTTTTTATATAAGTCCTCCCAAATCTTTGTTTTTGCTTCACTAACGGCCTTTTTCGCTTCCTTCTTTGCCCTACCTTCCTTCCTTCCTCATTTATATCCCTACCTTCCTCATTTATAGCCCTACCTTCCTCATTTATATCCCCAAAACCAAAGTTTCTAGGAATCCCTTGATATCCTAATACCTCTTTACCGACATGTCCATTTAAATCTCCTCTTAAACAAATCATCTCCCTTTGTGGAATCTTTTGAAACACCTTATCTAACTCTTCCCAAAAAACTGTCTTTATACTATCTTCTAGTCCTACTTGGGGTGCGTAAGTACAAATTATATTCAAAACCTCTGCTCCTAACACTAATTTCAACGTCATGATTCGGTCACCATATTATTGTATGTCTATTAGACTCTCCTTTAAATCTCTATTTATGATAATACCAACTCCGTTTCGAGCCTTTTCTTTACCTGAGTACCATAATTTAAAATATGTATCCTCTATCTCCTTTGCTTTTTCTCCAACCCATTTTGTCTCTTGTAAACATAGAATATGAATCTTTCTCCGAATCATAGTATCTACCACCTCCATTAGCTTACCAGATAATGTTCCGATATTCCAAGAACCAATACGAATCTTATTATCTAGGATTAGCTTCCTTACCCCCCGCATCCGTCCATAATCAAAATGCGGAGACCCTCTCTGAAAATTTTTCACTACATTCGGGCGACAATGTAGCGGGACTAACTTCTTTACCCACACCCGTCCATGATGTGGGAACCCTCTCTGCAATTGATTCACTACATTCGGGCGAAAATATAGTGGCCCTTGCTTACTTCTTACTGCATTCGGGCGAAAATATAGTGGCCCTTGCTTACTTCTTACTGCATTCGGGCTCTGCAGCACATCGCTAGGCAGGGACACCCCAAAGCAATGCTCATAATTTTTGTAATCCATGTTATAAAAATCCGACGAAGTTTTACGCTGGCTGTCGGAAGCCTAACACAAACCTCCTCCTTTATCCGAGCTTGGGACGGACAATGCAAGGGTGATCCCTTCCATGGGCGGAGTTGAGACTGCCACTTCATAAGAGAAAAAATTTTAAATAAGATGTTGCCAGTATAGTATATCAAGTCACAAGATCATATTGCAAACATGTTGACCAAAGTACCAAAAGTCACCCTAGAAAGATTATGCAGCAAGTTGGGAGTCTCAAATATATTCCTCCCAACTTGAGAGGGAGTGTTAAAGAATATTGTGTATTCATGCGTGTGGATAAATCTGCCCCTAACGTGTCGTATCGAGTCTTTACTTAAGTGAGGGTAGATTAGTCATTTAAGTTAGAACCAGTAGTATATAATAAGTTGTTTCATTAGGTTTAGTCAAATAGAAAGAAAGATTAAGAGCAATCGCACACACCCAAGAGAGTTGCGAACTGCTTTGTATGCCTTTCACTCTCTATTTGATGTTTATCAATAAAATCGATGCATTCCATTCAACAGAAATTTGGTTGAGAAGCTTTAGAAACAAAGGTGTTTGATTTAATGGAACAGAGACAAATATATGAAATGCAAGTTCAAGTTTTCCAGTAAAATGGAATATACAAAAGTTAAAATTGGTCTATTATATCTCCGGGAAAGAAGATTTAATTATCTAGGATCAACATTCCAAAAGCATGAAATGATTGTTGGAGTTGTCACACAAAATTAGTGTTGATTGGCTAAACTTAAGAGGTGACTCAAGTATTCTTTGTGACAAGAAGATACCACTAAAATTGGAAGGTAAATGTTAGGAAAAGCAAGACTAGTAACGCTTCATGATGAGGCAATCAACCATTAATATATGCAAAAGCTTCATAATCAAAGTAAAGAAGTGAGATAGAAGTCTGCCACACAAAGAAAGAATAATTGCACAATCAGATTATTAGAGAAAAACATGGGATGCCATCAATAGAAGAGAAAAGGAAAGAGTCATTTTGAAGATGGTTTAGCTATTTCAAGTGATAGACAGGTGGAATTTTCAGGAGAACGTGTGGATATGGTTGACCTTTGTGATCCATCAAGAACAACCAAGCTGAGGCCAAAAATCAAGGGGGAATAGCTTAGATAGTGAACACATAAAGAAATGCCTCAAAGATGTTGGAAGGGAACGCTAAATCTAAAAGGATGGCAATATTGATAGGACCTATGGGGAACTGACCCGATTCAACATGATTGAGCTGGGTATTGCTTGAGGTCAGCAAATACCCGAATAACCTTTGGGTATGAGATGATAGATACCCGACCCATACCCCTAATCAACCCAAATATATGTATATATATATATATATATGTGTGTGTGTGTGTGTGTGTGTGTGTGTGTGTGTGTGTGTATGTATATGTATATGTATGTGTGTGCTAGATACCCGACCCATACCCCTAACCAACCCAAATATATATACATATTTATATGTATATATATATATATATGTATAAATGGACCTACTTTTAAAGCCCAAAATTAATTGGCATGTACGAAATAAATGTAATACTCATGTCAGACAAAGTGTCCCTTTGGTGCTTTAATAATTACTGTTGCTCCCTTTTTTTTAGTTGCCATTTGAAACATCAGATTCTATTGCAAAGAGCGATAGAAAAACTCTCTACCCTCTTATATTTTGAATAACTCAATAAATGCCCAATCATGTCAAACAACATAACTCGTCCTTTACCCATTACTTTTGTTTCTTTCAGTTCTTTCCTTCTGATTCTTTTATTTCTTTTACTTTTCAACTAAACTGGTCACACCCAGACCGAGTACAGGTGAAGCATAGGGTTGCATTAGGACAGCCAAAATGACTCAATTGGAAGTTTTTACTATAGATCTTAGACCTTTGTTGGGGCATCCCTTTTTATTGACACATTGCAACGCCCAAATGCAAGAAGAGTAAGCAACAATCTTTATATCTGTATTGTCAAGTTATAATCTTATAAAACACAATATTGATATGGAGTAGGCATTAGGAGTAAAAAACTTAAAATAATGTAGTAAAGGTATAGTGATTATGTCGGTCGAGTTGGAGTTCACAAAAGAGATCTTTTATAGAATCTATGTTTGTGCACCCCACCACAAATAACCCATTAAGATAGAGGGGATCTTTTGTAGTATCCATTATTACAACAACAACAACTAAGCCTTTTCTCATACTAGACGGGGTCGGCTACATGGATTCTTTGTTTCCACAGATCCCTATCGTGTGCCATGTTAGCAATTAACTCACAATAAGCTAGATCATTCTTTATTGTTTCTTTCCAAGTTCCAACACTTTTGTGGTCGTCCTCTAGCTCTTTTGATACTTTCCAAATTTAGTTTTTCATACCTTCTTACAGGTTCTTCTTTTGATCTTCTTTCTGTATGTCCAAACCATCTTAAACGATATTCTCTCACTTTATCCTCTATTGGTGCCACTCCTAATTTGTTTCTAATAACCTCATTATGTATACGGTCTTTTCTTGTATGACCACTCATCCATCTCAACATCTTCATTTCTGTCACAGACATCTTTTGTACATGTTGATGATTAACTGCCCAATACTAAGAACCATAAAACATGGCAGGCCTAATTATTGCTCTATAATATTTACCTTTTAACTTTAATGGTATCTTCTTATCACAAAGAATACCAAATGCTCCTCTCCATTTTAACCAACCAGCATTAATTCTATGTGTAATATCTCCATCAATTCTTCCATCACTATGAAAAATTGACCCTAGGTATTTAAAACTTTCCTTTTGGGGGATGCAATGTGTGCCAATTTTAATTTCTATGTCCTCTGAGGTAACCAAATGATCAAACTTACATTCCATATATTCTGTCTTTGTTCTACTAAGTCGGAGGCCTTTGCTTTCTAATGTTTCTCTCCATAGTTCCAATTTTCTATTAACTTTTTCCTTAGACTCCCCCACTAATACAATGTCATCTGTAAATAATATACACCAAGGTACTTCATCTTGAATATGTTTTGTTAACTCATCAATCACTATTATAAATATGGACTTAAAGTTGATCCTTGAGAAACAATAATACAACAAAACGAGAAAGAAAAAAGGGGATTGATTGACAGAGGGAATTCATTTTAATTTCTAATTAGTAGCACATATTTTGAATACCAACTCCACTTATATGTAGTGGCTACCTTCAAGGGTTTACAACAACAACTAATCCTTTTCCCATACTAGATGGGGTCGGCTACATGGATTCTTTGTTTCCACATAGCCCTATCATAATTTTTAGAATCCATGGTAGATATGTCCTTCAAAGTTTTACGTTGGCTATAAAAAGCCTAACGCAACCCTCCTCCCTTATCCGGGCTTGGGACCGGCCATGCAAGGGTAATTCCTTACATGGGCTTGGCTACCTTCAAGGGTTTAAACAAAAAAAAACATTGCTGATTGATGTTGAACTACTACTGACATAGCCTGAGAAACATGCATGAGAAGTGACAGAAAGGTGCTACGTGAATATGAAGGATGCACAATGTAGTGAAAGGTGAAGTAGAATAGTTAAGGACGGAATTTAGACAAAGAGAACATGCTACAGCTCATCATAGAAACAAAACTAGCAAAAGTTGTGAGAATCATAATAAGGCAAAAAGAACATAACAAAAGGAAAGAGATCTTTTTAAGATAGTAGAAGGTAGAGGACAGAGAATTAAAGACCTTACTCAAGTAATAGTATTTATCAAAGATTAGGAGGAAAAGATAACAGTGACAGACAAAGATATCAAGATGAGATGGAAAGAGGCGAGTGCACTTACTGAATCTGCATGGTCATTGGGTGAAACATAATCAACATATCTTCAATGCATTCAGAGGAGATGAAAAGTGTTCGAATTAGCTTAGATAAGATATCAAGGTTGTCTTGTACGGTGACAGAATTGTTCAAATTAGCTTAGAAGAGCTAACCAACTTAAGAGAAACATAATCAACCTATCCTCGATGCATTCAGAGGAGATGAACAGAGGCCAGTGCAGTTACTGAATCTGTATGGTCATTGGGCGAAAGATACTCTTATCGAAAAATGTCAGGGTTTCTAATAAGTGAACTCCAAGAAAGCCTTATCCGTTAAACTAATGCCATTAGAACTTGACAAAGCCAAGGTTCTATGCATAAACTACAGAAAACAAAAAACTGAATTCAAAAGGTTTTGGTGGCATGCAAATATAAAGCTAGTGCACTTACTGAATCTGCATGGACATTGGGTGAAAGATATTCTTATTAGAAAATGTCAGGGTTTCTAATAAATGAACTCCCAGAAAGCCCTATCCATTAAACTAAGCTAATTAGAACTTGACAAAACCAAGGTTCTATGCATAAACTACAGAAAACAAAAGGCTGAATTCAAAAAGTTATGGTGGCATTCATAAATAATTGTTTAATATATTCACCTTGAACTAATGGTAACTATCAAATCCTTTTACTGTTTTGGAATTCTCTCAAACCTTTTCTTTTTTGATAACATTAGACAGCTTCCCTATAATTCTCTTGATTAAACATTATTTTCCTTTCACTTTTTCTTATATAAAATATAATGTTAAATAAACATGCCATTTTTCGCCTATATTACATATAAAGGGGACAACATTATATTATAAGATTAGCCAATGGAGATGTAGCTCAATAATTCATTATGCAAATATATTTCATCTATCAAACCAAAACTAGCCTCCTCTCACGCTAACTAGAACCAGCTACGTGGATTCTTAGTCATCGTTATGCTTGTTTCATTGTTCAATTTGTTGCTTTTGAACACCTTGAGGCTTTCTTCAGAATCAGCTGTAATTTTCACCATCAAAATTTTCACACCTCACTAGAGCTCTAGCCTCCTCCCCAAATGCCTCATACCACATTACGCATGTATCTCTCATTTTATCTCATACTAGTGTCACAAACTTTTTCTCAAATAGCTTCCTTACATATTCAGACTTTCATCATCTAAACATCCTCGATAACATCTGTATGTGTTGATGTTTGAGAATCAAACCGTCACATGGATGTGAATGTAGGTGAAGGAACAACTAACTTTAAAACCATGGGTGCATAGACACATCAAAACATGAAGCCTTCTTCCAGGTTGCCTTCCCTACCATCCCCAATGGCTCGTGCACAAGATTGCCATTGAGCTAACCTAGGAGTATTTGATTTGTTTGTGCCAGGGCTTCAATTATGATGTTTTGTTGCAGCCAGTTAGCGACATTTAAATAACTCAAATGGACCTTGTCTCTGAACAGAACTAGTTCCTTGTAGTTTCATAGTTCTTTAGCCATTTTCTCAAAATCATTCATGACAAAATATCAAACAGGAAAAAAAACAATTATGAGATCATTCTATATTCAAGACATTGAGTCCAACCTTTTCGCAGCCTACCAAAGAATAAGGAACTACGGTCAGATGACAGAGCGACCACAATCTTTTTCCCTTGCATCTGAAACATTGGAACATCCCAATAAAGGATGAAAGGGTAGTACACATAATAAATTATCTAAATGCAAGCGCATGCATGCATGCGATAAGATAATATACAAAGAAAAAAGGTTAATGCAAGGCAAGAAATTTAGAAAGTTAATATCTCAATCATGCATAAGTTTGATAATGGGCATTCTGTAAATTGGTGACAAAAGGAAACGCTGTAATAAGATCACTTGAAAGGCATGAGGTGCAACTATAATATGTCCTAAGCCTGCTATTAAATGCTCACGGATTGGCCATAACAGGAAAAGGAATAACCATTCTATCACCATTGAGAGTTATGTTATCAAATATCAATAGCAAGATCACTTTTATTTATTTATGATTATAAAATAATATATAATAGATTCTCTAGTTTCTAAGAAATATCAAGAAACACATAAATATATGAATCAAACTAAATAAGCAAATTCTAAGAAAACAAATAATAAATTTCATGTGGCATATGCATATAATTTGAAATATATATTATACTTATCTTTTCAAGTATGGTGACTATGGTCCAAACAAATTTGAGCATTGGAACATATTACACTTACCTGCAAAAGAATAGAATAATATTAGAGTAGAGAAATAAATGCTATTAAAACATGAAAAATCTTTAAGATCCACAAGAAAATATAACACTTACTAAAAAATCATAGGTTTAAGAATCAAAACAACATCTACCAAATGACAATAATATTCATAATACTTTTAAAGTAAGAACCTTAACATGCATCAAATATAACAACTAACAACTTAACAAATAACAAGTCCAAAACATAGCATGCATCAAATGCGATTATAATATAAACTTAATTGTTTAAGATGAACCAAAAAAGCTATATATTTTATATTCCACAAGAAACTAATTGAGCTCATTTTCTAATGAAGATCCTTGTTTTTATAGTTTCTCTTGCTCCTCATATGTTTCTTCAAATTTAAATTCTTCTTCTTCATCTTTCACCTTTCATATCCATCTTATCATTTGCTTTCCTTTGTCGTCATTGTCATTTTCGTATCCTTGATCTTGTATATACAATAGCTCTCGCTCTTCATCCTTCGGATATAAAATCAATATCTTGTCATGTAAGTGATTCATCGCCACCAACGAACTCAACATCAGTTGGATATTCATCATGATCTTCAATCGATGCCAACGTGATGGAGTCGAAATTAGCATTAGCTTTCCTCTTTTCATACATTCTTCTTAGCTTTTCATTATATTTTACAAAAGCAAGTCATTAAGCTTTTGATGCAATAACTGTTAGAGATTATAGTAGACTTGTTATGGTTCTTTTTCATTCACTATGTCTCTTTAGTAGTACTTAATTAATATTAGGAGTAGATTAGTCATTTAAGTTAGATTGTACTTTAAATAGGGTGATTAGGGTTAAGTGTATTATATGAAAAGAAAAGAGAGAAGGATGGCAGTCAGGGAGTGGACGCCGAGAATCTGCACTGGACAGATTAGAGGAATGCCTCCAATATGCCAATACTTTAAGTTCATCTTATTGTTTTTTAATGATTTTATGTTTATAACATGGTATCAGAGCATATAAAGCATTTACATCAAGTTTTTGGAGAAAGAAGATCACTTTTTTAAGATTAAATCAAGTGAAGTGTGAAGTAGATGACAATTTGAATCTCTGTTGGTAAAGACGATTCATTATTTCTACACAAAACTGCTCCGGCCTGACGTGAACACCAGCCTGGTGTGAACAGTAGGGTGACATGAACAGCAGGATGCTGGAATCGGTGATAAGCCGGTGATCAAGAGCTAGCAGTAAGATAGTAAGTGGAAACCTCCACCGTGAGATCTAGTCAAACTACACATAGACTTGGACCGCTTAAGCAACTGATTGGTGGAAATTGGTTGTATCTACTATCTATAGAGATGAAACAAGCAGTCCTAGCATGTGCTACAAAGTTCATGATAGGGGAGTAATTCCAACGTCAGAGAAGTGATCAGCTTCTGAAAAATTAATCAGTCCCTTGTGTTATGCGTGAAACCACTTATCGTGTTAAAGAATATCCCTTGGTTCATATAAAACTGATTGGGATAAGTCAGCATAATTGGATTTTTTTATAAATGGCGACTAAAGGAAAAGGGGTTGATACCCCTTTCGTGACATCTGACCATTCCACAAATGAAAAAGTAGAAAACTTTCATATTACAACAACAAAGTTAGATGGTAGAAACTACTTAGAATAGTCCAGGTCCGTGGAATTGGTTGTTATAGCAAAGGTGAGATGGGCTCACCTAATGGGTCAAATTCTGAGTCCAGACACACATGATGCACAGTATTCTAGTTGAAGAAGAGAAGATGCCTTATATCATCCTCGTTACTTCAGTCTATGATCCCATCAATAGCAAAAACATTTATGTTTCTTGAATCCGCCCATGAAATTTGTTGTGCAGTCTCTAAAGCTTATTCCAGAAAAAAAATGTTACAAAGGAGTACGAGATATTGAAAAAAATCAAAAAATATAAACAAGAAACTAGTTCTGTTAGTGAGTACTATACGGATCTTCGAGGATTATAGGATGAATTGTTTTTCTATACAAATATCAAGTGTTATTCTTACACCAAAAAAAATGTTAAAATTGAAAAGAAGAAAGTCTTTGATTTGTTGTGGGATGTAAATTCAGAATTTGAATCAATAAATATTAACATTTTAGGTAGGGAAGAACTTCCTTCACTTGGCACGGTATATTCATTATTGATTCGAGAAGATCACAAAAATCTTGAGGACAACTCTACTACTAATGAACAACATGCCCTTCAAACAAGGGAAGAAAACTCACATTATCGTGGAAGAGGTGGACAACAAAACCATAGACATGGCCGTGGTCTTTTCTATTCTGACAAGAAGGATAAAATTGTGTATTCTCACTTTGAAAAGTCAAGATATTCTGGAGAAAATTGTTGAGAATTACATGATCGACTTGATTTTTCTAGATCTCGAAACAACTCTACCCATGTTACTGAAAATCCAACACCCAATACGAATAGCATTCAGGAACTTATTAATAGAATAGAGGGCCTAGAAACAAAATTATCTAAAAATTATCACCCCTCCTCATCTCAAGTTACATTATCACAGGTAACACATACTATAAAGGGTATCAAATTTTCTCCTTTTCATTTTAAAACTTGGATTATTCATTCTGATGCTACATATCACATGGTAGGAGAGCCATCATATTTTCAGAATATCGTCATCTTAAAAAATGAGAGCCAATTAAGTTGGCCGAGGGCTCACGTTCTTATATGATTGGATAGAGAAGTATACCCACATGCTTTACAGATTTAAAATCAATCTATCATGTTCCAAGCTTTAAATCTACTTTCAGTCAGTTCATTAACCCGTACACTGAATTGTAGTGTAACATTTCATCCTACTAATTGTGTATTTCAGAATCTGAAGAAAGAATAAATCTTTGGCCATGGTAGTCTACAGAAGGGATTATATATCCTAGAAGACAATCTTCAACATATTGCTTCTTATAGTACTTCAACTGCAACTACTCAAGACGCAGAGATTCGTCTTTGGCATTATCGTCTAGGCTATCTATCCACGTTCAAGCTCCACTATGTTTTACCTCATCTTAGAGTCGAGTCAAATAAATTTTATTTTGAATGTGAAGTGTGCCAACTTGGAAAACACTAAAGAGCTCCTTATCCCTCAAGTGACTCTAGACGATCCCAACCTTTTGAGCTTCTACATTATCACGTATGGGTCCCAGTCCAGTTACTTCATTGTTTGGATAGAAATATTTGGTCTCTTTTAATGATGATTATATGTGTCTTACAATTGTTTACTTAATAAAATCAAAATCACAGGTTGTTTCTATCTTTTCGATTGTTCATAAATTTATTCTCACTCAATTCAGTACTTTTGTGAAAATTCTTTATTCAGATAATGGGGGTGAATATATTAGTAGACAGTTGGAGGAATACCTACACACAAATGGTATACTTCATCAGACTTCTTGTTCTTATACACCTCAGCAAAATGGCATAACTGAGAGGAAAAATCGTTATATTCTTAAGTAGCCAGAACTCTCTTACTTTAACACAATATACCAAAATTTTATTTGGGGAAAGTTGTTCTTAGTGTTGTCTATGGATGCCTAATAGTGCACTCAAGGGTGATAGTTCCATAAAGTTCCTTGATAAGGAATCAAAACTCTTTCATATAATTCCTCATATATTTGGTTGTACCTGTTCCGTTCATGGTCATCTACTCGATCATGACAAACTTGACTCTCGTTCTATAAAGTGTATTTTTCTTGGTTATTCGAATTCTCATAAAGGTTATAAATGCTATGATCCGATTCTTAACAAACTTTATGTATCCATGGATGTCACCTTCTCAGAATCTACTCTCTATTATTCTTCTCAAGGGGAGTTAGTTATCTCACAAAATATATCTCCTTATATTCTTCCCTGGAGTCCTAGTGAGATAGAAGACAATGCAGGTGACTATGGAGAGAAGGCAATTGAACCAAAGCAGATAGTAGTGTGCAAGAGAGGACCAAGGAAGATTATTTACTCTCAAGAGAAACCCATACATACTCTAATAATCAAAGATCTTTCCCTTACTCAGATCCGCAATCCCTAGTGAAAAATGCATTCATACAAGGAGATTTGAATGAAGAAGTGATATAGTTTGCAAAGTAAACAAAGTTATCTATGGGCTGAAACTGTCACCAAGAGCCTGATTCGAGAAATTCAGTGAGGCAATATGCAGCTTGGGATATCAAAGAAACATAAATTATAAAATTATTTATTCTTACTGTTTATGTTGATGATATCATTGTAATAGGTAATGACATTGAAGAAATATCAAGATTAAAAATGAATCTTTACAAATTATTTGACCTCAAAGACTTCGATTGACTTCACCATTTTTTGGGAATAGAGGTGTTATATTCCAACCAAGGTATTTTCCTAACTGAGAGAAAATACACTATGGATCTACTACAAGAAACAAATATGATTTATTGTAAACAATGTGATGCTCCTATAGAGGTGAATCAAAAATTGTTTATTGGAGATAGTAAAGATTTCAGGGATATTTACAAATACCAGAAATTGGTTGGCAAGCTTATATACTTAACAATTACTCGTCCAGATATCACTTATGCTATGGGCATTGTGAGCAAATTTATGCATTGAGCAGATTTATGCATTCTCCGACCAAGAATCATATGGATGTTGTGTATAAAATTCTTAGATATCTAAAATAAACACCTAGAATGGGTCTTCTTTATTCAAAATCCTGCAAGTTCAGTAGTAAACTTTATTCTGATGCAGACTGGGTGGGATCTAAAGATGACTGAAAATCAACTATAGGTTATGTGAAACTACTTGGTGGTAATATTATATCTTGAAGAGTAAAAAAAATTGTTGTTGTCAGATCTACAGCTAAAGCAGAATACAGAGAGGTAGCTCATGCTATGTACAAAGAAAAATCGGTATCTTCATTAATATGTGTCATGGGTTTAAGTCTACACAACCTATATCATTATATTGTGACAGTAGTGCAGTTATTCATATGGCTTCCAACCTAGTATATCATGAAAGAACCTAACACATAGAGATCGATTATCACTTTATCAGAGAGAAGATATTAAATTGGAGTATGTTAAATCAGAAAAACAGAAGGCTGATTTCTTAACTAAAGCTACTACTGGCAAACAACTCATTGTATGAATCTAATACTTATAAGTTCATCTTATTAAAAAATAATCTATTTTGCCAATACATACCAATACTTGTAAGTTCATCTATGAATCTAATTGTTTTTTAATGATATATTTATAAACTCATCTTATTATTTTTCAATGATTTGATATTTATAATAATAATCTATTCTACTTCTTTGTATGAATCTAAGATAAGAGAAAGAATCCATAATACTTATTATAGTTTAATAAAAAATAGCTTTAATTTTATTAAATTATTTATAAAGTGTAATTCTTACCATTTCAAAGGTACTCAAGTTGAGTTCACATGTGACACTAAAAGTGAGATCAAAATCCGTATAGCAAAATTTTGTAATTCGGGGCATCCATAGTCAAAGGTTATCCATCATTCAACTATGACAAAAACTTATATAAGCAATAAATTAATCAAATTAGAAAAACCAATTATATTGTAACAATGAAATAAAGTAGAGTTACTTTAATTAATTACCTGGTGCATATATTTTTCTTGAACTTATAGTTAATTCTAGTCCAAAGTCACTCGAGACAATTCAATAACATATAAGTTGTTAGTGATTTGTTGTTGTTCTTCCTTACTTCGTAGAAGTATATTAATAACTTGAAACAAGACACCTTTAATCTCAGTATTAGATTTTATTCCTTCATACCCATAATATAATCTTATATTCATATATAATGCAGCAGCATGCAATGGCTTATGCATTTGCAGGTTTCATCTTTTGTTTATGATCTCCTAAATAAAAGCATGTTGCACTTCTTTTGTTCTTTAAGTTAACCTAAAAATAAGATAAATGTTATTACCAAGATTAACAACATATAACTAATTGAACCCATTAAAAGAGTAAAGTAATAAAGATTAACACATAATATCTTTATTTGCTCCTTCACACTGTTCATCTTTTCATAGATATAGCCCATGAATGGTTTTTCATCAATATCCACCATACATAAAACATCTATCAAGAGACCCATTGCTCTAAATGAAAAACTAATGCCCTTCCAAAATTTGAGTTGCAAAACTATTGCCTTAGATTGCTTCCCTTGAGTACTATTTGATAAAAGACATTTTTTCTATTATTAAAAAATAACCATAAACAATGCCTATGTAAGGGATTACCCTTGCATGGCTGGTCTCAAGCCCAAAAAAAGAATAAGGGTTGCGTTAAGCTTCCGACAACCAGTGTAAAACTTTTTCGAACTTAACATATATTCTATAAAAAAAAAACAAAGAATCCATGTAGCTGACCCTATCTAGTACGAGAAAAGGCCTAGTTGTAGTTCAGAAATAACTATAAACCTTAAAGCTTCTTTTGATTATTATAAGTTGTCCAATGTTAAGAACCTAGTAGCAAAACGAGTAATAGCTGGCCTATGTATGTCTTTTTCTCCAGTAAAATGTCTTATTATATGTAATATTTGCCCATGATTATACAGAAATATCACTAGCTTCTTTGCCCTACTAAAGATATCTTTTAGTTTATTTGTCTCCCCAATATCTGTAAGCATCAAATCTATACAATGTGCAATGTATGGTGTCCAAAACAAATGATTAAATTCAACCACCAACATTCTACCAACTGCCACGTAATTTGTTGTATTATTTGTAACCATCTACACAACATTTTTCTTTCTTTTAACAATGTATATAATTTATTTACATTCTTCACTTAATTGGATGCATCAATAGACTTAAGAAATAATGTATCCTGAGGACAATGTACTAAAAAATTTATTAGTATTCTTTGCTTTCTATAAGTTCATCCATCTAATATAATATAGCATCCATATATAGCCTAATGATTTTTGAATCCATTTGTAAACTCTCTTATTCTTCCCACATCCTCCTATAATGTTTTCCTTACTTCATGATGCGATAGAGCCTTCATTTCAGGACTAAACTGACCTATGTCATTAATCATCACTTGAAAACTAGGGGATCTGACATCATTAAAAGAGAAACATTATTGGAGGGAGAGGGATAGAGAAAAGCATGCACAAGGGGACGAGAGAAAAAGAAATGGTTATCGAAAGACGATGGAGGTGGTGGCCATTAATGGCAAAGGGCACACGGGTGGTGGTTATTAGTATAGAGGTGTTAACAGTGCATTTAGCGCCCAAGTTGGTTGCATGTTAATATCCACACGCTATAGCGGTCTATGAACCGCTAAAACGCTATAGTGTGCTATAGTGTGCTATTAATAACATAGATTGAGAGTGACTAAACATACGAAAGAATGACTTATATGGCCATGTGTTGTGTCATACAAAACAAGGCTCAGTAAATGATACATAAACCATGAACTAGAAGTCACTTCCAAAGGCAAAATGGTCCTTAATTTGGACTTTCATAAGAGCCACTGCCACGTCTCAAATATTAGAGAGGAAACTCACTATGGGTGAAAAAGAAACAAGAGACCGTGTCAGCTTTTAGCGTTCCACCAATTCAGACTATTATAGGGAAAATATATTTGTATATCAATCCCAATTAGTGGACTGTGTAATGGATTATTAGAATCCATTCTATGTAACAGAGTTTAGCCTGACTGATCAGAACAAATAGTTACATAAAATACCAAAAGAAAGATCTTTCCACAGCATAGAAGCCAGTCACCGGGAATCTGGTAGGGCCCAAATGTAGTGAATTTTATGCAAGGGTCTCTCTACGTGGCCAGTCAGGTTACATTAACAGCTTCACATCAAGGATGGAATAGGTAAACTAGTCCCAAAATAATGGTAGAAGGGTCCCGATATTCTAGTATGAATTGATGATGGGTTAATTAGACTTGCGCAAGAAAAATGAAATTTGGCGTGCTTCTTAAATTATTGGAACATTAACTAACAGGAGGCTGGAGGTGGTGAATCTGGTGATATTACGATAAAGAAAAGATCCGCGTTTATAACTAAACAGGAGACAAAGAGAACTAGAAACACTGCTAAGGAGATTGGACACGAACTTCAAACTACACCAATGTGGCGAAGAGAAAGGCAAGCTCAAAATGGAGAGAGCATCCAGGTAAACAAGAATTTGAAAAAGAGTAGTAGAAGATAAGTGTTATAGAGACAGAATTATAATGATTAAGTTAGCTTAAGGAAGGATTATTATGTTTCATACTTATATTATCATGGTTTCTACCAATGAATCTCAAGTTTTATTTGGAAGAAAGAAAGAGTACAACAACTAAGCCTTTTCCCATACTAGACGGGGTCGGCTACATGGATTCTTTGTTCCACAGAGCCCTATTATGTGCCATGTTAGCAGCTAACCCACAATAAGCTAGATCATTTTTTATTGTTTCTTTCCAACACTTTTGGAGCCGTCCTCTACCTCTTTTAATACTTTCAAAATCTAGCTTTTCATACCAACTTAAAGGTTCTTTTTTTTATCTTCTTTCTATATATTCAAACCATCTTAAATGATATTCTCTCATTTTATCCTCTCTCTATTGGTGCCACTCCTAATTTGGTTACAATAACCTCATTATGTATATGGTCTTTTCTTGTATGACCACTCATTCATCTCAACATCTTCATTTCTGTGAGACATCTTTTGTACATGTTGATGATTAAGTACCCAACACTAGAACCATTAAAAATGATAGGTCTAATTGTTGCTCTATAATATTTACCTTTTAACTTTAATGATATCTTCTTATCACAAAGAATACCTTATGCTCCTCTCCATTTTAACCAACTAGCATTAATTTTATGCGTAACATCTCCATTAATTCTTCCATCACTCTGAAAATTTGACCCTAGGTATTTAAAACTTTTCTTTTGGGGATGCAACATGTGTCAATTTTAATTTATATGTCCTCTAAAGTAACCAAATGATCGAACTTACATTCCATATATTCTGTCTTTATTCTACTAAGTCGAAAGCCTTTATTTTTTAATGTTTCTCTCCATAGTTCCAATTTTCTATTAATTTTTTCCTTAGACTCCTCCACTAACACAATGTCATCTAAAAATAACATACACCAAGGTACTTCACTTGAATATGTTTTGTTAACTCATCAATCACCATTATAAATAAGTATGAACTTAAAGTTGATCCTTGATGTAACCCAATATTAACTTCAAAGAAGTCTCTCATTCCTTCATGAGTCCTCACACATGTTTTTGCACCATCGTATATATCTCTTATAAGATTTATGTATGTCAATGGGATACCTCTTTTTTTCAAGGTTCTCCAAAAACCCTCCTTCGGTATCCTATCTAAGCTTTTTCTAGATCAATAAATATCATGTGAATGTCTTTCTTAAGAAAAAAGAGTATAAAGAGAATTTTTTAGAGCTAAATAAGGTAATCTAAAGAGCCTGATCGAGGAAATGGTTTGTCTAGGAAGAAATATGAATGGACATATCGGTAAAGAAGGCTTTAGACTTTAGAGTACATTCATGAAAACTATGGTTTATGAGTAACAAAACGAGGATGATAAAAACGCCTCTTAGTTTTGCTTACATACCTTCTTGTAGCAAGCATGTTTTTCAAAAAAAGTGAATCAGTATTTGATTAGACAAACAGATTGACTATTTTACTCGGAGAAAAAAGGACAGAGATCATTATTGTAAGGATTGGAAAGTGATCCAGAGAAACTGGTTAACTACCTATATTATGATAATGAATTTACATATACATAACATAAAAGAAAAAGAGCATGTAATGCTAGTTGAACTAAACAATAAGATCTAAAATATGAGCAAGAAGATCTGTTTAAGGAGGTCCAATATGGCTTCAATACCAACTTGATCCATCCATGAATCATTGACTCAAATACGTGTGCTATGGTTGCAACAAACTACCAATATATATATATATATAGAGAGAGAGAGAGAGAGAGGATGTTACATCCAAAACCTCCTTCCAAGAATTAGGAGTCATTTGTGTTATCATCCCCATTTCACAACCTCCAGTTGGATTAAAGGATATCTCTCACCTAAAGGAGTTGCACGGTTAGGTTGACCCCTAAACTAATGCTAGGGAAACGCTAAGGCAAGGAAAAAACTTGAACTGGATTTATATGAGAAGTGCTTTAGAAAACTAGGAAAGCAATAAACAAGTGAAAACAAATTTGTCTACATCTGTTACTTCCTAAGATCAAAATAGCAAAAAACAAATAACTTGGAGAAGAAGTGTCCAAACTGTTAACGCTCAGGTCCCACATCCTCCCACCCACTTTGATAAACCCTCGAGCTCAAAGATCTAGATATGAATATGTGAGCCTCCACGAATGGATATAGAGATGGACTTGAAACTTGGGAATCTCTTGGATCAAAACATCCAGAGGTGGGGAAAAGAAAATAACAAGATTTGGTGCCATAGGAGGTTTTCAAGAAAAGCAAGACTTAGGAATAAAAAAATACAAAGATGCATGTGGCGCTGTGTGTATTCTATTCTAGGAGCATGATTTAGAGCTATAGTATGAATGAGCACACTGGCCTACCATATAACCATTCTTTTCTTTTTGCGCTTTCAAAGCAGCATCTTTTGTTGTAAATCGCACAAAACAAAATCCCTACAGATATAACAAAATAAAATATTAATTTCTTGCATCTCATTTGTTGGAAAAGACTGGTGAATTAAATGGTTAAAGAAATAATTTTAGCATGAAAGAGTACCTTTGATACCCCATTGTGATCCTTTATTAAGCGTATTCCCAGGATTTCTCCACAAGAGGAGAAAGCCTGCAAAATCGAGGACATTAACATTGTCAAAATGCTACTGCATTTGAACGGCTGCATAAGGATAGCAGTTGGAAGCAACTACATGCTACAAACAAAGAGCTCAGATGTACATTTTCCATTCAGATCAAGCCATTCAAGATAGAAAACTACAATTATCAAAAGTTAAGGTGCTGGAAGCCAAGGGCTCAATTGATTTGGCATAAAGTGTACCTGACAAAAATTAACAATAATATTTTGATATTCCTACAATTTGGTAAATCATGTATGTATTAATGCCTCCTGATATTTGTTCAGCTTTGTGCAAAGAATTCTTTTTTCAGAAATCAAATTCCAAAAGTACAGTGTATATTCTATCTTTGAACTAAGTTGAGAAAGTATTAGCAAACAATGTTAGGCATATCGGTGTGTATCACACAATATGTATTATGCTCATCAGAATTTCAATAGGCTATCATAAATGTTCTGCCTTATAGATTTGTCTCATAAGATATGGGGGCATATCGAACCATATGGCAGGTCTAACATACCCGTAGGTGTATCATACCATAGCATAATGTTTTTTTCCTTTTGCCATACATATTCATACTTATTGTCCATGGCTGAATGGTTAGAGCCTCCAACTATTAGAGAGCACTCATCTAGGGGTGGGCTTTCATTGAGTTTCTATGGTTACTGCTATAATATGGTGGCTACAATTTTCTTCACTTTATGACGGATTGGTTCTACCAAATCGACATTACATTGTTTATAACCTCTAATAGATATAAAACAGTTTAAACACTCGCATAATTAAGTCAGATCACATTGAATGACCCATGCCATTGTCAAAAAGAAACCATGCTCCAAAGCCTAATGTGGATCAACCTCTAGTCACTGAATGATAAGGCATACAAGTATTTAACAAAGCCACCTATAGACACTTTTACGCTCACTCTTCTCTCTTACGTAAAGAATAAACACCGGTATGCTCATTAAATCACTCTAAACACTAAATTTATTCAACCACTTTACTTTCCCGTGAGAGAATTAAACCTGCATAATGAACAAGCGTCATTCTCTCTTGTATGAAAAGAGGTTCCAGCTCTTTATGGCTAAGGTTTGACTAGAAAAAATAAAGCAGTTCCTGGGAGCAATACGTGAGGGTGCATCTGTTAGGGGTCTTGCCTAATCCCACTAATGTATAAAGGAGGGTATATATATGTGAAGAGCAAGGAAAAGAAAGATATGCTCCATCGGCAAGTACTCCAACTTGATAATGAAATTCAAAACGGATTTCAGCTCACATGCACTTCAGACAATCAATCAGCGTTAAATCCATTTTGACGAAAATCAATGACAAGTTGATGGGTTTGTCATTTTCTTTTCCTGGCATAAATTTCCACTGCTCCACTCATATGAAAACAATTGCGTGATATTGCCGATTGACCATCAACATGTAGACATTATCAAATGTTTGAATTAGAATATGATGACACTGAAAAATCGACAGTTACGTGACAACCTCTCAGCGGACTAAAAAGGAGACATCAATTTAGGCTCATGACATAGATGGATAGGTGACAAATTATACTTAATATTGCAGCATAAAGACAGCATCAATGAGGCGAGTGGAAAGTTAGTAGAAATCACGCATACAAGAAGACGTACTCAACTGTTAGCGTTATAACTCTTTCTGTTCTTTTTTCGGTTTCTTTTGTTCTTTTTGTTCTTAATATAGCTTTCGAACATAGCTTACTGACGTTCTTCTTTAACACGACAGTGTTATGTCTCGTTTCAACCTCTTCCATGCCGGGATCATGTAATAACAATGGCAACCCCGGGATACGCTCAGTTAGGAACTCACTTTTATCGCCTCAAACCTTATTCATCTTCCCCTTATCTTTCTCTTTAGAACGAAGGTCAGAGTTCTCTCGTACGCCCCGTATCACATCTATCTCAACCAGCAGGTAACCACCGAGGATTGCGTCGCCATTTTTTATGATAACACATTAGAAGTTGGAAAGTATCATTAGAATAAACCTGACGAATCATGTTTTCTGTCACCGATTGAGCCAACGCACCCACAAAGACCTCTGTTCCTTTCGCCCTGGCATCTGAATAGGAGGAGAAACCTATAGTTTTAAAAAGATGACAAAAATGACGTGGATAACTAATAAAAGGGCAGCACCAACACGTTTTCCTGTGTCACCTTCGCGCTGACTAACCTGATCACCACAACAAAAAACTCAAAATTAATGAGTACCTGCATCGTTCGTGGAAGAAGGACGTTTCTCCTGCACATCGGAAAACAGAAGAGAATCATATTGATTCCAATACTGAACAAGCCGCAGCAGTAGAATGAAAACCTAATGAACTAAGCAGATTGATTGATGGAAACGCGATAATCGGCAACAATAACCAACCTTCGACATTACAATTGCGCGCAAGAGAGGGGAGTGGAGGACCGAGAGAGACCCAGACTGGACTGGGGAAGGATTTCGCGAAGAAGACTTTCGGAGACGTCAACGAGTCGGATTTGGGTCATATGATCTTAATTCGCTGAACCTGACTTAGTTGGGTCTTTTATGATTGGTTGATGATTCGATGAAATGTATTTCGGATCCTATCTGTTCTGAACTAACCCAAATCCAAAACCGACCAAGAAGTCAGAATACAGGAGTTGGATCCAAAACCAACTGCTGATTGCCGCACAATTCGGACCCGTTCTAGTTCCACAACTTGGTATTCGTCGAGCGGCCATTTGTGCAGAAAAATAGTTCAACTGAGTCTCTCTCTATGCGTGTGAGAGACAGAGATTGATCATGACTTTAACAAAGAAGAAGAAGAATGGAGGCAAATTGTATTCAAAACCTGGAGGATGACCTAATGATAGTATACGACTGCTTTAACTTTAATGGCAGGATGAGCTACTTTAGCCCAATCAATTATAGCTGTACTTTCCGTGTTTCCGATGAAAGTGTATGATACTTAAAAGACCTTATCATAATTGCTAGCTCTTGTATTAAATATATATTCATTTTTAAAATCCCAAAATTATTCTCGTATAGTTTCCCTCTCATTCTGCACCCTTTTCCTACAACTCTCCGTTCCAACAACCCTATAATCGATTCTACATGGCCGTTAGAATTGTCAAAGCGCTATCCTCAATTTTGCACCATCATTGACATTATTTCTCTCTCACCTTCATGTGTTTGTCTCGTATCACTTTCGATCAAAATATTCAATTAATTTTTATCACTTTCAAACTATTTTCAACCTTATTCAATTTCCACAATCATAGTATAATATTACTAAAAGTATTTCATCAATCTAACAATTAATCACACAAAAACGAATTAAAAAGATCAAGTTTCCGTCAAGTTTCCAACGAGATGAGCTTTGTCGGTTAAAAAAGAGGCATGCTCCAAGCGCATCAGTCGTTACCAAATGACATGCTAAGGTATGAGCCTTCTTTACAAGTCATTGTAGCCTAGATGCATTTTTCTTTTCAGGGAGACGCATTTGACATACGACCCTCTAGTAATGCAAATACAGTCTATGTGCAACTCTTTTCTAAGAGATGCATGACATGAGTGCATCGCAATTACATTTTTAGAGGGCATGCAAGGTGTATTACTCTATACTTTTATTTTATTAACAATATTTTTCTTAATGTACATGATGTTAAAGAAATCAAGTAAAGGGTTAATTATAGTATAATAGACTCTTGATGTGCTACATATGACGATATTGAGATTGATGAAAGTTGATGGAATGACATTTGTTGATTGGTTCGGTGATGGTATATGCAAAGATTTATTCGTTGACTACAAGGGTGATAGACTTGATTATGCATTTGTATTTATCATAGATGCAATATTTTATAGTTGGGATGATATGGTTCGGTGGATAAGAGATGTCGAAGAAAACATAATAATGTTATCATTATTCTCCCATCGGAAACTAAATGTGTGAGGAGCAAAGTATGATGTTAGTGTGAAAGAAGTGACGAATGTAAAGTAAGAAAAAGTTAATGTTGAAAGTTATCGTTGAACCGGTACAAAGAAAATGAAATACACACTCTAACTTATAGGATAGAGCGGAATTTATGGTTTATAGAGGTTGAATATAATTAGCAGCATACATAATCACCCTCTAGTCTTATATTTGGAAGGATATACATTTATAGGTAGATTGAATGAGCAAAAGACATTGTAAGTCGAAGCATATTTTCTTACAATTAAAGCGTCTTAAATATATAAATGTTAGTATGCTAAGTGAGGGCTTATAATATGGGAATGAAAAGTAGGCAAGAAAATATGGATAGTCAAAATATTTATAATAGCTATTGCATTCATTAGATTGTCATTGTTACTGTAGTTGACATATGAGGATACTAGACATGGATATTGTTGGTGACATTGAGCACATCTTCAATCAATTCAATTGGTATTTGCATTCTCAAAGGTGTTGAAGTTTGGTTAAACATATAAGACAAAACAAGTATAAGTTTTTTTATATGTTTTTATATCTCTTTTAACTAAAAAGAATTTTTTCTTTCATTTATATATATAAGATGTCTTTCTTGGAGGTTGTACGATTTATGTCAACAAATAAGAATTTTGTCATGCCATTTACATTTTTGGATGCAAAGAAAGAGGATAATTATGTGTGGATGATTAGGTGCATCAGGAAGTTATATACATCAAACAGATTTACCAATGTAGTTTACAATGATTGTGATCTTATACTTAAGGATGCAATTTAGATGCTATTCTAAAAAACAATACATTCCTATGCTAATGTATATTATCAAAAACATCAAGGGATGTATTATTGAGTTGACAAAGAACAAAGAAATAATGTTTATACTTAGCAGCATTTTGAAGAAGATTGTTGACTCAATGGATGAGAGCATATATGGAGAGGCAATGTCTACGATGGAGCTGAAGTGAAAAAATAAATTGTTGTGCTTTCATATGTTAAGAAAAAGTGGTTTGGCCCATATAAAGAGAGAATTGTCTCAGCATTCACAAACAAGGTGGTGCATTATGGTACTCATACAACTAACCAATAGGTGAGTATGTTTGTTTTCACATATGTATATCATTATTTTTTTAAATCTTATATTATTTATTATTTGTTGATCGATAAGGTTGAGGATGCACATGCATAGTTGAAAGAGTTTATTGGTAGCTTCACTAGACAGCTTGATACGGTATGGACCCAACTCTATTCTTTGATAGATTTTAAAGCATGGAACTAAAGAAATCTTTTTAGTAGTAACAAATTTTTAGCATGCATTATATTAATTGTATAAAATAAATGATAAAATTTTTGGAGAGAATAGTCTCACAACATGAACTTGATCTAATTGGTAAAGAGATGATAAAAATTTAAAGAAAATAGTCTCACAATATGAACTTGATGTAATTGTTAAAAAGATGAGTCATGTCGAAATAGTAAGTATTGATTTTCATTAAGGTTGAAACATATTGTGGTGGTCGTATTGATTGTCATGTGCTCATGACTTCATTTTTTTTTTCAAGATTGATGAGGTTGTTTAACTTTTTTCAATTGATGCATTTTGAAAGACGCTTCACATGAAGATAGAAAGCCCTTTCACATTTGAGTGCGAAGATAAGGACCAAAGAAAGATAATAAGATGAATGATATTGTCTACTAACTACTGACTCATCATAATATAAAAATATAGAAGAAGTTGGTTGACTTGTTAGACAAGAATCTAAATCCTCATTACATTACACTATAGGAGTCACCTCTTCGACATCCTAAAGGTAAACCTTCTAACATATCTGCTAAGAGAAAATTGTTTTCATAGGAGCATGTGGAGAAGAGTGCTACTAAAGGAAAGGCCGGTAAGAGTCAAGAACTCTAGTGTGGACAAGTGTATGTAGTATTTCTTCAATGTAGTGTTTCTTCTTCACATAGTTTTGACCCTATATCTGATGTCACGTAAAATTTCATTGTTCTACATATTGATACATTTCGTGGCAGGAAGATTACTATAAGTTTAGATTTTAGACATCCTAAGAAAATGTAGATACCTTGGTTTATGAGTATGTATGTTGATTGATGGGTGAATATTTTTTGAGATGGTAATTACAGATATCATGTCATTGGAGAGCTTTTATGAGAAGGTAAAAAGCATAGTGGCTTAAAGCTCGTAGATTATGTTTTACAAAGGTTGCACGTCGTCAATATATATAATCTACAATCTTTATAGAGGATGAAGGCAATGACATTATTTTCTGATTCATTGCATATTGGCAAGAATGTTAATGCCTAACATGGGTTGTATCATAGTAAGTTGAGATATATTTCAAATATACTTCCCCCTCCCCCTCTAACACCATGAAATACATATGTTTTCTAAATCCACTAGTAGTTATAGACATGGTGTAAAATATTGCATTAGTATAACTCTTAAGGGTTGGATCGACTACATTCCTTCTATTATTGGTAGAATTGTCCAATCACCTATATAACATATATGGTGTATTACGATAAATCACCCTGACATTTGATGGTGGTAAGAACATATAATAAACTTTACATACATCGATTACCTTGATTGTATCGACTTATTGTATTGAGTGTGATTATTTACTTTGTTTGTATTTTGTGAAGATAAATATAGTAGATGGATCCTTGATGCCATCTATATTTCTACCTTTACAACGTCATAGACATGACAATATTATTGATTATGATTTATTGTTTCATATGCATATCGCATATTATCTTGAGCTAAGAAGGTCGGTCAATGGTAATGTATACAATGTGAATGATGATTAGTAACTTGTGTATCAAGTTGCATTCTCTTTCTGTGTTTTCATTGTAACATCAATTCACCTACTTAATTAGATATTGATTCTATAAAGCTTAATCATATAATGATTTTACTTAAATTTCTTGGCATGTAATAAAAGGTGTACCACGATCATTTGATATATATACGCACACAGAGGTCGATAGAAAAGAAAGAAGAGGGCAAACAAATGCCATTATTTATGTACAATGTATACTACACATACATTCACTTAGTTCCACATAAAACACAATATGCACATTTATTCTTATCATGGTCGGACATGTAGTGAGGCATCATTTTGTGTACTCTCTCACAACAATTGTCAAAGAGATCTATCACATCACGATGTAATGACAATAGATGAGATTACTTAAGAATAAAAGTAAAAAATGGGTTAATACTTAGTATAAAATATAGAACAAATGAAAGATTAATATATTAGTTGATGTGGCATTTGTGACATTCAAGTGTGACTCCTTGATATAGGGCAGAGGTGTCTACATTAATGTACAAAATTTCTCAATAAGAATGGATGTAACATATCACCTCATTATGAATTATCACATTTTTGTGACTATGACGTCTGCACACCGAGGTGTTATGGTTTAAGACAATATGAGCTATGTGAATGTTACTCTACATCTTGTGGATTATACTCCACCTTATAAGCATGTGATTTTGCTGATTTATGTGCTATAATAGATCTTAATAGTTCAATCAGGGTTTGCTAACAATGATCAAATTGATGAGCAATTCGATTTGACAAAAACGACTTCATAATATTCAAACATTGAATGCATATATGGAACAAGGACAAGTGATAGGTGTCTTCCACATATCTATTCTAGCAATAAAGTTGTCAAGTAATATAAGAAAAAAAGATACATCAAACAATACAAACGTTATATAACATTCATTGTATTATATAAGAACAACCAAATACCCATTGTTAAATACATACATTGTGAGCCTAAATCAAGTCTAATTGCCCATGATATGCAGCAAGAGGATTAGAAGGTTGCTCATCCACCTAGCCGCACAAGGTTGTTCATCAACCCACATCAAGTGGTGCCTAACTCTAAAGGCTGAAAATACTAGTAAATTCATGTATACAATATATAAAAAACATTATTATTTCACTAAAACAAACAAGTACATCGACACCGATTTATTGTTGAACTCAAATAAACATAATGGAGGAACTCATATCTATAATAAATTATTATTGCTACTAAGTTGTTGTGTCTTAGTATGGGAATTATCTATACAAGTAGGTCAATGTTGTTACACTTCAAGTATAATTGCCAACCCTTGGTAAGGCAAAAGCTAATAACTAAACGATAGAAACAAGAACCCTATCCCTCGACTTATCTTGGTACATTATATATCATGTTATACAACAAAAATAACATCTTTGCTCAAGTGTAATCCCCTTCTCTAAGTACATACCTAGAGCATCTCAAACTTCACACCTCCAAAATTCATCTATTTTCTTTATCATAATCCATGTCCATCAATTCAACCATAATATTTATTTTATCCATCATCTCTATCATACATGTGAAGGCAATCTCTCATCAAAAGGCTTGAAATCTCATAGATATCTTTGAGAGTGATAATCATCTTACCACATGGCATATGGAAGCTAATAAAATCTCATATATATCATTGAAATCTCTTATCAATAAAAGCAGTGAGCAACAACTGATCCAAAGTCTGCAACAACAACCCCTTTATTTAGATAACCTAGAATGTTGCACAATATCCTGTCAACTATCTCGTACTGTTATTTCTTATGAAAATGACCACTCAACCAAAGCATTGTATCTTGTGTGGCATGACAGAAGTTTCAACAATCTCTATATCTTTTCACATAACATTTCTTAGTAAAATATCTAAAATCTTTTACTTATAATTAATAAAATAAATTAGATGCTCCTCGTAAATCATTTACGTAAATGTAACTTGCAAAGCTAGAGAGCAACTCCAAAATCAAGGAGTGACATCATTGTCATCCTCTATTAGGTACTCATTGGGACAAAGCTTTGAAGGCCCGGCTTCATCATGGTATTCTAAAGAAGTGGAGATATAATCCATCTAAAATTATGGTTGCATCGTTGAATGATCCTAATGTGATGACTCCATATATCTCTCTTCATGTTGTCATCGTGGTGGTCTACTATATGATAACTTGAACACATTTTGCCATCTCGATAATATTGTAATAATATGACCTTCTACTCATCCACCTTCATAGGTTACATCATCACCTCTCTAAGTCATTCCTACTATAAAATCAAAATAGTTCATTCAAAGCATAATAAAGTAGATGAAGGACATGAGATACACACATCCTGTGTGAAAGCGAGCACGCTTAAGACGCGCCCCACATAGTGAAGTACCGCCTCCCAAGCATGCATAGGCAGATGATGATGAACCGCATCCATGCTGCATGACTAGAAATAAGGTGACATGCTGCCTGTGTCACCATTTTAGATTAGGCGTGATCGGGACATGACTCAATGATATAGGAATCCTGCTCCTAAAGCATTTCTTTCTTGATCATCGTGGGTTTCAATGATTGACTGAAAACAAAAGTCGAAAATAAAACAAACTTACTTAAGTCGATTTTAAGTCATTTCAATTGATTCGATCACGATCATTCAATCCAATGTACCACAATCATTCAAAGCACTACACAATAAAAACAAAAAACAAAATCGGAGGAATGTCAATCACGAGATCACGATAGAGAAAAACATCAAGCGAGTTAGAGTATTTGCATACTCTCGTTTGAGACCAAGCAAAGCATACGCAAGAAAATCAAGAGAACATCAAGCGTGTGAAGATGATCTCATGCAGTTAAGTTGCTGAGGTTCTCTGTCACGGAGAGAATCCATCATCATTGTTCTGTAATGAGAGAGCAAATGCAAAAAGGGTATTTTCAAAACAAACTCAAATAAGAGTGATATGTTTAGTAATTCTGGATGCATGTATGGTAATACCCATTTTTTAGGTCATGTTCCAAAGCCCCAACTTGACCTTATGGGTTCCACATCAACCCAACACCATTGTAATCTACCGGGGTTTGAGTCGGGTTTCGTTTTTCTATCAAACACAACTTTTCTCAGGTTTCTTTGAGAGAAGAACCACCCTACACCCCAACCAAAACCCAGTTTTTGTGCATCAGGTTGTCGGGGTCAAGTTTGAAATTGCTATCCCTACATAACAGGCACAAACACAAGATATATTGCATAAAAGATATGGAACTACATTACGGATCAGTGCTATTTATGTGGTACTCTTGGATTTGGTTATTGTTTTTTAGTTATAGTAACTGTGGCGAGTTTATCATTAACTAATTCGTAAGTGAACACGCTTAACTAAAAGCTACTTATATTATTAACATAAATCCTATATATTCGCGTATAACATGCACAAAGAGCAACACTCACCTGGTTATGGAGCCAACTTACAAGTTGAAGGTCGTAACTTTGATACCCGAGCCATGCATCTGGCTTTGGCCTCCTTATTTCATGCACAAATAAAAAGATTCTATATAATATAACTACATTTAACGTACAAACGTTATGTTTCTTCAAGTGGTTCGGCACTTATTCTTAAAGAAGGCTTTGAATTCGAGTCCTATGAACGGAGAAAACCTGCGGTTGGAGAGTTGTAAACCATAGTGGACCAACCGGACTCGAACTGGATTAGCAAATGGTCCTTGTAGGTTTTCGGATGCCGGTGGTTCGGACCAAAAACAGAACTACATTTTAACCCAAATCGTAATAGTTTTGAATGTACTTAAATGCTTGTTTTGCAAATGGGATGCCTTTTAGTTTAACAACGATTGTCAGTAGCCCAATTGACGGCCATTGAGCATCTTGACGTCTAAATCTAATTATCATACGCATGTAAAAACGGTTGTACTCTGTAACATAATTAATTAGTTTGTAATTTACAAAATCTTGCGTATATGTGTTCTTTTGACTTGCTCGAGTGGTCGAGTTGCTTGAATGAACCTTGGCATTTTAAGTTAAAAATGGCTGCTTCTTGACACTAACTATTTGTTTCGAGCTTGTTGAGCCACAAATACAAATTTTAATCACTAATCTTGACTATATCTGATTTTTGCGTATATGTGTTCTTTTGATTTGTCGAGCTTGCTTCAGTTATGATTGTTACCATGTGGGCCTTTTGTCACGTTTGCCTTCTGGTTTTGTTGGTTTTCATTGATCGTCGTCTCCATTGAGTTCAATATTTTTTGTCTTACAATTATATTATGATATTGCTATTTTGGAGTTGAATCTTATTCTCGGTGATCAGGTCGAATGATGTCTGTGTGATATGGCTAACGTGGTAGGTCTAGGTCCGGTTAACTCGTGTTTGGTTAAAATTGGCTTGACCCAGAACCATCCTCATTTACTTGTTTAGTCCATTTTCAAACCCGACTACAACCCGGGTGGGGTTCCAGTCGACTTGACTAGTGCCCTCATTGTTTTCGAATATAATATGCATATATAAAATGTTCATTAGATATATGTGTGTGTATATATATATATGTATAGAGAGAGACATAAACAGAAGCAAATACATATTATAAATATAATACATTATATACAGGTGCGTACATGCACATATTATGTAAACATTATTTCGGCAGGGCGCCTAGCCCCTTGACGCAGCTTTTCTAGATCAGATTTGGGTCAAGATGTTAGATTGGATTGAAAATTAACATAAGGCTTTGTTTTGATTTTGGTGTTCCTTCATGATTGAAGGGCCCGTCATTTCCTTGCTCTTCGCCATATCCGTTCTTCTTTTTGGTACATTGGGGGGCCTAGGCCCGATGCAGGGAGACTACCCCTCCCTAATGAAACTAGTGTCCATATAATCAGCTAATAGTTCTAGAGACAGTTACCAGAGGGGAGTTCTACAAATGCAGCCCTTAAGGGTTGGCTGATACTGGGCTAGGTTATCCATGTTCTGGTTGCCTTCCCACATGGTATGCTCAACTCAAACCCACCAATCTCTTGGTATTGGTTGTTTGATGCATGTTACAGTTGAGAAAGGATATTCATCACATTTCTGACTATGTTGACGAGTGCGAGAGAGTCCGACTCGAGAAGATTGTTGTTTCTTTTTTTTTTACAAGAGGAGGCCGAAGCCTAATACCCCACACATACATCCTCTGAGATTCGAACTCCCACCAGCAGCAACGGTGCTAGAAGGCCCCGCTGTTGAGATAAAGTTCTTGGTACTCAGAGGTCCTCAGTGTGAAACTTTCTGACCCGACCACTTCCATATGAGATGATAGTGAGGCCTAATTGTCCTATTCCAATCCCATGATCATAGTGTAGTTGCTGCACCCAGAATAAATACTCGAAAGTTCTGCTCGGTAGTGTTCATAGTTACCACCAAGGCTAGGTGACGGAGGTGGGAATGCATGTACTTGGATTACTATCTGCTCCGGCAAAATGTTATTTAGTCGATACCAATCCTCAGAGCCCAAGTGAGTAAACAAAATTTGTCAGCTTTACATCATCAATAGTCAGGACAACACCGGTAGTTTGATCGCCTTATAAGGTTGCACCGTTTCTTACTAATCACTAATCATACATGAACCGAGTGTTGCAACCATTCTCAATTTCATAAAAGGAGCAGTCAGCTGCCAAACCTTCTCTAATGCTTGCCACAAAGAGGATTTATCATTATTCGCCCGAACATTGTCTTGTTCTAATGTATTCCTACAATACTTGGCTTGCTCGAAAAAAATGTAGGATTACATGCATAAAAAATAAATATGCAACAATCGTAAACATGCCCAAATCAATAATATCCACATATCCAAGGGAATACTATAAACAAATCGTACGAAAAACATGAAACCGTGTGAGTTGCTTAGAGAAATCAACACCCTACTATTGCATACATATAGAGATACCTTTGCTATTCTCCCAACATAAATCACCTGAGGACAGATGCAAAGAAGGATGTGGGAGGAGAAAACTTTTTTTGTATAAAAAGATAGACTGAAGGCAATTCTCAAACTCAAGCATGTCTTAGCCCAATATGCATGTGTTTCATATAACATGTCCTTTCCAAGTTCTTTGAACTAAGGTTCATTAGCTACCAACAATATAAAAGAACATGTGGGTTTGTCTCATCCTTCAATATGGGACTAAATTTTGTCTGTTGATCTTCACATGCACAAGTTCCTCCCATGTGAGTTTTACATTTTAGCACTTTCATATATATATAAAAAATGCATCAAATGAATATATAGAAACACTTAACAAGAATTTAAAGCAATTAATATACATGGGTTTAATTAATCCAACACTTTATTAGCATTAATTCTAACAATCCTCTATTACATGATCTTACATCTTGAACCCAAACCTTGGGTGTAAAGGTATCTAATGGTAACATAATAAAGACTATGGCATAATCTTTAAGTGTGATCATTAATGGCCATGCATCTTGTATCATGATTGAGTTTAGGAAACAACCCAATTCTTTATTACGGACTCACAATAACAATCACATAGATGGGCATCTCAAAGGATGTACTGCTATCATCTTCCTAAGACTTGATCCCATTCAGAGAATATATCAAGTTGAATTGTCCCCTACCTGATGATATTAACCTTAGAAGGTCGCATAAAATCACCAAGTGAAAGAAAAAAGACACTTTGTGCCACTGTTATATCTTATCGATACTTTCGAATGTGTTGTTTGACATTTATAGTTCTTCTCGTTCTGAGACAACAAAAGATATGTGATTTATGGATCATAAATATAATATTGAAGATCTTGTTTATAGAAAGTATTATGTTATAAAGTTTCTTAATTATAAAATGGTGAAAAGAAAATTTGTGACCGATAAGTGATAGGAATCAAAGAGCATGCAAAGACAAGGTGGGTATTACTGAAAGATTTCAAAAAATAGTCACCCAAACTAGTACCAGCTAATTATTGTACTCATTAATCAGTCGATTGACCATTAAATTAGGATCATTTCTCTTAGTTTGCAGGATAACCATGTAGTGTTAGTTTCTAGATGCTATTTCTAACTTCTTTTAATGCCTTTTAATGTCTATCATTACTGCTTTGTAATTTCTATTTAAGCCATTAAAATGAAATAAATTGAGAGAGTTTTTTGGAAAAGGAATTTTAGTGTTTGGAAGTATTTCTCTTCTTCTTATCTCATCTAAACATACTAGCTTAGGTTTAGTGGCGACTACCAAGTTCATTGTCCTCATCAATCCCGATTGTGATAGAGAATTCCTTAAAAGTTAGAAACAGTTACAACCAGAATGCCTAACAACCATTTGATTCGCATCATTCAACAAGCACCGCTTCATATCCTAGAATAAAAGATGGAAAAGATGAAGAAGCAGCCAAATCACTTGGGGCAATGCATTGAAAGGTTGGCCAAACTATAATATCTTCAACCTTTCTCTCAAACACCAAATCCAACTATCCTTAAGCCAATTTGTGAAGCGAGGAGATTTATCACATGGAGAGAAAACCTATGCCAGTTATGCCACACAATCAACAAGATACTCCATCAGAAGGAGTTAAACCTGAAGAGATGTCACTCTTTAAGAAGAACGAAGAAATACCAAGTGTGGACATTGTTAGCGAGATGAAAAGAAGATCCTTCTCACCCTCCCTAGATTGGAGCATGATGTCATTACACAAGAAGAGGGTCAATCTTATAACAATATGAGTTGTTAAGTTACTATGTTAATTGTTGTAGGTAAAGAACTATAAATTTTAGACAATCTTGAAACCAATAATGTTTCTTTAAAGGAGTTGGGTTACAATGAAGACAACAAAGTTGAAAGTAAGTAGATTGAGACTTGTGGCCATGGGGTAGAACTAGTTGGCCAATATATCCTATCTAATTTTGTATTGTTCCTTCCTGCCAATAAGTCTACTAACAAAGAGCCTAAAGATTTAGACCCTCTTGGCCTTGATCCGATTCAACTTCCATAGACCTACTTGACTCCTTCTATGATCCTTTCCTGTATTGGCTAATGGGTGCCAATATAAAGTAGTGGTTAATTCGGTTGCAGCATGCCTACTAAGTCCAATCAAGCATCTTGAACTGGTGTATATGAGTATAGAAGAAGTTTCTCTCTCCTATGTGGATGTGGAATGTTCAATTATTTTTCTTTCAAAACTCATGAATTCATCTAGAACGAACATGTAGAAGTTTTGTCATCATAAATAAGATTGAAGCTCCAAGAGTAGCCCCACAATTTTCTCTACATAGTACCTAGGGAATATTTTTTACTTCTTGAATCATAGTTTCTCTAGTTTAGTCATAGTAGGTGTTTGCTTATAATTGTCTCTTTTGATAGTTAAGTATACTATGTCTCGAGTCATGTAATTTCTTGATAGAAAAACCTTATAAAGAACAATAGCGAGAACTCTTTGTAAGCAATTGAGGGAAGATCATCTTGACATGGAAATTAAAGATCACCAATTGTTGCATTTGAGGACAAATCCTTACCAACCCCGTGAGTATAATAGGAATCCAAGAGCATGCAAAGACAAGCTAGGCATTACTAAAAGATTTCATATATGATCATTCAAACCATAACCAATTGATTACTATGCTCATTGGTGAGTTGATTGACCATTAAATCAAGCTCATTTCCCTTAGTTTGTAGGATAACCATATAGTATTAATTCTTATGTGCTATTTTTAACTTGTTTTAATGTATGTCATTACTGCTCTGTAATCTCTATTGAAGCCATTGAAATAAAAAGAATTGATAGAGTTTTTTTGGCAAAGGCATTTTGATGTTTGGAAGTAGATCTCTTCTTTATATCTCATCTAAACTCGGCTAGCTTGGGTTTAGTAGCGATTAACAGATTCATTTTCCTTATCAGTCTCGGTTGTGGTAGAGAAATTCTAGAAGGCTAGAAATTGTTACAACTAAAATGCCTAACAATCATTTGGTTCACATCAAGCAGGCACATGAATTCCAATTTCCATGCCATGGTACGAAGGAAGCTAAAATAGAGCTTCTTGACAAATTTAATGTAATGTATATTATTGAAAAATTTCATAAGTCTTGGAGGGTTTCTGCCTAGACCTGAAGTATAAGAAGGATAAGAAGAACCTTAATAATCTCATGATAGACATAATAATAGAGGAAGAGCATAGAAGTTAAAAACATATCCTAATTGATAGTGCCCTTAGGGTAAACCTAATGGTTAGAAGGAAACAATCTAGGGATCTTTAGAAAAAATAAGTAAAGTATAAATAAAAAGTCAAGATCCAAACGAAACCTAAAACCAAAACATGTCAATTTTGTAATTAGATATTGAGCTAGGGATTGTACCTCAAAGAAAGCCAAAAAATCAAAGGTTGCGGAAGGAGTTATGGTCAACATGGTAACCATTACACCTACATCCAATAATAGGTATCCTTCTCTTAAATCTTATATCCTTTATATTTATAAGACACAGTATTGGATTTAGATATTGGGGTAAATGTGTATCTTTGTGTTGACCTTAAGAAATAATTTGACTACTCAAGTCAAGGGTGAAAGACATGTGGACTTAAAGTTTCTTTCGGCAAAAATCCTAATTGTTGAAGAAGTTGGTATATTTCAATGATTCACCAAAATATTTTTAGTGGTCTAGTTTTAGTTAAGGAGGGGTTAAGGTTATATTATAAATATAATAAAATCATAATTACAAGAATTGGTATTGGGTGTTTCTTTGGGAAGGGTTATTTGTGTGATATAGAGGATCTATTTTAGATCCATCTAGGACTAATTACTAATTCTTCTATGAATTTTAATGTTAATAAAATATTTACTTCTTCTTCTTTTGTGAATAGAATTGAATCATCTTATGTATGTAATGCTAGGTTGGGTCATGTTAATTTTGATTTTATTAAAGAATGATAAATTTAAACCTCATTCCTAAAATTTTATAGATAGAAAATACAAATGTTGTATCTGTGTGCAAGCGACACAACTAATAAAACCTTTTTTTCGGTTGATAGGAAATCTAAAATTTTGGATTTGGTAGAAAGTGACATTTATGAATTTAATGAATGACAATTAGAGATAGCAAAAGATATTTTATTATATTTATTGATGATTCAAATAGATATCATTATATTTACTTACTTAAAAGTTAAGATAAGGCCTTAGAAAAATTTAAAATCTTTATAAATGAGGCACAAACCCAGACTTGCAAAGTATTTAAAGATTAAGGTCTAATAGGGAAGGTACCCCAAATTTATTTCAATAATATTATTAAAACAATGGTATTGTTCATGACGTTATTTCTTACTATTCTTCTTAATCTAATAAGATACTTGAATTGGAGAATAAAATCGTATATGATATGATAAATATTTTACTTTAAAGTTCTAGGTTACCTATCAATATATTGGGGGAATATTTAAATTCCACTTGTCATATTTTAAATAGAGTTTCCTATAAGCATAAGAAAAATAGTTTCGTTGAGTTTTCAAATGGTTGAAAGACGAGTGTTAAATATCTCAAAATATTAGAATGTCTTGTAAAAGTGTTCATTACTAAACACAAGATAAAGAAATTATGACTTAAAATAACATATTTATATTTCTAGGTTATGTAGAGATAAACTATGCATATAGATTCTTAGTCATTAGATGTGATATAATTGGTATAGATGTCAACACAATTGTTGAGCTTTGTAATATTATATTCTTTGAAAATGTATTTCCCATGAATAATGGAGTTTTCCAAAGTTATTTTCTATAAATCAACTTATTTCCTATAAAAAATAAAGAAAGAGGCCAGACCTTATTAATGGTCTTATTCTTGATCATGTGGAAAGGATGAGAAATATGTGGGGCAATCCTGAAATTGTTATTTTAAGATCATATGATTTTAAGAAAAAAATTGAACCAAAGAGAAGTAAATGACATAGGATATCAAAAGACCTTTGAAGTGACTTTGTTACTTTCAATGTCAAAGATAATCCTATTATATTTCAATAGGTTATGACATCGTAAGAGGTTAATTATTGAACGAAAGACGTTAATAATAAAATCTAGTTAATTCTTTCTAATGAAACTTGAAAGTTTATAGATTTGCCAAGTGGTTGTTCTACTATGGGTTGCAAATAAATTTTTAAGAATAAACTAAATAGAGACAAAATTATCAATAAGTACAAGTATATGTTAGTTGCCAAGGAGTATACATAAAATGAAGGAATATATTATCTTAATGCATATTCTCTTGTTTCCCAAATAACCACAATCCGAGTACTTATAGCATTGACTTCTGTATTTGATCTTACAATCCATCAAATGGATATGAGGACTATGTTCTTACATGGTGACCTATATGAACAAATTTATATGAATCAACTGAAGAGATTTTTGGCTCATGGGAATGAGTGTAAGGTGTGTAAGTTTGTTAAGTTATTATATAGTTTTAAACAAGTATTTAAACAATGACATAAACACTTTGATTGTATTATATTATCCTTTAGCTTTATTTCTAACGATTTTGATAAGTATGTCTATTATAAGTTGGACAATAATACATTCATCATTATATGCATATATATAAATGATATTTTATTGTTTGGTTCCGATATGAGAATAGTAAATGAAACTAAGTCATTCTTATATAATAAGTTTGAGATAAAACATGAGTGTAGTTGATCTGATTTTTTAGCTTAAAATGAAAAGATATATTGATGGTATAGTAATCTCTTAGTGTTACTTTGTTGAGAAAGTTTTAGATAGATTTGGATATACAAATTGTAGACTTGTAAAGACCTTATATGATTCATGAAAGGCTTTATATAAGAATGAAATTTGTATTTTTATATCTCAACTACAATATTCTCATATTATCGGTAGTTTTATGTAAACCAATGGCACACGATCAAATATTACTTTTCTCATGTGTAAGTTGAGCAGATACACTAGATGGTAGGCAAGCAGGGAGCAAAAATCAATATGTTGAGGGCAGGCGCAGAGAAGGGTGCGGGAGGAGAGAGAGTGAAGGTGGAAAAGTACGATGAGGAACCACCTAATCTCTCTTTATAAAAAACGTGATGGATCGCGAATCCTGGATCTAAGTCGATCGATGCACCTCTTCATCCCATAACCATTTCTACATAGATTTATTTGATCGTTAGATCAAAGTTTTCTGTGCAAAATGATAGACTAAAAACAATTCCCAAACCCAAGCCCGATTTGATGTGTGTGTGGTGTAACATGTTCTCTCCAAGCTATTTAAACTAAGGTTCATAAGCTATCAACTATATAAAAGGACATGTGGGTTTGTTTCATTGTTTAATATGAGACTAGACTTTGTCTCTTGGTCTTCACATACACAAGTCACCCTGTGTGAATTTTATATTTTAGGACTTTTACACACACACACACACATATATATATATATACATATATATATATACATATATATATATATACATATATATATATACATATATATATATATATATCAAAGATGCATTAAATAAATATATAAGAATGCTTAACAAGAAATTAATGTAATTAATATACATGAATTTAATTAACCAATACTTTATTAGCAATAATTCTAACATGGCCTTAATCATGTCCATCATTCGTGACTCTTAGCTTCTTGATTCCAAGGCCTCCACCATCTTTGTGTTTATACACTATATTCCATCTCAACGAGTAAAACTTTATGTATTTTTTTTCTCATATGAAATCTCATTGTGAGTGCTTTAGCATGAAGGATTTGGAGTGTTAATGCCCACACATCAATTCGATGCCCAAGTATCTCGATAAGTTTGTCATTTTCGAAAAGCCAAAAATCACAATTTTTCCTGTTAGTACGGACAGGGGTTTTCTTAGAAAACAATTACTTAATTTGCTATTATTGACCTTATGACCTAATTCCTTACAAGATATCTGCAAGATTACATGCTACAAAGTGTCTCCAAACAACATTATCATTTGTAAATAACAGGTAAGTAATCCATAGGTATCTTTGCCAATATGTACACCCGACCACTGCCACATCTATACCACTTCTAATATAAGATGAGAGTGTTTTTCTAGACATAGGATAAAGATGTAGGCAAGGACAATGCTTCTTTCTCTCCCAATAATCCATAACATGTCAAACTCCTTGTGCAAATATTATGTTATCTTGTATACGCCCTTCAGAAACTAAACTTACATAGAAAGGAGAAATCAACTTGGCAAGGAATGGCTTGAGTTGTGAATTAATTATCTTTAGGATAATTTTATAGATGGTGTGGCGGAACAATGTAAGCCAAAATCATGAAGTTATTGGGTTTCTACTTTTATCATAGGAATGAGGAGTATGCGATTGATGTGCTTCAATGTTATCATATTCTTGAAGGCACCTTGAGTATAGTGGCATATTTTGCGTCCATTATTAACCCAACATGTTTAGAAAAGTAGAGCCAGGACACCCTCAATATCAAGGACCTTAGGGCCTCATTGCAAAGATCACCACACGAACCTCCTTAGTCATTTCTTCTCAAGTGACTTCCTTCAATCAACTAGCATCCAACTTTGGGAAGCTCATAGCTTGGTGATGGTTGGCCAACCCTCATGTTCCTCGATTGGAAAAGAGATCTTTCAAGAATTGGGTTGTTTATAAGGAAGAAAGAAGCATCTTTTGTAGCCGAATGCTATACGAAAGCTGGGAGCAGAACCACTGAAGAAGAAAGGAGCATCTTTTGTAGCATCCAACTTTATGATATACTTATTTTTCTTTCACTATTCCATGATTTTCCAAGTTGTATCATTTTTAGTTGCAAGCGAATTGTAATTTATGTTAGTTATGCAATTTTTCATAATAAAAATATTTTTCCTACATAACAATCATCTAATGTGTTTCCACACTAAAAACTCTAGGCATAACTCAAACTCATGTGTGTAATATGCTTTGTTAAAAGGATCTTCTACAATGTCTTTTGTCAATGGGTTAACTAACATATCATTTATTGACATATAAAATATAAATATGTCATTTCTTTTAATCATATCATGAACATAGTAGTATTTAACCATTATATACTTACTTTAGAGTTATCATCTTCACTCTTAATAAAAGTAAAATTGTTATGTTGTTGTCACAATAAGTGAAAACTGGCTCATTGTCTATATCCAACTTCAAATCACATATTAAGCAACTATCGAAATGACACTCATTGCAGTCATACTACAAGCAACAAACTTAATTTCTTGTGTACAGTATTACACAACCTTGTCTCTTGGAAGCCCTAAGAAACACCACTACATCCAACTGGAGGTTGACTTACTATCATCTTTGCTCCTAACAAGGTCAGCATCTGAATAACTTATCACTTTTAATTCATTTGATTAAAAGTAGAGTTAAATCATTTGTTCCTTTAAGATATCTCAAAATCCTTTTCACAACTTTCTAATGCTGTCAATCAGGATTACTTTTATATTTACTCATTAGACTAATAGCAAAGGTGATATCTCATCTCATACACAATATAGCATACATGAAGCTACCCACATTTTGTACATAAAGAACATTAGCCTTGTTTTTTCTCCTATTGTGACAATAAGCCTTACGCGGGTGTATTTGTAGATTTGCAATCACCCATTCTAAATTTCATAAAGATATAATCAATATTTCTTTCTTGACTCAAAATAAAGTTTAAATTATCTATCGCGAGAAATCTTTATTCCTATAATATAATATGCCTTTCATGTTTCCTTTATTTCAAAATTAGAGTTTAACCATGACTTGGTTTTCATAATCATTGTCATTTCTAATCATCATCTACATATAAAGATAAAATGATAAAGTGACTCTCACTATTCCATACAAATATACAATAGTCAAGTTCATTAGCAACAAACCAACCCAAGTTTTGAAATGACATTTTAAAAAGTTATACCATTGATGAGGTGACCAGTTAAGGTCATATAGGGATTTCTTCAACTAATATACTTTATCTTTTTGACCTTTAACAACATATTTTTCTAGCTATTGCATAAAAATGATTTCATCTAAAACACCATTTAGAAATACATGTTTTACATCTAACTTATGAAAAACTAAATCATAAAATATTGAAATAACTATAAATTTCGCAAAAGGAGAATATCTCTGTACATAATCTATCACCTCGTTTAGATGTAAAAACCTTTCCAACCAACCTCATCTTAAATTTATTGATTGATCAATTGACTTTATATTTCCTTTTAATAACTCTATTACAACCTATAACTTTCTTTTATTTTGAAAATCTATGAATTTCAATACTTTATTTTTCTCAATGGATTCAATTTTCTCATCCATTACTTTTCTAAAGTCTCAAATGAATTAATAGTGTACTAATATATCATGTTATTAGTTAACTCATCTAAATCCACTGAATTACATACTTCTTTTATAAAGTAAGTATGATAATCGTTTAAGTAGGACATTATTACCCTAGTTTAAAATCTATGAGTTTATGATTTAAGTTCGATTTCGATCTAGTTTGTTGTAGACAATAGAAAAGCATACCTTTCTTTGACAAAACAATACCTATATGATGCCGCAATGCGATCCCATTGCTATGATACAAATGAAGAAGAAATAAGAATACTATGCGAAAGTTGAGAACATAACCATAAAAGAAAAAGATGAAGAAGAGAGGAGAATACAATTACTGACAGAGGGTTTTACATCAAAGAATCTTTTATTTTTTGTGTATACATTGTATACAAACATTTGTTTATATATTATTTTATTGAGTTGTTATGGGTATGGTATTTTACTATGAAATACCAGTCTTTACAATATTCAAGTAATTCCATAAAGGTGTATTCTCGACATCTACCATATTTTAAAACTTTGATCGTATGTCCTAATTAGTTTTCAACTTATGATGCCATAGGACGATCCAATTGCTCTCATACCAACGTGGAAAAAATAAGCACCTCTTACAATCGAAAACTATGTAGAAGTTGAGAGCAAAACCAAAGATGAAGATGAAGAAGAGAGGAGGATAGGAGAATATGGTTAAGATGAGGTCGAGCTTGTGATGAATCGATTCAAAATAAAAGAAACAAATCAAGCTCATATCATGGGTCGGCCAAGCAAGAGCACCCAATGTGAAATGTTATTTCAGATGCATGGCTAGGATGAATTATATTTGAAATGTTGCAATTGAAGCCTCACCAAAGTTTCATCATATCGAGCCACAACAAATCAAGTCCATGACATGGACCGACCAAGCAAGAAGGTGCACTCGATTGGACTTATACAAAGCCGATCCAAGTCTAGGAACCAACCCACATGGGTTGGTCCATATTATCATAGAAGGGACTGAATTTGTAAGGTTGGATTTGAAAGGCCACATCCAAGACAAAATAAATCAAGTCTACCTCACATAGCCGACTAAGATGGTGCAACCAGCTCAACCAAAAGGATGCATCTGAATTGGGCCTAGTCAAGGCCGAGCCAACCTAAGGACTCAACCCACATGGGGCTAGTCCATACCATCATGGAGGGGACCACTTCAATGGATCAAGGAGCTGGACTTGGACACTATCCAACCCTCCCCAAAGAAGAGACTAGAACTAGCTCCTTGGCCTATAAATACGGCCAAGGGGGGCGGGTTCACCATCTTGCACATTTGATTATCTTGCTTACTTTGTAATTTGGGGCTAGCTAGGAGAGAGGGGCTAGTTTTGGACTGAGAAAGGAAGTGTTGCACAAGCAAAGTCGTGGGCTACAAGAAGCTTAGTTAGGAGGGAAAGAGAGTGAGATAGTATTAGCCATTGAGTGCAAGTGAGTTGAGAAGCAAGCAAGAAGGAAGAAGGTCGGATTCCACTATTGGAATTCCAATCGATTGGGTGCAAAATCTGTAAGTATTTTCATCATTCGATTTTAATCCATCTTCTACATTGATTCAATTGAAAAGGGGTTGTATTAATGGAGCATTGTCTCCCCCCCATGTTGTAATAGTGATTAGCATGGCTGAATTTCCATTATCTTGCTGAATTTTCACTCTTACACACACGCACTCTATGTGTTTGATTATGTGATTCTACCCCAATATACTCTATAAACACTCTATACTCTCTATCCCCTCTATGCTTAAGCTTATACAGATATTTCCCTTCATTTAATTTCAACAATTTAATTTCGTGATGTTGTGTTGATGTAATTTTAATTCGTATAAGTTTGCATCACGTATGTTCTTAAAAACCTGAAACTGAACTTTATCATATCTGCATATATTGATTGTTACATTTTTTATTTCTGAATCTCTACTCCAATTGATTCGAAATTTTGTAACATATTCTACACACAGAAGCCCACTCATAATAAAATTTTCAAGAATTTTAGGGCCGTGTAGCTATGTAATTAAAATTATGCAAAATCGGGTTAATGTCTGTCCACTGTCTGTACATTCTATTTTCCTGCAATAGAGCTTGAGTTTTTATCCCATAACTCCGTCTTTAGGCATCCAAATCTGATAAATTTTAATTCATTGAAAAGCTTATATCCATAGCTTTCCATCAAAATTAAATTCACTAAATTTGAAACTTGGAGCACCGAGATATATGCTTATCTTTGAGCTTCTGTATTTCTATGACAGGACAGTCTCGAGTACCTGAGCAGAGGTATTTCTATGATTTAATTATGCTCCAATACAACTCTGAATCATGATCTGTAAAGTGCTACAGATTCTCACATTAAAGGCTAAGTCTTGTAAAATTTTGGTGATTTTTGGAGGTTTGAAAGATACTAAAATTGATTTGGGAAATAAGGCCTGAAAACAGAATATTCTGTTTTTCAGGACTTGTTCATTTCAAAGCTTTAAATGAAAGTACACTTGTTTCTTCTTTGAAAAACACAATAGTTTCACGTGAATTGAAGTCTTTTACCTATAGCAGTGAAGTTTCTAAGCGCTTAGGCTGACCCTTGAGCATCGATTCAAGAAGGTCTAAAGCGAAAAGAGCCCGCTTAGCCACAATCATAATTTTGTCATATTTTATTAAAACTTTGCTAGTTTCTGCAAACTAGTTGGCACGCTCGCGCATCGTGTAGATAAGAAATTATCATTTCAAGTCTCTACATAGGCTTGGAGTGAAAATTTTCGTGTCTACACTCATACAGCAACTTGTGGCTTTTTTGTTGAAGTTATAAATGTTTTATTGCTTAATTAGGAATAGATGATCTTTTCTAATTATGGTTTGTTATAATTGCATTTATATATCTAAAACACTTCTTGGTAGGACCCCTCTATTTGGATAGCTATTATATATCAAGATATTCCTCTTAGCTTGTTACTTCATATAAATGATTTTGTGGATCCATATCCATGTTAGATATATCAACAATACATGCTTTGATAATTATGCCACCTTCCCACCAATTAAGTTGCCTTTTCGATTTCCAATTATTGTTCGGTCCAGCCTGAGTTTTTGAACTGCAATGAAGGAACCATAAATGAAATATGGATTATTTTTCATATATTGATTGTGTATGAGTTCTCTTTTTCATGTTGATTTTTTCCTTTATTATCTTGGGACATTAATCATATGTGTGACTCAACCTATCAAGTGTATAATATAATAAATGTAATCCTTTGTATTCTAAATTAAATTCATAGGTCTATATACTATACTTGGAGAAGGATGTTGGTGAGATCTAGTTCCATGCATACTCTTATTAATGCCAATAAACTAGGTAGGATATGGTTAAATCTGTTTTACTTGACCATGATCCCCAAGTCCTTTAACCATATGTTCATCCAATTTTAAAGGGGGTATCTAAATCTCACGCAAACAAGAACTTCATTTATATTATCTTCTAAATAATCAAAAGAGGGATGGGAGTAACTATCAATAAACAAATATGATTATGACTGTCTTCACCCACTATCCAAGAATTATGGTCTATTACTCTAGAAGTTGTAAAAGGTGATCTAGAGAAGTGAAGAAGGATATATAATCAACCCACCATCAACTATAATCAGACACATTATTGACCCATTTATTTCATTTCCATTTGGTTTGCTTTTCCTTCATAATTATAGTGCTTTTATTTTAGCTAAAAAAGATTCCTTTTCATTCCCCTTTATTGTCTTAACCAAATATTTTAAAAAGAGTTATATACGATTACTACTCGTTGTTTACACAAAATATTATAAAAGGAGTTGTATACAATTACTACTCATTGTTTAGACAAAATGATATCAGAAATATCGACTAAAGAATTAATGTATACAAGATCCATAACCGATCAAGCCATCAACCCGACTGATGTGGATTTGGTTAATGTTAAACCAGTCATCAATCAAAAGTTGTCAATGAAGAACAACCCTCATTGGCTCTTTATTTGTGACCTAAATTTGATGGATGAGCTTGCTATTACATGATGGGGGTTGGAATTGATGGACAATTGCTCATGTACCTGGTCTGTTGTCCACGAAAAGAATTAGATCACCCCATACACGTTCTTGAGTGTTCGGTGTTTGGCATGGATCACAAACTTGAGGTTCGAGTACGAGTTCAAGAATAACTTACCGATGTTTGTGACCCTTCATACTGCCATGCATGAACCTTATTATTATCAAAATTGATTTGGATCCTGCATAGTCGATTGAGATTTGGACCTAGCTTGGATTTCATGAGATTTAGACCTAGTTTGGATTGAAAAATGCTAATTGATGTACCCATACGGACAATTGGATCGTATCTTACATGTAGATGACCTAATCAGCTTTTGATCACCCACCAGATTCATGTTAGGATTCGGGTTGAGATATGAAATTGAATAATGATTATGAATCCAGTTGTTAACGGTTACGGGATACTGTTTTGGTTACGGCCCAGCCAATCTGATTAACTGGATTCGTATTTCCGGTCAGACTCGCGTTTGAACCCGACTCAGAACACAACTCACTAAACAACGGACTATTTCGAAATTGAAATAAGAAAAAGAATGAAAATTCCTCGACGGTAAGAAAAAGTTTTACTAAGGTAAATTATCGGGAAATATTTTGCCCGCCATTTTTTCTTCTCTTCTCTCTTCCCCCGCCCCGTTTCGCCCTCCCTTTATATCATTTGACGTCGGGAAGACTCTTCCTCTTCTTCGTTCCAGTCTCCAGAAGACCTAATCTCTCTCCCTCTCTCCGTCTCTCTCTGATGTCCTAATTGCGGTGTGCGTCTTGTCGTATACGACTCTTAGATTTCATAACCCCTCGTTTTTCTGTGAATCGTAGCTGTCTTTTCCCTAGATTTTCGGCGCCGGTGGTCAAACCTCAAGATTTCTCGTTGAATCGCGTCAAAGCGTTCTAAAGCCCCTAAAATTTGATGTTCATGGCGCCGTTGACATACTTTTAGTAGCTGGACTGAAAACCTAGCGATTATTTGGATTCGAGTTTGTGCGGTCATTTTCCGTTTGTCTTCAGGTGCATTTCTGCTTTAGTGTCAACCTTCCGTCGATGAGCTTCTTCAGATGGTTCTGCGAGGCTTGATCCATGACGACTCCTACCAGCGGGAGCCAGAGCGCTTTCGGCCTTGGTCAAGCGTACAGGCTTACGAATACTACGTATTCTGAGATTGCCCCGTGCCTGCCGCTGCCCGTGCTCCCTATTTTCTGCGGCTACTACTACTACTACTACTACTACTGCTGCTGTTGCTACTACTACTACTGCTGCTGCTGCTACTACTACTACTAGTGCCGTGAACGTATTGCAAATTTGCGATCAGTGGCATGGACATCTTGCACATTTGTTGCTACTAGTACTGCTCCCGAAATATTGATATCACGATTGATTTTTGTTATGAAACATATCTGTTTTTTGATCATCAACAGTCATTTGAAATATATATGTTTTTGATCGTTAGAGTACTTTTTCAAAATCTTAATGCATTTTTAGGATTTATATGCTTCGCGGGCTTGTGTTGACAAAAGGTGAAAAGTATATGATGGGAATATATACACATATGGAAAGAGGATAAGTATATTTAAAGAATATATATTATATACAGACACACACAGAGAACACATGGACATACCTGCATACGTACAAAGATGCACGTCTGCATGTAAGTAATTGCATTCAGAGTCAGAGAGAAATACATTTATCCACAGAATCTGCACTATGTTAGATGGATTAGTGTCTATATGTTCTGTTGGATTTGAGCAACAATTTGCACATTCATTTTAAGTTCCTTTTTTGCAAGGCTAGTTTAAAGAGTTGTTAGCAAGCGAATATCCAAGATGTTTTGTGCAATTAGGTCATGTATGAAGAAAATGGTTCAAAGTTGCCACTGTCTAGAGCCTCAAAATGACACCTCAGAGCAATGATAGATGGTACATGGGACAACGAGTATAGATGCAGATAAAGGGGCCACCCTTCTATAGGGCAAGTTTATATAATGCCTTAGATACAATTCAACATCACAATATAAAAAATGATGGCTTTTCTGCAGGTCCTTGAGAGGCAATTTCGGTTCTTGTGCTTCTGCACAGCCTGGGAGTCTTTTGTCAGAAGTTCTTCACTATGATCCTGGTGCATTCAACTACTCTATTCCAGGTAACTGCAGTTTTATATTTTCTGGTATCTTCTTTATATGTTTTATCTCGACTTTGTTTAGTTGAGAAAGGTCCCTGTTGATTTTATCTCAGTAAACTGTTGGGGAATTATGCATTGACTATGGAATTAGCTATGGTAAGCCAGTAGTTGTGTGCCTGATGTCTATCTGGTCGGGGTACCCAGTGTTAGTGATATTGATGTGACACTTATTGCTTGTATTCTCCTTTGTTTTCCTTTCCGTTTTAAAGGTAAAGAAGCAAGAAAACCTGAAAATTCTGAAAAAGCTAAAAAATGCTAAAAAATTTAAAAGGCCAAGACATATAAAAAGAACATACATATGGCATAATAACACTAACATATCATGATTCATCAATAAACTAACAACTTTAGACAGTGTAACAAACTAATAATAATTAAATAATGCGTTAACAAGTTAATTGTAAAATTAACTATTGCTGAAAAGATATCAAACCACATATGTGTTGTACATGACAATATCATCAAGAACAACTTGTAAAGTTCTAAACCCTAATATATAAGCAAACCACAGTTAGGTTTGATTAGTACGCACCTTATGATGTATATCAGTTAAAGAAAATTCAATATCCATATGGTTATTGTTTTTTCCAGCATATCATGAAAGTGAGCTAGTACAGTTTTTCTCTTTCGTCCTTGACTTCCAAAGCTTCAACCATATTACCCTGTTTTTCTTCTTGTGATACCCCAAATCACATTTAGGTTGATCCCTGTGAATGCTTTATATTGGTAGGTCCTTCACTACCTGGAATATTTTTATGAGGAAAAAGATTCAGAGGACAAGAGCCTTTATCTCCTAGAATTTTCTCCTCCCCCAAATGGCACGTCCATAACCGATCAAAATCGGTGAATGAAGTGGAAGCCATTGAAAACTGAAAAAAAGGAGTTGAGGATCTTGAGATTACTGTGAAGTGCTCAGAAACCAGCAACCAAATGTTTCAAATGAAGAAAAATATGGGTTAATAGTCTGCAGATCCCAAATGTGTGAAATCTCTAGATCTTTGTATAAACGACAAAGCTCCCCTCTACATGCTACATGAGTGGGAAGAAGAATAAAAGGAATGGGTTCTAAAGGTCCATGTCAAAGGAATTGAGAAGACAATTTCGGATTTGCAGTAGCAGGGTCACTTAGCCGACCCCGTCTAGTATGGGAAAAGGCTTAGTTGTTGTTGTAGTAGCAGGGTCACTCATGTGATACTATACTGGTCAATACAACTCTTGTTTGTGATATGGTGATGGTAATATTGAAGATGCCCTTCAACGCAATATGTCTCACTACGTATTATGTGGTGGTACACACAATATGTCACAACTATGTCACACGGGTACGGGATACGGCAAATTTCAAAAATTTTGGGACAAATCAATTAACATAAGTATATGAAGTTTCATAACTAAGGCAAATTTCAATAAGTGAGATATCAATTAACATAAGTATATATGACAATAACAAGTACACAACTTTATATTAAAGCAAAACACATAAACTAGAAACAACTACTAATTTCATCATAATACACAAATCAATCTTCACTATCCGGACCCATTTATCCAAAACGACCCTAACTTCAAAATCGATACCAGATTTTGAAGCGTGGAATATCCACACAAAAGGAAGTGAAGAAGGTCCGCGTTGAGATATTTTTCTACGTTCATCGGCGGAGTTTCATGGGAGATGATGGAAGACAAGCTGAAGGAGCATTTTGGAAACTATGGTGAGGTAACTCAGGTGGTCATCATGGGAGATAAGGTCACGAGTCGACTAAGAGGCTTTAGTTTCATCGTCTTCACGGATTACTCCCTCTTTGATCGGGTTCTGCAGGATAAATACACCATAGACGACAGAATCGTGAGTTAGAAAAAAAATTGCATTTTTTTTTGCCATGCTGCACCGACACGGTGTCGGTGTCGCACTCGTGTCGAGGTTGACAGTCCACCTCTTAGAAGTGTCTGTGTGACTTAGTGTCACAACACTTGTCGCACCTGACCCAAAAGAAAAAAAAGAAAATATGGAGATCAACGTATGCAGAAGTCTCTCATTTGAACACACAATATATGTTACTAGGTTTTGTTCTTTGTGGAGAACTATCTAAGTTTTACTTGTTTAAGGGACTTACTATCTATTCATCTGCATCGCCAAATGTGTATATATCATGGAGTGAATATGTAATAAATTAGGTTTTGCTTTGAACATCATGGCAGAGTGATTCTTGGCTGCTTGACCCCTTATGAGGTTGAGACCATAACTTCTACACAGTAATTTTGGGCATGTCTAACAGTAACAGCAGCGTTAGTTATGAAAAATGCACACAAGTGAATTAAACGACCTTCTAGGCCAACTTAAGCTATAGATGTATAACTGTGGTTCTTGGCTGCTTGACCCCTTATGAGGTTGAGACCATAATTTCTACACAGTAATTTTGGGCATGTCTAACAGTAACAGCAGCGTTAGTTATGAAAAATGCACACAAGTGAATTAAACGACCTTCTAGGCCAACTTAAGCTATAGATGTATAACTGTGGTTCTTGGCTGCTTGACCCCTTATGAGGTTGAGACCATAATTTCTACACAGTAATTTTGGGCATGTCTAACAGTAACAGCAGCGTTAGTTATGAAAAATGCACACAAGTGAATTAAACGACCTTCTAGGCCAACTTAAGCTATAGATGTATAACTGTGGTTCTTGGCTGCTTGACCCCTTATGAGGTTGAGACCATAATTTCTACACAGTAATTTTGGGCATGTCTAACAGTAACAGCAGACTTAGTTATGAAAAATGCACACAAGTGAATTAAACGACCTTCTAGGCCAACTTAAGCTATAGATGTATAGGTACCTTCTTTTTTCCCCCTTTTTAAGATTATTTTGCTGTCTATATATACAGATATGCATAAATGTTTGCATGTTATTGTTTTATATTCCTGAAATGTTGGATCAATACTTCTTGTTACTTTTACAAGTTAAATAGTTCTATTCCATGTTTTCATTTCTTAGGGTATGGTCTAGGATGTTGAAGAGCAGGAAAGGACTTGGACTCAACTCCTATTGGATCCATATCCGATCCAATAGGAACCGCAAGGTGTAATATTTACTAAGGGCATATTTGGAATTCAGGTTAAAAAGTATTATAAAATGAAACCCTACACTATTGGGATTCTTGAGTGAAAGAGAGGAGAGAGAGGGCGACTTGTAAGGAATGGGTGCCAACCTTCACTCCTAATCCATTTTTCTAGCAATAGATTCATTGTTTTTTCATTGTTTGAGTTGTGTGTGACTTCTTCTACATGGTATCAAAGCCTAATCCGTGGGATTAGAGGTTCAAGGTGAGCGGACAACAATGATTATGCCCTAAGGGTTAGGGTTTACCCGAGAAGCAATCAAGAAAATAGGTGGAATCGACTTTGCAACATTCCAGGTAAAGATTTGAAAAAGAAAATCATAGAAAAGACTTATATCGTGATCGAGTAAGGGGTGCTATCATGACGAAAAGAGCGAAAATGTTGAAAAGTATAGAAATATCCAGCATTGATAAAAGCGAAACATTTTAGATTATAAGTATCAAATTGGATGGATGAAATTATCTACAGTGAGAGAGATCCGTTGAACTTGGCAACTTGCTGTATTGGCGAGAGGAAGATGAAAATATCTTACAAGAGAGATTTTCACACCAGGCCCTACTGATCCTACATGCTCTCGATTGCATAGAGAAAACGCCATGGTAAGTACGTATCTAATACAATCTATGATTCCATCCATTGGTTGTACTTTCATGTTCTTAGAATCGGCTCATGAACTTTGGCTGGCCGTAAAAGATGTTTATGCATAACGAAAGAACATAGTCAAGAAGTATGAAATCATTAAGAAAATTAGGAAATGCATACAAGGGAGCCGATTGGTCAACAAATACTATGCTTAACTTCGTGGATTATGGGAAGAATTATTGTTCTATTTTAAGATAAAATGTCAAAATTGTATGAAAGAAAGGCATGAAGAATTTAAAGAACAATTTTTTTTGACTTATTATGGGATATTTCTCCTTATTATGAAGTTGTGAAGAATAATATCCTAAGTAGGAAAGAACTTCCCTCACTTACTCAGTACAATATATACTCTGCTATTAAGGGAAGAAGATTGAAAACGTTTGAAAAAGAAAGGAAAAATCAGCAACTCAAAAACTGTGTCTATCATAAAAAGGAATCCAAACTCTATCCTTGGATTTAGAGGTAGAAGAGGACACAACAGGGGAAGAATTCAGGAGTCATGTGACGATAAAGATAAACTTTCCTGCACTCATTTTGAAAAGACAAGGTATACGCGTGAAATTTATTGGCAATTGATTGGCCGACCAAACTATAGTCAAAATCAACCAATTAGGGCTCTCTCTAATGACCAACATGGGAAGAGTGCAATAGACGGTGGGCAAAACCCAATAATTGAAATGCAGAAGAGGATAGATGAATTAGAGTCTTGACTTTAGAATCACTGAAGGCATCCACATCATTCATAACTCATCCCCAAGCTACTATAGCATATATTCTCGTTTGTGGCATCAGGTAATCATTCTATTTCTAATTTTAGATTTTGGGTTATCAACTTAGGTGCCACAAATCATATGGTGGAAACCAAATCATATTTTTATGACCATCACCCAATTCAAAAAAATATTGAAATTAAAATGACTGATGGGTCTAACACTTTTATTATTGAAAAAGGGAGTATAGTTACATCTTTGGGGATTTTACAGAATGTCCTGTATGTTCCTACCATCTTAGTCAATTTACTTTTTATACATACATTGACTAGAGACTTACATTGTTTAGTGACTTTTGATTTTACACATTGGGTCTTTCAAGAACTAAAGACGGGGAGGATATGTGATTAGGGTAGCATGCAGAGAGGATTGTACTTCTATAAGGAGACTAGCATGACTGTATTTGGATCGACCCTTATTGCTAAAGGACAGAAAACATATCTTACTATGTATGTGGCACCAACGATTGGGACATTTACCACTCTCTAGAATTAGATTTTTGTTACTCTTTATTTTGAGACATGAAACATATCAAAAGGCAAAACATCATCGTGCCTTTTTTTCCATAAATGAAATTTGATCTTTAAAACACTTTGCATTCATATATTTGGGGCCATGCTCTATTATTACCTTACATGGCTATTAGATACTTTCCTTGATTTATAGATGATTGCACCAGATTTTGTATGATTTACCTCATGAGATCTAGAGATGAAATCATAAATATTATTCATACACAATTTCACCAGGCTATAATAATTATATGCAGTGATCATGAGGAGAGTATATGAGTAATTCTTTGAATTAATTCTTTCTTAGGAATGGTATTTTGCATCAAACTTTATGTTCATATTCTCTGCTGGAAAACAAAGTTTCTGAAAGAAAGAATAGATATATTTTGGAGGTGGCAAGAACATTATTGATTGGATATAATGTGCCCAAATTCTATTTAGGAGAAGCTATATTAATACCTATCTATCTTATAAATTGTATGCCTAGTGCAGTGTTTAATAGAAACTCCCCATTTCACTTGCTATGTCCACATGAAAAACATCATGTTTCCTTAAAAAATTTTGGATGCACTTGTTTTGTACATGTACATAAAAGTGCTAGAAGTAAACTTGATGCTAGAGCTATTAAATGTATATTCCTGAGATACTCTTCCACCCAAAAAGGATACAAATGATACGACACAAAAAATAGATGATGCTATGTTACTATGGATGTGATGTTTCATGAGGAAATTTCATTTTATGAGAATAAGGACAGCCACTCAACCAACAACTATCCTTCTATCGTGTTGCCGATCATGTCTTAAGGTGAATATCGAACGAATGACATGGACATAGGAAAGTATGCCTCCAAAAGAGGTGAATGGAAACCCTATTCTAGAGAAGAAAGGAAGGTCGTCATGCAAACTACCTTGGATCATGATCCTTACCCTGAAACAGTTCCTCTATCTCCTTAAGTAACATCTAATACTTCTAATATTTCTGATGATTTACCTATTGCATTAAGAAAAGAAAAATATGAGACTTCTACTTATCCATTGCATCAGATGGTATCATACACTAATTTTTCAAAAGAATATCAATTATTTGTGATGAATGCAGAAAGTACTAAGTTCTCAAGAGCTTTGAGGAGGCAAATTAAAACCCACATGGCATGCTTTCATGGATGAGGAAATCACTACATTGGAATAAAACAAAATGTGGGTTGTTTCAGATCTCTCACCATATAGGAAAACATTTGGGTTGTAAGTGAGTATACATTATCAAATTTAATGCAAATGGTAGTATGGAGAGGTATAAAGCTCATAGGTTTTAGTCAACCATATGGAATTGACTATAATGAGACATTTGCCTATACTACCATTTGCATCTATAGTCACAAATATTATACCACATCTATAGTCAAAAGTGAGTATACATTATTATACACATATGGAACTAAGCTAGTATACATTTGTCTTAAGGGGGACTGTCAAATTTACTGATAAAGCTCGTACCATTGACTCGGTATTCGTAGGTTTCTGAATGCATCTATAGTCTTATTTCATCCATTACACTTAAATCTTCAAGCATTAAGTCTATACAATGTGTAACACATGGAGTCCATACTAAGGATGGATGGTTTGCTTCAGGCATCTTAACAACTGGTTTAAAATTTATAGCAATATTAGTAATGAAGTGAACAATATTTAAAATACCTACATCCTCAACAACTTTCTCAAGAATAAAAAGTAAATTATCCTAAAAAATAGTGTTCCTTCCACCATATCAAATGCAATAAAGAAGAATGATTATAAATAAAATTTGTAACATTTTTGCATGCATTTATAGTCCCCCTTATTTCATTCATTACACTAAAATCTTCAAGCATTAAGTGTATGCAATGTATGGTTCACTTCAAGCATCTTACTAACTGGTCTAAAATTTGCAACAATATCAGTAATGAATTGAATAACATTTGAAATACCTACATCCTCAATAACTTCATAAAAATAAGAAGTAAATTATTTATAGTTTTATTAATATGAGACAAGTTATATGACTTCAAAAACAGTATCCCATTGGAATAATATCATGATAGACGAGAAAGTTCATTAAAGACAAAGGTTAACAATCTGTCCAACCATCAACCATAATAGAATATCGTGTATCCTTCCACGACTCTCTAATTTAAGAACTCCATGCATTAATAATATCAATTCATTTCTATAATAATATACCTCTCAAAGCATGATTAGTAGGGACTTTATAACCCGATCTCACACTAATAATAGCATCCGCCATACTTTGAAAAGAAAATGAGTATGCAACATTAAAAGAGAAACAATTTTCATAAAAAAGTTTGGCACAATTCAAATCTACTTTCTCAATTATCTCTCTTAAGCCATAGCTGATCTAATGCCAGACTTAGTTCTATGAGTCGTACGTGAGAAAAAAATAAAAGCATCTTAATACTTCTGACTCTGACTCCTCCTCTAATACCCCTTGTAGGCATTGGGCGAGTAGGAGTTCTTGAAGTAGAACATGAGGTAACTCCACTGTTATTACCACCAGAACCTATATTCTTTCCTTTTTCTCGCCTTCTCCCCTCTTTAGCCGTCTCTTCCATCTGAGTTGCATAATGAAATTCATCACCATACATTCCTTCATAAGCATCTTGAAATGGTCGGGACATATCTCAACCACCTATTTTTGCCCTCTCTCACCTTTAATCTCTTATTCTCCTTCGAAGCCTCCAATACCTACTTAATCTTGAACTTCATTGCTCCAATAACTCAAGAACAAACACTAGCATCATTTTTTGTTCCCACAAGGTGGTGTTTCATACGAGAAATATCACCATGCTTTACTACATTGCAAAACATTCACTTGTTCACAAGCCTATTCTCTTTGTACTATGGGGTGTAATATTTCGATGTTGGATCGACCCAATCGAAAGTCATTAAGATGAGAGTAGATAATCAATAGAAATAAAATACTTTTTAGAGGTTAAGAATAACAAAATCTATAATAACTCTTAAATTTTTTCAAGTGAAAAATTGGGTAGAATGTAAAAGAAAAGGGGTATGTCACGGATTTGACAAAAACCCTAGAGTTGGGAGTTAGATTGGGTGAAATACTTGACAATCTTGTGAATAAACCACAAAATCAACAAGAAGAAGGATGAGAAAAGTATTTAAGAGCAGTGTTATTTGATGTGTATCATATCAACAATTGAAAAAAATTATATATTTTGAAGCAAAAAATGAAATACATTTACATTTACATATTGTAATCAATAATCTTCATCTTCTCCTTCCTAAAGATCCTCACCACCTTATGCTTCAAAATCAAAATATTCATCTCCTTCATGATGTTGTTTTGCTCCTTCCAAATTAATCCATGCAATGTTTTCTTTGGTTCGGAGTGTATTTTTTCATTATCTTCCATAATCCACTCTTCTAATATATCCAAATTATCCAAACTTATTGGATCAAATTAGTTTTCTTCTCTATTTAACTTTTTTAATTGCTTAGAAGAAATAAAGATAAGTAATTAATAAATAACATTAACAATTGAAGTCAAACAAAATATTGAATTGAATCTTTAAGTAGTAACTAATACAATATTACCTTTTTCGGAGTCGCCTGTTACAATGAATGAAAACTAAGTCATTGAGTTGCTTATGTTCCAACTTATGTGCTTTTTTATTTAGATGTGTTTAATACTCCAATTTCTTTCACAACCCGTTGTACTATAGGTTTGATTCAAAACTCTTACTGCAAAATCTCTAAGGTCCAAACCTATTATACCAAACAACTGTAGAAAAAGACATACACCAGGAACTTAATACACAATAAATATAAGATTTAAGAAACTTCAATACGAAGATAAATTGTTTACTTGAGCACATATTAGTGCGGTTGTGGATTGCTACTGGCAAACCCATCAAGTGAAGAGTATTATCGTAGATCTCCATCTCTCGATGTGTAACATCTGCTCTACTCTCATCAGAGACTAATTTGTCTATACGATTAATAATGTCTCGATTAACCTCTTCATCCCTTTTAAAGCTTGCTAAGTACCTGAATGTTGAGTTTAGGTAATAAGTTGCATCATGAATAGGATGATGCAATTGTTTATTCCATTTGTTATCTGTAATGTTTCACATGAGCACGTAATCCCTCTTTCTTTTATTGAAATTACTTCGAATGGCTTCTTTTGTCCTATCCATGACTTCATAAAGATAGCCCATAAATGGTTTCTCCTCACTATTAAGCTATCAATCAGTATTAAAACCTTCACTAAATAACATATAATCCTCAATAGTGTAACACATGCATTCTAAAATGTACTCCTTAAGATTGTCTCTAAAATCTTATTTAACTTTCTGTTTCTTCTATTTTAAGGCAACTCTATAAATTATTGCCACTTATCTGAATAAAACATTCTCTTCAAGGCTTGCTTTTGCCTCACAATGCTCTGTACAAATAAGAAATTAGTTGCAAACTAAGTTTGTAGCTTTACGAAAGAGCTTTGCACTGTCTGTATATCTTCTCGTCATACATAATAGAAAGGCATGGTTGTAGATAAATTTGGTGATATCTTGGCAACATTCCGTTACTACCTTTATGTCATCCATCTCACCAATATCCTTAAGAATGAGATTTAAACAATGAGCTACACATGGTGTCCAATAGAAAGTCTCATAAGTATCTGCTAATTCCTTCTTAACTGCTTTATAGTTAGCTGTATTAACTGTAAATAATTGGACTACATTCTCTAGCCCAACCTCGTATATCACCTTATCAAACTCTTGCCTTAGGATCTCTGGAATATGCCTCTCCTCTAACATGTCCAGAGATCTTAAAAACATAAGTCCTTTAGAACAGTAGATAAGAAAATTTAACAAAGTCTTTCCTCGCCTATCTGTCCATCTGTGTGTCATGATAGTGCATCGTTCCATTAAGTCGATTAATATTCTTACACTTCAAGGACAATCTTATCTAATAGCTTTCCTCTCAACTTCTAATAAGAAGACATCTTGTATCCTGAACCAATATTACCAATTATATTTGCCATTGTTTGAAAATGAAAATTGTTTACTCCATTAAATGGAATGCATGCATCATAAAACCATTTGCCCACTGCAAGTTCTGTCTTCTCATAGAGTTGTTCTGAAGTTATAGCAACACGAATTCTAGGTTGAGCACCATGTATAAATACTAGGAGGGAAAAATGACTATATGCCATAAGAAGCTCTTTCTTTACTCATTTCTCTTCTACTCCTTTCACTTGCAAAATCTTTAACAACCCTCTTTTTCTTGGTTGGTTGAGAACTACTATTACCTATTACCAACCTTTGTTCTACCATAAGAAGGAATACTATCACCTAATCCAATAATATCATCATTCTCTTCCTCAAACATCTCTAAATCATCCTTCCGTTGTCTCCTCTCAATTATGCTCTCAATCATCTGCAAACATTGTCATTTAATGACTTTTGGTAATTTTCTAACTATACCCGTGCAAGAAGCAACTTCTTTACTAGTCCCGGTTAGGTGATATTTTAATCATGAAATTTCACCACTAACCACTTTTTCATAAAACAAACATTTGATCTTCAATCTATTTTCCTTAACTGTTGGACCCCATTGCCATATCGGATCATCATATCGAGATTGGGAATCCCTAACACCCCTTTCTGCCATCTATGTTGAGCACTTCAATTCAATCAAAAACCTAAAAATAAAAGCCCTTTATAAATCCCCAATCTTCACGTAACACTAAAATAAAGTGCCTCCTACTTCACGAATACAATAAAAATCATATTCACGCACTTCATAACTTCATATTTTGACATTCAGAAAAAAAATGATAATAACACCAAAAAACAACAAATACGAAGAAAATAATTCTAAAAAACGCAAAAAATATATCATAATCCGAGTTGAGAGCCTTGTACGGACGCCATAAAACACTTTTTTTCGAGCCTTTAACAACAAGGAGGGGGAGAGCAACCAGAGGGAGCCTTGGGGAGCTATAAACACAAGGCATATCAGGCGATATGTGCCGTATCGTGCTACGATGTTATATCGCATGATATGACACGATGCACTTTGTAATGCAATATAGAGTCCTGTATCATTTCATGATACGATACATATCACACTGGATCATACGATATGGTATGATACAAATAACACTGTTTAGAAGAAAGGGAATGATGTGAAAAAGGGTTTCGAAAGAAGCAGAAGTGATTTTCGCAACTTCGGATTCTCGAAATTTAAAAAAAACATCGACTCACATGATGTGGTACGATACAATCTTGTGTCGTACGATACGATACAATAAATCACTTATTACAATACGTGTATACATGATAAAATTGTATCGAGGATGCAATACAATTTTTACAACATTGAATTAAACAATATTTTTAACATTTACATCCTCAACGTCTTAAAAAATAAAGATTAAATTATATTTAATTTTATCAATATGAAATACGTCATAGGATTTCAAAATAATATCCCTTTTATATAGTAGAACAAGAAGTTTACTAATAATCTACGATGACCATCTGTCTACCCATCAACCATAATAGAACAATCTCTAAGCTTCTATGACTCCTTAAATTCAAAACTTCATTAATAAATTATATCAACCTATTTTTATAGCAATTTATTACTGAAAACATGATAAGTAGGGACCTTATAGCTTGATTCCATGCTAGCAATAGCATCTGTTATGCCTTAGAATGAATTTGCAATACTAAAAGAGAGGTAATTTTTTTTGCACATTTAAGATCCACTTTCTCAATTATCTCCTTTGAAGCCATAGTTGATCTAATGCCTCATTGAGTTCTAGCAATCATATGTGGAAAAAAATAAATATATTATATTGTCTCTACCTTCGTACACTAGGATGCAATGCTTCCACATTGAATGAAACCGATTGCCGTCATTAAGTCAAGAAGAGATTGAACAACAAGAAAGAAAAGCTTTTAAAAGGTGAGGAATCTTAAAATCTATGAAAACCTTAAAATTTTCAAGTAAAAAATCAGGTGAGAATGGATTAAGAATGAAAGGGAGTATGCTACACATTTGATAAAGACCTTATAGATTTTTAAGAGTGAAAAAAACTCGAGATCTCTCCACAAAAGCAAGTAAATGAAAGTTAGGAAAATGGTTTAATCATTTGGGAGTAAAGGCAGGCAATAAGAAAGGATTTGAGAGCAAGCAAAACACTCAAAAACCCTATCAGTCTAGGGTTTATATATTTTGTGATTCCAACATCGACTTGTATGATACAAACTAATAACTCGTCTACCGCGATACACTTACCAATATCGAGTCGTCCTTGCATCCGATATACATAAAATTATATTGTATTGTATGATAGGATTTTGACAATATTGGTGGAAACAAATATGCTACGATGAATATGTAGTCATGCAAGAAAAGATATTACTTGTAATAAGGTTATCAAGACAATTTGAGAATGATACTAATAGATGATAAAATGAGAGAAAATCATATAAGATGGTTTAGTCATATGGAAATGCGACCAAGAAAGCTCTTGTAAGAAGGTTTGAGAAACTAGATGCCGAATACATTAAAAGTGGAGGATGAAAATCACAAAAAATATTGCAAGAAAACAATAAAGAATGATCTAGCTTCTGTTAGCATGATGTAGGATTAAAGTCTATGGAAACAAAGAATCCATATAGCTGACCCATCTAGTATGAGAAAAGGCTTGGTTGTTGTTGTATATCACCTGAAGAAGTCAACATGATAAAAGTATAGGATGGGGAAAAGAAAAAATTATGGAAGTACTGAGATTTGGTTTTTTGTTTTCTTAGGATGTGATGTTTAAGGTTTGCATAGTATTGGATGTGCTCTACACAGAGGCGTGCCCCTTCCCCCTTCAATTGTTCATGCTGTTTTCTCTTTTTTTTCCTCTGAATTTGCACTGACCATATGGTGTTTCGTTAAGTTTCTCAGGTAGTAGCAGGGGCACGAATCTCCAGAAACCTTTGTTGGAGAAAAAACTTCTTGAACAAAATGTTCAGGATATTGTTAAGGGACAAAGTGCGTCAAGAGATATCGACAATGTTCACACAGATAGGAAATGCACAAATGTAAGCATGCTTATGCTGTTTTGAGTTACTTCAGAATGTGCGATCTAGCAATTTTTGAATAATTCTTGATATTGCCTTCTTATTTGCTTTTTGTGTTTCACCTTGCTTCCTTTTCATGATCTGTCTGGCGGATGCTCTTGCAGATGACTTGGCATTCCTTAAATGTTGCCTTGTGAAAATGTAGAACCTTCCCTGGTTGTCAGAACGTTTATTCCATCACACAAACGACAATAATGTGTCATGTCTATCATAACATGTGGCTGTTTAGATTCTGAACGCCAGTTACTTTTCATTGTGCATTTACAGCTCTTGTGTTCCATTTACGTGAACAATACTCTGTGCATTCATGTCATGCAACCAAATTATTCATTTCCTTTAATTGCTCTTGGGTGGAACCCTTTATGATGTCCTAGACGTCTTTCATTTTTGTTCTTGTCAGCTATAGTGCTATGTCTTTTTGAAGGGAAGGTCGAGTATGATGCACCATTGTAGTGGGTTGAGAGAACGATCAAGGATTCCGTAATTATATGATCAGTAATGATAACACACCTACTTTTGTGTCTAAACCATTAGATGACACCCCATCTAGTGGTTATTATTATGTCATCAAAAACTTCTTGCCATAATCACGTGCATGCATCAAATGGAAGATCCTTGTTCGCAAAAGAATTCTCCTTGAATGCATATACTTAATTATGGGTTGAATGCATATACTCAATTGGGTAGAATTTCATATTGCGGTTTGTATGTTGAATTTAGGTGGCCCAGGAATATGCTAATTGCTAATGGTACAATATGATTATACAATGTTTTGTTCTTGGTCCATTAAGTACAGCCTAGAATAGCATTTTCTATTTAGTTCTACCGTGCTTAATTCTACATTCAGGTATACTGTTCCAGCCAGTGTTGTAAGTGTTTCATGTTGCCCTCATTTGTGAGTGTTAATACATGTAGCATTTCATACAGGAATAAATAAAAGTATTAAATTGAGAAAATAGATATCACAAACAATTTTTAGGACAACAAAATAGACAGGTTAAACATGAGAGAACTAACAAATTGCACGCCAAATATTAAATCATTTATATTTGCTACATTGGTAGCAAGGTTGCAATGTAGAACTTACAAGAATGATATGAGCCGATAGTTACAAGAATGATGTTAGCAATCTCTTCTAGAAATGCCTTTTTTACATGAAACTTGCTTCTTCATTGTTTGGATAGAATATTTGATCAAAGGTTAGTAGTCGTCAGAAGTTTCCTCTATTCAATTTCATTCTTCATCATTTCCTTTTCTTTCCTGAAGAATCTAAACTACCTCCTGAAATTACAGGATGCTCTTGTTTCTGATTCTTCCGAGAAAAATAAAATTAAGAAGAGAGGACATGAAGCTAAGCCTTCTTCAGCGGAGCCAAATCTTGCTGATGTTTATGGTTGGTGTTTTCACTTAAATGATGGTTTCTTCACTGTTTTACTGTGCTGAATGCATGTCTAACATTCTCAAGGTCTATCTTCAGGTTCATTTGTTCAGAGCTTCTGTCAGATGTTGGATGAGATTTGTGGCAGAGCAGAAAATTCGTTTGAGGATCAGGATGAAACAGAGAGTATACCTCTCCCATTATCTGATATTAAGATTCTTGTCAATGAAATAATGGCCATACGTGCCAAGAATCTTCTATATTTGGTTCCTGTTGATGCTCTTGAGAGGGTTTTAAATGTTCTAGATCGTCAGATCCTCCATGGCCATGGCTTGTCACTTGATGAAATTGAAGCGGTATGTATTTTCTTTTCATTTTCATGGTTGTGCTATTTTCCTGAAGACCTACTTGTTATTTTTGTTTTTGTTCAGTTCTATGCTTCAATATAAGCTGATGTTTTGTGCAAGTATGATATCCAATTCTGAAGCAGAACAGAGTTGATTTGACATCCTAGTTGGGCACAAATCAGTTGCTTGATGCGGTTTGAGACTGACTTAGACTGACTGTTGCTTGAGTTGGATATTTTATTGTAAAAACTTTACTGGTGTAGTAGGGACTTGTATGGTTGAGACTTGCTGTTACTTCGGTTAGATGGGTTGTTATTGGACTAAGGTGACTTATTATCTGAATAAATATGGTCGGTTTATTTGGAAATAACTGTTTCCTGTACTGCAAAACTAGCTATGTTGTGAAGAAGACTTAAATTCCATTGCAAATTGATGTGACAAGAGGAGATTGTTGGGTTGGGTTTATGAGCAAACAAGCTCTTTAAGGAATTCCTAAGATACATGTAAATATAGAATTGGAACCAGTACCTAATGGTCATCAATATGGTTTTATCTTAAGATACATGATTTTTGCTTTAAAAGATAAAAAAAGTGAGGACATAACCAAAATAATAAGAGGAAAAAGTATTAATATAAGGAAAAGAAAATAAATAAGCACATAAATTCCTTTTCTCATATGTTCTCTCTCATATGTGCGTGTGTGAGAGAGAGAGAGAGAGATGTCAGTGTGCATGTTCTCTTTTCAGAAACATACCTTTAAAATTTAATGAAATGTAGTAAAAAAGAATGACAAAACAAGTTTGGATTCCTAATTTGCATCGAAATGACCCATCTTGGTGTTAGAAATGAAGTTTGTGAAAATAAACTTAGGAAGTAGCCATCTTATGGTATGGTCTAATTCACTTCAGTAAACAATGATATTGTTTGTTAGAACCTTTAGACTTTTAGGATATGGGTGTCTGGATCATATCATTTCCAGCTCCAATATAGTCATATGCTCTAGTGTATTGTATGATGCACTACCATTTCTCGAATGTCTTCATATAGACCCCTTATATTGGATATTTCTTATTTTTGAGTTCTTCCATATTCTGGTAATCCGGTCTCAGTTTAGCTTCAGTGCTGATCTTTTTCAGTTAAAAAAGTAGCTTTCTACTCACTGTTGATCTTAGTTAAGACAATGACTGTTTAGTCTTTAGCATCATTGGATTTTTTTAGGACTCTATAGATTGCTAAATCCATGACCTGCTTAAGTCATCAACGGTTGGTTGTACACTTGTTTACTGCAAGCATATGTTGGACATATAAAGTGATCGTAACAACCTTAAATGTTATCTCTGAGAAGAAACTTTATGATTTAATGTTGTTTTGTAATTGTGAAACATATCTATCTATATATTTTGTATCAATCAAAAAATCAATATAATACTTAGACGCTGATTGGAAAGTACCTTTAAATCGAATTCTGTTATACGCTGCGGATGATACAATGGCATTTCCACATTGTGCATATTGTACGATACACATGATACAACTCTTTTAAAGTAAAGAATCCTTTTTTGGGTTAGAAAATTGACAAGAAAGTTCTGCATGTGCAGTGGCTACTATAACTTTGCACACTGCCCGCTGCACTCACTGTCCACTGTCAGTGAACAATGCTCAATGACTCAATTCTCAAAGTCTGTAATCTTGATCAATCTTTGAGTATCAACATATGTGTTGTAAAATAAACCCCTCACAACAGTAGAAAAGATCGCGTTGTGGCCAGCAGACGACTCTTGTTGGTAAGAGATGACTGGTTTTTATCTTATCCACTTAGGAAGCTTTTTCTAAGCTTTTTGAACTTCTGTAAGCTGAGATGCCCACCTATGGATCTTTGGTTTAACTAGGTCAATTCGACTTGCCTTAAGTTTGACTTGGGTCGAGCTTGAGCCAGCTACTTTCATGCTCAGCTCAATCCTGAGCAGAGCAACTTTTAACATTTTCTCTTGGGCAGATATGCTCGGACCTACGTAGTCCGTCCCATGGACTCCTGTGCTTGGGAGTCATCATAGGACGCCAATGTTTGTTGCCACTCAGCTTGTGGGATAACTAAAAACTTAATTGAGATTCAACGATCTATCTTAACTAAGCATTTTGCCACACTAGGTGGGTCCTTGAAGGGTGTGCAACATGAAGACTTCCTAAGAGGTCAGCCATTCTAGTTCTATTGTCTCCCAAACTTGCGTGACCTCAGAGTTCATTATCTAAAGAGAACAAAACTCTTATATTCTAAAGAATGTGAGAACCAAGTAGGGATAGTCTGACTTATTGCTGCAATTGTTGCGTGGGACTTTTGGTAGAAAGAATAATATTGTTTCTTTTGAAGGAAATTTTGCTACACACTGCATAATATGTTTTTGTCTAACTTTCACATAATTTGGGATGGCATGTGCTCTAAGCAGTAGATATATTTGGATGCTTAGTTTCTTAAGATTTTCACTGATAGAAATTTAGCGAGAAACTTCTACTATTTCATTAGATTTAATGTGGTGGTTGTTCATGTCAAACGTTTGTGGTAGCACACATATAATCACACTCTGTTATCAGAAGTGGTTGAGTGTCTTGTGATTTTTTTCTATTTTCTAAGAGTGAATTATTTTCTCAAGAGTTGGACTGGTGAAATTTTGCTTATGTTCAAATTGGGGCTATTATCTTGCGTATTTGTAACCGCAGTCTGAATCGGATACGATATCATTAGTTCTTGGTGCCCTGGGGGCTTCTCATGCATCTCTGGCAATTCTGGCCCACAAAGATATGCCAAAACAGCTTTATAAAGAAGAAGTATGCACTCTTTTCCTAACCGAATTTCCTATGCTACTTTAGTCCAGTTATTTGTTTTATTTCCAACTGCTTGGTGACAAATTGTATTGCTCTTTAAGATAATTGACAGAATTGTAGAGTTCTCAAGACATCAGATAATGGACTGTATGTTGGCCTGTGATCCCTCATATCGTGCTCTTCACAAACCAAGGAACGATGATATATTAGACGGTAAGATGCAGGTTCTAATCTGTGTTGTACCTTTACACACACACCCCCACCCCAGCCCACCCCCCCAACACACACATGCACCAAAAAAAAAATTGTCCAACTGGTTTCTGGTCATAAATTTGAACTGGAAATCTTTTACAATTTGCCACGTACGATGATTTTTGTTTTTGGCCAGTTTTCCCCCCTCTGATGACTATTGAAAGTGGGAGAAAGCTGCATAGTAAAACAAAATTTTCACGCTCACCCTGACCCCCTCTTATTTTGTTCTATTGAACATCTATCTTGGGTTTGATAGTGTCTTTCAACTTCCTCTTTTTTTAACCGAATTCCCTAGTGCGTGGTTTTGTCATGTGGTTATTGCAATTGATTGGCTTTTGATTCATGGCCAGTTAATTATTGTGTTCAGATGATGGAGATGAAAATGATGCTGACATTAGTTCTGGTGGCAAGAGAAATCGTCGTAATCAGAGAGCTGTCAAAGCGAAGAAGATAACTAACAGGTCACACTCATTATCGATTGTAAAATACTTTGTGGTGCATCTCTTGCAATTAGTTGTTTTCTTTTCCAAGTGAAGTAATATGCTAACACAGACTTCTTTCATCTCAGAGTCACTGGTTCTGTTGGTGCCGTGATGCAAAAACTTTGTACAATTCTTGGTTTTCTTAAAGATCTTCTGTCTATAGAACGGTTAGCTGATAGTAGCATTTTACAATTGGTGAAGACAAGCTTCACTACCTTCCTTGTAGATAATGTACAGCTCTTGCAATTGAAAGTGATTCCCTTAATATCTGCGGTATGTTTCTCCACAGATGCAAGTTATTATGTTTCTCCACAGATGCAAGTTATTCATATGCTTGTTGAATTGCTCTAATTCTTTGTCACATGGCTGCAGGTTTGCTCTGCATATTCCCAGCATAGGAAATTTTTGATTGATGAAACTCTTCAAGTGCTTTGGAAGCTACCATTTTCAAAGCGTAGTCTGAGAGCTTATCATATATCTGATGATGAACAGATTCAGATTCAGATGATAACTGCCTTGTTGATTCAACTGGTTCAGTGTAGTACCAGCAGTCCTATAATTTTCCGTGAAACTTTAGCTGCTGATGATAATGCGGATGCCTCAAGTGATGCTAACCAACCCAATAAGTGTCATGGGGCTGCTATCGACTTATGCTGTCATTTCTGGAGCAGCATTCTCTACCGATTGTCAACTGCCAAAACCCAAGATGGGTCAGATCTGAAGGGCATAATGGAGAACATTGTGATGGATTTGCTGACTACTTACAATTTGCCCGAATATCCTGCTTCTGCCAATATTCTTGAGGTAAATCTGTTAGTACTCACCCAGTTGTCTACAGGCATGTGTTTGGCATGATTTTGTATTTATCAGTATATTTTTGCAGGTACTTTGTGTATTGTTGCTCCAGAATACTATCCTGAAATCCAAAGATGTCTCAACTCGATGTGTGGCCATTGACCTCCTTGGGATGGTTGCAGCTAGATTAAATCATGATGCTGCCATTTTTCGTGGGGACAAGTTCTGGGTTTTGCAGGAATTACGTGATGATCATAATTGTGATGCTCCAAAAGAACAATGTTCTGTTTGTTTTGATGGCAGGAGCGGGAATGAGGTTATTTGTCATGGATGCTGTAGATGCTTTCATGGTGAATGTGTTGGGGTTATAGGAAAGGATGCTGCAACACGCAGTTGGTTTTGTAGCTTTTGTCTTTGTAGAAACCAACTCACATATTTGTATTCTTATTGGAGATCTAAGTGCAACACTGATGAATTAAAGAACCCTTCTCCAACAGCAAATGTTCATGAAGACTCACCAACAGTGTCGGGAGTGGATGTTGTACGCCAGATGCTTTTGAATTGTCTGCAAGGATCTGGATCTACAGATGATTTTCACTTGATCATTCGCTGGTTGGTTTCCTTGTACTTCAAGCAGGTTTCGGCTGAGGGTTGTCTGTGGTCAGTAGTTCTAAATTTCTAATATTTCCTTTTGCAGGTTTTATCTCTGCCTGTGGCACAAAGATGAGACCAAGTCTCAGGGGGCATTACTTTACCATCTAACTAGACTAAAATCAAAAGAAATATGGGATATTGGACCTTCTGCTTCAATGTTCTCAAAGGACTTGGCAAAAAGAGTGTCCTTTGCATTGGCCAGGAACAGATCCTTTGCTCGAGGGTTTGATAAAATCTTTGATGTGCTTCTGGTGATATTATCTGTTATTTTTTAATGTTCAGTTGTAGTTCTCTGGGATTTCGGCCTTTCTTAACTACTGTTATTTGGTGTTTGATACATTGTTTTCCATAGAAAAACCTGCAAGAAAAATCTCCTGTGCTACGTGCCAAGGCATTGCGTGCGGTGCGAATGCTCCCCTCTGTATATCATTTATTTGGTTATTATGTGGACTTTACTTCGGATACTAATTTTAATTTCTTTTGCATTTCACTCTATTTAAATCAGGTTATTGTAATAGTTGAAGCAGATCCTGAGGTTTTGTGTGAAGAACGTGTCCAACATGCTGTTGAAGAGAGATTTTCTGATTCAGCAATATCCGTTCGTGAGGCTGCCTTGGAGTTGATTAGCAGATATATCTCCTCTCATCCTGATGTTGGTACGAAGGTGAGCTGCTTCTCCAATGTCCACTTTGACCGTGTGTTGGTACTTTTTCTTCACTACTTTTGTTGTTGAATTCATGTGCAGTATTTTGAAAAAGTTGCTGAGCGAATGAAGGATACTGGAGTTAGTGTCCGTAAACGTGCCATTAAAATTATCCGGGATATGTGTGTCTCCAATCCTCACCTTGGTGAAAGTACTGGTGCTTGTCTACAAATTATCAGCCGTATTAATGATGATGAATCAAGTGTACAGGTACATTCTGGGAAAGCTACTGGAATTTTCTGTGGTTTACATGATCATTTTGAGGGACGGATGCTATGCCTGTGAGTGGCCTTAATTGTTGGACTTCAGTAGTCAGTTCTAGTACCTTTTGTATAGTGCACACAAATGCACATTCAGTTTAACTGCCCACAGATCCTTGTTTATGTCTTTGTCATCTGCATGTCATCCTTCTGCCAATCAGCGTTGTCATGTGTCCTCTTGTTCGGCATTCTAACTTGAACTTTGTTTTGCAGGATCTTGTTTGCAGGACATTTTATGAGTTGTGGTTCGAAGAACCATCTAATGTCTCGACACAGTATGTAGGGGACTATAGTTATGTGCCCCTTGAGATAGCAAAGAAAACAGAGCAAATTGTTGACATGTTGAGGAAAATGTCAAATCATCAACCCCTGGTTACTCTTGTTAGACGGACATTGGCACTTGACTTCCTTCCACAGTCATCGAGAGCCACTGGGATCAATGTTGTGTCTCTTGCATCAGTACGCAAGCGTGCTGAACTGATGTGCAAATGCTTGCTGGAAAGAATTCTGCAGGCATGTTTCCATTGCAGTGGAATCATATGCCGTTAATTTTTTGATTCCTTATTTAGAATGTCTGATTTCCTTTCAGGTTGAAGAAAATAGCACTGAAGAAGTGGAGGTCCCTGCGCTTCCTTATGTGCTTGCTTTGCATGCATTTTGTGTTGTAGATCCAACAATCTGTGCTCCACCAGTAGACCCTTCCCAGTTTCTTGTGACACTTATGCCATATTTGAAGAGCCAGGTGCTTTTTTGGATGATAATTGCTGTAGTAACTTCTATTCCATCCTTGATGTCCTTGAAATCCATTGCTAATATGAACTATAGTGTTTGCTTGACTGAGCACTAGGTGCATGCAGGTCCTGTCTTGGGCTGTATTTCACATGGAGAGAGAGAGAGAGAGAGAGAGAGAGAGAGAGAGAGAGAGAGAGAGAGAGAGAGAGAGAGAGAGAGAGAGAGAGAGAGAGAGAGAGAGAGCACATCTATAATACTTGAGAATCAGGGACATTCTTCCCTGAAGAGGTTTACCATCGTTGTATGGATCCATTTCTTTTGTACTCTTGAATCTTGATTCATTTGTTTAAGATGAGAGGATCCAACCCTGAGTGTTAGGGCGAAAATTAGTGCCTTACACTGGTCCATGAACTATTCTCTTTCTAGGGAGGGAGGGAGGGAGAGAGAGAGAGAGAGAGAGAGAGAGAGAGAGAGAGAGAGAGAGAGAGAGAGAGAGAACATCTATAATACTTGAGAATCAGGGACATTCTTCCCTGAAGAGGTTTACCATCGTTGTATGGATCCATTTCTTTTGTACTCTTGAATCTTGATTCATTTGTTTAAGATGAGAGGATCCAACCCTGAGTGTTAGGGCAAAAATTAGTGCCTTACACTGGTCCATGAACTATTCTCTTTCTATCTGGTCCTGGGACACGTAGTGGCCTGTCCAGACTCATTATTTGAAAGAAGATCTTGCATTCATCCTTTAAGCTGTTGGCAGTGTAAATATCTTCTTTAATGTAGACATCGATAAAACATTATAGATTGTAACTTTGAACTGGTAGTTCCCTTTTTCTTCACTTTGTGGGCGAGTGTTCTGCACTTTGTCATTCACACGGTTTATCTTGCATCATTTAGATGACTTTCTGTTTTGTTCAGGTGAATAATAGGGCAGTAGCACAGATGCTCCAGAGTATCCTGTTTATAATTGATGCTGTTCTTCCCCTTCTTCGAAGGCCATCTTCAAGTTTCATTGAAGAACTTGAGCAGGACTTGAGACAGATGATTCTTCGACATTCTTTCTTGAATGTGGTTCATGCTTGCATCAAGTAATTTCTTTCTCTATCTTCAACTTTGTTTTCTGTGCCTATTGCTTTATCATGTGTTCTTGAGACTGTTGGTAGGTACTTGATTAGTTGTTTGAATCAATTAGTGGGGTTCCATACAAAAGAGGTGGATATGGGTTTTCAATTCACGGTGCTGGATGACAAGTAAAAATAGATTCTATTTATGCCTCTGTTGTGGATAGTTTTGTCAACATTTCACTTTATTTGAGACATTTGTTTAACTTTGTAGTGCAAGTGATGCACTTGGATCTTTCATTCTTGCATATATTTTTACAAAATGCTACAGTTTTGGGATTTTTCCAATTCTGTAGTGCTTTTAACGCTATCCAAACTTAGGTGCATTTTTTTGCTATTGCCATTTCTTTGGGTGCTTTGCAATTTTTTTTAAAAGTAGCTCTACATGTAAATTTTTGTTATGATAGACTGTTTGGCCTTTTGACCTAGGCTTTTTCATTCTTGCTATTATGGTCAATGTTCTTTTGTTTTCTTTTGCTTCTCAGGTGTCTTTGCACATTGTCTAGAATATCTAGCAAGGGTGCAATTTCAGTTATGCCTCTTATTCAAAGGTTCTTCAAACATTTGGATGTCAACAAAGGTATTACTGGAGCAGATAATGAGCAGGTTTGCTCCCTTTTCTTTAATTCATTCTTTTTTCATGGCTGTCCTATTAATCAATTTTTTAATGCATATGACATGTAATTTTGTTGTTTAAAATCCTTTGGATTCTTGTACTTGTGCAAGTATCAATATCCCCGAGTTCTTAATGTGAAAAGAAACAATAAGGAAACTCTGATTTCAAGAAAGGTGACATGATTAAAACTTTTTATATTATTCTGTTATCCTCCATTGATATTGCAAAAGCCAATTTGATAGTTTACCACAACACTTTACACATTTGGAAATGTTGATGTGATTTATTGTGAGTTATTGTTTCATGTTGGTAGCTGTGTGGAAGAAGTAGCATTCAACTACTTACAACCTTGCTATTGGGCATTAACGTCTATATTATTTCTTCCTCATTAACTTCTATAGTTCAAGAGATCGTTGTTTTGCCTTGGCCAACTTATCCGCTATGCTACAAAGTCAGGAGTATCCCTCAATCATGAACACTTGTCCATCATTAAAGTTATCGCGTTGTTGAAACATTATCTTTGCTCAGAAGGCTTTGATGTGAAGGTCCGGTCTTTGCAGGTGAATCGTTATCTATTCATGGTAATCATTAACTTTGGCCTTAGAACTTCTAACCAACAAGTGCTCATCATATAGGCTCTGGGATTTATCTTGATTGCTGTACCTAAATATATGATGGAGAAGGATATTGAGAAAATAGTAGAGGCTGCTTTATCTCCAAGTTCAGACATTCGACTTAAGGTAGAATTTCTGTTCTCGTTCTCTTTGCCTGTCTTCAAATCTTGCATCTCACTGAAATATTTCTTGAAACAGATTCAGTCATTGCAAAATCTACACGAGTATCTTCTTGACATAGAAGGTGAGCTGGTGGCTGGCCGTAGTTCACAGGATAACGGAAATCCTGGATATGAAGTGCCCGTTGTTACCAGTTCAACTGACAGTAACATCTGCGGTGGAGTGATCCAATTACACTGGAATAGCATCTTGGAAAATTGCTTGAACATGGATCAGAATGTTCGTCAAGTTGCCCTTAAGGTACAAAAGGTTGAATTAGAAATAGGCATCACATTTTTTCGGTACTTCCTCTGACTTTTCTTCTTTTATTGCAATGCAGATCAGATAGCACTGCTACCTGTTAAAGTCTAGTTTTGCCATAAATAGGGTTTATAAAATATTCTTTTTATATATTCCTTTTTGTTTTATTATAATCTAGTTCAGCCTGCAACGAATGTAGCTGAACTGGCTGTTAGGGATAACAGAGGGTCAAGGGTAGCCCTTATTTTCTTCTTGGCATTCTCTGTTACAAATAGAAGTCTTTCGCCTTGATTGCACCATTCCTTTCTTGAGACTTTCGAAGTTCTTCTCATATGAATTTAACTTCTTCGTTATCTAGGCATATTTCACATTTGTCATCGACACTTTTGTCATCTTGTTGGTGCATCTTCTGTTCTGGATGACCCTTCATATTTTATATATTAGGTGAATATAGAAGTTTGCAGCTTGTTTTTCTTATGATCTGCCATAAAAACAAATCCCTTTAGTATCTCATTTCTGTTTTCTAATCCTTTTATTTTACTCCTGAAAAGCCTGACAAAAGAAAACGACCACTCTGATTGAGAAGAGAAAGCTTATAGATTTCAACTGAGAAGTTCCCAGAGTTTCAGTTGGGAAATTCTCACTTCCGAGTTTTGTAACAGTGGCAGTGAGTGAACTCCTGGTTGGCCACAATGATGAGCTGTATGAGCTGTTTCAGTTAATTGTTGTGCCACTATATCAGTTATGCGTGTTGTTATATGCAGATTGTTGAGGTTGTGCTTCGCCAAGGTCTTGTTCACCCAATAACATCTGTTCCTTACCTTATTGCTTTGGAAACTGACCAGCTTGAGGCGAATTCAGTGCTGGCTCATCGCTTGTTGTCGAACATGAATGAAAAGTACTCCCAAGATACTCTACTAAACCAGTTGTTGACAATATCTTCATTCCTTTGTCTAATCCAATGCATATACGCAGGTATCCTGCCTTTTTTGAGAACAGATTGGGAGATGGGCTCCAGATGTCATTTAATTTTATCCAGTCAAGGATTGGTTCTTCGGATGCTTATAACGGTGGCAAGATCCATGGGAATACAGAAGGAAAGAATGATTACAATGTTCTCTCTTATGCAAAGCAGGGAATTTCTAGAATATACAGGCTCATTAGAACAAATCGTGTTTCTAGAAACAAATTCATGTCATCTGTTGTGCGGAAATTTGATTCTGGAACATGGAACAGTTCAACTACTCCCTTCTTAGTGTAAGTACTTGGATTAAAAAACTGTCACTTGCTGAAGGCAGGGAGCAATAACCCCTTTGGTTGCATTAAGAACATTTTCTAGCAAGGTTCTTTGTCAAAAGTTACTTACAATAGCTTGTCAATGCTTTGACACGATGCAAAGCAATAGTATTTGCTAGATACTACTATTCGTTGTGTGCACACACATCTAGGTCGTGATTTTTTTGCTAATGTTTTCCATTGTTGACAGATACTGTACTGAGATTCTTTCCAGCCTTCCTTTCACATCACCAGATGAACCGCTGTATCTGATTTATACAATCAATCGAGTCATACAAGTTAGAGCAGGTGCTCTTGAATCGAGCATGAAAGCCTTGAGTTCTGGTTGCAATAATGGGGCATCTGCTGGGACTGCTACTAGTGAGGCTGTTCCAGAACAGCTAAAGGCAGATCATCTTTCTAGTAGTCATGGTCTATCTCATGCCACACCAGAGGCTTCTACAGCTGCAGCAGGATACTCTGAAGTGTCTGAGGAAGATCAAAATAATTTTAAGGTAGTTACTGTGGAATCCTTCTGTCAAGTGCAGGTGATTCTATCTTGTTATGTTTCTGGTTTTCATGTTGAGTTATCATGTTTTATATCCTTTTTCCTCTTGGTGCCTGCTATTAGTGATTTTATTTACTACTTTCTGTTTGTCCTTATGTGGAGCCTCCTCTCTTAATAGTATCAAAGTATCAACTTGGGGACCTCTGCAACCAACTATCCTTATTATAGTAAGGTGGTTGGGAATTACGTCAGTTCAAAGAACTCGAGCTTTGAAGCATCGCTTTGCTGTTTTGACACATTTTGCGTTATAAGTAGGGTACAGTAAGGTTGTGAATTTTCTTTCCCACTGTAGCATAGTTTTGCTATGGAAGCTGTTTATAAAGCTTCAATTTGTGAGTGCTTTGATGCATCTTACCGTATAGCAAGGTAAAGTGAGGTTTTTTCGCGTTTGTTTATTTTTCCCACTATAGCATGGTTTTGCTTTGGAGGCTGTTTTCAGAGCTTCAATTTCCGAGTGCTTTGACATGTCTATAATAAGGTAAGGTAAGCTTGTTGAGTAGTTTTTTCCACTGTAGCATGGTTTCACTTTTGCTGCTATTTATAAAGCTTTGATTTTTGAGTGCTTTGATGCATCTTACCTTACAATGAGGTAAGATAAGGTTGTTGGGAGTTGGTTATTTTGCTACTATAGCATATTTTCGCTTTGAAAGCTGTTTATAACTGGTAAGTAAATAATGTTGCTTGTTTTGTACTTGTGTAGGCCGTCTGCCAAGCTGCCATAGCTTTGCAATTGCTCATGAAACTGAAGAGGCACTTAAAAACCATCTACAGCTTGAATGATCCACGTTGCCAGGCATGCTTCTGACCTTGCTTTCTACGAGGGCCATATCTCTTTAATGGGTGACCGTTAGCCTGTGTTGTTTCCATTTGTTCTGCGCTACAGGCATATGATCCGACTGCACCTCTGACACCGGGCGAAGTCCTCTCCAGGCAAAGTATCCCTTTTGATCTCCGAGATATTTCCTCTAGCTTGGCCACCACTTGGCAAGAAATGCTTGTCAAGTACCAGGTAATGGAAATCATTTTCCTTGTACTTGTCTATCATGCTTCGAGCGAGTGGACCTTAGTCCAGCGCTTCATGGCCTGTTCAAGAGTTAATGTTCATAGACATCTCAACCTTTTGTATCCTAAGATTGTCCATGCGGAGACCCATCAGTTTTCATCTTTCTCACGGAACATCTCCTTAAGTGCTACTAGTTCCTCAATGCCAATCGCTTTTCATTAATTAAATTCATCGTTCTTGATGCATTGAGGGAATTCATCAGTAGCAGGGCATCCTTAAGTGGAAAGTCCTAGTTCCTCAACTATAATTTTGTATGATAATAAATGCAAGAGACGTCAAAGTAATCTTAGGTGAATCCTAAATTTAGGAAAGTTTAAAAAGTTCTTGAAAGCCAGTATATAAGGCTTCAAACAGATAAGGCTCACAAGCCATATATTTTCCAAGCTAATAAAAAACTTGATCTATGGTTTACATGCTATTTTATGTGCATAATGATATGGGTATCGCTCTGAGCCTATCGTAACTTCAGATTCGTTTAACATTCTAGGAATTCAAGGTGGCACTTAAGGAAGACACTGTGGATTATTCCATCTTTACTGCAAATATAAGCAAGAAGAGATCCCGGGTGTCGGCCGTAGATGCTGGGAATGATCATGCCACCAGAAAGACACCAAGTAGGAAAGCAAGAAGCAGCAAGGCAGTTCGATATGTGGATCATGACAATGAAGACGACCCTGACAATGGTGACGATGATGACTGGATGAACGCATATTATAGGGCTGGCGGGCGGAGTGTTCGAGGGAGGAGGTGAATTGGCATCCTAGGTAGCCGCTTTGTACATTGTTTCTTACTACAGGTTCATAAAGGGGGAGATAAGAAACGTTGAGTTGTCCAAGTCCAACTTATCCCCTCCAAAGATGTACACTAATTGTAATCATTTTTGTTGGCCTGCATATAGTGAATATAAAAATCTACCATTCATTATGCAGCTGTGCTGTGTGAATAGCGGTGATCTGTCAGTAGTCCTTGGGCGTACGCTTTGCCTATCGACATTCCTTTCACACGCCTTGTGCTTTATGTTTTAATTGTTGCTCATCAGTCGCCGCTGAACAACAAAGCAGATCGAGGAGCAGCGGGTACTTAAACCCTCAATCTCAGCCTTGGAAAGGCTGTGCTCTACCATTTAATATATTCAGTGGACTAGCTAGGTGAAGGGTACTAATCCCGGATTCCATTGCAAAAGTTGCCCGTGATTAGCTGAAGATCACCGTAGCGATTAACTTAATATTCCTGAGTTGATGCATGATATAGGAGACTATTGGAAATGGCGAACTTCCAGCGAAGTTGATGCACCCTACCTGCATTCAGATCTTTTCCAGAGGAAGAGTCGCATTCCCACACAAAGAGGTGCCTTGTTCAAAAGGATTGATAGGTTTGCTCTTCTCTAACCACAAGTTTAAATAAGAAAAAAAAATGGTAGCATTCAACATTGGCATCAGACGACAGCTTTACTTAAGTCATCCAAAAAATCTGCGAGAACAAACTCCTTTTGATGGATTTATTGCTTCGACTGATTAGATCTGATAGCTTGTTCACTCCAAAATACCAAATCCTGTACGGTTAAACAATGACCAGTGAAGCAACACAACTCATAAAAAATACATGATTATTCACAGAAACGGTATTACAGTCCCAAAACTAACACCCAGACACTGAAGACACATATAGTCGCAGCAAATTGATGATTTTGCAGTCGTTCAAAATTTTATCTTAAATTAGACATACCATTGTAACTGGAATATGCTACCAGTACTTTATGAAAAGAATTACATAAGAAAGACCGAAATTTCACCTTTAATTTAGGTGAGAAATCTCTGTAGCCTGCTGTCAGTTTGCAAATAAACCCGATATATCAACACTCACCAGAGCCACATGGCAATGGACGAGGTTTGGCAACACAGCAAAACAAATAGAAGCCTGATTATTTGATGGAAATGGATTTTACAGTCCCTCCGCACAAAATGACAACCAGTGAAGCCTCATTCATATGAGGGTCTATGGGCTTATGGAACCTTAGTACCGGAGCCAGTAAGTTCGACGCCTGAACCAGTTGTAATCAGGAAGACCCTGAATCGGTCCCATGGCAGCAATGGCAACATCCTGCAACAAATAACTTCAAAACTCAATATTTTCACTCAGCAACATAATACACGTAGTAGTCATTCGGTAGGTAGAATCAGAAAATATTATATACATCCAAAATGTAGGAGCTTTTATTGCAGGCTCTCGGATACAAGTTACTAGTAACACACATCCGAGAAATTGAAGAATCAACTGGGAAAATTATACTAATGGAAGGTCAAGTAAAATTAATGTCGTCCGTGTTTAAACCATTTTTTTCATGTTAGCCAACATGCATATTCAAATATCGTTATTCCAAAATTTCAAGTTCCTCGCATTAGGTTGCCATTTAAGAAAGAAAACTAAAAGCGACATGGTTTAAGATGTCAACAGCATCCTTTCAAGATAAACAGACTGTTGCTCCCATGGTATGCAGAACAGGAAAAAAAGAGTTAGCATACCCTATCAAAGATAAATCTGTTTGCTACTCGCTTCACAGTGCTAGCATCTACGGCATCTATTCTAGTGAACAGCTCTGCTATAGGAATCCGTCTTCCGTAAGTAAGAAGCTGCAACCATACCAAGAGATTGAAACTTGCATTTGATTTCACCAAATAATTCGTGATCAAGGAACATGAACATGGAAGTAAACATACCTGACGGCCAATGTCTTCTGCAATGGGGCTAGTTCCATCAATGTGGAGTTGCAGGGAAGATTTTAGCTGCAGAACGCAAACAGGATTGTAGTACAGTCAAGAAAAGCAGGGAAATAAATGAAAGGAATGTTATTAGAAACCCTCGGAGTGTTGTAACATGTGATGACTGTAGGGTAGTTGCCAACCCTACAAAAGTTATTAGCTACCGTAGTATAACCCCAACATAAGATTTACATTGGACAACATGCGGTAGTAGTTTGGCGATTAAGCACTTCTTAAATTTCACCATGTCTTTTTCATGTAATTGGATCTGCAATAAGTTAAAAGGAGAACAGCAGATATTTCCAGGTCTGAATTCAATCATATGTCATGATAAAAATTACTTGAAACTTGCTATAACAAATGATAAATTTGGAAATGTAAAATAAAAAATATAAAGTACAACATTCAAGATTATAAAGAGCAAAATCCAAAATTTGTGGTGCAAACCACATCTAATTATTACGAGAAGATAGAATCCTTTGGTTTTGCATGAAAAAATATCTTTTAGCAAGAACACTAACATCTCATTCAACCCTGAAGAGACAATTATGGGTATGTGAACAATCAACTCAATGAAGGCATTTTTGTGCAAATGGCAGTCGGTGTAAATCCAATCAGCTTGTTGAGAATCAAATATCTGGATTTATATATATATATACATATATATATATATATATATATATACATACCCATAATTGTCATATCACAACTTATCGTTTGGAATCTCACACTCATAAACAAAAGACAAGAAGTACATACAATTGCAATTATGGACAAATGCAATCAAAACAGAGACATTTTATACAAGTAATTTTCATTCATTAATTCACCAAGAATTTGAACAGCTCAACCATGACCACAACATAAGTTTAACCATCAAGAGCACCAGTAGGATCCAAGAAACTTAGGACTATAATGCTATATGAACAATAACTCTTATGTGTTCAACTTCAAACAGTTTACCTGATTACAAGCACGAGTAACATCTGCTTCTGAAACTCGGTATGATAACTTGCTTATTTCGTACATAATTGCATAAGCCAAATCATCCAGACAGTCCGGCTGCCAACAAAAACAATCTTCAAAATGAAATGGACAACCAAGAGAACTCTTAAAAAAGGTCATATTGAGAGCCTGATGCAAAGACTGGTGTGCAGGAGTTATGGGACAGCATAAGATTACTCAAGTTAATGGAACATGAAATACACATGCACAATCATTTGAAACGGAAACCACTTTTACCAATATCTGTAGTATCCAACTAGATGAATCAATGTAAAAATAGATACAACTTTCAAATAACATTATTTTTGGGGACAAAGAAGCTATTGATTTCTTTAAAAACTGACATGATATGATTTTCTTTCTAAAAATTGTATATGAAATATCTGTTTCCTGGTATAACAGATGACTTAATATATCACGAAAAACAAATGCAGGATTTCAAATATGCCACCAACATTGCCACCCATACCAACAGTAGAGACAAAAGATTAGATAATCAGTTGGAGAGCAACCAAAATGGGTTTGCACTTTCCACCTCTGGAAATGATAGTTCTGCATTACAATTATGAATCTTCTTTGATTTCAGCTCTTGAGTGTATAGGAAGGAAAGAAGAACAAACAATGTTCTTTTCCTTTCATGCCAAGCACCTTCCAACAAGAACAAAAGCGGATAGATACCTCTATAAAACAAAAATGGATCTTGGCAACTCACTGACCTTTGCAATTGCATAAACACCAAACAAGCCTGTGTCCTTGTAATTGGTGTTAAAGGCCATCATGCTCTCAGCAATCTCATTGATTCCAACCCTTTGGGCTAGTTCGGATCTGCTCAAAAGTCAAACATGAAAAACCAGTTAAGAACATTGCCCCTGAGAAAAAAATGTTTAAATGAGACAAGAAATTCCAAGTCTTAATCAAACTGAATTTCAGCCCCTAACAACAGATAAACTGACCCCATGTGTTTCCCTCCACCTGCATTCTTGTTCCAAGAACCCAACATCGATTGCATGACCATCAATGGAATAGAATCAGGATCTGTCCAGGATGCTCCACTAAATGCAACAGCAAATTGTGCAAGGGGAACATCATCATCTATAATTCTAACCTAAGAAAATTAAAATCCAGAAAATTAGTCACAGAAAAGTGTAATCTCCAAGATGTAAGGATAAATCAAGAACAGAAACATGAGAAAATGTGTACAGACCTCAGATCCAGTAAAAATAGCTGGTTCCTTCGCTACCAACTGAGAGGCTGTAGTCTGATCAGTTGATAGCTTTGTGAATAGTTTCTTCACTTGTTCAACTATATCCTCATGCTTCACAGCACCAGCAGCAGAAATAACCTATAACATGAAGAAATACAAGAAATGAATATTGCCTGGAACCTGCAGAGTTGCTAAACAACAAGAATGAATGGGTTAGCCCATTCTGACTAGTTGAAAGGATGAACAAAGATAGAATCTTGTTGTCTACAGTGATCATAAAGTTTCAAGAAAAAATTCTATTGTGTTACTGGATCCTGCTGAATTGCTAAACAGGAAATAATAAATGAACTAAAGCGAGAGATTGAAAAGTTGAATGATTAGGAGCTTGTTTCTAATAATAGCAGAACCATTAAGGCTAATCAAGAGAACTTCAAGCTGCAGCTCAGGAAGCAACACACCATTCTAGGAGCTGTGTAATGGGTAGAGATATAGTTCTTCAAATGAGACTTTGAGATTGTCTTGATATTTTGAGCAGGCCCCAAGATTGTCCTTCCCAAAGGAGTATATTGAAAAGCTGTAGCATGCAAATGGTCAAAAATGACTTCTTCAGCTTGACCTTCAACCTGGAATCATATATTACTGCATTAGTTCTATGTCACCTCACTTGGACATAACAGGATGCATGACATTCCTTCTGCACACTGTTTAATTAAAACAAGACAAGGGCCAGGATCCCACTTTCAAATCAAATTTGAAGAAGCTACCATGACGCATAAATACGCAGGAGAGATGCTCATGAGAAAACAAGTTAAATTTACTTCTAACAATAAAAATGTTCGAAAATGTTGCATGCAAAGAACATGTGCACATAAATACACAGGATAGCTGCCCAAGAAAAAACAAGTTAAATTTACTTCTAACAATAAAAATGTTCAAAAATGCTGCATGCAGAGAACAATTCTATAGTGCATCTCTCTCTCTCTCACACAGAGACACACACAAACATGTCTTAGGAACTGAAACCTAAGAATAGAATTGTACAGACCAAGAAATAGCCAAATGAGATCAATTACCCACTCATCATTCAAAATAAGATGCAAGTCCCTGGTTAGCTAGATCTGAAACCTCACACATGAGATCCAGGCCAATTCAAGGCAGGAAGAGAATAAAATTTAGACAATTGAGCCAGTATGAATTCAATTACTCCCAAGTGTACAGAAGGGTCACCCAATCTAAGAGGGAAAAGAAGGTCTATGGTAGTAAAGAAAGGAGAGAGGAGGTAAGGATTGAAAGGGGAGAAGAGGTGCTGAATGAGAAAAGTACCAAGATCGTGATCCATTACTTTCTCAAAATGTGGCACTATAAAGCTTTTATATATGCCATGTAATGAAATGAAATAACTCAACTAAAGCACATCTAATTCCTCCTTAGCTAATCCCATTTGAGGGTCTCCAATCACAAAGATTGACAACTTAGTAATCCACGCTTATGGACTTAATTGGTCTATAAATAGACAAGTCAACTCATAAAGGATTGCACACCACGTCATCGACTTAAATTCATTGGCTGGCCCCAGTCCCAGCATGTTGCATTCATGTCAAACCACCGCAAAATGGCAGCAGGCATGGACCTGTGCACTATCATTGAGTGCCTAGACTCTGCAGTTGGTTGTATGATTTGTTAAAATTGAGTCTCCAGATTGATCCAAGTCTAAGGATAGAAAGACAATGTTTGTGCCACCTCACATGCCCTGTCTGATCTTTTTTTTCTTTGAAATTGGCGTTGTCTACTCAATTATGAGAGAAAAAGAAAAATTGAGAAGCTGGTCTGAACCCACTCAGTATCATATAACAATGTCGAAGATTTTTCCACCTTCATTTGTAGCACCATAAATTATTATTCTGAGAGGTCTAATTTCTCTTGTGGTGGTGGTTGTTACGAAACAAGAAGTGGTTTTAATTGATTCAGGCATATAATATATGAGGACATAGAAGCACAGGAAGTCTTATTACCAAAGGAACAAACATGTTCCCCATATCCCTTATTGTAAGATTTGTGAAACCATGGAAACTCGGACTTTATAGTGGCTGAGAAAAGGAAGTATTTGATAGTTACGCATACGGAAAAAGAGCTAAGTCTTTTCTGTGTTCGAGGGGTAATGAATACTGCTACAATACCATGACATGTCCCCAAGGGAGAGACATGTAAACCTGAGATTCAAAAAATAAAAGTTACAATAAAGATCCCCCAGATAATTTCTAAAATTTAACTCATGTCAGTAGAAACATACAACACCAAGGGAAAAAATACCATTTATTGAATATATAATATTCATCTTTGGGAAGCTGTAAGCAAGAGAAAGCACAATGTGCTCTACATACTGATGTACATAAAACGAGAGAAATACCAGCAAAAAGCTGGTTGACTAGCTGTTAGAGCTTGGCTAGTTAAACCAGAAGATTGCTAGCGCTAACACCTAGTTGACAGAAAATACAACAAAATCAGGAACTGACCTAACACTATCTTAATCCTAGTCCAAATCAAACTTATATTTTGATGCTAACTTTGTACACTCTGCAAGTATTTTTATGCTCAGTCAAAGATAATATATACTTTTTAGGTCAGAAATATAGACTTTTTCAATGGAGAAACCTACGAGACAAGGTCACAACCAGTCAGGACCAGTGTTGTCTGACGGGCATCGTATCACGTATCACTGGGCTTCACGATACGGGCATATCGTATCGCCCGTATCGTACTTTAATATTAAAATAAAATAAAAATTATTTAAAAAAATCAGAAAAAATCAGGAAAAAACTGGTAATTGCTTTAAATTCATATAATGCAAAGTTTAGTACAAATTGACCATTCAACATTGAACAATTGCATCCAAATTTACATATTTTGAATAAAAAAAATGGCATACATTTACATTTTACAAATTATAATCAGGATCATCAACTAAATAAGCTTCGTCTTCTCCTAGCAGAAGATCCTCATCAACAACATCTTCTGCTTGGAAATCAAATTCTTTATCTCCTTGATACTGTTGTTGCGCTCCTTCCAAATTAATCCATGCAATGTCTTCTTAAGTTAGGGGAGCATTTTCTTCACTGCCTTCTATAATCTAGTCTTCTAATACATCAAAATTATCCAAACTTATTGGATCAAATTGGCTTTCTTGTCTATTTATTTTTTTAATTGCCTACAACAAAGAAAGATAAGCAATTAGTAAATAATATTAACAATTGAAGTCAAACAATTTATTGAACTGAACATTTAAGTAATACAACATTACCTTTCACGAAGGCGCATGTTACATCGAATAAAAACTAAATCATTCAGTCTCTTATGTTCCAACTTGTTGCGCTTTTTTGTATTTTTGTATGGATGTGTTCAAAGACACTCCAATTCCTTTCACAACCCGTTGCACTACAGGTTTGGCTCAGAACTCTCACTGCAAAATCCCTAAAGTTCGAACAATCAGTTTCAAACCTATTCCACCAAACATCTGTAGAAAAAGACAAACATTAGAGACATAATCCACAGTAATATAAGATGTATTGATTTAAGAAACTTAAATACAAAGATAAAAAATTTACTTGGACGCATAATAGTGCGGTTGCGAATTGCTACAGGCAAAGCATTAAGTAAAGAGCATTATCATAGATCTCCATCTCCCGATGTATATCATCTGCTATGATCTCATCAGGGACTAATCTATCAATACAATCAATGATGCCTCGATTAACCTCACTGTCCCTTTTGAAGGTTGCTGAGTACCTCAATGATGGGTTTAGATAATATGCTACTGCATGAATAGGCTGATGCAATTGTTTATTCCATCTGTTATCAATGATTTTCCACACGGGCACATAATCTCTCTTTTTTCCATTAAAATTATTTCTGATGGCTTCTTTTGCCCTATCTATGGCTTCATAAAGGTAGCCCATAGATAGTTTCTCCTCGCTATCAGCCAATCTTAAAACCTTTACTAATGAACATATAATCCTGAACAGTCTAACACCAAAATGTACTCCTGAAGACTGTCTCGAAAATCTAATTCAACTTTCTGTTTCTTCAGTTCTGAGGCAACAACAACAACTAAGCCTTTTCCCATATTAGACGGGGTCGGCTACATGGATTCTTTGTTTCCACATATCCCTATCGTATGCCATGTTAGCAGTTAACTCACAATAAACTAGATCATTCTTTATTGTTTCTTTCCAAATCTTTTGTGGTCGTCCTCTACCTCTTTTAATACTTTCCAAATTTAGTTTTTCTAACCTTCTTAAAGGTTCTTCTTTTGATCTTCTTTCTATATGTACATACAATGTTAACTCATCCATCACCATTATACATAAGTATGGACTTAAAGTTGATCCTTGATGTAACCCAATATTAACTTCAAAGAAGTCTGTCGTTCCTTCATGAGTCCTCACACATGTTTTTGCACCATCATACATGTCTCTTATAAGGTTAATATATGTTAATGGGATACCTCTTTTTTCCAAAGTTCTCCAAAGAACCTCTCTCGATACCCAATCATAAGCTTTTTCTAGATCAATAAATATCATAGTCTTTCTTTTTTGCTCTAAAATGTTCCATAAGACGTCTCAAAAGGTGAATCGCTTCAATAGTAGATATGCCTGGCATGAATCCAAATTGGTTCTCTGTTGTACTTGATACTTGTCTTAACCTACATTCGATAATTCTTTCCCATAATTTCATAGTATGGCTCATTAACTTGATACCTCGATAATTCGCACAATTTTGAATGTCTCCCTTGTTCTTATATATGGGTATAAGTGTACTTGCTCTCCATTCTTCGGGCATCTTTTGGTTTTTCCATATTTTATTAAATAGTCTTGTGAGCCAAGTGATTCCTATTTCTCAAGTATTTTCTAAACTTCTATAGGAATATTATCGGGTTCTACCGATTTACCACCCTTCATATGTTTAAGAGCCTCTTTGACTTCATTCTTTTGAATACGTCGGTAGAAATTGTGGTTTATATACTTTTCTGATTCGGCTAACTCTCCTAAGCTAATACTAACATCTTTATTTTTATTAAAAAGATTATAAAAATAGTTTTTCCATCTATTTCTTATATCATCATTTGCCACTAGAATTTTTTCATCCTCGTCTTTGATGTATCTAACATAATTAAGATCTTTAGTTTTCTTATCTCTAGCTCTAGCTATCCTAAAAATATCTTTTTCACCCTCTTTTGAGTTGAGTTTTTTATATAAGTCCTCCCAAATTTTAGCTTTTGCTTTACTCATGGCCTTTTCGCTTCCTTCTTTGCTTTCTTATAAGCCTCTAAAGTTTCACTAGTTTTCTTACCATAATGTAATTTGTAAGATGCCCTCTTTGCCTTGATTTTATTTTGTACTACTTCACTCCACCACCAAGCTTCTTTTTGTGCCGGTACACCTCCCTTAGATACCCCTAACACATCTTTTGCCACTTTCCTAATATGTATAGCCATATTGTTCCACATATCACAAGGTATACCAACATAATTCCAAACATCTCCTTGAAGGACTTTCTGTTTAAATATATCTTCTTTCTCGCTTTTGAGGTTCCACCATTTAGTCTGAATAGCTTGATGCACTCTTTTCTTCTTTGTCCATTTTTTATTTGTAAATCCATAACTAAAAGTCGATGTTGAGTGGTTAAGCTTTCTCCTGGAATTACCTTTCAATCTTTACAATACACTCTATCTTTTTTTCTATTTTCGCCACTTTCCTAATATGTATAGCCATATTGTTCCACATATCACAGGGTGTACCAACATAATTCCAAAATCTCCTTAAAGGACTTTTTGTTTAAAAATATATTTTTTCTCACTTTTAAGGTTCCACCATTTAATCTGAATAGCTCAATGCACTCTTTTATTCTTTGTCCATTTTTTTATTTGTAAATCCATAACTAAAAGTCGATGTTGGGTGGTTAAGCTTTTTCCTGGAATTACCTTACAATCTTTACAACACGCTCTATCTTTTTTTCTACAAATAACGTAATCAATTTGTGTTTGTGATAAGCCACTCTTATAAGTAATTAAATGTTCATCTCGTTTTTTGAAGATTGTATTGACTATAAAGAGATCAAATGCCATAGCAAAATTTAAAATCTCCCTACCTTTCTCATTTATATCCCCAAAACCAAAGTTTCCATGAATCCCTTGATATCCTAATGCCTCTTTACCGACATGTCCATTTAAGTCTCCTCCTAAACAAATCATCTCCCTTTGTGAAATCTTTTGAATTACCTTATCTAACTCTTCCCAAAAAGTTGTCTTTATACTATCTTCTAGTCCTACTTGGGGTGCGTAAGCACAAACTATATTCAAAACCTCTGCTCCTAACACTAATTTCAACGTCATGATTCGGTCACCATATCATTGTATGTCTACTACACTATCCTTTAAATCTTTATTTATGATAATACCAACTCCGTTTCGAGCCTTTTCTTTACCAGAGTACCATAATTTAAAACCTATATCCTTTATCTCCTTTGCTTTTTCTCCAACCCATTTTATCTCTTGTAAACATATAATATGAACCTTTCTCCGAATCATAGTATCTACCACCTCCATTAGCTTACCCAAAAATGTTCCGCAGTTTGTTGCCACTCATCTGAGGAGAACATTCTCTTCAATGCTTGCTTATGTCATATTATGTACAGATAAAAAGTTTGTTGCAAACCAAGTTGTAGCTATTCGAAGAAGCTTTGCACCTTCAGTATATCTACTCATCATACACAAAACAAATGCATGGTTGTAAATGAATTTTGTGATATCTTGGCAACACTTAGTTGCTGCCTTTATTTCATCCATCTCACCAATGTCCTCAAGGATGAGATCTAAACAATGTGTTGTACATGGTGTCCAGTAGAAAGTCCCATAAATATTAGTTAACTCCTTCCCAACTGCTTTGTAGTTGGGAAGGAGTTAGCTATGCCATATTAGTTAACATTCTCTTCAATGCTTGCTTATGTCATACTATGTACAGATAAAAAGTTTGTTGCAAACCAAGTTGTAGCTGTTCGAAGAAGCTTTGCATCTTCAGTATATCTACTCATCATACACAAAACAAATGCATGGTTGTAAATGAAATTTGTGATATCTTGGCAACACTTAGTTGCTGCCTTTATTTCATCCATCTCACCAATGTCCTCAAGGATGAGATCTAAACAATGTGTTGTACATGGTGTCCAGTAGAAAGTCTCATAAATATTAGCTAACTCCTTCCCAACTGCTTTGTAGTTAGGTGCATTATCTGTAATCAATTGGACTACATTCTCTAGTCCAACCTCTTGTATAGCCTTATCAATTTCTTACTGCAGGATATCCGCAGCGTGCCTCTCTTCTGACATGTCTAGAGATCTAAAAAATATAAGTCCTTTAAGAAAGTAGACAAGAAAGTTTAGCAAGATCCTTCCTCGCCTATCTATCCATCCTTCTGCCATGATAGTGTAACCTGTCTCCTTCCATGACTCTCTCAATGTCGAACAATATTCTTGCACTTCAATGACGATCTTATCTAAGATCTTTCCTCTCAACTTTTGATAGGAGGGCATCTTGTATCCTGGACCCATGTTAGCAATTGCATCTGCCATTGCTTGAAAATGAAAACTGTTTGCTGCATTGAATGAAATGCATACATCATAAAACCATCTACCTACTGCAAGGTCTGCCTGATCATGCAACTGTTCTGAAGCCATAGCAGCACGAATTCCAAGTTGAGCACCAGATGTAGTAGTAGGAGGAAAAAAATGAATGTATGCTAGAAGTAGTTCTTCCTCGACTCCTTCCTGAACTTCCTCTTCTACCACCTCCAAAGTCTTCAGCAACCCTCTTTCCCCTGCTAGGTGCTCGTGAACTGCTACAACCCATCTTTGTTCTGGCATCTGAAGGCAAACTGTCAGTGAATCCAAATCCAATATCATGATCATCTTCTTCAAACATCTCCAAATCATCCTTTTGTTGTCTCCTCTCTTGTATATCGAAGACATTGCCATTTAATATCTTCTGGCAAACTTCTTACTCTGCCTGTGCAAGGAGCAACTTCTTTCCTAGTCCCTGCTAGGTAGTGTTTCAACCGTGAAATTCCACCACTAACCACTCTCTCACAAAATAAACATTTGATCTTTAATCTGGAACCCTCAACTAGTATACCCCACTGCCATGCCGGATCATCAGACTTAGAATGGGAGTCTCTACCACCGCTTCCTGCCATCTTAATTGAGTACTTTAATTCAAACAAAAACCTGAAAATAAAAGCACTTTGTAAATCCCCAATCGTCAAATAACACTCAAATAGAGTGTCTCCCACTTCATGAATGTAATAAAAATCATATCCACACACTTAATAACTTTATATTTTGTCATTCAAAAAAAGAAAAATATAAATAAAATAAAAAACAACAAATATAAAGGAAAAAATAAAGAAATACACTAAAAATATACCTAAATCCGAGTTAGGAGGCTTGCACGGATACCGTAGAGCACGTTTTTGGAGCCTTGAACACCAAGGAGGCCAAGAACCACGCTAGGAGAGCTTGAGGAGCTCTGAAGAAACCAAGGAAACTCGTAAAAACACGGGTCCCTGGGCGTATCGCTTGTATCGTACGATACAATGTAATAAGTCTTCAATTACGATACTCTTAGGTGTATCGTATCGACGATACGATACGAATAACACTGGTCAGGACCGCTTCAGAGTAAAAAGAAACTTGTTACATCGATGATGGATCTAAAAGGTCCAACGTGATAGACCCCAAGCATAGATGCCGGGAAGGTGAAAATTATTAATCAATAATTTCACGTTTACATCTAATTGACTCGTTTATTAGAAATTCATTTATGGCTTTCGAAAGCACAAGAGCCTGTGGGATGTCTTTCCAGATGCCCGCTTGAGGAAGCCTTGTGTAGCAAAAGAACTCAAATGAAGTTTCTTCATAGGAGTTGTAACAGAGTCTTCCATTGAAAACATGGAAAAGCGAAGCTCATGCAGATTCACTGTGGGGAAATGAGACACCAAAGAAAACCATTGGACCTCCCTGATAGGCCTAATTTCAAAAAAAATCATATTTATCCTGTTAGTTAAGAATCTGTGGAGGTTGATTTGTTAGAGATTAAAGAAATAGTAAATGTGCGGACCTCCGTATGATAGTCTTTCCATGTTACTCTGTCTTTATTTCAAATTCAGGTGATGCACATTATATGAAAAGCAAGAGGTCTCACTTCTTGAATTATCATGCTTTCAAACATGGTGGGAGCTTGAAACCCATTTATTCTTGAAAGAACATTTAAACCGTTGACTTGCTTTAAGTTTTTCCTTTCATACATAGATTTTCTCTAAATTTACTATTTGTTAGCTCTCTCTTTGAGGACCTTAATTATCAAATAATATTCCTATAGAAATTTGGAAAATACTAGGAGAAATAGGAATCACTTGGCTCACAAGACTATTTAATGAAATATGGAAAAACCAAAAGATGCCCGAGGAATGGAGAGCAAGTACACTTATACCCATGTATAAGACAAGGGAGACATTCAAAATTGTGCATATTATCGAGGTATCAAGTTAATGAGCCATACTATGAAATTATGGGAAAGAATTATCGAACGTAGGTTAAGACAAGTATCAAGTACAACAGAGAACCAATTTGGATTCATGCTAAGCAGTTCTACTATTGAAGCGATTCACCTTTTGAGACGTCTTATGGAACATTTTAGAGCAAAAAAGAAAGACCTTCATATGATATTTATTGATCTAGAAAAAGCTTATGATAGGGTACCGAGGGAGGTTCTTTGGAGAACTTTGGAAAAAAGAGGTATCCCATTGACATATATTAACCTTATAAGAGACATGTATGATGGTGCAAAAACATGTGTGAGGACTCATGAAGGAATGACAAACTTCTTTGAAGTTAATATTGGGTTACATCAAGGATTGACTTTAAGTCCATACTTATTTATAATGGTGATGGACGAGTTAACAAAACATATTCAAGATGAAGTACCTTGGTGTGTGTTATTTGCATATGACATTGTATTAGTGGAGGAGTCTAAGGAAAAAGTTAATAGAAAATTGGAACTATGGAGAGAAACATTAGAAAGCAAAGGCCTCCGACTTAGTAGAACAAAGACAGAATATATGGAATGTAAGTTTGATCAGAGGACATAGAAATTAAAATTGGCACACATTGCATCTCCCAAAAGGAACCAAAAGGAAAGTTTTAAATACGTAGGGTCAATTTTTCAAAGTGATGGAAGAATTGGTGGAGATGTTATGCATAAAATTAATGATGGTTGGTTAAAATGGAGAGGAGCATCAGGTATTCTTTGTGATAAGAAGATACCATTAAAGTTAAAAGGTAAATATTATAGAGCAACAATTAGGCCTGCCATGTTTTATGGTTCTGAATGTTGGGCAGTTAATCATCAACATGTACAAAAGATGTCTGTGACAGAAATGAAGATGTTGAGATGGATGAGTGGTCATACAAGAAAAGACCATATACATAATGAGGTTATTAGAAACAAATTAGGAGTGGCACCAATAGAGGATAAAATGAGAGAATATCGTTTAAGATGGTTTAGACATATAGAAAGAAGATCAAAAGAATAACCTGGAAGAAGGTTAGAAAAACTAAAATTGGAAAGTATTAAAAGAGGTAGAGGACGACCACAAGAAAGAAACAATAAAGAATGATCTAGTTTATTGTGAGTTAACTGCTAACATGGCACACGATAGGGATCTGTGGAAACAAAGAATCCATGTAGCCGACCCCGTCTAGTATGGGAAAAGGCTTAGTTGTTGTATTACATATTCCACCATTTAAAAGACGAGGACGTTATTTGTCCCTCACAGGCTGGTTCTTGCAGTGCACGGGTTTCGTCTAATAAGGAGCTAAGTTCCCTGACCAATTTGAGATTGGGACAGCGACCAATAGCCAAATTTTGAAGTGAATATCTTTGGTAAAGGTGAAAGTGATCATGTCATCAAAATCTTATTAAAGATGATAGTAGGCCAAACAATCAGAGCTTCCTTTCCGGCAAGTTTTGCCCCATTGACCGTTGCAAGTCAACCAATACAAGTGCATTAGTTAGCTACTTGAGTCGAACTACTCAGAATCTCGCATGCGATCCAGATGCAGAAGTCATGAACATGAAACCAATGATGCACAAAAAATGTGATAATCAGAAGAAACACCAGCTCAAAGAAGGAATAGCTTTTCCAGTTGCAAACATACCAACAGAGCAGACCAGTGCCGAGTATGACATCAGTCAGATTACCGCTCACCTCTTCCATTTCTCGGAGAATAACATCCCTCTCCCGATTGATCCGATCCTCGCTGAAGGACGAATTCTGCAGAATGTCCGCCAAGATATCCATCGCCACGGGAACATCCTCGCTCAATACCTTCGCGTAATACGTCGTCTGCTCCCTCGAGGTATAAGCGTTCAGATGCCCGCCCATGTTCTCGATCTCCTCCTCGAGCGCCCTCACCGACCTCCTCTCCGTCCCCTTGAAGATCATGTGCTCCAGGAAATGCGCCGTACCGTTCGTCTCATCCGTCTCAAACCGACTTCCGGCGTCTATCCAAACACCCACGCTCGCCGTTTTCGCTGCCAGGTTCGACTCCGTTGCGACGCGCAGCCCGTTCGGGAGAGTCGTAACCCGCGTCTCCGGCGCCGATAGGATCTTCGTGTGATCGGCGATCACGGGCTCTGGAGAAGCGTGTTTGAGGAACCGAGGATCGGGGTTCTCGAGCCGCCGGAGCTTCGCCTTGACCTGTTCGGACAGGCGATCGTAGATCATGACGTTCGGCGAAGGAGGAGCGATCGACGTCGCAGGAGACGGCGAGGCCACGGCCGTAGAAGAGAACCGATCGGAGGAGAGGATCCACGGGCAGCGCGAGAGCAACGGCGCCCGAGATCGACGGGTGAGGCTGAGAATCCCTTTGCACGCCATTTCCACAGCTTCCTCGACAAGAAATCCCTAGTTTCTACAGACAGACGAATGGAGGGATGTTGCTTAGGGTTTCTTCCTCCACGGAGTTGGGAAAGAAGAGCGAGAGAGCGAGCGACTATTGGAGAGAAAAGGGAAGGCGCAGGGTACGAACGTTTCCAATTTTCAGTAGCCCACCGGCACTTCTCCTTTTTCGCTCTCGCCCCTCATTCTTTTCATTTCTGTCTTTCGTGTAAGGTCTTGAACAATGTTATAAAACTTGTATAATATCGTAGGATACAATACTAGCTTTATCACGCATAATATATTGGAGTTGTGTATTTATGATCCGTATCATACGATACATTATTATATCATCGTACGAGTCAACATCCATATATTTTTATAAATATTTGGAATCCATTGAGCCGTTACTTGGCATTCATAGTTCTAAAGCGTGTCAAATCATTCATTATTGCTCTCAAAACCTCTTTTTAACGATCCTTCTCTTGATTTTATTGATTTTTATGGTTTGCACTCCATTTTCACCCATTTTTTGTTGAAATCCAGTCATACACCTTATTTTTCCCTCAAACCTATTTTTATCCAGTTTTTTACTCAAAAAATTTAGGGATTTCACTAAATTTGAGCTTTTTCGCTTTTCTAGTATCGGTGGGCTTGATTTTATGAAGAAAATTATGAGATTTCTTTGGTTTTTAATCCCTTTTGTGGAGGTTTTGTGAAATTTGTGACCACACATGTTTTCTTGTTCTCAACTCAATGCCCTAGCTAGTATGGGAGCCAGCTATAAGATGCTTACTTACCATTCTTTAAGAGATAAATTATTAAGGAAATGCATTGAAATTATTTTCGAATGGACGGTTGAATTTAGGGAGACATGAAAAGTTACAAGTTGTTTTGTCACGAATGATAGGTAGATAAATGACCCATATGTCTTTAATTAATTTGTTGGCCTATTGTTCTAAATGGATATTATTTTTGAAATCATATAACTTGTCCTATATGGATAAGATTGTAGAAAACTTGCTCCCTATTTTCAGAGAAGCGAAGAAAATATTATATAATTCATTACTAATAATACTATGAATTTCAAAGTAGCCGGTAAGATGCTTCAAGCAAACCATCCTTCTTTAGCGTGGACTCCATGTATTGCATATTGCATAGATTTAATGTTTGAGGATTTGAATGAAATGAATAAAGTTAAAGGAACTACTGGTTTATATAAAAATATCACAAAGTTTATTTATAACCATTTATCTTTATTATATTAATGAGAATCCATATCAGTGATAGGGAATTAACTAGGCATGTAGTGATAAATTTTGGTACAAATATTATATTTGTTCAAAGTCTTGTCATACATAAAAATGTATTAAAAAAAATGTTTGGTTATGATGAATAGAGTTTTATAAGTTGGTCGAGGAAGAGGGAGGGGATTACTATAGCTGATCCATTTTTAGAGGATAATTTTAGGATTAATATAACATATTTCTGAAAATAATTAACCATTTCTTAAGGAGGTGAGAATAGTAGACAATAATGATAGGCATGCTATGACTCATATACGTGATGCAATAAATAAGGCTAAAATAGAAATTCAAGCAAACCTTTACAATAGACTGAGTCTCTTAAGAAGTTGTTATGGATAATTGATGTACAATGGAACTAACATATGCAACATGATTTACATGCAATTGCATATTTTCTTAATCCCAATATGAGATTTTCTCCGTACTTTATGAAAGATGATAAAGTGAAGAAAGAGACATTGAATGCGATTGACCTTTTCCAAGATCTATATTCAGTATAACATTCATTTAGAGCTGAGCAATTACATATATAGTATTGAAGATTTTGCTAGGCCGATTGTGATACAACTCTACTCCTAGATGCATTCATGTGTGATTTGGTTTATTAATTTGATTTTCAGCTGCAATAATACATTGTTTTTACTTATTTTATCTTCTGTTTTAATGTAGAGGAATCATGGCTTGCTTTGGTGATATAGATGCACCTCAGTTGACAAGGTTTACTACCGTACATTGAGTCAAACATTTAGCTCGAGTGGATGTAAATAAAATTAGCGTTCTTTCAAGCACATTCATATAAAGAAAATGAACAAATTGGAGCATTCTCACTTTTGCGATAATTCATTTATATGTATAATTGTAGATGACTATTATGATATTTCTTATGATTTTTTAATTTATTTTATAGGCAAATGTGAAGAGATAAAAGGGCAAGGAAGGTGCAAGATGTCATAATTAATTACAAAAATTTTGATATCTAAATGTGTAGGGTTGAAGAACAAGAGTCCCCCATTATGATAGAAGATGAAAAATAGAGAGAAGTAATGATATAAGAAGAGATTGGAGTTGATGATGATAATGTCAAAGGCGTTGGAGTAGATGAGCTTATAAAAGAAGAGGGAGGTGATATCGATGATGAGGTCACTGGTGTTGACCATGATTACTTTGCTTTTGATGCCTATAATGAATATGATGAATGAACCTTTATTGTGTAATAAATTTGATTATCACAACATGAGGTTCATTTGATTCAATTTGATTGTTTGATAATTTGATTCAATGTTATTTTTAATTATATTTTGGATTATGTTTTATACCACTATGCTAGTTTTGTTAATTAATTTAAAATTTCTCATTTTTAAAAGTATTTTTTGATTTTTTCTAAATATATCATTGAAATCAACACTATATCTTGTGATACGATATGATTATCGCTGATTATTGCGTACGAGTGCCTGATGTTATACATGCACGTAAATACATAATATTTTTTGAAATTTTCTAAATATACTGGAAGTATCATACGATACAATATGATTATATTATACTAGTGTCTTGTGTTATACATGCACCTATATGCTTTTTATAACACTGACCTTGAGGATTCATTTATTTATAAATTATTAATATCTGGTTAGGTAGACCCATACCAAAATAAAAAAGACCCCTATCACGTTAAGTTTTTGGTATTACTATTTGCACACCCATATGAGGAGAAAGCTCATGCACACCCATATGAGGAGAAAGCTCAATATTGCTATCATCATTTCATGTTCAAAAGTAAAAGTGTAACAAACAAGGTATGACTTGGGTTTGGAAAAAGCATCAAATATAAGAGAAAAATAGTTGACATTAAAAGCAATAGATGGGTGAATACTAAAAAGGTTGAACACTCATTTTCAATGAGAAGAAAAACATAAGCTAATAGTTTATGAAAGTTGAATATAGTTAATGTGATACATAATCACACTCTAGGTTTGTATCTTGATGATTGTGTATGTGTAGGTAGATTGAGTGAATATGAGTATAATATGACAAAAGACATGATAAAAAGCCATTAAAATCTCAAGCATATTTTGTCGCACTTGAAGTGGGTTGACAAGTAAAATGTTAACATGACAAGACATATTTACAAGACGAAGATGAAAATTAGGAAGGAGAAGAGTAGTTGAAGTGTTTTATAACATATACTATCTAATTTAAACTATCACTAGTACCACACATGTCATTAGAAAATATCTAGTACAAATAGTTAGCAATGTTGTATATGCACATCCTTGATCAATTCAATTGATACATACATTTCCAATGGTATTTGAATTTGGTAGCATGTACAAGACAAACATATACTTTTGTTTTCTTTATTGTTAATAATGGGATTTACATTAACTAAAAAACTTTTGGGAAAACTTTGGATAAGTACCCTAGAGTTTGGTCTTTTTATTTTGGTCCCTATATTTTGAAAATGCTTCCAAGCTACCATGTGGTTTCTGTAGTTTATCATTGCTAGTCCATAGATGATAACGATGTCACCATAAGCTAACATGAATGACGGATGCATGACCCTGATGTGGCAATTGACTTATCCATTATGCCGTTTTTGGATCAGGGTGGAAGATCTAATACTCGTATGTGATACCGGATCCAAATAAAGAATGAACCCTTAAAAGAACCAAGATATATCCAAATCCAAATGAATTTATTTGGAATTCGGATCCACTAAGGTCTCTCTCTCTTTTTCCATTCGTGACCTCAATTAACCTCTCTATCTTTCTCTCTCTCGATCACCATTTATGACTGACCTTTCGGTCTTTCTCGCTTGTCATGTCGGCCCCGATCGATCTCGTAGTCTTTCTCGCTCGCCATCAGCAACCTTGACAAATGTCTCTCTTTCTCTCTCACCATCTTCGTCGTTGACCAACCTCTCTCTTTTTGTCTTGCTATTGCTGGCCCCGACCGAGCTCTTTGTCTTTGTCTTTCTCTTTTGCCATTGGTGCCTCGATCATCCTCTCTTTCTTTCTCTCCCACAATAGCTGGTCTCAACACCTCTTTGTCTTTCTCTCTCACCATTGCAGCCTCGACCTCTTCCTCTGTCTCTCTCTCTCTCTCTCACACACACATTTCGATTGAGTAAATGGGTTTTGATATAGAGGATTGCACATCTGTGTTGTTGCCTCATCATTGATGCCATTGTTCATCTCTAGAACTCTTTTGCGGTATGAGAAAGTGCTTGATTTTTTCTTGGTCCATGAAATTAGGATTTATTTGGTTGGTGACCATATTTGCCTGATTTCTTGGTCTATCCCATTTTTTTTCATTTTTTCCAATTTCTTGGTCTAGATGTGAGCTCTCTATGTCTCTACCATCGTCTTCCGTGAGCTCCAATTTTGGTACTACTCTATTATTATTATTATTGATGGTGATTGTTTGATTTTATGCGTAATTGTAGTCCATATTTATTAATAGTTCATGACATGTGGTTTTGTTGTAAGTGGTTGCATCAAAGTAGCATAAGCATACTTGTGATAAGATAAAGTATGCTGCAATGTTGAGGGAGTCATTGGCATTCAATTAGTCGGGTAATAATATGTCATCTTTGTTTGACTCAAGTGTCATCTCACTCTATAAATCTTCCACGTATGGTCTGGTATTTTGAATGCATTTTCATTTGATTTATTACCACGTTATTATTGAATTTACAATTTAATATATAACTAAGCTTTGATTTGGTTCTTTCCTTTAATTACTATTGTTAGTGTTTTGGGAAGACATGCTATGTATTCATTGGACGTGTGCCAGGCTTGTATGTTTTAGATAGTATGTCAAAATCAAAACAATAGATACCTTGAGTCTATATATTGCGTGTTTGACAATGCTAAAACTGCTCATGCGACATGGAGAAACTTTGTTGAGGAGAATGCATGGTATAAGAAGGTAACCACAAACACTATCTTTGGTTTAGTTATGGATAATGTATGTTGACTTTGTAGTTATATAAATTGTGCGCTGTAGGTGTGTTCCCCAATTTGCCCATACAAAAGTTTGATGCTTGTTAAGATCTTCAATTGTCTTGAGACAATTGGCAATCACTTCTTCGAATGTCAAAAAGAGGTTAGCTGAAATATATTTTAATTTGTAATATTTTAGTTGAAATATATGAAAAGGTTTGAGGAGTTTTTCTTCTTCTGTGGTGTTTAAGTCTTGTTGGCGTATTATTTGGGTAAAGGATGCTAAAAAGTCTTGGGTAGGCACTATAAAGGTTGGGGACATGCTTAACGTATCAAGTCCTGCAAATAACATGTGTTTAAGTGCAATGAATTGGAGAGGGAACCTGATAAAACCAAAAAATGAGTTATGCATAGAAAAAGAATTACAAGGAATTAATGGTGGACTTTGCAACTCTAAAAATCCGTGACAGAAAAGTTTTTATGAAGATTATGCTGACAACGTTTCCAATAATGATTGATAATTAGTTTTAAAATGGATAAGAGCTTTAAGTCGAGGGAAAAAACTAGTTGTAATGATGCCTGCTCGGGTCTATTTGAAGATTTAAGTGTTTGTGTGTATCACATTCATTGGTATGGGTGGGACAACTCTACCATATATATATATATATGTAGGAACAGGCATGGAGTTGACTATGAACTTTGAGCATGCCACACTGATAAGAGACTCACTCTGCTAATGACCCTCTGCGGAATATTCAAGTCCATGAACTACCGCACGAGTTGTTAAGGAACATGACTTTATTGGTAATCAACTCTCTTTAGTGTCATTTCAAGCATTATTTGCCCTTGATGTTCTTGTTTAAGAACAAACGAGGAACATAAGGGCAAATATGCAAATAGATTTCAATAGTCAGAAGAGAGAAGGGACGACATGAACTTAAATTGCTTCAAATTGTTCTGCATATGTTGGTATTGCATTCTTTAACTCGCCTATTGGGAACACAATTCGAGGACTCAACTAGTTGGTCTCCAAATTGCATGAGGGAAAGGACTTTGCATGGGGTGCATCAACGTTTGCTCGTTTATTAGTCAACTTGATGACATCGTGCATATGGTCAAGAGAACTGGTTTGGCCAAGTATTCTTACTTGAGGCAAATATTGTTTTAGTTCTTCCTTTTAGCAACCTTCATTTGTATAATGTTTCTGTTATGTCCACGTTTATTCTATGAAAACCTGTTTTGATGATCAAGTCTATTCATCCCTTGTTCATTAGTTCCCTTGATTGAAGATGTTACACCATGCATATAATCATCTGAATTGTTGTGATTCAAAGTTGAACTGCCGATCTACAGAAAATCCCGCTATTGCATGAAAATGACCAAGAATTGGCATTCACCAGTCTTAACTAGAGGTGAACCGCATGCCGAATGCTAGCGATACCAACAAGCACCATTATTTGGTTGAGATAAATTCAACACAACTAAATACCAAATGCCATCGAAGAGACTGCCAAATATTGCCATTCGGTTGCTAATAACTCAACAATATTCAAGTGTTAAAATGCTGCCATTTGTCTGTAAATAACATAACCATAATTAAATGCTTAATTCTCACATTTAAGTTGTCCATCGAGAACACATTATTGTTGTGGCAGTTTTTATCAAAGTTACAAGAACACGGAAAAATAATGTTCAGCAGCTAGTTGGAAATTTTGAACAAGCTGGGATCGGCACAGAATTATGCGCACGGTTGAGGTTATTTTGAAAACTTTTTGGAAAAGGAACTAAAAAAGAAGACTTCCTATACGGCTGAAACTAGCTTTCCTCTTGTGAGTATTAACCCTTATATACCCAGCCGAAGCTTGGTTAAACGACGGTTAACTGGGAAGCCGACAGCCGACACAAGCATACAACTTTGCTGGCTCTTCCCATGGACAGTGGTCATTCCCGAATGTCTTTTACTATTGATACGGGCACACTCTTTTTACATATTTTTGTCACTTTTCCAAAATACTCAAGGTCATTTTCAGTAATTATAGCCACTCTATCTCCCATTTTTTTATTATTCTTCAATCATTCTTCATTTCCCGCCTCATTTTAGACATATAGTACTCTATCTACAACCATTTCTAGCAAAAGAATGGATTGAAATTGGTCGAAACGGTAGATTTGAGAAGAACCGATAAGAGAAAGGAGAGAAAGAAGAAAAATATGATTTCTTGAGCCAATTCGAATGGAGATTCATCGATTTATCGAGGTATGTGGTTGATTTTATGTTGTTTCATTTTTTACTTATTTTAATCAATTTATCACGCGATTTCTCACAAAAAAATTTGATGGTTTTCTAGTTTTGCGCATGTGGGAGCCACGTCCCAGTGCGTCTCCTTCAAGTTGATAGCTTGAACCTTACAAATTATTTTTTTGCTATACAAATATGACCGATAGGGCATGAGTATAAGGCTGTAATATCACTGTTTTATCTAGGAGACACAAAACAATGCCATATAAAGGATGCTCTCATAGACGAAACGAGGAGAAGAAGAAGCTGACTCTTCACGTTACGAGGAATATATATCAACTTTAGATACTAAGATCAATATTGTAGATAGTGAGGATGAGGGATCTCCTGATATATCGGGATTACTCCCGAGCTTTGAAGGTCATATTGCATACAAGATTTATGATGAAAATCTAATTTCTAACGGTAGTATAATTTTATATTCAATATCAATACTCTCTATTCTAATTGATTATGTAAATGTATATTTGTTGATAATATGAAAAGTGATAATAACCCATACATGCTACACTATGAGTAGAGTCTAACTAATGAAGATGACGGATGTGAGACCCGAAAATTAGGTTGAAATTACATATAAGAGTGAACTGATTGGGCATGTGGATTTGTTATACGAAGTGATAGACCATGCATTGCTGACTAATGTTATCTAGTACTGGTAACCAAACACAAACTACTTCCATATGTCGTGGAGTGAAATGACTATCACACTTCATGATGTCTACGAAATACTTAGTCTTTCAATAGAGGATAAATTTGTTGTCTTAAATGGTTAGAAGTAGGGAAGATATTTTGAGTAATATGTTGAGAATGGACATCAGTGAAGTTGTATATGAGATTAAGTCTAAGGTCATAAGTTTGAGGTGTTTCAAGCTAATTTTTAAAGGAAAGTGAGTACGAAAATAAGATCTTATGTTATTTGTTGTATCAGTTAGGATGCACGTTATATTAGGATAAGTCTAGAGATATGGTGTCAATAATGCTTATGAATATGTTGGAACATGATGTTTGGAGGTTGACAATTATGTTATAGGATCGAGCTCATGCATGGCTTCGAGCTCTCGTTGTTTTGCTGGGTCTTGAGCTTCATCCTTCAAGTCTATACTTATGCAACACTCATTCTCCTTTGTGTTTGTTTTTTTGGGAGGGGAAACCTTCGAAGTGTGTGAAGTGATGCTCATGGGAATGGAACCCATCATAGCGCATGTTTTTGAAAATTTTATGGTGACTTGTATGAAGAAGACCTCATGCCCTCTCTGCATGTGTGCCTAGGAATGTAGACTCATTTTTCTTCATTTTTACTTTCAATTTTCATGATTTCATCATTTGTAATTTTTGGATTTTCAATTATTTTTTATTTTGAATATTTTTTATATGTATTTGGTTTTTTTATATATAGATTTTTTTTAGATTTTTGGTAGACAAAGGGGTGTTAGGAAGTGGATGACTAGTAGGGTTACGAAGAGATGACTCAATCCTAATACTTGCTATTTTGGTGGCCTCACATCCTTGATAGGATTTTGGAGTCGATTTGGTTCTCCGAGCATGGTTTGTCTCTGTATGGACTTGAGATTATTTTTCATGGTAACCCTGTGACTCTTAGCTTAGAGCAGCAATCTCCCCTTCAATTTATATCTCTCTCAATTCTCCTTTTAAAGAGGCGATTCTATCTTCTCGGGTTTGAGAAGACTTTTTCATAGTTTTGAAAAACCGACTTATGAAGCTTGATGAGGCCTTACTCGATATATTTTTGAAGGAATCGTCTGAACTTGACATGGTGAATGCTGACAATTTCAAACCTATCACTAAGTTTTAAAAAAAACGTTTAGAGGAAGATTTTGGAATTGATTTGTTTTGAAAGAATGTGACCGGATCAAAAATAATTCTTCTAAGATCTAAGTCCCATCGGACATGCCACTTTGTTTTTGCAAACAAAATTTTTTGATCTTGTATTGACTTAAAAATTTGTTTGCAAAAATAGTGTCCGAGCGTGCCAACAAATTTACTGAAACTTACAAAGTGATTTTCTGACTATTAGGCGATTATAGAAAAATAAATTCTTATCATTGTAAGCCTTCTTGAACCGGCACTCAAGGATCAACCTAGATGCTTAGAAAGATTGATTTATGATAATAGATTTTTCAAAATAATTTTCAACTAAAACAACTTTTCCAAAACGAGTATGTTCTTTACTTTGCAAAACCAATCTAGGTATGAACTTTTACTAGAGATTTTTATTTGGATTTTTTCTTAGATTAATAAAATTAAATTCAGAAAGATTCCTAATCGAATGTTATTCTCAAATTCAAAACAGTCTTTATGACTGAAATATAGAGGCTCAATAAAATACCTATACCTCTACATATATTATCTAGATTTTTATGAAATTAGTTAGGTTGAAAATCTATGGATGTCATCTTTACAATGAAACTATTTTTACAATTTTTGGGTATATATGAATAGAGTTACGAAGGTTTTACTGAAGGTCTATTGTAAGAATTTTTGTATAGACAGATTCTGTTTTGGGTTGTATTTGATTTTTGATGATTTGATAATTACGTTATACAAACAACTAGGAAAGGCATCCTGGGTAGAATTACAAAAACTTAGTGGACTTACTTATTTATTTCAAGCAAGAATATATACTATTATTGCTTGCTATATATAGTTTAACTTTTTTCTCAAAAATTAACAAATTATATGTTTTAATTATAGGTATGAATTTATGAGTACTTCCTATCTTTTAGAGTTATTATGTAAATAGAATAGCGGGATGAAGAATCACGAGTAGGCCGATGGATAAAAAGTATGTGTTACAAGCAATCTTCTATTGATTGACTTATTCAATATCATAAGTAATTAGATTTGATGACAGTATAACACATATTTTGAAGGAGATTGACCCGTTTCTCAATCTTTTAATTAAATACAACCTTATATGTTATATATTCTTATATATTATTTTGTGCTATTTAGATTGAAAGCCAACCATATAGTTTTATAAAATACATGGATTGTAATGCATATAAGTTGTCGCGATACTATGGATGCATTCAATCAATAGATGTTGGGATGCCTTACATGCAAGATCATGTAGTTCATGAGTTTGGCTAGTGTCAAGGCATCCCAGTAGTACCAATAAGACTTATTGCAAAGAGATATGGGAAGGCCTATACATATAAGATACAATATGAGTTACCTTATGCGACTTGAGAGGCTCAACGCTCACATTGTTTTAAGTACGAGCATTTTGAAGTCCCAACACTTTACCTATATGAGTGTGATGAGGTGCACATGGAGTGGTACATTAAGAGGATGCATCAATTTATTTTATGAGATTCTAGGAGTTAGTTACCTCCTACTTGTTCTACTGTAGCTAGGCAATGTGATACATCATTCTATAAATAGGTAAACAAATAATTATATTTCTAATATTAATATTAATATTTCTAATTTGTTTTTCTTTAACCCTATAGAATAACTTTCCTCTACTTAATTTCGTATACTAGTGTCTTATTGTGATACATGAGATATTTGCAATAACTTAAGTATATTTAGAGCTTATACCACGACTATTATCGGGTGAACCTATGTTACTAGGCTTCATAGAGATGTATTAGTAATGGAACAAATGAATCCATCAGTTGATACTTGATGATGATGATGGTGACAATGCATGATATTTTTAGTTTGGGTTGTATGTAGGATGCTATTTTGTAATTTTTAAACATTTCATATGTAAATGGCTATTGTAATGTAAAAATTTTGGTTTATTTGCTACTGAAGCCTAAATACATGATTGTAATAAAATCTTGTGTTCTATAAGTTAACAAAATATATGATTGTCATTTAAATCTAGAAATCATGTAAATATAATTACAAATGGATAATAACACTTAGTCAATGCCATCAATATCGTGTACAATAGTGTCTCTTGATCCTTTTATTTGTATATACATGACAATCTTGAAATGTAGCTAGCCAACTTACAACACTTTTATCTTGGTAACACTGTCATGTTGATAATATAAGAGGCATCAAAGAGCAATCAACCATGTGTATCTACGAAAAAAATAAACATAATAGATAATTAATATATACTTCAATCTATGAACCACCTAAATAACATAATGAAATATACATATATTATGCTCACCACTAGAAAATATCGTGTAGCATGATGATAACACATATACTACATATTCCTCATAGCGGATTGCTTAGTGTCTAACATTAGTGACATAAATGTTGTTGATCCTATCGTAGAAATGAATACCAATAGTACATTTCACCGAGTAGTGATAATTGAACCCATATCTGGTATGGACATCCAATATTAACTAGGACAGAGCCTATCTCTCATGTATACAATATGTTGAATAAATGAAAATTTGTACATATATGTCATGCTTACATGCACCTCCTTCGAGTACTCTGCGAGATTAACGCTATCATTTCTCTCCTTGTCTTATAAGTGCACCAATGACTTTATATCCATAATTTTCATCTCCAATAACATTTACCTTAGCATTTACAAAGAAGCTCGTAAAGCATGATATTGCTATTTCATATGTTAGTTCAAAGTGAAGTTAGTTGAAAATATTCTCATCAATGGTTGAGAGATGATCACAACTTCCTAAAGAGGAACGACCCAACCCAAGAAATACATGGCATCCTCGACCACATGTATCACCACACCTACCTTTGCGCGAGGCAGTGCATACTCCTAAGTTGACAAGTCTCACCTCGTAGATTCATTAGATGGTCTCCTTTTTGGATGATGAATTGTTAGTTTCTCTAGGATAGTGTACTCAAGATTCAACTACCCATTCAACATCTTAACAAATTTATCGTGTTGTGGATGATTTCATAATTTCCTCCAAATGGTCTCCATAGATGTCCATGCATCCTCTCCTACCTTATCGATAATATATGATATATCTTCCTACATGTCTAACTTCTTATAAAATGAATCAATAATTGACAATTCTATTAAACAACAATATTTAAACAAAAGGCTAAGCTCATGGACATAAGATAGACCATGTGAACATCGCAAATTACAATATTGTGTTCCTATATCTGAACCTACCATCTCCATATGATTGTAATTTTTTATAATAAGTTCTAGAGCACATCATGATACTCTTCTCTAAAGGTTCATAACAAAATCTTTTGTTACGTCAACGCAATGCATGGTTAGAGTGCTTTATTTCTCAAATAACTTCTTTAATTTATCTACAACCCTATCAACGAATGTAATAGTTTTCAAATTGTATATAATTTACCTGTTAAGGTACCAATGAATCATTTCAAACTTACATATGTACCTTTTACCCTGTTAAATATGAATATACAATCATTATAAATTTGAATAATAGTAGATGATATGAATACATTGAAAAACAAATTCACATACCTAGTAATCATGTGAGTACCATAATGAATCATCTTATCTGTCCATGATGAGATAATTATCTCTTCATATAGGTCGAACCATTGCTCTTGAATGTAAAAAAGTAGAGCTAGGAATTTCATCCACTTTAATTACATTACATTGCCAGCCTCCTTGTAACTATTCTAATCTAATGAGTAGACTACCATGCTCCAACTTACAACAAACGCACTCACCATCTCTTTATTCCTTATCAACTTTACTTCAATATTTTTGGCTATATGTCATCTACACAAAAGTATCATATTTGTAAAAATTATTTAAATGGTATTCACTAAAGTTAGATTATAGTCATTGGAGATAACACATGAAATTTTGTATAGTAGTTGTAAAATACTTTGAGAACCATGATTTTTCTTATTTTCATTCTTGCATTATAAATATGATTTTTTATACTCATATTTTTCTCGTTCACCGGCTTCAAATGTGTCAAAATGTGCTTCTGTGTGTAATGATTTTTATGAGGTCTTTTGTTACATTATACTCATAGCTATTTCAATCTCCTTGGAAAAGCATGTCGTTTAAGATACAACCTTAAAGAGTAGCTATGTTTCTCATTCACTACATACAACTTTCAATAGCCATCCACTTCACTGTTTCCTCTTAATAAGAAGGGGCAACCAACCTTCTTAGTGTTCGTCAACCTAGTACTTTCAACATCAATATTTTGATTTTGTCTATACTTGTCACTCCTTTTACACCTAAGATATATCTTGTTTATTACACATTTGATTTTCAAACGACTAATAATCATAACAATGTTATACTTTCTTATAACTAGTTTTAAATAATCAATTTTATTATGACTCCAAATATATCATCCTTCACAAACACAAGAGAATAGTCTAGCCAATTATCCTTACAATCAATAAATTTATCTTCTACCTCTTATGTTAACCAACTAACAAATACATCATCCGGTGCATTAAAATCACTATCACTCCTAATTATCGCATGATAAGTATGTTGATCAGTATTCTTTTTCTTTGAATCACTTTTATTATAAGTGTTTTCATTTGAGTTGTTTGTCAATTTATAATAAAGACATAGATATCAAATATGAGGGAGAATGTTATTCGATTAAAGAAGATGCAGGATATGTATGTCTCTATCCTCAAGGAGACGCATCCTTTACCGTGTCTTCCTAAAGGAGGGAGATGCTGTCTAGGTGCATCTCTCCTCAGGAGAGATGTGCATATATCATGTTTCCCTTCGTGGTTCTAGTGTTTGCTCTGGTTTCACCTAAAACCGAGAATCACCTTCAAATATTTAAAAAATCAAAAGATTTTAAGCAAAACAACGAAGATAGAATGATCTTACCAAAAACCAACCTTTCAAATTCAAGAAAAATCTAGAAATCTATTGGATCGATCATCTCCTTGATTTTCATTTTTTGTTTTCTTGTTTCATGGTTTGTTTGATTCCAACCAGGTCCGTAAATAACTAATTAGTGTTATTTGGTTACAAATAAGTATATATCACTTTTCAATGAGCAAAAATTGGTTATCGAAGGAAGTGAGAAAATTTGTTGGAATTTATTATAGAGAGGAGAGAGAAAATATTGTGGGGGGGGGGGGGTATTTGGGTATTTATGAAGATTGGTGTGTGTGTGTATAGTAAAAGGGGTGTGCAGATAATAATGCCCATATCTTTAAGGGTGAGGCACATAATCCACTTCTAAGAGTAAGCTCTACACTATAGCAAAATAGTTTTAGAGAGAATTACTATTTGCACACCTTTTTTACTATCCACACGCTTTGGATTACTCTTTACATACCTCTTTTACTATCCACCCACCCCTATTTTCAAAAATATCAAAATTACCTTTGCAACATTTTCTCTCTTCTCTCCGTACTCAATTGCGACATTTTCTTTTTTTACTTCAGCGACCAACATTTCATTGGTTTTTGGTCATTATTGCTTTCTTTGCAATCACATAATACACGACTATTATCTTACGAACCTCAACAATATTTCATTCATTTTTTATCATTGTTACTTTATTTGTATTGGATTTTAGATTTTCATTTTGGTGAATGTTCCATGTTTTGGGCCGAAAGATCAAGACGTTAGATTTTCAAAGAAAGACACCGTATTTTCGAACGGAGACATGGTCCAAGAGTGTCTCTCTCTAAGGGGAGATGCACTCAACCACATCTCTCCTTCGAGAGAGACGCGGCATAATGTCTCTCTATTTAGGCAGGATGCGGTCTTGCCACATCTCTTCCAATTGAGAGATGCGGTTGGGATGCATCTCTCAACAACTGCAAGATGCACCTAAGCCAATTTTTTTTTAAACAAGAGATGTGTCAAGGTTGCATCGTCCTAAAATGAGAGAGGTGCTTGGGTTATGTTTTTCATATTTTTTGCGTATATATGCTTCACATCTTATATCTCTTTATGTATTTTATAGAATGACGAATGACTCAACCGAAAATACTTATGGTAGACTAGATTCTGCAAAGATGATGATTGATGAAAATATTTATTATACCATATAAATAAGGAGAGATGATTTGATTATGGTGTAGCAGATGATATATTCTTTGATTAGTTGGCTGATGAAATAGAAGGCATTTGTTGACTGTGAGGGTGATGAACTTGATTATTTACTTGCGTTTGTGATAGAGGATGTGTTTTACAATCATAATGAGCTTATTGAGTATATACAAAATATTGGGAGAAAGTATAATATGATTATTATTATTCTTCGTTCAAAGAATAAAAGCGTAACAAGCAAGGTATGACTTGGGTGTGAAAGAAGTAGCAAATAAAAAGCGAATAAAAATATTGATGTTGAAAATAGTATGTAGACGAGTATAATGAAAGTAGAGTGCTCATTTTTTACTGGCAATATATGATATATTGATAATTATTGAAAGTTGAATGTACTTAATGTGACACATAACCACCCTTTAGGCTTGTATCTTAAAGGTTATACTTTTACAAGTAGATTGTGTAAATCTGAGTATAATATGATAAAAGATCTCACAAAAAGTTATTGCAAACTCAAACATATTTTGACGTATTTAAAGTGGGTTGATGAGTCAAATATTAGTACAACAAAACATATTTACAATGTAAAGATGAAAATTATGAAGGAAGATAGGGGTTCTCAAAATATTTTATAATAATTATTATATGACGTAGACACTCACTGGTATCATGCATGGTATCGTAAGATACTCGATACATATATTATCAGTAACATTATTTTTGCACATCCTCGTTCAATACGGCTGTACCTCCGGCATCAATTACATGAGAGACTCAAAGGGGCTCTAGTTTCCGCCAAACATATAGTTTGAGCTTGTCGACACCACTTTACAACCACCTACAGGGGAGGACGCATGGGAGACTCAGGTTAAACCAAAAGATGATGCAACCTTGCTTTCTACGTCCCTTATGGACCACCTCTCCATATGTTGAGCGGATAAAGATTTTACTTCTTCCACGGCATGATTTGTTGAATCAATACTATGCCAACTTCCAGCTCGAGACCGCTGCTGCGGTGTGGAGGGAAGGCTTGAACTACGTTGGTCAGTTGCTATGTCTGACTACAGTCGTCTCTTGCCGCAATCGCATTATGTTCCCTACTGTTCGACTGCTAATCGTAAACGGCCCCCCCGTCGAATCCGACCCGAGAGAGTTAGGTCGGGTTGGTACCTGCAGGTCGTGCAGGTTGCCATCCCTACACTCGTAGGATATACGAAGATACTGCACCAAGCCAGGACCAACAACTAAATATAAATCTCGTTAGCATTATATACTGCACCAAGCCAAGACCAACAAACAGTTAATCCAACACGAGAAACTCTTACCCTGAAGAAGGAACAAAAGCAGAGACCCTACAAACAAACAGAGAAAGCAAATAGTTCACCAGTCGAAGACTGATAACCCTGTATGCCGACCCTAGACTATATACAGCACAGCCAGCAAGAACAACTAGAACATGACTAAGCAGCAGGAGCGACATCGGCTATTCTTCTTCTAGGATTTGGTCCTGAACTTGGACTCGTCGATGGAGATACCCTCACGTTCAGCACCTTCACCCCCGGACTCGTCCATGGTGCTTACTACTCCCTCCCCATCTTCTGGTACTCCTCAGTTCACAGTTGTTCTTTCCGTGTCTGCCCACCACGGCTACGTCCTGCACCACCACCACCATTGAGAAAGAGAGAGAAAGAGAGAGATTCCAAGTACATGCGGCAAAGGTTTGTATACCAATCATCTCATATGATATCACTAAATATATATTTATATGTTAATCATAGAAATTTAACATATCATGGAGATTTTGAAAATTTATTTGCTGATAACAGAAATTCTGAAAAACCCACGTCTTCTACATTTCCGTAGTGTAATCCATAACATTCATATCATAAAACACATTTATATATCATTTTCATCAAGCGACATTGTCAGTTAACCCAAGAATTTCTCATTTTCATATCATACACATCAATTTTTTTTGAAGTATACCACCGGAAGCCTTAAGAACTCGGACGAATCTCCATTTGAACCTGGTAGACCCACTACGGGATAAAGCTCCCCCGGCGCTGGTTTTATCCGTTGACTGAAGACCTCTGCTCAAGGGGGACCAAAGTGCCGGACATATGTCTATACACATGTAGCTACTTTGTCTATACATCAGTCATGTTCCTCAAGCTGTCTGTTTAAGCTTCCCATAATGCAATATGGGGTCTATGTGGAGAGAGAGAAATTTAACAAAAAGGAGAAGTTGAATCAAGGACAGACTGATGATGGACCTTCAGCCAAGTGCTCCTGGGCTTCGAGGCTCTTGCCACCGGTGCCACCAGGAACAACCGTCTCTCCCCGCCTCGCCCTCTCATCCAGCTCCCGTCTTTCCTGCTCCGACGACATGGTTTCTCCTCTTACTCTTAACTTATGAACGCACCCACAAGCAACGGTACAAGTAACGTAGTCCCACCAAGAAGAACAGCTATAACTATTTTCTCATTCGATTTACTCCTTTACTCCCTATCACTTCACTAGCCTTAGTTCTCCTTCGGAGGTAAGTTTCTATTACAAACGAATCGAACGAACTGCCCATGTATCGTGTTTCGGGTCGCAACTTAGTCGCCGGTTCCTAATCTCTCTCTCTCAATATAGTGTGTGAGTGAGAGAGCTGATTCACGAGCAGGATGAAGCATCACATTTCACATGGTATTTTTCTAAAAGCTCTAATAGACAACACATGTCGACCACAATCAGAAAAGGAGTATGCATACTACGATTGGATAAGAAAAACGTTAATCTAAAGGCTGACTTATGCTAAACAAAGCTAAAAGTCTTACCCATGACCAAATAGAAAAGGGGGAACAAAGGCTCCAAACCTAGGCAGACCATCTGAATCAAAACTGGTTCTCATAGGCCTTGATGTTGCAGAAGGTGCGGAAGACTGATTAGAGCTCAGCATAAGATTGCTTGGCGGAGAGAAAGGAGGTGAATGCGGCTCCCAATTATGATGGATCTCTGCACCAGGAAAACCGTGAGCAGAGATATCAGCAGGCCCAGAAACATTAGCCCAATGGCGATGGAACGCAGAGGCATCAGCTACACCGTCCGAATTACTGGATGAAGAAGTTGGATGGATGGGATGAACGTAGGCATGCAGAGCTAAATATGGGCATGCATGAGCAGTTGAGGAAGCGCTTGCATGATCAGCAAAGATGGCATGATGACCGAATAGATCATGATCTGCATGAAAGAACCTCAAGTTTTAATAAAGGTATAGACTAAAAACAAGAATACAGTACACCGAAACTTGCACTTGATGAAGGATCAGCATCCTGCAGTGACGAACAATAACATTAATCCACAATTCCACATGCTTTGAAGACAGCAAATGCCGAACCAGATCAGAATCCATAGGTTCCACTCCACAAAAAGATAGATACATTTTTCCTTTAATGTAAGCCATGTGCAAGGACAACTAGAACACATTATCAATACATTAATGGTTGTTACTACCAATTATAATTAAGATGACTTGGTGATTCCATGCTGATATTTCTGCACATCCACATAGAAATGTTCATTGCTAAGTCACACAGACACTTCTAAGGGGTGGAGTGTCGACCTCAATACTGGTGCGACACCGACACCGACACCGACACCGTGTCGGGTGCTGCATGGCAAAAAACAAAATTTGCAAAAAAAAAAAGTTGAATTTTTTTTTGTAACTCACGGTTAAATGGGTCCGGATAATGAAGATTGATTTGTGTATTATGATGAAATTAGTAGTTGTTTACCATTTATATGTTTTACTTTAACATAAACATATAAAGTTGTGTACTTGCTATTGTAGACTTGTAGTTGTATATCATATTAGCTTCAATGATTTTGGGTGCGAACAATTGGTTTCTTATTACTCAATGTGATTGGATTCTTGACTCCATACTATATGCCTTTGCACAGAATAATCTTTGTCACCAAACACATTCAAAGACCAAGAACATTACCTGATCAATAGAACAGAAGAGTATGACATCACTAGTGGATCCTAGCACAAATAATAGTATATGTTATATCCTACTGAAGATCTCGAAACTCTTTGAATCCATAACTTCGATATTTTGTAGCTCATAAAATGATTGTAAGTTTCAGATCATTATGTGAGAACTTGCTAATTGATACCTATGTGCACCCAAAATTAGCAAATACTAGTTGTATTATGATTGATTTATTTAGGTTGAATATTATATATAATATATAATATTATATACCCTAGCCGTGTCGCCGCACCCAAAATTTTTGAAATTTGCTGTATCCCGCACCCGCACCCACACTCGTGTGACATAGGTTCATTGGTCTCAGAACCCTAAAAGTGAAACATGAAAAGCCCTGAAAAATACAAAAGGTACAAATGTTTGACTTAGGAAGTTCAGACTTTCTTCTACAAAGGCCAATTTGTGCTAAGGAAAGCTAGCATGGTTTATTATTAGAGAATACTGCTTTACATAGCGCTCAAATTTTCTAACAGGGTTAAATGAAAGAAACAAATCATCTTAATAGTTTGCAAAAGTTATTTTAAAATGCCGTGACTATAAATAAAACCAAATTCAACATCCAGTTTCTCTCGGTCTTATGATTCTTTTCACCCATAAGCTCAACTCACAATCATCATTGCCTTTACATGGGGTTCCAGCCTTGGCTTAATCCGCAGAGTTGAATAACATCAATAAGTAGAATTGGCAAACGGGACCCTCATTAATGCTTGTAAATAGAGAGGATAGGAAACACCTAAAAATTGCACAGGGTGAACAATCCAGACTCCAGAGAACTAGCATCTGTAAGAAAACAAAGTCCTAGGCAGAAGTGCATAACTCGCAAACAAAAAGCAAACTTTCCAATACTCTGGTCATTCTAGCTTGTCATTCATGTGATTTAGAAATAGCAAGTTGGGGTCAAAAAGCAAACCATACAAAAGTGTTCCAAATAGACAAGAGGCCTATGTTATCTCAAACATCAAGGATTACTAGATCCATAAAAATACACAAACTTTTCTCTATAAATACTATAGTGATTACAAGAGGAAATATACGAGAATACAAGAAGAAAAAAGAAGAAAGAAACTCTTTTGTGTAATTCATTTTTGGGAAACCGTGAATCATTCGGCTCTTCCAATCATCCGTTGTACCACTGAAGACATCGACAATGATCCTTCAACGACAAAAGCTCCATTAATAGTATCAGAGCCTAAGGCCAAAAATAGGTACACAATAAGCAAATTAAAAAAAAATAAAAAGAAGGGGATAGAGAGAAGACGCCAAAAGTTTTCTCGGTACAAGGCCAAAAAGCTAGAATAAAGGCAAGAGGCCGGCTTTTACTTGAGTCTCCAATCTCTATAAAGGGCCAAAGGTTAGAACAAGCACGAAGATGCCAGAAACCAAGAATGAAGGCCAAAAGACCAAAACAAGCGCTAAGAGGCCGGAAACCAGGAACACAGGCCACAAGGCCAGAGGTCATAAAAACTCTCCCTTTCTCTCTCCCTGAGTCTCCTCTCTCTCTGCTCACTAGACTCTCTTCCTCTCTCGTAGTTTTCATCCAAGTAAAACCACTCACGATTTTCTTTAAAACTGCGGCGCAAAACCATGAGCGGTTTCGAGGAAATTGCCTCGAGTAGTGTGTGAAAAACCCATTCTGCCCTCAATCTGTTTGAAAATTACAAACTGTCATTGGTCAAAATTACTAAAAATCCAGATATTTTAAAGTAAAAAGATGTTTTACCCTTAACAGATGAAAGGATAATTATGTCCTTTATCACTTTGTGGAAATTACATAATACTATTCTCTTGAATTATGCAATTTCCCTTGAACGTGCAAATATTTACAGGTCTATCATTGAATCAAAAGACGATTCTACCTATATTTTTAGGCAAAATTAAAGATTCGGACTGAGGGACAAAATTACTATTCTATCTCCATGTAGTTTCAAAAATTTCTAAAAAACCAGGCATAATTTTATTGTTTTACTGATTTATCGCTAAAACTTTAGAGAAATTACAATGGCTGGAAATAAGGGAAAATTATAGATTTGTCCCTAGTTTGGTTTTGAAATAATATAATCAAGTTAAAAATATTTCTAAAATGGTACTTAAGCATTATTTGAAATTGCTTTATGGTACCTAAAGTTATTTCGAGTTCACTACCTGAATATTTTATAAGTTGCATTTTGATGATTGGCTATTAGTTGTCTTATCTATTACTTATTGCATGTTGAATGTTTTCCTTTTATATCGTCTTATTTTTAGTTTTGCCAAACAATTAAAAATAAACTCAAGAATTTGTGTATCAGAATTAGCAAAAATAAAAAAACTAAATGGTCTAAATTTCCAAACGTGGAAAAGATGTATCCTATTGGTACTTACACTTGAAGGTGTAAACTTTGTATTAAGAGAAATAAATTTACCCCTACTCCTAATGCAACAGAAGAAGAAAAGAAAATGTATAAAACATTCTTTAAAGATGACACAATAACAAGAACCATAATGCTAACATATATGGAGGATGACCTAATTAGGGTTTTCGAGAAATACAAGACCACTAAAGAGTTGTTTGATTTAATAACAACTAAGTATGATACTATAACCAAGTTGCATATCCAATTATTACTACAAAAATACAACTCCTATAAAATGAGATAGTGTCAAGCTAAGTCGAAGCGTTCCATGAATAAAATCAAGAAAGATAAATTGCTAGTAGCTCAAGATGAGATAGAGTCAAGCTCCAGACCAAACAAGAGAAAGAATACACCAAATAAGTAGTTTGACAAGAATAATAGGAAAGATAATCAATGTTTTAAGAAATCGTTTCTCGAGTCAAGTGTTTCAATCGTAGAAAAATAGAACACTAAAAGAGGGATTATCGCAACAAGAAGAATAATGACGGTGGAAACTCCCAACAACACGGCCAATTAGAAAAGCATGACATAATCTGCGTGATTTTAGAATATATCTATATAAACTGCCTAATAATTAGTTGATGAATTGATTTAGAAGCAATGAGATATATCTCAAAGAACAAGGAATATGTTATGAACCTAAAGAAATATAAACCATGAGAACATCGAGTATATATAGAAAATAATATTTTTTTATATGTTTTTCGGGTTGGATCCTTTATAATACATGTACAAGGCACACCGGTTGTACTTACTAATGTATTAATTGTGTCATCTATAAGACAATTTAGTTTTGGTCATTGCCTTATTTAAGAAAGGTTTTGAAGTCAGGTTTGTCCATATCAAGATAATTATGAGTAAGCATGGTTAGATAACCTTTTTTAGATTGTTTCATGAAGAACATGGGTTGTTCAAACTCTATATTAATGAGAATATTGGTTCTTCTTCTTATATTGATTGTGCCTAAAATGTCAATGTGAATGTATGGCATGAATGCCTAGGGCACATAAGTCTAAAAAAACCAAGGAAATTATTCAACTTTGACTTATTTTTTGGATTTTAGGAAAACAATTTTAACAAGTGTAAAGCTTGTATACAAGGAAAAATAACAAGAAAACGTTTTTCAAAAAAATAATTAGGGCAACAACCCTATTAGAGATTATTCATACATATTTATGTGGACCCTTCAAGGTAAGATCTCATCGTGAGAAGGTATATTTTATAAGTTTTATCGATAATTATATATATATATATATATATATATCTTAGCACATAATTTTGATTCACTTAAAGTATTCAAAGAATATAAGCAAGAAGTTGAGAACCAACTAGGGCATACAATCAAAGTCTTAAGATCTAATCGAGATGAAGAGTACATATCTATAGAATTTTTAGAATTTTGTAAAGACTTTCGTATTTCAAAACAAAATACAATGCCCATAACACCTCAACAAAATTGTGTAGCAGAAAGATATAAGGAGACCTTACTGAATATGACAATATTTATGTTAATATATGTTTCTCTGCCAAAAATATTTTAGGGAGAAGCGGTAAGTGCAACCATGTATATACTAAACAGAATTTCATGTAAGATTATATTCTCTACACCATATGAGATGTGGTTTGGAAGAAAACCAAACTTAGGTCATCTCAATAGGTGAAGATGTATCGTACATATGAAGATCCTTGATTAGTATAGGGATTAGCTAGACAACATGCCCTTTATATGTGTATTCATTGGATATCCTAAAGGTATATCAATTTTATCATAAGAACCATGAATTAATAGAAAACAAAGATGTTAAATTCTTAGAGGACACTAAGAATGACATCCTTGAGAACAATGATAAATATGTTGATGATCTAGTAGATTTAGATCTATTATTATTTTAATTAATAAATAATAATGATCTTCCTAAACAAACTAAAACTTTAAGTAGACATAAAAGACATAAGGTTATATTGTCCTACTTAAAGGATTCTTACACTTACCTTATAGAGGAGGTGTGAAATTTGGTAGATTTAGATGAGATGACTGATAACTTGACATATCAGCAGGCTATTGACTCATCTAAATCATCAGACTAAAAAATGCCATGGATGAGAAAATTGAATCTATTTAGAAAAATCAAGTATGAGAATTAACTGATTTGCCAAAAGGAATGAAAGTCATAGGCTATAAATGGGTTTTGAAAAAGAAATATAAAGTCGATGGATCTATCTACAAGTTTAAGGTGAGGTTGGTTACAAAGAGTTTTTCGCAAAATGAGGGATAAATTATATTGATACATATTCCCGTATTGTGAAATTTGCATCCAGAAAGATAATCTTGGCAATCACCAGATATTATGATTTGGATTTACGTCAATTAGATATAAAAACTGCATTTCGAAATAGATATTTAGATGAAATCATATATATGCAACAATCAGAAGGATATAGTGTTAAAGGCCAACAGGATAAAATATATAGGTTTAAAAATCTCTACATGACCTTAAATAGTCACCTTGTTAATAATATTTAACTTTTCAAAATGTCATAATTGAACTTGGGTTTGTGGATAATGAACTTGACCACTGTGTATATGTTTAAAAGAGTGGGAGCTACTTTGTCGTTCAATCGTTATATGTAGATGATATATTGTTAACTTGGAATGACAATGAGATTTTTTTCGAAACCAAGTCATGGTTAAACTCAAGGTTCGAAATGAAGGATATGGGAGAGGCATCCTATATTTTGGGAATAAAGATTTCTCGAGACAGAGAATCTATTCTTATGCCTAAGTCAGGAGAGAATATAAACTATATCCTCAAGAAATTTAAAATTGATGAATGTAAGCCAACATCTACACTCGTTGCAAAAGGCGTAAAATTGATTTAGGCTGATTGTCCCAGTGAGGGAGATATCAAGCCTAATGTTCCTTATGCATAAGCTATTGATAGCTTGATGTATGTTATGTCGTGTATAAGACCTGATATGAGCTTCATTGTTGGTCTTTTAAGTAGATATCAAAGTAATCCTGGTTAATAATATTGGATAGTTGTGAAAAGTATTCTAAGATATCTTAAAGGAACAAAAGACTTAAACTTTGTTTTCAAGCAAATGAACTAAAAGTGATAGGATACTCAAATGTTGACTTTGCTAGGAATACAGATGACAGAAAATCAACCTCTTGACAAATATTTCTATTTTGAGGTAGAGTTGTTTCTTGCTTTTGTAAGAAATAAGGTTGTGTAACATTGCATATACAGGAAGCTGAGTATGTTGCTTGCAGTATGACTCTAACGAGTGTTGTTTGGATAAGTCGTTTCATATGTGATTTGAAGTTGAATATAGTCATTGAGCTTGTTGTGATTTATTGTGACAACATTACTCTGATTGAGAGTGGAGCTGATAACTTCATAAGTAAGCATATAATAAGTATCAGTATGTTCATGATATGTTTAAGAGAAATGAACTATCCATATCATATATGCCAACTAATGATATGTTGGTAGACCCCTTGACAAAAGGCATAACAAAGAATCTTTTCTCAAAGCATATTACAAACATGAGTTTGAGATTTGTTTAAAGTGTATTAATTTATACAATGAAGATTGTTGTATAGGTAGGTAAGAATGTATTGTATATGAAAAACCACACAACGGGTATCGATTGTAATTACATTTGCAATCAGAACTAACACGACTTTGGAAAACCCACAAAAGTAGGAGGTAAAATGAGTGTGTCATAATCCTTGGCTCAAATAGCTAAGTGGGAGATGTTACACCGCGATTTGGATATTCTCGGCAGTAAATCCATGAAAACGAAAGACATGCCATCTTCCTATTTTCATGGATACATTACAGATAAAATGTATATGTTACATATGTTAAAGATAAGGATAACGGCTTGAAATAGAAAGCCGAGAATAGGAAAGATAGGGAAGATGAAGCCAGAAAAATACATAATTTTTTTTCTATAAATATTGTAGTAATTACAATAGAAAATATACGAGAATACAAAGAGAACAGAAGAAAGAAGCTCTTCCTTGGTAATCCGTCTATGGGAAATAGTGAATCATTTGGCTCTTCCAATCATCCTCTGCATCACTGAAGATGCCAACGACAATCCTGCAAGGGTGAAATCTCCATTAGAGCACTCCTCCCATTGTTTGCTTTGCTTCTTCTCTGTTGGAAATAGTTGAGAAAGTTTTTTAGTTAAAGAGTGGGTTATAAACAGAAACACCTTGAAACAACATTTATTCTATCACAACATCGTTAACTCAACCACAGAGCACATTGGCATTGATGCTGCTAGTGGGGAGTTTGAATCTCAAGGGGTACATGTGCATTAAGCTTCGGCCTCCTCTTGTAACAAAAAAGAAAGTATCCTTGTTGAGCAATGAGGCATGCTAATTTTGACCAAACAACGCCACTCCATTATAATGTTTGATTATGAGCATAAGCTTATTTCGAAGCAAATAAACCAAGTCCCAATACTCGACTTATATTACTATGTTTTCTCCTCATTTTCTCCACTTCATGTTCGTCACCTTAATCTTTCTACAGTTTTCGATTACACAAGTTACTTATATTGTGTTGGTGTACTTTTATTATAAAAACTAAAAACTTAAGCAGATTTTTCATGAAGAACTAAGGTGCTATGCACAATTTTATCTCACTTGCCTAATGCAAACTTTTGAGTCCCTTCGAGTGAATGTTTGTAAACTCATCTGGATAAGGGTTTTTACCCTTTAAGATCTTTAAAACTCAACTTTTTGAAACCCTAATCTTTTATGAACTTCTTTAATGAGCTTGCTATGCCCTTGAGTGGTTGCTTATATGAAATCTGAGTCAAATTGGATTCATCATACTCGACCCAACTCGGGTTTTGCATGGGACCCATATGTTGGAGTTGTAGATGTTGGCCATGAAGAATCCTTCGTGGCCATCGTCTGCCTGCATGGAGGGCGATGAAAATCTCCCTCCTGATGTCATTTTCATGAGCGGGAGAGGGAGAGGGAGAGAAACGACGAGAGCTGGTGTTGAGAGTGGAAGCACGCAGGGAAAGGTGTGAAATTTGTCGAATCTTCACGAGGTAAGTGTAAATTTTCCATTTTTTGGTTTTTGGCCATCTAACTGGCACTCATTGGTGTCTCGAAGGGGATGATGATGTAGAAGAGGTGGAAGGCAACCCTTTGTGGTTTGTTTCCCGTCTCTCTTAGAGCCAAAGTTGGTTTCGATTTTCGACGAGATATTGAGAAAGGAGCAAACCACCCCTTTCCTTCTTTTTTTGATGAAACCATCGGCGATGAGCGGTTGGTGCTAGAGATAAATGGTCCACTGACCAGTGGCAGACTGTTTGGTGTGGTGGATGAGAAGGAACCATCTAAAAACCATCAGTTTTGACACCGACCAACGGGTGGAATGACACATCATGTTGTGTTGACCCGATGTATCGTGTCAAGTGTTGGTGGCAACCAAATGTTCTTGCAAAGACCCAATTACGAGTCTAGATAAGGTCTGCAACATAAATATGAATTTGGATATGTTAAACGGATCCATATGGGATTTTGGGGATCCAGGTTGTGTTTTTGGGTGTTTCGAGGTTGTTTGAGGTTTGAATTTGATGCAGTTTGAACTATTGGATCCGCAATTAAATATAGAATATTAATACTATACTTTTTTGATGATTTAGGAACTAAATGAAGGTGACTGGGAGGAATTTATATTTAAAATATTTGGATCTGTATAGCATTTCAAGTAGGTAAATTTGTTCTCTTTCCACTTGTATGCTAGAGATAGTTTTAATTGTTTTTAAGATGATGCATGAGATTATTAAATGATTATTAATGCTTTAAAATGATTATACATGTGTTGGTTTGTGAAATAGAATTAGAACGGTTTTATTGAGTATATGGATGCATAGCATGAGTGTGCTTGTATGTAAGTAAACTATTAATGGGTATTGATCTATCTTTCACGATAGTATGGGACGTCGTTGAACTATAGATGGGTGTATCTATAAATGTTAACTCGTTGATTGTCATTGTAGGTGGGTAAAACATTATCGGTATGGATTTATTTTTTAAGGTGGTATGAGATATCGTTGGATTGTAGATGATCATATCAGGTAGTGCTAACCCATAGTGTGTTGAGTTGTGGTGGCTACTTGGTTAGTTAAGTTAGTTCTACATGTAGTTGCATTGGGGAGCTCATGTCAAGTTATATGACATGCTTAGGATGAGGACACGTGGAACTAGTCAACGAGAGTAGAGAGTTTATGTATAGTAAAACAAATTTGATATTGGATATGGATGTATGGTTTTGATATTAAAATTGGATATGTGACGATATTAAGCCTAGGAGGTGGGCCTAGGTGGATCTCATGAATATGAGAGGTAGCTCTCAATCATTGTGTATATGATATTGTTGGGATTAATTGGTTGAATATACGATTCTATTAGTGTGATATCTCGATATTTTGCCCCGTAGACCTAAGGGGTTGGACTTGATGAGCCAGTGATTTAGTCATCAAGGTCCTTAGCCGGATGCGCTGAGAGCATGGTCGAAGATCATGTGACTGGACAAAAGGAGTTAAGGAGACTCCTATGTTATGGCTAGTGGTTGGACATTGTAGAGGTTGTGAGATCAAAACTAAATTTGTATTATTGTTGAGTGCTTGGTTCTACGTGCATGTTTTAAATAATATTATTGCTTTGAAATATGACACACATCTTTTATCGTATTGTATGATTTGAAATTATGCATGTTTTGATATGCTTTTCTATGGAGAGATCATATCCACCTACGAGCATAGTTATAGTGCTTAGATTTTATTTAAATATTTTAGGACCTAGTCAGTAGAGGTGGAGTCATTCGAAGCACTTTGAGAGCGCAACACTTTGACTTCCACTACGAGATGGTAGGAGTGGATAGGTTCTTTGTACATTTGACTTTTCTTTCTATTGTACCACAGTCTTGTTGGATTTTAATTATATATAAATAAATAAACTTTAACTTGTTATTGATCTTGGGGGTTATGCTACCATTGAATTGTCAATGGTTCAAAAAAATAGTCACGTGATATGGATGGGCCCTATGTCCACGTCGGTCAAGCCCTTGTGGGTCGTTACAGCTTCTCTCAGCAATTGGCCGTCGAAGAATAAAGAGAGCATGCAGAAAGAACGGATGAAAAAGAAGACTAGATAATTGCTAATTGCTAGTCAACTAGCCTTTGGGTGTCTGTAGCTCGTGTCCAAACACTAATTTAAAGAAAGAAAGGGAAATAATATAAAAGAAGATATTACATTTTAACACCCCCTCCCCCCTCAACCTTTTACAGGCAGTGAACCAAAAGTTTGCCTAATACAAGTGAACCTAAATGGAGAGGAGAGAGAAGAAAACTGTCCATCAACGGTTATCGTGATGAGCAACCCAACAAGGTAGCTTCCATACTTGATGTTGAAATACATTGCAATTTTAACCTTTAAAACATTCTTCCTTTGATACAATATCACCTGTAACCATGAGGGCCGATTCAAGAACCGTGTACTGATCTCACCTGTCTCCCTTGACAATCATAACTTCCTTCACTTCATTGCCTCAGATTAAGTATTGATCCAATAGTCTTCCACGAAGCTAAGCCACCTCTCTCGTTGCTTAAAATTATTTGGAGTACATTAACATTGCAACAACTGCCTTTAATGCGCTTCTTTCTAGTGCCGTGTTCAACTTCAGCATATACCCAATACCTACAAGAAACGTAGTGGGATACAACTCCACATAAAACAATTAAAGTCCAAAAAATAGAATTATACAGACCCCAAACTTAAAAATCTTCATTTTCAAAACATCAAGCAAGATCTAAACATCCCAAAAGAATTTTCAAAACATTTAGCTAACAATATAAGAAAATTTTCTTTAGAGGAAAATCATAAATTAATGTTTTGATCACCCTAGTAAGATTCTCTAGTATGGAAAAACATTTATAAGTCGCAAACAACAAACTGGCAAGCATGCCACTGAACCGAGCTTAAGGCAGAGCTCGATCATACTAGATGGTAACCATATCACAAAGTACCAAACTGTACCCAAAGTGGCAATATGCACAAAACAATAAGATATAAGCAACCACATCATCAAACTGAGCTTAAGGCAGAGCCTGAATGGTAATTACTTCACAAAGTACCATAGTGCAACCTGACAAGGTGCAAACTGACAAAGCGCAAACAAATTACCGAGGGTAAGCAACAATGTTACCAAGCGGAGTTTAAGGCAGAGCTCAAGCTATACAGGCAATCGCAGCCCAACCATGACTACATGAATACAAGCATAGCGAGGGAATCCAATATGATGATCAAAACAAGGGCAAAAGCAAAGGAATTTCTCAAGAACAACATAAACTAATCTCTCAAATACGAAGAAGGAATCTATAAAAGTATATTAACTAAACATTTTCAATGACAAAGGAATGTTTTGTCAAAGAAACACTAGTAAAAAAAGAGTAGAGAATTTCAAGAAATCTTCGAAGACCCTTTCAAAATTATTTTGGTTAGCTTTTCATCAAAAGCCTTAGTTGTTGTAGTTGTTGTTGTAGCTTTTGATCAACAGAGTTCGTCTTGCAAAGGGGCCTATAGATAATGACAAAAACATTTCTCCAATAATTTTATTAAAAATCATTTATACAACGTTTTCAAATAAAAAAAACTAATTACATAGTTATGCAAGTTTTTGAAAAATAACCACTTAGTGTCAAAACTAATCAAGTAAATTTTGAAATATACCGACAGACAAACTTGCCAATTATCAAGGACTACAAAACAAAGCAATCCAACAACTGATTACTAAAAGCCGCTAACAAAACCCATAGCCAAAAGTCAAAAGATCCTCAAATTGCTTATCTCAACAAAAAATATGGATGCTACCAAGTCACAATAACAAAAATGCACCATCAATAGGCCCACAAGTTAAAAAGATCAATCATCACATAATTAAGTGCATTAACAAACATAAGTCAAGAAGTCTCTGATCAACAACAAAAAACATAAGGGATATAACGATCCTGATTGAAGTACCTTAAAACAAAGGCCTTTAACAAACAACCAAAACACAAAACACTTCTTAACACCAAAAACAAATCATGCAACTTGGTTTGTAATAAACAATAATGCCTCGTACAAGAGACAACAAGCAACCAAACCAACAAGTACCTGATTTAAGCCATCAGTCACAAAACAAAAATATCCTCAGTTTACTCAGTCAATCAAACCGTTCTCATGCTATAAGATCAAGATGGACAATCACAGTCCAAGCAATCATCCACAAAGGGTTCAAGGATAGATTACAAAGAGCTTAGTCACCAAGTTTACCTAAACTCAATACTTTCTTGAATACATATAAACAAAAAGAAAATCTGTGTAGATTTCCGCTATCACCAATGCTAACAAGGCTTTTTGTGAAAACAACCCACTAAAGGACTTTCAGGAACCTCATTGAACAATCAATGGACAGTCATAATTTTACACATAAGAGCCTAAAATCATCCTTACTTTTCCATGCCAAAACATAAAGCACTCTCATAAGCATGACTATAACAGTCACAAAAACACTAACTCAGTCAGCTGACAGCTCAAATATCATGTCGGCACACTTGCACACACCAAAATTTCAAATCAAATTAAGAAGAGAAGCACTTCAAACAAGTCCTCATAAACTAGATATCTACTCTATTAATGCCAAGAATGATCAACTAAATTGGAAAGAACACACCTCAGTAAATAGAATTTGCTTGCATCAGGGATGTGGATCCAATATTGATGCAGGTTGGGATCCAATACATCGAGCATCGCTTCTAACTCTTCCAACTATAAACCCTTTCCTTCACCAAGTATAGCAGTCACCTCTCTTTCTTTTTTCTTTGCTATCAACTCCTGTTGGTGAAGATCCGTCTTTGATCTTGGCAACCCGGATGACCAGCATCATTCAACGAATCATCAATAGCCGAACAGCAGCCTAATCTGCACTACCAGTTTTCCATTTCTTATTGCCATTGGCACCATTCCAACTTGCCTTATTGCCAATGTCATTGCATATCATGCCTTCCTCATTATTTGTCAAATACTACTCTGCATCTTTGCTAGAAAATCTTCTGTTTGTTAGATGTGCTATGGCCTTTAATAAAATCCATCTTCGTCCACCCTTTGCAAGAGAACCATGAAGCCAAAGGCCCACGAACAATGGAAGATTCCTAGCTGCAACTTTTCCCTGTAGCGAGTCCATACCATCTCTGCAGCGCCCATTTTGACTAGCCTATTCTAGCCCGCCACCACTCAGCCTCCAATGTAGATGTTGCACTTATCATTCTTCACAGTCAAGCCTTTTTTTCCTTATGTTGTCGAATGACTTGACAGAATCTTTCATAAACCAAACAGATAATTAAAAGACCTGATTTCAGATACAGGCCCATATCCAAATAGCTTTTCATCCTAGCGTTTATGAATGTTTCATCAACTTTCTCTACCAACGACGGTTAGCACAGAAGACCACCTGCTGGTTGGAGTGCCTCCTGATGCACTGTTCAACATCCCCAGTTCATGAAGCCATTCACAGCCATCCCTTCCTTTATTCTTCTTCCCGTAAGTGAAGGAGAAACTATTTACGTCACTGCTGGACATTTTCATCTGTCACCAGATGCCTTTCCTTGCTGCATCCATGGATCCTCACAATCACTTATCTTCCTGCTACCAGCAATATCATCTAGTAATAGTACGCCTATGTTCCCACAAAGCCTCACTTCCTTTATTGACCTTCAATCATTGATAACGCATACGATGTCATGCCACTTGTCTTCTTCATCAGTACTTTTGCACCTACCTTCTTCTAGGTTATATTTGCACCATTAAGTTTCTTGTACAAGCTAGGTTACTGAAAGCTGTTGTGGCTTGCATCTAGGTATCAATATCAGATGGCAGGAATTTTAAAAACTTCCCTAATATTACTGTTAGGGGGATATAGCAGACATATAGTTTGTTTTGCTGTAGACCAAAGTTAAAGGAAAAAATAAATAATATGCAAATACTAAGAAGAAAAAGAAACGTATCTCCAACACATTTATAAAGATGAATCAGTCTAACAACAACATGAACAAAGTCACGTCAAATTGTCGATCTAAATAAAGTATTACAAAGAAAACGATATAGTCATAACGAAATTTGGTTAGAATTTAAGATTGTAAATAGGGGTCACCATTATTCAGTTACAACTGAACCAGTTTCTGGTTCGGTACAATTCTATTGAGAAACAGTTTCATTTCAGTCTACAATTTCATGAAAATTCAATTTATCAGTTTGGTTCAGTTTCCAGGAATCCAAAACCGAATAACCAAATTTATAATATAAGAGTCACAATTACAAGGCCTTCCCCCATAGCGTGTTGTGTTGATCCTACACAGTTGCAATTCAAAGTTATTGTCAATTTCTCACATGATCTATCCATATTTGGAGACTCCAAAATGAATTAAGAGATGATGAACAACACGGTTATCAAACATGTCCACCTTAATGATGCGAATCCTTATCACCCAATGTGCTTCAATGACTTTGTGGTATTGACACTCAATGCAGTGATCCCTACTGCAACAATGGATATGATTATATGAGTGTGGTGGAAATTCACTCTTTTTTCTTAGTGAAAAGTTTTTGCAATATATATATATATAGAGAGAGAGAGAGAGAATTCAACCATGGAGCCCGAAACGAACCGAACCGACCTAAATAAATCAGTCCAGTTAACTATAAAATTCGGTTCGGTTCTGGTTTTCAAATTTAGAGACAGTTTGGTTTTCCGTATCAGTTATTGAATGAAACTGACTGATGCACACCCCGAACTGTAAGCTCATACGCTACTCAAAATAAGCAGGAAACAGTACAAGTAGCAACTCTATACAAATTCTTTCAGTCATCATTTGTCATGTTCGCTCTTGAATTGGTTCAGAACCTGGCTATTTCTAGAATTTGTGTTGATGGAGGTGGTAAAAGTACTTGTGTTGTTCGAGAAATTGGTGGATCAACAATATCAGCACATCAATTTGCTCAATAATCAATCTCATCTGAAACTGTATTCTTCTTGCCATGAACTTTAGGTGTAACCGTTGGAGTGTCCCACTGGGAGTTATTGACTTGCTAGGTGTTGATTTTGCAATCGAATGACTAAGAGATTCCTCTTCACTTTAACGCTTAACTCCCAAAGAAATGACCTTACAAAGCAATTAAATGAACGACAGGACAGGGTTTACTAACGGCGAATTATGTTCTGCAGTCCTTTGCTATTTCATTCCATCCCTTATCAGAGGGTCATTGAGGAGAATGGAGCACAGAATGAAAACATCTTCACATACCAAGAACTATGAGCTCACCCTAGAATGAAAGGGGTGAAGGAAGGATTGTAACATTTCACACTTTCTTCATGCTTTTTCCGGAGCTCTGGAGAAAGCAGCAACTTACAGGATCTTTGTATAATCTTCCCTTGCTGAAAGCAAAAGAAAGACAAACTCTCATGGAGTCGGTCTTATCAAATGGCTAAATAAACCAATAAACATAAAGGATCACCAGTATAGCAGGATATAGCAGGCGACAAAGGGTACATTTTATGTTTTCCTGTCCTCGCCATTAGCATAGTAGGATACAGTGGCCGCTATATCCTGCAATTGATAGCAGTGTCTAGGAAAACGCTTCTTCAGGAGTTTCAAATTTCATCCAACAATAACGTGGTCTTTCGCTAATAGTTGGATTTGTTGATTTATACAAGAAAATTGTCTGTAGGAGAAAAGTAAGCACAATGTCTGATAGCGATTTGTCATGGCAATTTCTAATCTGTGTTGTATCTACACTTATGTTATGCCCTTATTCCATACATCTGATTGATGTGAGCTATGGAAGTTCAGTTTTGGAGTTTCTAGATTTTCTTCCTTTTTTTAAGGTGAGTTTCTAGCCTTTCATTAATGAAATCCTTCAATTACATGCTTTGATGAAATGTGCTAACAAGCTGTTAGATTGTTAAAGTCTTGGTGTTAAATGTGTATTTTGTGCCGGACATGGTAATGTAGTATCTATTGGGTTGTGTTGGTGAAGAGTTTTTTCAGATTGGTTGGTTCAAGTTTATTGAGAACTTACAAAATAGATGGCCAAATGCAGCGGAAGTTTCTAGTTAAGATCTGGTCTTTGTTGATTAAACACAAAGCAGTGTTCCTCAAAACGAGCATGTTAAACCACATATAGGAAAGGATTAGATTTTTTAAGCATGTAGTTACAGGTTTTTCCTAAATAGGGTGGTACGATTAAGAACGCTAAATACGGCACCTATACAAAGATCTGCTTATAGTTCCTCAACCTGTTTGCTGGCTACACATAATTGTTATTTATAGTAATCTCAGGGTTTGATCGTTAACATGTTCTACTGTTTTGACATGTTGAATTTTTCCTATCAAACTGCAGGTTCCGACAGCGAGCGTAAAACTTTGTCGGACTTATCCACAATGGATTCTACAAATTATGATAAGGCTTGTGGAAACAAAGAATCCATGTAGATAACCCGATCTAGTATGGGAAAGGGCTTATTTGTTGTTGTTGTTGTTGTTGAAATTGCAGGTGGCAGGTTGCGTTGCATAGTTTGGATGTCAATAAGATTGACTTAATTTGTTCATTTCTTCAATTATAGGCATCATTAGTGTTGGTCACATGAACTGTCATCTTCATCATTCGCATCACCATGAGAAAGTAATTCTCATAATACTGACAATTTAACTGTGTGTTCTTGCTGCAGATATATGCGTGCTCATGCACTAGTTCTTAACCATCCTGGTATTCTTTGCCGTTGTCTTGCTGCTTATGGCGATGCTGGTAGTGCTGTGAAACGGTACGTGCTCTAAAAGACTCTGAGCATGTTTTCTTGAAGAGATGGGATGGAAGTGCCTTACACAGGAAGGGAACACCTAAAATTATCTATAAGCAAATATCATAATTACATGGTTCCTGTATGAAAATTGGACTGCATGTGGTGCCTAGTGTGATACACCTTGTTCACGCCTTACTCGAAAATGACGCAATTTGCTCAATCCCACTTGGCTAAATGAGGAAAGCGGCCCATCCTTTGTCTCCTTTCTTCTTTCTTAACCTTGGAAATGCGCTAAATGTTTTGATATTGTTTTAGGGCAAGTAGGCTTGCTCGAGAACACCATGATAACTTGGCACAGTTCATGCTTGGGATGGGTTATGCAACTGAAGCACTCCACTTGCCTGGGATATCTAAGGGGTTGTGGATCAAAAACGTTTGTCGATTTGATTATTTCTTCTTTAAGTGGAAGGCAAACATTTTGACTGTATTCCAATTGTGCGTACCACAACTTGGTGCTATGTTCTGAGCTTCAACTTTTTAAATTGTCTTTCTTGTGTTGTTCTGTAGGCTAGAATTTGACTTGGCTATGCAGAGTAATGACTTGAAACGGGCACTTCAGTGCATTTTGACAATGAGCAATAGCAGGGATATTGGCCAAGGAAATATTGGAACTGATGTTACTGAGATCCTGAACTTAACTGTATCTAATAAGCAAGAAAATCTTATCTTATAGATGCCGTTCAAGGGATAGTAAAGTTCTCCAAAGATTTTGTAGATCTGATTGATGCAGCGGATGCAACTGGCCAGCCCGATATTGCACGTGAAGCTCTGAAGAGGCTTGCTGCGGCTGGCTCTGTAAAGGGTGCTTTTAAGTGGCGAGTTGAGACGACTAGCACTATGTCTTGCAAATCATGGAAAATTGACTCTCTTAACTGTGAGAAATAATTCTCACTTCGATTTATTCTTCCATGAACTTGTGCACCATGCCTGTTATCATAAGCATCAATTTTATCTACGCTTGTTAGTTCATTCTACTGGTCATTGTGGGATCATGCCATTTTTCTTGATTTAGGCTGTCTTATTATGGAGATAATTCTTTAAGTACGTTTGAGAGCTTTATTTTAGGTTCAGTTTGTGCCTTTTTCTTAGTCTGAAATAGTTGTGCAAATCCATTGCTTGCTTTTCATGAAAGAGTGCTGCAGTTCACCTCATTATTGGAACAAAACTTGTCTAGATCTGTTCATGCATGCTAATTGTATGGCTTGAAAGTTGCTGGATATATGTAGTTAGTTGATCAAGTTTGTCTGTGATTGCTACCTGTTATAAAACACACGCATGCACATGCACAGACATATACGTGTGTGTGCATATGTATATACATATGAGAGAGAGAGAGAGAGAAGAATGTGCTTCATTAGGGTAAATAGTGTGTTTACTAACTAGTTTTTATTTTGTTAAAGCAAAGAAACTTAACAAAATACACAAGAGAGTGAGTATCTCTTACGAGAGTTGATTTCTTTAGAGCCCCAGAATCAATGTTGTGATATTAATGGCACCCACACTAGAAGCGTCACCATTATGCCTTATCGTACGGTGTGGTATTGTATTCACAACCTTTTACTAAAAACCTGTAAGAACCATTTATTCGTTTCCATGGTGGTGTAGAAATCTATTATTAGCTAATGTTACCAACTATATACCTTTTCTTAAAATAATAAAACTTGAAAATTTTCTATGATAAAGTACGTTCCACCACCATATCTTAATGGTACGATGAGCTCATGTATCTTATGATACGGAGGCCATTTACCATTGTATCATATTGAAAATCCAATCAAAATATATATGGTGGTTACAAGATTGATGTTTGCTGATATGCATCCATTAGTTGTATCACTGACATGATTGTAATGATAATATAGGCCCATGGACGGCCATCATTGAAGAACTTGGTTCAATCCTGGAATAAGGCATTACACAAGGAGCGGGATAATCTCCCCTCCTATAAGTCAGTACAGTCAGATTCAGCAGTTGCTGAGCTGGATTCTTTGGAAGAACCAATTCAAACAAGCTTGGCAGATGCTGGGAAAAAGCCACTTGTTGAAATCCTTCCTCCTGGAATGCCGTCCTTACCAGATTCAATCACAATTAAGAAGCCACCGCCATCACAAACTGTGCAGCAGCCAAGCAAGCCACTACTCTTGGAAGGGCCATCTCCATCTACACCTACAATTGCTTCACCTTCACAAGAAAATGCTCCGCCGACAACTGATGTTCCAACTGCAGCTGTTAGTGCTCCAGAACCTTCATCCGTTAGCCCTCCAGAGCAATTATATGTTGCCCCCTCAGACTCATCACCAATTACTGACCCATCACCCGTTACTGCTGTAGAATCATCACCGGCGACTGCTCCAATCTCATCACAGGAGCCCGTCTTGATGGAGCTTTAGGTTATCTTCTCGAATTCACCTTTGCAATCCTTTGTAAATGTTCTTATGTTGTTGAGCTGTTGTTTATTCATATTGGCACCTTGTCTTAGGGCACCTCATTTCCCCAGTTCTTGGAATATGCTTCAATTGATTCTTTCTTTTTGCTGTTTCATAGATTGTGGCTTTGCTTGATTCTCAGAATTTTCACCAAGTCGTCATGTAGTTCCATGATAAAATGGGAATTGTTTTTCAATACATTTAACATTTAAATGTTTAACAGAATTTGTGGTGTAAGTTATGGCGTAGTAGATTCAATTGAGCAGGTTCAGTGGATCTTGATGCTCATAATGTAGGATTTTCTGCATATTTTCAAGAAGCATTTGGTGGGTATTATGTGCGTCAGGGTTATTGTTGTCATTTTCCTTTTCTCATGCTGGTATACCTCCCTTTATTATTCAGAACTGAGATAAGCACGCTCGAACCGCTGACATCCACCACAGGGTAAACCACCGTCTCTCTAAGAAGGAAATGCCTTCTTGAAAAATGTTGAGGATAGACCCTCACAAACTTCTGTGATGGGGAAAGGCTTTCCACTGTCATGCCTGATAATGATGTCAAGCTTAGAGAGAGATGGAGTTGTGCGAAGCTTAAAGGAGAGAGAAAGGTTGTAGTTCAAAACTGGGCAGTTTCTCATGCTAGATTAGGTCGGCTAGAATGTGCATCACAAGAATTTTCTAGGTCTCCCATCTCAGTACCATGTTTGGTATGAGTTGAGACGGTATGGATTAGTATAAAAAGACCTTTTTGCCATGGCTGTGGTGGATCCACATTTTTACTAGATTAGAGCATCCAGCTCTCCCCGTATTTTAAAAGTTAAAAATTAACTATTGTTACACGGTACTAGCCAATGTAAAAATAGTATAGTAGGATACAATTTTATCATGTATCGTACGAGTATATGGTATGATAAGGTACATGTATCGTAACAAACGATTTATCGTATTGTATTGTATTGTATCATATCATACGATACAGAGTTGTATTATATGATACAGTTTTTATCGTACGGGGTCAATATTGATTTTTTTTGGGTATAAATTTCGATAATCCGAAATTACGGAAATTATTTCTGCTTCTTCTCAAACCCTTTTTCACATTATTTCTTTTATCCTAAATTCTTTTATCATCATTGTTCTTATTGATTTCATAGTTTATTCACAAGATTTTCAAGTGTTGTACCTAATCCAACTCCCCATCTCTAGGGTTTTTGTCAAATCTGTGACATACCCCTTTTCTTTTTGTATTTTACCTTATTTTTCACTACAAAAATTTGGGGCTTTTACATATTCTATGATTCTTAACCTCTAAAAAGCCTTTTATTCTTGTTGATTATCTACTCTCGTCTTAGTAGCTTCCAACCGAGTCGATCGAGGATGAAAATATTACACCCCGGTATACGAATGCAATAGGCTTGTGAACAAGTACATATTTTGCAATACACTAAAGCATGGTGGTATTTCTCTTACGAAACACCACTGTGCGAAAACCAAAAAAGATATTAATGCTTATCTTTGGGTTCCCAAAGCAGTGAAGTATGAGATTAAGGATGTATTGGAGGCTTCTAATGAGAAGAAGAGATTAAAGTGAGAGAGAGGATAGAAATATGTGGTTCAGATATGTCTCAACCATTTGAAAATACTTTTGAAGGGATATATGGTGATGAATTTTATGACCTAATTAAGATAAAAGAAGAGACGGTTGAAGATGGAAAGAAAAGGCAAGAAAAGAGAAAGAGTGTAGGTTTTGGTGGTAGTAACAGTTGATTTGGCTCTTGTTCCACTGTAAGAGCTCTTACTTGCCTGATGCCTACGAGGGGTACTAGAGGAGGAGCTAGAGGTAGTGGGATGCCTTCATTTTTTCTCATGTATGACTCCTTCACCTCAACCAAGTATTAGATCAGCTATGGATTCAAATAAGGTAATTAAGAAAGTAGATTTGAAGTGTGTTGAACTTTTTATGAAAATTGTCTCTCTTTCAATGTTGCAAACTCATTTTCTTTTCAAAGTATGGCGGATGCTATTGTCAGTGTGAGATCGTGTTATAGAGTACTACTTATCATACTTTGAGGAATACATTATTGCAGAAATGAGTAGATATTATTAATGCATGGAGTTCCTAAATTAGGGAGTCATGAAAGGATACACGATGTTCTATTATGGTTGATGGTTTGACGGATTGTCAGCGTAGGTCTTTGATAAACTTTCTCGTCTATTGTCCTAAGGGAACACTATTTTTGAAGTCATATGACTTGTCCCATATTGATAAAACTACAGATAATTTACTTCTTATTTTTGAGGAAGTTGTTGAGGATATAAGTATTTCAAATGTTGTTCAATTTATTATTGATATTGCTGCAAATTTTAGACCACCTTATAATATGCTTAAAGTGAACCATCCATCCATAGTATGAACTCAATGTTTTACACATTGCATAGACTTAATACTTGAATATTTGAGTACAATGGATGAAATAAGAGGGACTATAGATGCAGAAATATCATAAAGTTTATTTATAATCAATCTTTGTATTGCATTTGATGTAAATCCATACAGGTGGAAGGGAATTGATTAAGCCTTCATTAATAAGATTTGCTACGAATGTCATTACTATGCAAAATCTTGTCATACATAAAAATGCATTGAAAAAATTATTTGTATCTGATGAATGAGGCTCTATTAGTTGGTCTAGAAAGAAGAAGGGGATTGTTGTAATAGATGCTTTCAATGCAAATTTTTGGAAAATTACTAAATTTTTTAGGATGATTGTACCTTTAGGTAAGATGGATGGTGAATAGTGAAGATATGTCTCATATATATATATATATATATATATATATATATATATATATATATATATATATATATATATATATATATATATATATATGTGATATTATGGATAAGGCTAAATTCAAACATTGACCACAAGCGGTAACTTCTAAAAAGGTTTGTAAGATAATTGATACACGCTGAAATCTTCAAATACATTATGATTTGCATGTTGTTGCATATTTCCTTAACCCTTCTATTCGATTTTCTCCCAACTTTATATAAGATTTGTCTACTTGTTATAATATCCATTTAGAGTTAAGCAAGTATATAAAGAGTGTTGGAGATTTTGGAAGGTCAATTGCAATCCAACTTTGCTCCCAAATGTGATCAAGTATTTTGTGTTTTTATTGATAATCATTTAAGTTATCAATTGATTGACTTTGAGTATTTCTGATTAATCATTATCGTATTTTATTTCAGATCAATAGTGAGCTCTCTTTGGTGTATATGCACCGAACTTGGTAAGGTTTGCTCAACGTATATTGAGTCAAACATGCAGTTCGAGTGAGTATAAGAGAAATTAGAGTTTTTTCAAACGTATTCACACAAAAAGAGAAATAGACTAGAGCATGCTCGACTGCATGATTTGATATAGATTACATATAATATGAAGTTAAGGCAAAGTTAACAATTTTAAAAATATGTATTATTGATGCCTAGTTCTTTCTTATTAATGATGAATGATTGATGTCACTATATTGCATTTGATATTCTTTATAATTTGGATATTATTTTTTTACAAACAAATTCAAGAAGGGGAAGGAAGGTATTATTTGACCCGTTGAGCTACGAAGATATTGATATTCTTGATGATTGGGTCGAAGAGGAGGAGCCCCCATCAATTTAGAAGATAAAAACTAGGGGGTACTAGAAGCCGAAGCAGAACTTAGAGTTGGAGATGATGATGAAGATAAAGTGTTGGATGGGTGGATCCAATTGTGGAGGAGGAAGAGGGAGGAGATGATGATGATGGTGATGATAATCCTAACTATGATGACTACAATGCTTTTGTTGAATATGATCTACATTGTGGATGATTGTTTTAACTTTTAAATATACTTATAACTTTGTAACGTTTTGGTATGGTTGATTGTAAGTTGTAACTTTGTTGTTTATTAATTAAAGGTATTCAATATTCATGTTATGGTATGGATGCTTGTTCATTATGAGATGTTATTTAACTTTGTTATTCTCTTCTCATAATCTCTCTAAATATTTTTATAGTTATAGTCATTTATTAAGAATTATTTGTTTTAAATCAAGTTTTTGAATTTGCTTTTATTTAATGTTGATTTTGTTATATATGTTTTGTTCATTAATTTCAATTCTTGTATTTTTTTATATTTTTTATCAAGAAATGAAAAAAAATTACACGTATCGTATCATACTTTTTTTAACATTGGTACTAGCACTCCAAAACAACATTGATACATGCATTTGTTTTACTGCACATACATTTTTTTATATTTTTGACTTTACTATCGATAAAAACCAAAAATACTCATCTTACTCCACAACAAACTGTCATTCTCCTCTCTCCCTCTCATTTGTACGTCTTTTCATCACCACCTATGAAGATCTCCTACTCAAAGTCATAGAGAAGAAAAAATGAAAGAAAAAAGAAAAGAAATATAAGACCGATTTGAAGAGAGATTCAGTGATTTTTTGAGGTATCTTATTGGAAAAACTCATTGAGATTTAGTTTCACGACGCAGCATAGACATGTGTCTCTTATGATGCATGGAGTCTCTATTGATAGGAGACAAGACCCAACCATTGGTCTCCTATGGTTGGAGGCACATTCTAGCCGCATGTCTCATTCAGTAGGGGATGAAGTTGGTCTAATTAATTTGAATAGCTCTTATTTGACTAATTGTTTTTTATTTTTTTATATGTAGATATGACTCATAAGACACAAGTAAAAGAGGCATAATATCATTAGATCATTTAGAAGACATAATATCATATTATACATAGGACAACCACACACATAACAACAAGAAAAAATGAAAAGAATTTGGTAGATACACATGTTGATGAAGTAGGGTCTTCACATTATGAGGAGGATATAGATACCTCAGAGACAGATGGATAGTGCAAAGAGTGATGACGAGAGAGTCTCTAATATTTTGTAATTACTCTTTATTTTTGAATGTTAAATCGCTCATAAGATATAGTAAGAACAAATAATCATGAACTTTAATACTATTATACATTTCAAAATCAATACTCACTATGACTATGTAAATGTAAATATACAAGCATTATGAAAAGTTGTAACAACTCATATAAGGTATATTGTTCGTAGAGCATGTAAAGTGGAGAGAACGAAGCTCAATAATTGGGTTGAGATTGCACATAGAAGTGGGTTGCTTGGGCAAGAAGATTTGTTGTAAGAAGTTATAGACTATGCGTTGTTGATTGCTTTTATTGAGCATTGACAACTATATATAAACAACTTTCACATGCTATGGGGTGAGATGATCATACTTCACGATGTTCACGAGATACTTGGTCTTTAAATGGAGAGACAACTTGTTGCTTGACACCATAGATGATAGTTAGAAGCAAAAATGATATTTCGAGTCACATGTTGGGCATGAGTATCGATGAAGTAATATTGGAGATCAAGTCTAGAGCCATTAAGTTTGAGGTACTCCGAACCAATTTTAAGAAAATCGGGCTCATGAATGAAAATAAGACTTTATTATATTTGTTATATCTGTTATATTATACATTATATCAAGATTAACAATTTATACTCTTGCATTTGGTGAAGTACTTTTATATTGATATTTTTTATAATTCAATAACTAAATTATATGTTGTAATTATAAACATAAATTTATGAGTATTTCTCAATATTTAGAATAGCATACGATCAAAATGGATGGATGGATAGATGGAGAACCACGAGTAGACCGATGGATGAGAAATGTTTGTTCCTATCAATTGGCTTGTTAAGTACCATAAGTAATTGGATTTGATGACAACGGAGTGGGTGAGTTATCAAACTACAACTATCTATATTTATTTTTATATTAAACACATGTGATGTTATACAAGTATTCTCCTATCAATTGGCTTGTTAAGTACCGTAAGTAATTGGATTTGATGACAACAGAGCAGGTGAGTTATCAAACTACAACTATCTATATTTATTTTTATATTAAACATAACATGTGATGTTATACCTTTTTATGTTTCTTTTTATGTAGTACAGATTGATTGACTATCATATAGCTATGTAAAGTACTTTAATTATAATGCATATAAGTTGTTGAGATATCACGGTTGTTAAGACATCTTAGTTGCATCAATAAAGCCTTGATTTGTAAATAGACCCACAAAGTCTCATGCGTATAATATATAAAATGAGCCACATGATGCCACTTGAGAGGCACAATGCTCACACTATTTTGAGCTTGAGCACTCTCGCATTCCAACAATATATCCTCATGAGTGTGATTAGTTATACATGGAGTGGTATATTCCTTGAATGCATCGGTTTATTTTGAGAAATTGTATCGGTTAGTTGCATCCTACTCCTCCACCAACTAGGCAACATGATGTATCATTCTTCATGCATCTAAATTAATAATTATCTAAAGTCTTGTCTTTAACTATATTTTGATTTGATTATAACAACTTTATAACATTCTGAGCATATGTCATGGCCATTGTGAGGTGACTTTGTATTGTTGGAGTTGATAGAGACATGAATAGTGTTACCAATGAGCATATCGATTGATTATATTTGACGAGATAGCTTCATATGCGGGGTGAGGATGCATGAGCTAGAGGGTGTAGATGATCCATGCATTGGGTCTACATATTCTATATGGAGTTTTATATCTTATATTTGATATGCTCTTTTGTATTATTCATTTATGTATATGTAAATAACATTTGTATTGAATGACATTTTGGTTCATTTTCCTTCACCCTCAATATACACAATTGAGAAAATGAATTGGATACAACTAGAATTAAATAATGCTTTCATTTCAATTAAAAATAATTATATTTACAAAATACAAATAACATCTAATCGTCTTCGTCAATGTCATATATAATATCATCTCTTGGTTTTCTTATTTGTATATACATCTCAATACATGTATGCAATGATCAATCCTGATTGTCGATGCTTTCATGTCAGTATCATTGCCAAGATAGAAAGATAGGGGCATTAAAGAGGTATCATGCATGTGCATCTGAAAAAATAGGATCACAAGATAAAATAAATCAAAAATTGAATAAATTGAATGCTTAAATAATATATATATGCAATAATAACCAACTTTAAGTACTTATTAGTTGTATGGGTACCTTATATGTCTATATTGAGACGATTGTCTTTATATACCGATCTAACTATTGCTCGTTAATGTAAGAGAGTAGGGCAAATAAATTTTTTTACTTCAATTCAATTACTTTCACTGCCTCCTTATAGTTGTCTTCATATGATGAGTAGATGACATTCCTCTAACTAGCACAAAATGCACTCACCATATCTTTCTTCTGTATCAATTTTACAATGAATGCTTCGATATTTTTCATTTTCTACATAAGAAGTGTGATATATTGAGAAATATAAATTGAATGAGATTCACCAACGAAAAATTATGATCATTGCAAGTTACACGTGAAAAGTTGTTTGGAATGCATAACTCTCTAATACAACTCAATATCCAAATATAATTGTCTTTTTTCTTAACATTAGTAAAGCGAAAGTCATAAAAAAATTCTTATTAGTTGATGTAAACTTGATACCTCAAGAAAATACATTTGATACCTTAAAGGTACATAGTATATATATAAATTATAGACTATATAAGAAACTACATTAAAATTATAAAAGAAAAACTCTCACATGTTTGTTTTATATTTGCTATCAAACTCTAATACTTTATACATGTAATAGCCACTTACGGACGCTACTGCAAAGTATGAGAGACGTACGATAGTCATCTTGTATTTTTGTATTCTATATATGGCCGTGGACTGTATATCTCGCGACGAGTTTTTGTTGCCAAAAAAGATGTTAAAAGAGTTTATAGAAGTAGACACGATCAAGGTGGTTTGGAGTTGGTGGTAGAGATTGAACTGTGAGCACCTTAAAGGGGTTAGTGAGGCACTTTAGAGATAGAGAGATTTGGCAACCCATGACCATCTGATTTGATGCTGTCACCACGGCAATCATAGTGCAGCAGCAAGGGGCTGATTGCGCTCCGGGTATCATGTTGTCTACGTTGGATTACAACGTGAGTACGCGAATGAAGTCCCACCACAAATGAAGTGGCGTAACAGACGATGCGAAAACACATGCAAAGGGTGTGTCCATTATGATCGCTGGGAGATCGACCAAGAAAAATCACATGAACGAGGATTTTGCTACGTTTCTTCCTGGGGGAGCGCTTCGACTTTCTGAACTATTGGTTGGCGGGTACCCTTCCTCAACTGATGGGAACAACAAGAGCCTTTTGCGCTTTACTCGCTAATTAGTCGGAATGCGTGAACGAAGTTCCCGTGCCTTATCGACACATATACAGAAACCATCACAAAATGAAAGATAAACACATTATGATTATACGCATGAATAAACACGTACACTCTTAGTAAATTCGAGGAAAGAAAGAGCATCTTAATCCATACATCAACAAAATTTTGCCTACTTTTAGGAAGGGATAAAACCAAAGGAATTCCGAACATCCATGTGTAGACGACCAACTCTGTGTCTGTGTGTGCATCCTTGATATAAATTCGTTTACGTAGTTCACGTCCATTTACGAAGAAATTGAACAAAACATCTCTGTGATTTTCGTAATGCTTGGAGATAAGTGCGTGTGAAGAACCACAGGGAAATAGCATACCACTTTCTGAATCGGGGGTTTCCAACTCAATGGTGCACGGGTGCCTTGAAAAAATTCTGTTTATGTAGTACACGTCCATTTACAGAGAAAATGAACAAAACAACTCTGATTATCGCATTTATCTCTAATGCTTGGAGAAGCAACTCAAAAACTTGCATCTCCTATGATGACAGATTCCGAAAGGTATCACCCTCAGTTTACAAAAGTGTAAAAGGTTATATAACTGGATGAAGAAAATACAAGCCGAACAATCAAGTTTCTAAGTTCAATGGGAATCATGTGTCTACCACCTTGTTCTGTTGAAATGGCAACTAATTTGAAAAACACTTAGGCCACCTCTTCTTCCATGGTGGAGCCTGTGTCTATTGACAGGTTTGCTACTTCATCGTGATGATTAAAATGGTTTCTTAGAAATTCCACGGACATGAAGGTAAAGGCTGAAGCAGGCACGTACCATATGATTCTGGGGACACTTCCTTTGAACATGCCCTTCAAGCCCTCTGTCATCAAAATTTTACGAAATGCATCTGCCCAACCATCATATCTGCATGAGAGAGAGGTGTTCTGTAAGCGGCTTTTAAGAAAGTCGTTGCTCTAGAAATTTTTTGACCGAGCTGCTAAAACATTTCCAAGATTAACATTGATGATGGCAACTGATTGAGTACACCGTGTACCATCAGTTCTCCAACGAATTTGTGATTATGGTCTCCTAGTAATCAGAAAACAGCACAACTAGCAAGAATGAAAATGAAATAATATGAGACAAACCAGAGGTGCAACAGCCATTCAGCCATACCTAATCCCAGATCCTTGCACTTGCATCCTTGTTTTGATAACATCCAATGGAGTAGTGAGATACGCACTGAAACCTGTTGATTTACAAGTATGTGAATATGAAGCCATACAAGATGAATTTCAGAAGCTACCATGTTATCTATATTGCCCTTTTGTAGCCTTGAGATCCAATTATGTCGGCATATACTTGGTCAAATTAGCCAAGTTGGATTGAGGAAACCCTGAAGGGATCACCCTTTAGTACACACAGTACATCAATTTATTAAGGAATATAACTGGTGGGTATCTGCCTAAAGCCACTTGCCTTTAAAAGAAAAAATGTGAATCTATTATCAACTTTAGACTTGTAAAGCTAGCCTTTAGCCGATTGCTCAGAGGAACACAATTGCAAGAGCAATTCCTCAAAATCTTTAAGGGCTCAGTTTGCATCGTGGAAACATGAGGCACAACTAGCAGTTTCCATCAGAGACGCAAACAAAGAACTAAAAGACCTGGAAAAATGTCGGCTCCATGGGAAACATATTTCATTTCTATACAAAGAGGAGTTGCAGGTAGAACTCCATGGCAGCCTCAAGGAACTTGATCCTTGAACTGAGAGGTGGCAAAACCAGTTTCAGCATTAAGCACTGCCAACTCCAATTGCAGCACAAAAACGTAGAACTCCTGGTATTGTGGAGCTCTGTATCCCAATCCTGAGAGTTCCAGTCTTCTTAGTTAGAGTTCCACACGGTTCTATGATGCAAATGGACGTAAAGGTCTCCATGTAAAATAGAAACAGATGGCGATCCTGAACTAATTGAACTATAAAATGAGAAACTCTCAGAGTCATGAAAAGTAGAAATAAGGTTTACCTCCAGCCAATCCTCCCAATAGCAAGGCACTGGCAGAGCTGTGAGAGTGATGCTCCAGAGAATGGAACCATCTCTGCTTCCCATACTTTGTAAGATCTTGAAGAGCTTCATAAAACATAACCTGTGCAGATGAATCACCGGAAAATTTCACCAACAGAACTTGGCATGAACTCATAGTTAGACAGACAACAACAACTAAGCCTTTTCCCATACTAGATGGGGTCGGCTGCATGGATTCTTTGTTTCCCCAGAGCCCTATCATAGTCAGACAGAGAAAGAGAAAAAAAAAGAACACGCGCAAAAAGCAAAAGAATGACAGGGATGGGATATCCTGGCAAGGGACACGTACCATCAAACCAGCAAATGGCACGTCTCGTGCAAGAGTTGACCAATACCTGTAAAAGCATGCTACCAAGTATCAACATTTTCTGCATGGGGCAAAGACATGCACCAAAGACATTTTTCTTCCCAGATTCTTGACTAAACCATGGAAGTCTTTGAATTCTTTAAAGAAAAATAGACCACTCCAGGGGCCCTGACGTTTTTAAGTTCCAAATTTTCTTCAGAGATTTTTTTCTCTGCCGATGCCCCCCCTAAAACATTCAAAACAGCAAACAAGGAAATTTTGGATTTTGTGTAAGGCCATTCAAACAAGAAAAATTTCCACCCAAAATATCAGCTCCAAGGCCACAGGAAAAAGAAAATAAAACAGATTGGTGAAAGCAAGATTGACTTTTCAACTGAGACCAAGAAATAGGTTTGAGTGAGAAAATATAAATGCAGCAGAACGGCCTGTAAAAGTTCTATATGCAAAGCAAAGCATAGGTATGAACAGAGCATACCCTGCATACAATCCCCTTAAACCTTGTTGACTCCAGATCGATGATCCTGCCTGAAGCATGCTGGTGTAGTACCCATACATTTGCGGTCCAGATTTGGAACAAATAGCTTCACTCAACATGAAAGAATTCCATGACTTTTTGGTGCCTTGGACCTGCATACGTTGTTTCATTACTTCACATGGCACATACACAAATGATCCAAATGTATCACCTGAAGAAGGAAATTCAGCAGAATCTCAGTAATATCAATGTAAAACAGCAAGAATAATACCAAATTTTACCAAAAACTAGCAAACTTCTAAAGAAACGAAAGTGTATGCTTTCCAAAAAGTGAGTGAAAATCAATGCAACTAAATGAACTAAAAAACTATGCCACAAAATTGGGGCTGCGAGTAGACCCATCCAGTTCTGACCCCCTCCAACACGTTGACCCAAAATCGACCTTGGCTGGGAACTGATCAGAACCAAACCAGGGTAGACCTGTCCAATTCCGGTTTAACTGGGGCCGCTTGATTGGAACTAGAACTGTACCACCCCCATCTGTTTCTGGTTTCCAGAGTTCCAAGACAGGGTCTGAATCCACACTGGATCCAGTTGTGCTGCGGGGTTTGAGTTGGTTCTGGTTCGCTTTTGTTGCTTCACCATTCATGCTTGCTTTGACTTTTTCTGTATGGTTTTTAAGTTTCATATTCAGTTGTCTGTTTTTTTATATATAAAACATGTAATAAATGCTAATAGAATAATTTGAGGAGAAAGAAACAAATGAAAGGGCTTGACCTTATATATTGTCTTGGGTAGAAATATATCAAAGCTATGTTACTCTTACCTATTTGATTGGACACCCTTTTTCTTATTGGAGAAGTCCATTTACTATCGTCGAAAGTTTATGGTATTGATTGCTATTTCAGTTGTAAACATATTTTTAAGGTAAATGTTAGTGATAGTTCCTTTTATTACTCTCTTTATGCCGTATGATGCTTCTAGAGCAATGTGAATCCAAGATATTTTCACATATAACAAGAGCTTGTTCTACAATCACAATAAAAATATTTTTTATAAATAAAGGCAATATTAAATATGTTTTGTGGTGCTCTTTTCACAAATGTAAAGTTGGAAAATCACCAGTCTCCTCTAAACTCATATTGACTAAGATACGGATATCATGTTCACTTGATAATTTTTATCAATTATTAACTATATACTAGAAAAATAAAACAAACAAATTTACCTCTTATTGCAAAAGTTGATTGGCTAGTACTTTCTTCTTATCTTATGATCATGCATGACACCATATTCATTACATAATGTGACTAAATATGATTTTACAATACCAATAATGTTTCTAATATTTTTAAATATGAAAGGGGAAAACTTGTTTTCTTAATTTCAAAACTCAAATATGTATAACAAGCTTCTAAGCTAGTTAAAGTCCTTTTAATTGTATATTAGGATCTAATCCTACTAATTGTATCTTATGAATTATTCACAATAAAATATACTTATCAATCATGAAAAATTATAAAATTAAAACAACTCCAATTAGCTTTAAAAACTTATTAAACATTTTTGGGTTATGAAATTAAGGAAGCAAGTTTTTCTTTTTCAAGATTTAAAAATATTAAAAACATAATTATTATTGTAAGATCATATTTAGTCATGTTATTTAATCAATATGATACTTTGTATAATAATCTTCCTCAACAAGGAGAAGAAGAAAGTTGTAGTCAATCAACCTATGCAAGAAGAAGTAAATTTATTATTATGTTTTTCTAGAGTATGTTTAATAATTAACAATAGAAGTTAAGTGAACCTGATATATGTTGGAGCTTATGAGAGTGGAAGACAATTAACAGTATAGTATTTCTGTCTTTCTTATTTCATTTAAGTATGTTTTTAAAGGTAGCTTTCAATAAGCCTCATTAATGGTACAACAACAACAACTAAGCCTTTTCCCATACCAGACGGGGTCGGCTACATGGATTCCTTGTTTCCACAAATCCCTATCGTGTGCCATGTTAGCAGTTAACTCACAATAAGCTAGATCATTCTTTATTGTTTCTTTCCAACACTTTTGTGGTCGTCCTCTAGATCTTTTAATACTTTCCAAATTTAGTTTTTCATACCTTCTTAAAGGTTCTTCTTTTGATCTTCTTTCTATATGTCCAAACCATCTAAACGAAATTCTCTCATTTTATCCTCTATTGGTGTAACTCCTAATTTGTTTCTAATAACCTCATTATGTATACGGTCTTTTCTTGTATGACCACTCATCCATCTCAACATCTTCATTTATGTCACAGACATCTTTTGTACATGTTGATGATTAACTCCCCAACACTCATAACCATAAAACATGGCAGGCCTAATTGCTGCTCTATAATATTTACCTTTTAACTTTAATGGTATCTTCTTATCACAAAGAATACCTGATGCTCCTCTCCATTTTATCCAACCAACATTAATTCTATGCGTAACATCTCTATCAATTCTTCCATCACTCCAAAAAATTGACCCTAGGTATTTAAAACTTTCCTTTTGGGGATGCAATGTGTGCCAATTTTAATTTTTATGTCCTCTAAGATAACAAAATGATCAAACTTACATTCTATATATTCTGTCTTTGTTCTACCAAGTCGGAGGCCTTTGCTTTCTAATGTTTCTATCCATAGTTCCAATTTTCTATTAACTTTTTCCTTAGACTCCTCCACTAATACAATGTCATCTGCAAATAACATTCACCAAGGTACTTCATCTTGAATATGTTTTGTTAACTCATCAATCACTATTATAAATAAGTATGGACTTAAAGTTGATCCTTAATGTAACCCAATATTAACTTTAAAGAAGTCTGTCATTCCTTCATGAGTCCTCGCACATGTTTTTGCACCATCATACATGTCTCTTATAAGGTTAATGCATGTCAATGGGATACCTCTTTTTCTAAAGTTCTCCAAAGAACCTCCCTCGGTACTCCATCATAAGTATTTTCTAGATCAATAAATATCATCTGAAGGCCTTTATTTTTTGCTCTAAAATGTTCCATAAGACGTCTCAAAAGGTGAATCGCTTCAACAGTAGATCTGCCTGATAAGAATCCAAATTGGTTCTCCGTAGTACTTGATACTTGTCTTAACCTACATTCAATAATTCTTTCCCACAATTTCATAGTATGGCTCATTAACTTAATACCTCGATAATTCGCACAATTTTGAATGTCTTCCTTGTTCTTATATATGGATATAAGTGTACTCGCTCTCCATTCCTCATGTATCTTTTGGTTTTTTCATATTTCATTAAATAGTCTTGTGAGCAAGTGATTCCTATTTCTCCTAGTATTTTTTAAACTTCTATTGAATATTATCTGGTCCTACCGATTTACCACCCTTCATATGTTTAAGAGCCTCTTTGACTTCATTCTTTTGAATACGTCGGTAGAAATTGTGGTTTATATACTTTTCTGATTTGGCTAACTCTCCTAAGCTAATACTAACATCTTTATTTTCATTAAAAATATTATAAAAATAGTTTTTCCATCTATTTTTTATATCATCATTTGCCACTAGAATTTTTTCATCTTTGTCCTTGATGCATCTAACATAATTAAGATCTTTAGTTTTCTTATCTCTAGCCCTAGCTATCTTAAAAATATCTCTTTCACCCTCTTTTGAGTTGAGTTTTTTATATAAATCCTCCCAAATTTTAGTTTTTGCTTCACTCACGGCCTTTTCGCTTCTTTTTTTGCTTTCTTATAAGCCTCTAAAGTTTCATTAGTTTTCTTAGCATAATGTAATGTGTAACATGCCCTCTTTCCCTTGATTTTATTTTCCACAACTTCACTCCACCACTAAGCTTCTTTTTGTGCCGGTACACCTCCCTTAGATACACCTAACACATCTTTCACCACTTTCTTAATATGTATAGCCATATTGTTCCACATATCACAGGGTGTACCAAAATACTGCCAAACATCTCCTTGAAGGACTTTCTGTTTAAATATATCTTCTTTCTCGCTTTTGAGGTTCCACCATTTAGTTCGAATAGCTCGATGCACTTTTTCTTCTTTGTCCATTTTTTTTTAGATCCATAACTAAAAGTCGATGTTGGGTGGTTAAACTTTCTCCTAGAATTACTTTGCAATCTTTTCAACATGCTCTATCTTTTTTTCTACAAATAAAGTAATCAATTTGTGTTTGTGATAAGCCACTCTTATAAGTAATTAAATGTTCATCTCGTTTTTTGAAGATTGTATTGACTATAAAGAGATCAAATGCCATAGCAAAATTTAAAATCTCCCTACGTTCCTCATTTATATCCCCAAAACCAAAGTTTTCATGAATACCTTGATATCCTAATGCCTCTTTACCGACATGTCCATTTAAGTCTCCTCCTAAACAAATCATCTCCCTTTGTAGAATCTTTTGAATCACCTTATCTAACTCTTCCCAAAAAACTGTCTTTATACTATCTTCTAGTCCTACTTGGGGTGCATAAGTACAAACTATATTCAAAACATCTGCTCCTAACACTAATTTCAACGTCATGATTCAGTCACCATATCGTTGTATGTCTACTACACTATCCTTTAAATCTTTATTTATGATAATGCCAACTCCGTTTCGAGCCTTTTCTTTACCAGAGTATCATAATTTAAAACCTCTATCCTCTATCTCCTTTACTTTTTCTCCAACCCATTTTGTCTCTTGTAAACATAAAATATGAATCTTTCTCTGAATCATAGTATCTACCACCTCCATTAGCTTACCGGATAATGTTCCGATATTCCAAGAGTCAATACGAATCTTTTATTATTTAGGACTAGCTTCCTTACCCCCCACATCCATCTATATTCAAAATGCGGAGACCCTCTCTGAAAATTATTTACTACATTCGGGAAGCAATGTAGCGGAACTAATTTCTTTATCCACACCCGTCCATGAAGTGGGAACCCTCTCTGCAATTGATTCACTATATTCGGGCGAAAATGTAGTGGCCCTTGCTTACTTGTCACTGCATTCGGGCTCTGCAACGCGTCGCTAGGCGGGGACGCCCCAAAGCAATGCTCATAATTTTTGTAATCCATATTATAAAAATCTGACGAAGTTTTACGCTGGCTGTCGGAAGCCTAACACAACCCTCCTCCTTTATCCGGGCTTGGGACTGGCAATGCAAGGGTGATCCCTTACATGGGCGGAGTTCCACATTAATGGTAATTAGGTAAATTAATCTTTTGTATGTTTCTATTTAAAGGGTGAAAACCCTATCAGATGTAATCTTCAAAAGAGAGAAAATAAGAAAGAGAAGTAGGTGGTGGCAGCACTCTTACTGCCGACAACACCAAAGCCATCTTATTGTAATCGTTTGATTCTGTAATTTCAGTTTTTGTCATCTTATTTTATGCACATGGTATCAGAGCTATATTAAAAGTAATAGTTGTGATTTGTGAAGACGTTCAAGCATCTTCGTTGATACTCTGTTGAGACAATCGACATCAATGATTGAATTTGTGTTGAAGTTTATGTGTTGATCTACATATCTTCATCAATGTCTGATTTGGGCATCATTCAACATTTTGTTAAGTATAAATATTGTTCTGATTAAGTCTAGACATCTTGTATCATTGATGATAGACAATAGATATCGTTGATATCAAATATTGTTGTTGGAATAAGAATAGCTGGAATAGAAGCTGCATATCGTTCTACATATCTATATTTGATAATTCTCAACGATATAGAAAATAGAAACTATTGGAATCCTGTGAGAGACAATTTGTATATCGACATTTGGCAGTCCTTAATATTGTTGACAATAGAAACTATGGGCTATGATTCTGTGTTGAATTCGTGTTGATTTCTGTCGAGAACATAACACGTTCAACCTATGGAAAGAAGGATGAAAGAGGAATTGCAATTAGCCACATATGATAATGATAAAAAACTGGAACCATTTCAAATTACAAATATTCGGCTAGAAGAAAAAAATTATAGGGAATGGGCAAGATCAATTGAACTTGTCCTACGTTCTCGAGAAAAACTACCTATTATCAAACAAAATCAGTCAAAACCAGATGAAGATAGTGCAGAGTTTGAGAAATGGTCTAAGGATGATGCCTTGGTAAGTTTGTGGCTCCTTCAATCGATGAATCCTTTCATTAGCAAAACATTTATATATATGGAATCAATTATAGAAATTTGGACTGCAATTGAAGAAACGTATTTCAAACAAAGGAATATTGCTAAAGAGTATGAGATAATTGAAAGAATCAGAAAATGTCGGCAAGGAACCAGATCGATAAGTGAATATTATGGAGAACTACGAGAACTGTGGAACGAGCAAAGATATTTTAGAAAATAAGTGCAGCCACTGTGTATAAGAGAGAACAACAAACATACAAGCCGAGAAATCTGCATTTACTGGTAGCGGTCAAATGAATTATCAAAAAGGAAGAGATTCAGTCAAAGGTCGAGGAAGAGGAAGATTTCACTATTATGAAGATAAGAACAAGCTACAGTGTACCTATTGTGGGAAGAGAAGACACACACGGAAACATTGCTGGGAAATTATTGTAAAACCTGCAGAGTATAAAGACTATGACAGCTACTTCAGAAAAAAGAACTGAATTAAATCCTATTGATGAAATGACAGAGTTGAAGAAGCAACCTGTAGAAATAGAAACATGACTGTGTGATCAGCCTTCAACATCTTCTTCAAAGACTGAATTAAGTCTTCCTACTTCCTACAGTATCAGTGGTAACTTCTCTTATAAAAATTTCACATGTTCAAATTATTGGGTAATTGATTCAAGGGCTACCGATCATATGGTAGGAAATAAGTCTAACTTCATAAAATATGAAGTTACTCCAACACCTCAGTACGTAAAAGTGGCAAACGGTTTCTTGATTCCAATGAAAGGAAAGGGAGTAATTCAAAGAAAAAAATCTTAAACTTAATTCTTATGTTATCAATAGCGCGCTATAGCGTTTTAGCGGGTCTAAAAACGTTATAGAGGGGAACTCTTAGCGGGCGACCTGTCATGGCCGCTATAGTGCCGCTACCAGCACTATAGCGGTCCGCTATATCACTGTTAGCGGACAATGGTTTTAATACATGTTAGATCGGGTTGATCCAATTGGATCAACCTGATCCAAATATAATAAAAGGTCAAACGAGGGTTAATCTCTCTCTCCCGCCTCTCGCCATCTCTCACTCCTGTGGCCCGCCTCTCGCCGCTGCTCTTCGCCATCACCCTCACTCTCGTCGATGCTCTCCGCCACCACTCCCACGGACACTAGGTACACCATTTTCTCTCTCTCCTGCCTCTCCCTCTTCTACCTCTCGCCATCTCTCACTCCCGTGACCTACCTCTCGCTGTTGCTCTCTGCCACCACCCTCACTCTCGCCGCTGCTCTCTGCCACCACCCCACATACATGAGGTATGTTGTTTTTCTCTTCTCTCTCCACTTGGCAAAAAGAGTGTCCTTTGCATTGGCGAGGAATAGATCCTTCGCTCGAGGGTTTGATAAATCTTTGATGTTTTTCTGATAAAATTATCTGATATTATTAATGTTGTTCAGTCGTAGTTCTCTGGGGTTTTGGCCTTTCTTAACTACTATTTTTCCATAGAAAAACTTCTCTTGTGCTACGCGCCAAGGCACACCATTTATTTGGTTACTATATGGACTTTTCCTTGGTACTAATTTTATTTTCTTTTGCATTTCACTCTATTTAAATCAGGTTATTGTAATAGTTGAGGCAGAGCCTGAGGTTATGTGTGAAGAACGTGCCCAACATGCTGTTGAAGAGAGATTTTCTGATTCAGCAATATCCATTCGTGAGGCTGCCTTGGAGTTGATTAGCATATATATATATATATATATATATATATATATATATATATATATATATATATATATATATATATATATATATATCTCCTCTCAACCTGATGTTGGTACAAAGGTGAGTTGCTTCTCCAATGACACTTTGAACGTGTTAGTACTTTTTCCCCATTACTTTTGTTGCTGAATTCATGTGCAGTATTTTGAAAAAGTTGTTAAGCGAATGAAGGATACTGAAGTTAGTGTCCGTAAGCATGCCATTAAAATTATCCAGGATATGTGTGTCTCTAATCCTCACCTTGGTGAAAGTACGGGTGCTTGTCTACAAATTATCAGTCATATTAATGATGATGAATCAAGTGTACACGTACATTCTAGGAAAGCTACCAGAATTTTCTGTGGTTTACATGATCATTTTGGGGAACAGATGCTATGCCTGTGAGTGGCATTAATTGTTGGACTTCAGTAGTCAGTTGTAGTTCCTTTTGTACAGTGCACACAAATTGTGCATTCAGTTTAACTGTCCACATATCCATGTTTATGTCTTTGTCATATGCATGTCATCCTTCTGTCAATCAGTATTGTCATTTGTCCTCTTGTTTGGCATTCTAACCTGAACTTTGTTTTGCAGGATCTTGTTTGTAGGATATTTTATGAGTTGTGGTTCGAAGAACCATCTAGTGTCCCGACACAGTATGTAGGGGACTATAGTTATGTGCCCCTTCAGATAGCAAAGAAAATGGAGCCGGTTGTTCATGTTGAGGAAAATGTCAAATCATCAACCCCTGGTTACTCTTGTAGTGCAAGTGATGCACTTGGATCTATCATTCTTGCATATATTTTTACAAAATGCTACAGTTTTGGGATTTCCCCAATTCTGTAGTGCTTTTAACAATATGCAAACTTAGGTTCATTCTTTGCTATTCATTTCTTTGGGTGCTTTGAAATTTTTTTTTAAGAAGTAGCTCTACACGTAAATTTTAATTCTAATAGACTGTTTGACTTTTGGCCTAGGCTTCTTCATCCTTGCTATTCTGGTCAGTGTTCTTTTGTTTTGTTTTGCTTCTCAGGTGTCTTTGCACGTTATCTAGAATATCTAGCAGGGGTGCAATTTTAGTTATGCCTCTTATTCAGAGGTTCCTCAAAGTTCAAACATTTGGATGTCAACAAAGGTATTATTGGAGCAGATAATGAGCAAGTTTGCTCCCTTCTCTTTAATTCGTTCTTTGTTCATGGTTGTCCTATTACTCAAATTTTTAATGCATATGGCATATAATTTTGTAGTTTAACATCCGTTGGATTCTTCTACTTGTGCGAGTATCAATATCCACGGGATCTTAACGTGAAAAGAAGCAATAAGGAAACTTTCATTTCAAGAAAGGCGATATGATTAGAACTTTTATATTATTCTGTTATACTTTCGTTGATATTGCAAAAGCCAATTTGATAGTTCAAGACAACAATTTCCACATTTGGAAATGTTGATGTGGTTTATTGTGAGTTATTGTTTCATGTTGGTAGCTGTGTGGAAGAAAAAGCATTCAACTATTTACATTATTGGGCATTACCGTCTATATTATTTCTGCCTCATTAACTTCTATAGTTCAAGAGATCGTTGTTTTGCCTTGGCCAACTTATCCGCTATGCTACAAAATCAGGAGTATCCCTCAGTCATGAACACTTGTCCATCATTAAAGTTCTCGCATTGTTGAAACATTATCTTTGCTCAGAAGGCTTTGATGTGAAGGTCTGGTCTTTGCTGGTAAATCGTTATCTATTCATGGTAATTATTAACTTTGGCCTTAGAAATTCTAACAATCGAATTGTTAACTTCAATATTTCTTGATATTTTTTAAAAATTAGAGAACCCATTATATATATAATTTTTTAATCATAAATAAAAGTGTACCGCTAAATCTGCTATATCCCCGCTACCGCTATATCAGGGTTGACCGCTAACAACCCGCTAACTGCTATTGATAACATAACTTAATTCTGTTATATATATTCCTAATTTTCTCGTGAATTTACTTTTAGTTAGGTCTTTGGTTAGAGATATGAATTGCTCAGTCACGTTTTCTCCATCTGGCTTACTATGTTTTTCATTATCTGAGGACGAAAAAAACCTTTGAACGTGGTGAACTAAAGAATGGGCTATACCTAATTTCTGGACCGCATACCTCAATACAGAGAAGAGCATTAACTATCACAACTGCAAAAGAAGAAATAAGACTTTGGCATAATCAGTTAGGTCATTTACCAGTCTAAAGTTAGGAAGTTTGCCCTTTTGTAATCCCAAGAGATTTGGCTATTCAATGTGATGTATGTTAGAGAGCTAAGCATCATAGAGCCTCTTTTTCTAGTAGTAATTCTAAGTCATCTATGGGGTCCTTGTTTGATACCTTCCTTGGAAAATTTCAAATATTTTGTTACTTTCATTGATGAATATTCTAGACTTACCTTTGTTTATCTCATGAAATCTAAATTAGAAGTCTCATCGATTTTTCTTATAATGGTGGTGAATTTTGTAATTCTCAATTGGAGTATTACCTTAAAATTCATGGTATTCTTCATCAGACATCCTGTGTCTACACTCCACATCAAAATGGAGTTATTGAACGAAAAAATCAACACATTTTAGAAATCGCTCGAATCTTGCTTCTTGAACATTGTGTTCCTATATATTTATGGCCTCAAGTTGTACTTACAGTAGTATATCTCATGAATAGATTTTCTTCTGTTGTCCTTGATGTAAAATCCATATTTAACGTGATTAAACCTGAAACTAATCATTTTCATCTTATTCCTAGAGTGTTTTAATGTGTTTGTTATGTTCATGTATATAATTAATTTCGAGATAAACTGGATCAAAGGGCGATTAAATGTGTCTTTATTAGATATTCCTATGAAAAGAAAGGTTATGTTTGTTACGACCTCAATTCTCATAGAAAATATATCTCCATGGATGTAACATTCTTTGAAACCTCTTCCTTTTTCCAAAAATCTTCTAACTTGTAAAAGTCTACTGTTGAAAAGACCATCCTTTCATTGAACATTATGAATGATGCAACAGATGAAGATTATTGTATTGCAGACGATAATCACCTGCAAGAAGAAAAGGAGATCCAAGTGTACAAAAGGGAGAGGAGAAATATAATCATTCACAATCCAATGGACACCACGAGCTAAGGGGGAAAACCTTCCTCATATTCAACTGAAAATATGGAAGAAGCAAGTAGTGATGATTTGGATGTTCCAATAGCCATTCGAAAAGAAAAAAGATTGTGTGGTAAGTACCCAATTTCAAGATTTATCTCATATGATCAGTTATCATCCAACTATCAAAATTTTGTATTAAAAGCTGAATTATACCAAGTTCCTAAAAATTTTCTTGACTCGTCACAACATGAACATTGGGTCGAAGCCATGAAATCTGAACTTCAGGCACTTAAAAGAATCAGACATGGGAGGTTAGTGATCTACTACTAGACAAAAAGGCAAGTGGTTGTAAGTGGGTGTACATTGTAAAATTCAGAGCAAATGGCACATTGAAAAGATATAAAGCAAGATTAGTGGCTCGGGATTATAGTCAATCATATGGAATTGACTATGAGAAGACTTTTGCACCAATGGCAAAGCTCACGTCTATACGGGTTATTATTAGTATCACAGCTCAGAAAAGTTGGACAATGTGGCAAGGGGAGCTAAAAGAAGAAGTCTACATAAAATTACCACCTGCTTATTCAAATTCTGAAAACAAAGTTTATAGATTAAAGAAGGCAATCTATGGACTAAAACAATCTCCTAGATCTTGGTTTGAGAAATTCAATAATAGTATTATAAACTGGGTTATCAAAAGAGTGTGAGTGATCACACATTATTCTTTAAAAAGGGAGAAAAGTTGACATTCTTACTGGCATATGTTGATGACATTATTCTGACAGGAGATAATTTTGAGGAAATCCAAAGGCTAAAGGAAGATCTTCATCGGCTATTTGATATCAAGGACCTCGGAAAACTATATTATTTTTTGGGCATTGAAGTAGCTTACTCATGTACAAATATTTGCTTAAATCAAAGAAAATATACCTTAGACTTATTGCGAGAAGTTAAGATGGAAAGTTGTAAACCGATTCATGCTCCCATGGATGTTAATCATAAGCTGTAATTAGAGGATGAAACTAATAAAGTGAACATAACCATATATCAGCAACTAGTTAAAAAATTAATATATTTAACTATTACACGCCTAGACATTGCATATGCAGTGAGCATTGTAAGTCGGTTCATGCAGCCACCTTCTAAGTACCATATGAATGTAGTTTTCCATATACTAAGATACTTGAAAGCAACTCCTGGATATGGAATAATATACAAGGCTAATGGTCACACAAAAATTGAAGTTTATACAGATGTTGATTGGGTAAACTCTATAGAAGATAGAAAATAAACTACGGGATATATAACACTTGGTAACATAGTGTCATGGAAAAGTAATAAGCAATCTCTTGTGGCAAGGTCGACAGCGGAAGCAAAATATAGAGCAATTGCATTAGGAATATGTGAAGGGAAATGGTTGCGCTCTTTACTGATAGAAATCGGTCTATTTTCAGATAATTCTATTCCTATATTTTGTGACAATAAAGAAGCAATTCAGATAACCTCTAATCCGGTATATCATGAGAGAACGAAACACATTGAAATTAATTGTCACTTTATACTAAAGAATTTCAGTTTGAATATGTGAAGTCAGATAATCAATGTGCACACATGTTAACTATGGCTCTTAACAAAAATTTGTTGCTCAAGTTATATAGCAAGTTGGGTGTAACATCTATCTTTCACCCAACTTAGGGGGAGTGTTGGAACTTCTGAGAGTGGACGACACTTAACAGTCTAGTATTTCTGTCTTTCTTATTTAATTTAAGTATGTTTTTAAAGGTAGCTTTAAATAAGCCTCATTAATGATAATTAGGTAAATTAATCTTTGTGTATGATGCTATTTAAAGGGTGAAAACTCTATAAGTTGTAATCTTCAGAAGAGAGAAAATAAGAAAGAGCAGTAGGTGGTGGCAGCACTCTGACTGCCGATAGCACCAGAGCCATCTTATTGTAATCGTTTGATTATGTAATTTCAATTTCTGTCATCTTATTTTATGCATAATATCTACATCTTAATCGATGATTCAATATGAGCTCGTGAGAGAGGAGACCCGTGGTGTTGATTTCCCAATTTCAAATTAGTGGAAAGAGCATCAAGAACATATATAAGATTGCCTTTCATTGCAAAATAATGTTTTTCTTGTACTTATCTTAATTGTTATGGAGAATAAGTTCTTAGTGTAAGTGAAAATATCTTGAATCCATATCCCTCTATTTTGTATCTACATACCTTGGAAGTTTGGATGGTCGTACAAAGACAGCACACCAAGAGGAACAACTACCACTTACATATACATGAAAGATATGTTTACAACTAAGATATCAATCAGTATCAGAGGCACACCCAAACAAGAAACAGTGAGTAGGCTTCTCTAATAAGGTAAACCATGTTCAGCTGAATAAGAACAGGTAAGTTAGAACTACTTGTGCTCCACCCAAGAGGATAAGTAGGAAGCTTAATTCTAGTAAATGAATTAAGGTCAAGCTCTTTCATTTATTTATTTATTTTCCAAATTATTATACTAATATGTTCTTTTTAGATGCAAATATTGTGCTTTTATATCCAAGAACTAAAAGCAACCTAGTGGGGTGTGGGAACACCACCACCACCAACAACAACAACTAAGCCTTTTCCCATACTAGATGGGGTCGGCTACATGGATTCTTTGTTTCCACAGATCCCTATCGTGTGCCATGTTAGCAGTTAACTCCCAATAAGCTAGATCATTCTTTATTGTTTCTTTCCAACACTTTTGTGGTCGTCCTCTACCTCTTTTAATACTTTCCAAATTTAGTTTTTCTAACCTTCTTACCGGTTCTTCTTTTGATCTTCTTTCTATATGTCCAAACCATCTTAAACGATGTTCTCTCATTTTATCCTCGATTGGTGTCACTCCTAATTTGTTTCTAATAACCTCATTATGTATACGGTCTTTTCTTGTATGACCACTCATCCATCTCAATATCTTCATTTATGTCACAGACATCTTTTGTACATGTTGATGATTAACTGCCCAATACTCAGAACCATAAAACATGGCAGGCCTAATTGCTGTTCTATAATATTTACCATTTAATTTTAATGGTATCTTCTTATCACAAAGAATACCTGATGCTCCTCTCCATTTTAACCAACCAGCATTAATTCTATGTGTAACATCTCCATCAATTCTTCCATTACTCCAAAAAATTGACCCTAGGTATTTAAAACTTTCCTTTTGGGGAATGCAATGTGTGCCAATTTTAATTTCTATGTCCTCTGAAGTAGCCAAATGATCAAACTTACATTCCATATATTCTGTCTTTGTTCTACTAAGTCGGAGGCCTTTTCTTTCTAATGTGATGAATGAACCAGCCAAAGCAAGCATTTGTGATGAATGATAAAGAAATAAACCGAGAAGGCGAGAACTAGAATGATAACCAGAACCATCTTGAACCTTGAAGCAGAACCTGAACCGGCATCGAACCTGAACTGTGGGAACCCAAACCAGAACCGGAACTCGGTGGGGTGGTCTGGTTCCGATTCTGGATCTCCATGGAACTGGAAATGCGAGTTCCAACCAAGCTATCTTGCAGGAATGAGTACAATACAACATTGAAAATCATGGGAGAGGGGAACACAGCAATAAATATATATATATATATATATATATATATTTACATGTAATACATATATTATCTTATATAGTTGATAATATTCCATGAAACTAGATGAAAAACTCTGTTTTCAAAAGTCGTATTCATAAGAAACTAATCGGTTAATATTCCATGAAATGCTCTTTGACATGGCACTAAACTATATTTAAGTTACAACTTTTACTTTGTAATATGCAAAATAATTTGCCCAGTAGGACATGACAGATGTGCAGAGGTATCAACTGTGGAATGTCAAATTCAGGTGTGCCGCCGTACTAGAACTGCCTGTTTGACAAAGCTAACCGAAGCTATTTGACAACGCCATCCTGAACTGAAAAACTTTATAATATTTCAGACAGCCACAAATATCTAAAGTACTGGATAGTGAAGATCAACATTAGCATAATGAAGGATCAAGATTAGCATAATGCATTTCATCAATAGGAATTCAGAACATGTGGGTAAACATCTCAAGTTGTGAAGCTCGACATAGTTTATAGACTGAGGGTGCACTTAAAGCGTGATTATTGAGGCAAAAGGTGTGAAGCAATAAATTGCAAGCCAGTACAAGGGTCTTTCAAATAAAATGAAATGCAAACAAGTTACCAACTCCTCCAGCAATAAAGTGGGCCCAGTGACCCACAAGGTTAGGATGAAATTCCTCTATCCACTTCTTTGTAGATTCAATGACTCCAAAGTAAGTTGCTCCTGTAGCTAATGATCCAGTCAATCCTGGTGCTATCCCTCTATAAAACCCTGATAGGATCATGCACAAAAAAATCTATTAAAAACAAAATGCACTAAACTTGTCAAAAAATATTTAAAATAATCATTGTTCTTGAGAAAACCCATATATGGAACTTTCCCTTTTAATAAATATATGTAACATGCATGAAACCAAGGGTTTTTATGCATAAAATAGAGTTTGAATTACAAAAGTGGCTTCCCCCAGGAATCTCTGCAGAAACTGCAGTCTAAATGCATTGGTATCATATAAACCACGCTAATTTTGTTAACCGTAATGCAGAAGGGAGAGCATGACAATAGTGAGAAACAAGTTTTGTAGACCATATCAGGCATGTGAGGTTTACCTTTCATTCCATCAGCCAGCCAAACCGTTTGAACCATTTGTAGAATGCTCTTTTGTGTCTAAGAAAATTAAAAAGACAATTATCAACAACAGAAGCCTATAGAAACCTCCCATCTATGACGTCTTTTTGTATTCCCAAGGTAAACAGTATCCATCATTTGAAGGAAAAGTAGCAAGCAAATGAACCAGAAGCATCCAAAAAAATTGTAACCATATACAACTTCATGACATCAATTTTCCAATACAAACGGGCAAACCTACATTGCAATGAAAACCAATATAAAATTTAAAAATCATAAATATATAGAGCATCCAACACCAAACATCCATGGATGGAACTAGAGCCACACTAAAATAAAGCCCTTTGGTATTGAAGCGGGTAGGTTGCACAGATTCTTGGTCATTGTTGAACTCATTCATGTGTCAGATAAGCATTTAGCTTTGAAAAGGTCATGTCTTATTGTTTCCTTCCAACACTTGTGAAGTCTTGATCATTTTTAATTTCTAATTTCTCACACCTTCTCACCAGAGGGAGGAGCTCTGTTTAGCTGCCTCTGTTTATCTTCTGTTTGTCCCACAAACCTTTTCGTTCATCACCTTATTTTCAAGAACCAAAGCAGCAGCACAATGGGCAACAGCTTACCTGGGTATGGGTTTGACTCACAAGTTGAAGATCATGAGTTGGATTCCTGGGTGTGCATATCTGGCTTTGGCCTCCCCATTATACAATATAAAAATAAAAAAATAAAACAGCAACAACTTACGACAATGAGATAATAATAGTAGTATTTAACAACAGGTTCTTCTTAAAGATAATATTTAACAACAATAGATTGCATATATGTCTTTATTTTATTGAAGGGCACACACACATCATGACTACATATTAGAGAATTAACAACTTAAATTCTATATTGTTGCCTAGAATGACATGTTCTCTGACCCAGCATCAAATAAAGGAGGGTCAGCGTAGATTATTCAACTGCCAACATAAAACTTTGTCAAATCTTTATTATGATGGTATGTGATCTTTCAAACACTAATTGTCGGATCCATAACAATTTCAAATTTCAATGACAACCATGCTCAAGAAAGAGCATTATTGGGAGCCTTGACCTCTACAAAGTCCTTGTATTGCACCTTCCTGGCCCAATTATAGGTAAAGACTTGGTTAATTGTAATACCTAGACATGATTAGTGCAATTTAAAATCAACCCTTAAACCAAATTCATATAGAACAAGCAAACTGATGACTCTTACATCACTTTTTTTTTTGCTAAGTGATTGATAATGACCGAATCATGACATTGAAATTAGTGTTAGGAGCAGAGGTTTTGAATATAGTTTGTGCTTACGCACCCCAAGTAGGACTAGAAGATAGTATAAAGACAGTTTTTTGAGAAGAGTTAGATAAGGTGTTTCAAAAGATTCCACAAAGGGAGATGATTTGTTTAGGAGGAGATTTAAATGGACATGTCGGTAAAGAGGCATTAGGATATCAAGGGATTCATGGAAACTTTGGTTATGGGGATATAAACGAGGAAGGTAGGGAGATTTTAAATTTTGCTATGTCATTTGATCTCTTTATAGTCAATACAATCTTCAAAAAACAAGATGAACATTTAATTACTTATAAGAGTGGCTTATCACACACACAAATTGATTACTTTATTTGTAGAAAAAAAGATAGAGCGTGTTGTAAAGATTGTAAGGTAATTCCAGGAGAAAGCTTAACCACCCAACATCGACTTTTAGTTATGGATTTACAAATAAAAAAATAGACAAAGAAGAAAAGAGTGCATCGAGCTATTCGGACTAAATGGTGGAACCTCAAAAGCGAGAAAGAAGGTATATTTAAACAGAAAGTCCTTCAAGGAGATGTTTGGAATTATGTTGGCACACCCTCTGATATGTGGAACAATATGGCTATACATATTAGGAAAGTGGCGAAAGATGTGTTAGGGGTATCTAAGGGAGGTGTACCGGCACAAAAAGAAGCTTGGTGGTGGAGTGAAATAGTACAAAATAAAATCAAGACAAAGAGGGCATGTTACAAATTACATTACGCTAAGAAAACTAGTGAAACTTTAGAAGCTTATAAGAAAGCAAAGAAGGAAGCAAAAAAGGCCGTTAGTGAAGCAAAAGCTAAGATTTGGGAGGACTTATATAAAAAACTCAACTCAAAAGAGGGTGAAAGAGATATTTTTAGGATAGCTAGGGCTAGAGATAAGAAAACTAAAGATCTTAATTATGTTAGATGCATAAAAGACGAGGATGAAAAAATTCTAGTGGCAAATGATGATATAAGAAATAGATGGAAAAACTATTTTTATAATCTTTTTAATGAAAATAAAGATGTTAGTATTAGTTTAGGAGATTTAGCCAAGTCAGAAAAGTATATAAACCACAATTTCTACCGACGTATTCAAAAGAATGAAGTCAAAGAGGCTCTTAAACATATGAAGAGTGGTAAATCGGTAGGACCAGATAATATTCCTATAGAAGTTTGGAAAATACTAGGAGAAATAGGAATCACTTGGCTCACAAGACTATTTAATGAAATATGGAAAAACCAAAAGATGCCCGAGGAATGGAGAGCAAGTACACTTATACCCATATATAAGAACAAGGGAGACATTCAAAATTGTGTGAATTATCGAGGTATCAAGTTAATGAGTCATACTATGAAATTATGGGAAAGAATTATCGAACATAGGTTAAGACAAGTATCAAGTACAACAGAGAACCAATTTGGATTTATGCCAGGTAGATCTACTATTGAAGCGATTCACCTTCTGAGACGTCTTATGGAACATTTTAGAGCAAAAAAGAAAGACCTTCACATGATATTTATTGATCTAGAAAAAGCTTATGATAGGGTACCGAGGGAGGTTCTTTGGAGAACTTTGGAAAAAAGAGGTATCCCATTGACATATATTAACCTTATAAGAGACATGTATGATGGTGCAAAAACATGTGTGAGGACTCATGAAGGAACGACAGACTTCTTTGAAGTTAATATTGGGTTACATCAAGGATCAACTTTAAGTCCATACTTATTTATAATGGTGATGAATGAGTTAACAAAACATATTCAAGATGAAGTACCTTGGTGTATGTTATTTGCAGATGACATTGTATTAGTGGAGGAGTCTAAGGAAAAAGTTAATAGAAAATTGGAACTATGGAGAGAAACATTAGAAAACAAAGGCCTCCGACTTAGTAGAACAAAGACAAAATATATGGAATGTAAGTTTGATCGTTTGGCTACTTCAGAGGACATAGAAATTAAAATTGGCACACATTGCATTCCCCAAAAGGAAAGTTTTAAATACCTAGGGTCAATTTTTCAAAGTGATGGAAGAATTGATGGAGATGTTACACATAGAATTAATGCTGGTTGGTTAAAATGGAGAGGAGCATCAGGTATTCTTTGTGATAAGAAGATACCATTAAAATTAAAAGGTAAATATTATAGAGCAGCAATTAGGCCTGCCATGTTTTATGGTTCTGAGTGTTGGGCAGTTAATCATCAACATGTACAAAAGATGTCTGTGACAGAAATGAAGATGTTGAGATGGATGAGTGGCCATACAAGAAGAGATCGTATACATAATGAGGTTATTAGAAACAAATTAGGAGTGGCACCAATAGAGGATAAAATGAGAGAACATCGTTTAAGATGGTTTGGACATATAGAAAGAAGATCAAAAGAAGAACCTGTAAGAAGGTTAGAAAAACTAAATTTGGAAAGTATTAAAAGAGGTAGAGGACGACCACAAAAGTGTTGGAAAGAAACAATAAAGAATGATCTAGTTTATTGGGAGTTAACTGCTAACATGGCACACGATAGGGATCTGTGGAAACAAAGAATCCATGTAGCCGACCCCGTCTAGTATGGGAAAAGGCTTAGTTGTTGTTGTTGTTGTTGTAAGTGATTGATAATGATGTTGCTGGCCTTCTACAGCTTTCCACATCAATGGACCTACATCATATAATCAATGTGGTAGATGTTTGACACTATGTGTATATCATAGTGTTGTATCCTAGAATGACATGTTCTAGCCCCAATACTCTCAAATCCCATGTATAAAGTTACAGCAAAGCATATATATTGCAAAAACCCCTTACTAAGCAAACAATAGCTAAATCCCATATCATATGAGGTTTACATTCTGTTTTAGTGATAGAAATATGGATTAGCTGGTGGGTTTTTAAAGCCTTTTTAATCCAGGCCAATTCAAGCTACATCATCCAGATACTTCGCCAAACTGAAACCAACAGTTCATTTGGTATGACTGGTCAATGGTAAACCTTATTAGAGACTATTTTCATCAAGGGAAATTCTCTCTCTCTCTCTCTCTCTCTCTCTCTCTCTCTCTCTCTCTCTCTCTCTCTCTCTCTCTCAATGTCATTGCTAGGCGAAAGACTCTGATATCTCCCTCAGTCTAATGACAGAGCTGACTGTCAATGATACCGATGGATGAAGCGCTATTAAATAAAAAAGAATAACATACTTGACTTGATCAAACGTGCTCATGGTCAGCAACTGGACGGACTTGGTCAACAGACCAGGCTGACACGACAATTGGAAGAAAGAACTTTATCAACCTCTTCTCTAGCAAATACCTTGTCACATCTAACACCCATGATTTTTGCATCTGTCATGTCTCACAGTGGCATGCGCACCCACATTCATGTGACATAGGCATCGACCGCACCTTGGCTTTCAAATCATACAAAAAGGACTGGGGGTTTGCTTAAACCCAAATCCTCACATCACGTTTCATCATTATATGTCATAGTGTTGGATCCTAGAATGACATGATTCACCCCAAAATATGTTAAATCCCTTCATCAAGTTATAGGATAGCATATAATATTGTAGAATAAAGCCATGTACTTTACATGTCACGGGTAGATGCTATATTGTACAAGCTGATTCCTTTATTTTATGTTTTATGTTGAAAATCAGCATTGGTGGGTTTTTAAGACCTAATAAAAACAAATTGTTTCAACCACTGTTGTTTGTAGCATATCATAATGCGTGTTTTGTTTATGATATGATCATCATATCATATCATAAATTTTCTATTTTAAAAAAAACAAGAAAATTAGGAAAATAAAAAAAATTATAAACAATTGTTATGAATCAAAACAAATAGAGCAAACATTAACATTGTATCAAAACAATACTATATGACTTATTTAAATTATTTAATAAGGTAATAAGCATGTACATAGACTAGATTAAGTTGTCATTAATAATAATATTCATAAATTCATAATATAAACAAATAAATAAGGTAACTGATCACGAAAAATAATCAACCAATTCATCTAGTCTGTTATCAAAACAAAGCAAAGAAAAATAAAGGTTTATGCATATATGTGTCTAGATGAGTTTGAGATGAAGGAAAATAATAATTCATACAAGAAATGTAACAAAAACTATGAAAAACAAAGAAAAACAAATGTTTATATCTCAAAACATGAATAAATCGCACTCATGCACGGTCGAAAAAGCATAGTTTCACAAGTCAAGTGACAAAATCTTTTCCACATGAGTGTAGATGGAGGAGAAACGTAGAAGAAAAGGTCTTAAAATGACAAACTTCATAAAAAATGGGGTTTAACTCATGTACTGGGCTCGCATGGTTTGTATCGTATGATACATGATAGGGGTTGTATCACATGACATAGCCTGATACACTGATATGGCTCGATATGGGTCATGTATCCTATCAAAATTCTCTTTTATACGATATGATCCGTATCATAATCACTGGTTTCAACCTCATCTTGACCTCTAAATCATCCCAAAAGATTCAAGATATGATTATAACCAATCCTCGCATCACATTTTTCAAATCTTTCAAGGGACGCTCAAGTTTCACCTATTTTTGTGCCTCTAAACCCTACAACCAAGTTTTCAAAGGTAAATTTGAGCGTATGTCACATGCAAGCCAAATAATTGACCAAACTTCCACTAATGAGATTCCAAATGAAAAGAACCTCACAAACCTTGACCTATTACCACAACACTCAGTTCAACTCACATAGTCATTAACAACTTGCACAAATTGCATCGGTGGCTCTTCTAATATATGATCGACACAATATTTACAATAGTTCACCAAAAAACAAATTAGTCAATTCAAAAAGCTCCTTTCTTGTTGAATCAACAAAGGCTCAGTAACAAAAAGAAAAAGTGTACACCATTAACAAGTAGAATGATATATAATAAGCAATAACTATATTTACAACCAACGTCATCAAAAGTATCTAGGCAAGGACCACAGACGTTGATGATAGCATACCTGGTGGCCACTTATCACAGCTTGACTTTGAATTCTTGTCTTCAATGTGTCAATCGGATGCATTATGCCTTCCCCAAAAGCTCCTGCAAGCCCTCCCCATACGAACTCTCTCCAAACTACAATGAGTGAAAATAGTAACAAAAATAAGAAAACGCATTTTTTCTAGTGGCCATCAATGAAATGCAAGAATATGCACGTGAAGGTTATGAACTTAGTCACTAGTACCTACCAACAAGCATTATACTAAAACAATCACCTGAAAATTTGTCGTTGTTCTAATCCTACGTCAGAATCTTACAAGGCCATCACAACACGAAACGGACAGAGCCCCACCACAAGGAAATTGATATTTTCAATCAACCAGAGCCTGCCTTGAAACCCCTCCAGGGGAGTGGGAAATATGAAGCCCGAGATCTTGTCGGGGTTTATAACGGTGCACATGCTGACGAATAGAATTTTAACTTATTAATAAATGAAAAACTACACGATGTGAACTCATCCATTTCCCTTTTACTCCTTATTTCCTGTTCAACATAATGCACTCATATCATTGACAAAAAATAATTGATCGATATCCTAAAAGTTTCATCTCGAATCTGAAAATGTCATTAGATTAATTTTTCGATAACTTGTACAAAAACCCAATCGTTTAACCACGATACTGTTGATTGTCTTTCAAACTATAAAACATCAAATTTGTTAGATGAAAACTGACTGGTTGTGTCGCAGATTTTAGAGCATGGGATTCGGGAAGCAGAAATGACGAAGAAACAAAGAACGAAAGAGAGTACCGAATAAGTTAGTGGTGTTTCCTTTCGACCAATCGGCATCCAAGACGCGAACTCTCCGACTACTCGAATCAGACGCCATACTCCCTAGATTGAAGTAAACGACCCTCGTTCCTTCCTCCTCAGTCTTGCATCTTTTCAAATTCTGGAGTTCGGCGATCTGCCTATTTATATGGTTCTCGCAGTCTCGCTCTACAATTCCCGACTTCTGGCTGACCCAACGTTAACCAAATCAAATCAAGTTCGTGTTGGTCCCCGCTAAGGGATGTTAAATAAACGGAAGGGGGTTATTTATCTGCACACCCCTTTTACTATCGATGCACTCTCATTTTTTTTCAAATACAAATTCCGCTCTCCTCTTTTCTCCAATGGCCATGGATTTTCTCCGGTGGACTGCATGATTGATTATTTATAACCAATCATCATCGTTTAATTAGGTATGAACCTAGTTCGAATCAAACGAAAGATAATAAGAAATGTATGGCTTGATTGTGAAAGGAATAGAAAATGTAGGAAAGATAAAAATTTGATGTTAAAAATACTGACACTAAGAAGGTTGGTTGCCTTTTCTTATTAAGACGATAGAGTAGTAAAAAGTTGCATATAGTGAATGGGATGCATAACCACGTACTCTCTAGACATTAAGGACCCATACCGCCTCCAAGCCCCAACACACACGTGTTTCATAAAATCTCCACTTCTATGATGAAACCTTCCCGACCTTGCTAAACCTCCCTCTAGCTCGAATCCTACGTCTCCTGCATGATGCTTGGTCGTCTCCCTTGGTTGTGTAATAGACCCCCCTCTTATGGTATGCTTAGATAGTTTCTCGACTTAGTTCATAGTCTTGAACTATAGATTTCTGTTTTCTGATATGAGATCATGCTAGCTGGTAATGGTTTAAACCCACTCTTCCTAGGTTGTGGGTACTATTGAACTGAATTCTTTGGATGCTTATGCTCTTGGTTGTTTTTATGGGAATTGGCACATATTTGGCTTTACCTTCATGCTTCCAATTGAAATGTTGAATTTCGGTTTACTCGATCAACTACGACATATGATGTTGTCATATCTTTTTGCATGAATGCATAAAACATAACACTATCTTAATAAAAAAAAGTTAAAAGAAGCTACATTAAACTTTTAAGCTACTATAGAATATGAAGAGTCATAAACTCTCAAAGTTTTAAACTTAAAAATAAATAAAATATAAAAAACTTAACTATTTTCTTTATTCTTCTCCTTGTGCTCTTTCTCATGCTCCTATATATATATATATAATCTATCTCTTTTAGCATTTGTACCTTAATTGGTTGCGAAAGGTGTACGTTCATTTAGCTAGATGATGTCTTATACGACTAATTCTATTATGCGTGATATGTCAACAAAAATTGCATCTCATCACCCTTATTTCTTCGTGTTATACCTAAACTTCTTTGCTATAGTGGTTCTCAATTGAACATTGAATTGGGATTATCTCTTATTGGCAGATATGAGAAATTTGATACTTTAACCTTTGGAGTAGAGAGTAGGGGCCTCTTGAAAAGAGAAAGTGGTAGTTAGGGTGAAGAAGGTAATCATGAGGGTTTAAAACAACCTCGGGCATCGAAAGTCGAAAGTGTGATTTCTCAAAAATCTATACCCATATAATAAATTACAAGAGTGTACCATCCGATACGATGATCGTATACTATAGGATACAATCATGATAATTTGTACAACACAATATAAATACCTAAATCGTATCAATTCTGGTATCCATACATGATACACCGTATGGTATCAATAGATTTTAATAACATTGGTTTCAAGTTTCCGATTTTAAGATGCAGCTTATTTTTCAGAGAAACGTGGAACGGACCGGTTTGAAACGGGAACTTGAAGGGAACCGGTGGAACCGGAACCGGACAGGTCTGCCCGCGAACCGTGATGAAAATATTGGATTTGGATATAGGATTCTATTGAATCCAATCTATTTGCAATCATCGTTCTCCAAATTCCCAGCGTCCAAAAAAGAAGGGGAGAAGGAAATTCAGAAACGCTCCTTAGGGTTTCTCGCTCTCTCCTGCATTTCTCGTCTCTTACGCTCGGTTTCCTCTCTTACGAAGATGGCGATGGCAGCTCTCAGAAGGGAAGGAAAGCGATTCCTTCCCGTAGCATCCCAATCTACGGTCGGCATTTTCCGTTCGGGCTCCGTTGCCGAGTGAGTTTCTGATTCTTCCATCCTTCCGATTCTCGATTTCTTTGTTCTCACGTGATTGAATTGATTTTGTGGGGAACTTTGTAGACATTGTATTTTTTTGTCACGATGATCGTTGCGGATGGAAAAGTCATGTTTTTGAGGATGGAAATGCGATTCATCTCTCCGATCTCTGAATGATTTGGTTTCTGATTTGCAAACTGTTGATTTTCGTCTTTTTTCTTGCATGGATTTAGTCCATACATCGAAAAGGGTTATATGGATGACATGGGATCATTGAACCGATAAGTTCAGATTTAGTGATGTTTGGGATTCAGGAGTTTGGAAATGCAAGGAACATGTAGGGATTTCAGTGTTTAATTCAAGATTTGGAAATTGGTAGTATATCGATATTTTGATGTCGTGCTTTGGTGGAAAATGTTCCTGAATTCAGTGAGGTGGCTTGTTGAGGTGTTTTACTGCATCTAGGGGAAAACGTAATTCTTGGTCCGAGTTTTAATAATTAGTGAACGAAAACCACTCCAGTGTTTGAGCGAAATGTTTGGGGCTTTACAAATGGCAACTGTGTAGGAGTATGGGTATGAACAAGCATCAGATGGGCGAACTTGGGTAAAAGAGAGAATTTCCAAGTAATAGATGGGACATATACAACTAATGCTGTTGCAGCATGATAAAGTTCTTGGTTTGTTTGATGTGGAAGAAATAACAAACATGCCTTTGATCTACAATTCTTTTTTGATGAAAAAATCGAATGGAGGCAAGTGTTGGAAGGAAATGAGCAGCACGGTCTTCCTTTCTTTTTTGTTTGAATGAAATGTGATAGTCACAAGATTGACTATGATGGCCAGCAAGAATGTTTAGCCCTTAGTAAGGGAGAAGGCTTGGCTCTTGGTTTGCTTTTTGAGGCAAAAATTTTACGCATTTGTTATGGAAAGGGAGAGGGTGGAGTGAAGCAACCATCCACCAATGGAAATGATACAATAGTTGATACTAAGGAGAAGACCAATACCCAATGCCCACTTGTAAGACCTTATTACGCGGTTGCTGCTATAGTGCGGTATGATCTTTGTTACGGAAGATTATCCAGTCAAGGCACATGCTTTCTTGGTCCACTGGGAGAATCATTCTCTCATATTTTGTGTATGGTGGCAGTATCATAACTAGGCAACTGTTAGGGACTGTGAAAGTAGAGTTGCAGGGTCGATCCCATAACTCAATGTTATTCACTATTTGAATTGTCATAAGTTTGGTTTTATAGTAGTCTAATTCGCATGGGAATCAAGCTACGTGAAAGCAAGCTGCCAAACTTGCACAAAGATTGATGTTCTACTGCTGTACAGCTGGTTTATGGTCGATCTTTAGGACATTTTATATGCACATTGAGATGAGTTGAAATGTTGTATATGTTTGTGACATATTTTTTGTCACAAGTAAAGGTTCTAGTGATGCTAATTACACAGATCTGTGTGTTATGAGGAATAAACCTTCCTAAGATTCTCAAAACTCAACCATGAAATAACCTTTAAATCCTGCAAACAAAAGAAAGTTTCTGTCTGGAATATTGTGTTTTAACCTGACACCATCTATGCTTGTGCAGACTATTTTCCTTGTGATTTTTCTTGTTTTGTGGTGCATTCTTCTATGTTCATCACAAAACATATGAAAATATTTTCTGTGTGTAATATGAAAATATATTCTGTGTGGTATATAGTAGCCTTTTGTAGAAAACTGATGGTTGTTGGAATGGACAGGGAGATGGTTCCGACTGGAGCACGTCCTATTTCAACCCAAGTTGGTATGGAATTAATTTTCACTGTTTGTCATGCACTTCATATACACGCTAAACTTGCATGCCTTGGTCTGTTATTGAAAGCTTCATAAAGAATATTATTCTTGCAGTTAGGAATCGGATGAAGAGTGTGAGGAATATCCAAAAAATCACAAAGGCCATGAAGATGGTGGCAGCTTCTAAACTTCGAGCTATTCAAACCAAAGCGGAAAATTCACGTGGCTCATGGCAACCGTTTACTGCCCTTCTGGGGGATGCTGCTAGTATGCTTGGTCCCTTTTCTTTCTGCTTTTGGAAGCTTAGTCCATTGAAGAAGTTAGAAGTGGAACTTGTATGGATATGTTCCCTAGTTTAGTTGTTTCAAGATGCCGGGACATGCTGTCTAAGCTTCTGTTTCTGTTTAAACTGAAAATGTGGATAGATTTGTATGTTGATCACTACAGTTTGTGGGAGCTGATTCTTGATTTCTTTAATAAACAAGCCAGCATGAAAATGTGTTAAATTAAAACATCAAAATTCTTTTAATTGATAAGTTAATATATTACTTTCAGAAATTCATGCTGTAGAAGACTTGGAAATAATAAATTCATATTGTAATTGAATCAACTAATTAAGGATTTCAATGGTTTCAATATGGATGGTAGGTGTCAATTTAGCAAGGAAATTCTTATGGTTGGAATGTTCACGTGTGTGTAATATCTGTAGAGTTCAATATTTATGAAGCAAGTATTGATCCAACAGATTTAGTTGAAATAAGTACCTCAATCATTAAAGAAGTCAATGATTTGTTTTCAAGTATGGTGGCAGTTATGGTAATTTTAAGAAGTATTGTGGAGCAGTACAAATGTATTGAGCGGATATAATGCCCCAATCTAGCCGTTGCTGTGAATAGTCTATTGTCTCCTTACTCAGAGTTACTATTGGGGTACACAAGCTTGTTTCTTAAAGTTTTCTTTTGTGTTCTTGTTTGCTTATGTACATTTATCTTATCCTGATGGTTAATATATTCTTCTTACACTGCTTCCTATTCCTCGGAACGTAGTATTAGATTCTGTAATTTATTTAAATTGAGTGCACCCGAAAGTTTCAAAACAACACCTACTGTTTTATATTGTAATTTAGGTAGTGTGTGAACCATGTTTGTAGAGGAAATGGATATGAGGAGATTGGTTCAAGGATCATGTGATCCTTCTTCCTCGGTCTGCTATTGCTTGTTTTATTCTGATTGGTTCTATCTGTCATGTTGTAAAATTAGGTGTTGATGTCAAGAAGAATGTTATTGTCACTATTTCATCTGACAAGGGTCTTTGTGGTGGGATTAACTCTACATCTGTGAAGATTAGCAAGGCTTTTCACAAGTTAAGTTCAGGTTATTTTTCTTCCTCATTGATCAATTTATTTATAATTTGAGTTCATACAATATTCTTGAGCATCTCTTAAGAAAAAATGAAAAACAGTGTCCCCTCTATGTGATGTGATTGCACTTCTAAGCCTTTCCACTCTAACCAGGTCATGATAAGGAGACAAAATATGTCATTCTGGGAGAGAAGGCAAAAGTGCAACTCGTGCGTGACTCCAAGAAGGACATTGAGATATCCGTAACAGAGTTGCAGAAAAACCCACTGAATTACACTCAGGTCTGTTCACTAGTGTGTCCTCCTACCGATGATTTAGTGCCATGCTCTTTGGTTCTTCTATTTCTGATGAATTTGGAGATACATTAAAGGGGACGCTCTGCATTTGTCTGTCGTATTACATCTTATAAACTGTAACCTTGAAAATCAAGCCAAATGTCTAAGTATTAAACTCTATGTTATCCTGGCATTCGGAACTAGCTTTCAATCTCTGAGAGATGATTCAACAGCATCATCTTCTTATGATTTATGTTGTTAGCGTGTAGTGGCTGAGTTTGGAGTCAATTCACATATGCTCTATAATTTGTTGTGCATTGTGGTGGGATTTGTTGATTATTCATTCTTTTTATCTATGTGGAAACATGTTGAACGATTTCTGATGTCAATTATTGCATGTATGTTCCTTTCAGGTTTCTGTTCTTGCAGATGACATCCTTAAGAATGTTGAATACGATGCTTTGAGGATCATTTTCAACAAATTTCATTCAGTTGTTTCCTTCATCCCTACAGTGTCAACTGTGTTATCTCCTGAGGTGACATCTTGTGATATTTTACATTGACACAACCCTTGTGATCCGATTTGTTAATCTCATTTGGTACTTGATGCTTGTAGATTGTTGAAAGAGAGTCTGAAGGAGGAGGAAAGCTTGGTGATTTAGACTCGTATGAAGTAGAGGGGGGTGAAACAAAAGCGGAAGTGCTTCAGAACCTAACTGAGTTTCAGTTCTCTTGTGTAAGTTTCAGATCTTGTGTTGGCTCGAGCAGTATTTTCTGGAACTTTTATCCAAGCATGCGAGGGATGTATTACTTTTGCAACAATTTAATCACTTTTGTCACGAAGGATCAATCTCGTCATAAATGTCTTTGCGTGACTCCATGCTTTCTTTAAGTTATCTGTGGATTTCTAGTACAAGACCCAGTTAGGTAAGTTTTGTCCTTTTTCAGATAAGTGCCTTTCCCAGGGCTAAGAGGTCTAGTCATTATTGGGCTTTTGAAGCAGACCAGGGTGAGGTTTTCCCTGGCCTGCTCCCTTGTGTGTGTTTGAAATTGCTCTTGTTTTATCATGTTCCGATTCTTTCTGCTGTTTACGCTTAAGTGCTTCTGGTTTGCAGGTCCTATTCAATGCTTGTCTGGAGAATGCATGCAGTGAACAAGGGGCACGGATGTCTGCCATGGACAGTTCAAGCCGAAATGCTGGGGAAATGCTTGACCGTCTTACTCTTACTTATAACAGGTATCTTAGCTATGAAATTGAACACCACTTCACTGTCGTTGGTCCTTTTACTGATATAGATGAATTGGCTCCATCCAAATGTGGAAAAGATCATAGCCTCACTTAAAAGCTGAGTACGCCATCGTTGAGTTAGCAACCCACAAGGATAAATATGTTGTGTAGATACGATTGGAATAAAAATGAAGAGATTTGATTGCTGGAGCCAATCAAGTCAAAATATTAAACTGTCATAAGTAGTGTTGATCGATGCATATCATATCGTTTATTGTTTTGGTCCACGATACGTATCGTATCATATCGCCTCATATCGTAATTTAATACTAAAAAATTGATAAAAATCTAAAAAATTCAGAAAAAGCAAGAAAAAAATATGATAATTGCAAAGAATTCATATAGTACATATTCATCATTCACCATTCAATAATTGAAAAAAGAATTACATATTTTGAAGCAGAATTCTTAAAAGAAAATACAACTTCATAAATGAAAAAATATATTTACACATTGTAATCAAGATCATCAACTAAATAATCTTCATCTTCTCCTTGTTGAAGATCCTCACCACTTTCTGCTTCAAAATCAAAATCTTCATTCCCTTGATGATGTTGCTCCGCTCCTTTCAAGTTAATCCATACAATGCCTTCTTCAGTTAGGAGTGCTTTTGCTTCATTATCTTTCATAATTCACTCCTCTAATATATCAAAATTATCTAAACTTATTAGATCAAATTAGTTTTCTTTCCTATTTAACTTTTTTAATTGCATAAAAGAAAGAAAAGTAATTAGTAAATAACATTAACAATTGAAGTCAAATAAAATATTGAATTGAATCTTTAAGTAATAATTAATATAAGACAAGATTACCTTTATCAGAGTCGCATGTTATAATGGATGAAAACTAAGCCATTGAGCCACTTATGTTCGAACTTGTTGCACTTTTTTTTGTGGATGTCTTCAGAGACACTCCAATTCCTTTTACAACCCGTTGCACTACATATTTGGCTTAGAACTCTTCCTGCAAAATCTTTAAGGTTTGGGAATCACTTTAAACCTATTTCACCAAACATTTGATATAAAAAGACAAACATCAGGGACTTAATCCATAATAAATATAAGATTTAAGAAACTTAAATATGAAGATAAATAATTTATCTTGGCACATATTAGTGCGTTTGCGAATTGGTACTAGCAAACTCATCAAGTGAAAAGCATTTTTGTAGATCTCTATCTCTCGATGTATAGCATATGCTCTACTCTCATCAAGGACTAATATGTTTATATAATCAATGATATCTCGATTTACCTCACCGTCTCTTTTAAAACTTGCTGAGTACATGAATGTTGGGTTTAGGTAATAAGTTGTTGAATGATAGGTAATAAGTTGTTGAATGAATACGTTGATGCAGTTATTTGTTCCATCTATTATCTATAATGTTCTACACGGGTACATAATCCCTTTAGCGTATAGATGGATTCTCCTCGCTATTAGTCAATCTCAAAACTTTCATTAAATTACATGTAATCCTCAATAATCTTACACATGCATTCTAAAATATACCCATGAAAATTGTCTCTAAAATCTCATTTAACTTTCTGTTTCTTCTATTTTGAGGCAACTCTGCAAATTGCTGCTGCTCATCTGAGGAGAACATTATCTTTAAGGCTTGCTTTTGTTTCACAATGCTATGTACAAATAATAAATTAGTTGCAAACTGAGTTACAGTTGTACGAAGAAGCTTTACACCATCTATATATCTCTTCATCGTATATAATACAAAAGCATGGTTGTAGATAAATTTAATGATATCTTGACAACATTCAGTTATTGCTTTTATTTCATCATCTTACTAATATCTTTAAGGATGAGATCTAAAAATAGGTTGCATATGTTGTCCAAAGTTAAGTTTCATGTGTATCTGCCAAACTCCTTCCCAGTTGGTTTGTAGTTAGTTGTATTATCTGTAATGAATTGAACTACATTCTCTAGCTCAATGTCGGATATCATCTTATCAAAATTTACATGACCTCTATAGTACGCCTCTCCTCTAACATGTCTAGAGATCTCAAAAACACAAGTCTTTTAGGACAATAGAGAAGAAAGTTTAATAAAGTCCTTCCTCGCCTATTTGTCTGTTCATCAGCAATGATAGTGCATCACGTCTCCTTCTATAACTCTGTCAAAGTCGAACAATATTCTTCTACTTTAAGGACAATCTTATGTAATAGTTTCCCTCTCTACTTTTGATAAAAAGGCATCATCTAAGAAAACATCTTATACCTTGGACCAATGTTAGCAATCGCATTTGTCATTGCTTAAAAATGAAAATTGTTTGCTGCATTAAAGGGAATGCATGCATCATAAAACCATCTGCCCACTGCAAGGTCTACCTGCTCATGCAATTGCTTTGAAGTCATAGCATCACAAATTTTGGGTTGAGCACCATGTATAGTGTTAGGAGAGAAAAATGATTATATGCCAGACAAAACTCTTCCTCAACTCCTTCCTCTTCTACCACTTATACTTGCAATTTCTTCAACAACCCTCTTTCCCCTGGTTGGTGGTCGAGAACTATTATTACCAACCTCTATCCTACTATCAGAAGGAATACTATCACTCAATCCAATAATATCATCATCTCCTCAAACATCTTTAAATCATCCTTCTGCCTCTCAAGTATGCTCTCAATCATTTATAGATATTATTATTTAATGACTTTTTGCAATTTCTTAACTCTGCCCATGTAAAGAAAAACTTTTTTTCTAGTCCTTGTTAGGTGATGTTTCAATCGTGAAATTCTACTACTAACCACCTTCTTACAAAATAAACATTTTATCTTCAATATGTTTCTCTCAATTGGTGTACTCCACTGTCGTGTCGGATCATCAGACCGAGATTGGGAGTCCTAACACCCCTTATTGCCATCTCAATTGAACACTTCAATCAAATAAAAAACCTGAAAATAAAAGTACTCCATAAATCCCCAATCTTCACATAACACTCAAATTAAGTGTTTCCCACTTCACAACAACAACTAAGCCTTTTCCCATACAAGACGAGGTCGACTACATGAATTCTTTATTTCCACAGATCCCTATTGTGTGCCATGTTAGCAGTTAACTCACAATAAGCTAGATCATTCTTTATTGTTTCTTTCCAACACTTTTATGGTCGTCTTCTATCTCTTTTAATACTTTCCAAATTTAGTTTTTCATACCTTCTTACAGGTTCTTCTTTTGATATTCTTTCTATATGTCCAAACATCTTAAACGATATTCTCTCATTTTATCCTCTATTGGTGTCACTCCTAATTTGTTTGTAATAACCTCATTATGTATACGGTGTTTTCTTATATGACCACTCATCTATCTTAACATCTTCATTTCTGTCACAGACATCTTTTGTACATGATGATGATTAACTGCCCAACACTCAGAACCATAAAACATAGCGGGCCTAGTTGCTGCTCTATAATATTTACCTTTTAACTTTAATGGTATCTTCTTATCACAAAGAATACATGATGCTCCTCTCCATTTAAACCAACAACAACTACAATAACAACTAAGCCTTTTCCCATACTAGACGGGGTCGACTACATGAATTCTTTGTTTCCACAGATTCCTATCGTGTGTCATGTTCATAATTTTTGTAATCCATGTTATAAAATCCGACGAAGTTTTACGTTGGCTGTCGGAAGCCTAACATAACCCTCCTCCTTTATCCGGGCTTGGGACCAGCAATGCAAGGGTGATCCTTTACATGTGCGGAGTTTCTCTCCATTTTAACCAACCAGCATTAATTCTATGCGTAACATCTCCATCAATTCTTCCATCACTCTCAAAAATTGACCCTAGGTATTTAAAACTTTCATTTTAGGGGATGCAATGTGTACCAATTTTAATTTCTATGTCCTCTGATGTAACCAAATGATCAAACTTACATTCCATATATTTTGTCTTTGTTCTACTAAGTCGGAGGCCTTTGCTTTCTAATGTTTCTCTCCATAGTTCCAATTTTCTATTAACTTTTTCCTTAGACTCATCCACTAATACAATGTCATTTGCAAATAACATACACCAAGGTACCTCACGTTGAATATGTTTTGTTAACTCATCAATTACCATTATAAATAAGTATGGACTTAAAGTTGATGCTTGATGGAACCCAATATTAACTTCAAAGAAGTCTGTCATTCCTTTATGAGTCCTCACACATGTTTTTGCACCATTATACATGTCTCTTATAAGGTTAATGTATGTCAATGGGATACCTCTTTTTTTCAAAGTTCTCTAAAGAACCTCCCTCGATACTCTATCATAAGTTTTTTCTAGATCAATAAATATCATGTGAAGGTCTTTCTTTTTTGCTCTAAAATGTTTCATAAGACATCTCAAAAGGTGAATCTCTTCAACAGTAGAGACATGTATGATGGTTCTCTGTTGTACATGATACTTGTCTTAACCTACGTTCGATAATTCTTTCCCACAATTTCATAATATGACTCATTAACTTGATACCTTAATTCGCACAATTTTGAATGTCTCCCTTGTTCTTATATATGGGTATAAGTGTACTTGCTCTCTGTTCCTCGGACATCTTTTGGTTTTTTCATATTTTATTAAATAGTCTTGTGAGCCAAGTGATTCAAATTTCTCCTAGTATTTTCGAAACTTCTATAGGAATATTATCTGGTCCTACCGATTTACCACCCTTCATATGTTTAAGAGCCTCTTGACTTATTCTTTTGAATACGTCGGTAGAAATTATGGTTTATATACTTTTCTGATTTGGCCAACTCTCCTAAGCTAATACTAACATCTTTATTTTCATTAAAAAGCTTATAAAAATAGTTTTTTCATCTATTTCTTATATCATCATTTGCCACTAGAATTTTTTCATCCTCGTCCTTGATGCATCTAACATAATTAAGATCAGAAATACAATAAAAATCATATCCATGCATTTCATAACTTCATATTTTGTCATTCAAAAAAAGAAAAATACAAATAACACCAAAAAACAATAAATACAAAAAAGAAATTCGAAAAACTCAAAAAGTATACATACAACACGGGTTGGGAGTCTTGCACGGACGTCATAGAGCACTTTTTTTGAGCCTTGAACGTGAAGAAGGGGGAATCACAAGAGATGCAATTCCTCAAACCCATCAATCCTTTGAATGATGTAAAAGACCAAACCTATGAGACCACGAGAATAGATCTATTTATCTACGATCTAATTTCAATGTTTTCTATTCGTTGGAGGCACCATTGTCAATACATGGGGTCCTCGATTTTTCCATACGATCTAATTTCTATGTATTCTATTCGTTGGAGACACCATTGTCAATACATGGGGTCCTCGATTTTTGAGGGAGTCCAAGTTCCCTTGTTCTTCTTCAGTGTTGCAGAATATCTATATCCAGTTGGGTCCTTGTCGAAATCTTATCATGGTACTGATCTTTTATTTTTTTATCTGGCAGGACCCGTCAAGCGTCTATCACAACCGAACTCATCGAAATTATATCTGGTGCATCTGCACTGACTGGCTAGAGCCACTGGATTGCCCAGTTTGTGGTAGAGTTGCTGCTGCAAATGCCATCTCCGGTTTCCATTGCCGAGTTTTATAATAAAGATTTCACTTTTAGCGTAAAACACTGAAATTCGCATGCCCAGGTTTTGGTATCTATGGGTCAAAATCTTCCTTTTGTTAAAGATCCATAATTGAAATTGTTCATGATCTTTGGGTTGAAACATCAGCAACTTGTTTTCCGTAGTGCATGACAATGCTGAAGAATGACTGCCAAATAAGTCTGTCGCTTGTTCATGTGCGTCAATTGTCTCTACCTACTGTTGTCATTTGTTGTCGCTTCATGTAGCGTCGATGAGTTTCTTTATTTGTCATTCGTAGGGTGTGTTACAGTCATCAAATGATATCCCCATACACACGAAGTGCAATATCTGTCGTCCGCCGATTTGTTAGATTGCTCTACTAGCATTTTGTAGGTGGAGAACAAGTAATCGAGATCTGCCAGCCGCAATGAGTAACCACTTTGAGTACCAAGATTTTATTCGTCATGAGATGTGGCTGGCAGATAATAGGCTACTCTTGGATGTAGACAGGGCCGGTTTGGAAACTGCCTGGCGGTTTCAACTAAAATCGAAAGGAACCAGCTTAAGCCAGAACCCGTTAAACGGGACTCAGAATTGTACACGAAATTGGAAACCACCTGGGTCAATTTCATTCTCCTTTCTGAAACAAAGCACTCGTTCTCTCTCTCTCTCTCTAATATACATGATTTAATGATAGAGATTTGAATTAAAAGGATCATCATATCATATTTTTGTATTATTGAATGAAACTATGGAGAGAAGCATTAGAAAGCAAAGGCCTCCGACTTAGTAGAACAAAGACAAAATATATAGAATGTAAGTTTGATCATTTGGTTACTTTAGAAAAAAATTAAAATTGGTACACATTGCATTCTCCAAAAAAAAAGTTTTAAATACTTAGGGTCAATTTTTGAGAGTGATGAAGAATTGATGGAGATTTTAAAAATGGAGAGGAACAATAGGTATTCTTTGTGATAAGAAGATACCATGAAAGTTAAAAGGTAAATATTATAGAGCAACAATTAAACCTATCATGTTTTATGGTTCTAGTGTTGGGTAGTTAACCATCAACATGTATAAAAGATGTCTGTGACAAAAATGAAGATGTTGAGATAGATAAGTGGTCATACGAGAAAAGACCGCATACATAATGAGGTTAGGAGTGATACCAATAGAGGATAAAATGAGAGAATGTCGTTTAAGATGGTTTGGACATATAGAAAGAAGATCATAAGAAGAACCTTTAAGAAGGTATGAAAACAGGTAGAAGATGACAACAAAAGTATTGGAAAGAAACAATAAAGAATGATCTAGCTTATTGTGAGTTAAGTGCTAACATGGCACATGATAGAGCTATGTAGAAACAAAGAATCCATGTAGCCGACCCCTTCTAGTATGGGAAAAGGCTTAGTTGTTTTTGTTGTTGGTGAATGATGTTTTTTGTTTTATCACATTAATTGTTCATCTCAAAGATCGATCAATTGTGATGGATTTCTTATTGTTCTCTACTTCCATAGGTTCTTTGATTCTAGACTCTTGTTTTATATATATATATATATATCAACATGCTATTGTAATAAATGTTTTTTATAGTTGTAATTTTGTAGTTGCATTTAGTGCACATGTAATTTTTTTGGTTTTATTATCTCAACCTTTCATTTTGAAGATTGAAGTGTGGAGATGATTACTCATTACACATTTAGACCTCTCTTCTCTCTCTCCCTCTCTCTCTCTCTCTATATATATATATCAAATTTAAGGTTCCGATTCAGTTTCTGGTTGCAGGAAAATACTGGAACTAGCCATGTCTAGATTGATGTATTTTGGCTTTTTCTAATAAATCTTGTTTTACATGGTTCATGGATAACGCTCGTTAGGCCAAGGTACATCGATAACCACTATGACTAATCATTTGTCTTTGGCGTAATGAGAGTTATGCATGGACTTTGCTCATCCTACGCAAACATCAAGCTTGAGAACAGAGCCAAAATCTGAGTGGATCTACGAAGGCTCTAGCACATAATCATCCTCCATACTCTTGTTTTCTCCTCCACATCTTGCAGCTGCGCGAGAACCCAGCAAAACCTGTAAGAAAAATCACAATGTATTCGAAGAGAGAAGGACAGAATGGTGATGCCAAAGACAGGCAGGGTTCGGAGTCTCCTACTTGAGCCAAAATTGTTGGGCGGTCTAGCCCCTCCATCGCAGACATTACAGAGGAACTGACACACACAAACTCTCTTAACCAAAACCTAAACCAAACCTCATACCACAGGGTGAGCAGCACCTAAAATTAGGATTGGTAATTTGTACCCATTTAGGGGCAGGTTTTTAAAGGGGAAACCTGCATCACCTCGTCTTGATATATGTGCGTGCGTGTGCATGTGTGTGTTTTTATATAAAATGTATGTGCATTATGTAATATATATTCATATATACTAAGTATATGTTTTACATGCATACATGTTCACACTAATTTAATAATTTGGAAAACTGTAATCCTCAAGACTCGTGGCACAGGGTGGGGCGAGGCGGAGTCCAATTAGTTTTCAATGCAGAGTGGGGTGAGAACCCGCCCTGCCCGTCCCATTGCCATCCCTAACCGATATCTCTCCAGAACTAAATAGTTTCCAAGAAAGCTTAGCAATCTGCTGAAGTCATTCTCAAGTACACATTCTGGGTAGAGGTGTCAGTTTAAGACCCGGCCACTGCACGTGGTTTTTTGCATCCGGGTCAGGTTTGGGTCGACTTGAGACAATATAGGGTCTGGGTAGAGTTGAAGCAACCTGAGACAGTAGACTTGGGTCAAACCAGAACACATGCCAAGCTAACAAACATTGCACTAACTTGAGTAGTGAAGGAAACTATTCAGGGACTCAACATGACTTGAATACATTGTGTATTTAACTATTATATGATGTAGATGCACTTCTGGGTGACCATGACTCGAGAACTCATGAGCTCAAGCTCAAAAAGATACAACTGGGTTCAAGTTTTTCTGGAGTAGAGCTCAAGAATCACGAGCAACTCAATTGACTCGCACCCCTATTTCTAAAAAAATGCTACTGAGTTATCCAGTAATTCCCGTTGGCCATCATCTTGTGTTATCAATATCTCTACGTGTGATTCGTTGGAATACGTACTCTTACCTTACTTCTTTCTTTGCTTTTTATAGGAAATAAGTTGATTGAATATAGAGATAGAACTCACTCTTTTTTTATTCATCACTGGGATCTATGAACTAAACTAGATAGTTATAAAAGATAAGGGTTTGACTTATATTAGGTTAGAGAATTAAATTGGATGTTAAAAGTTGTTAGCCCAGCCAGCATGGCTCTCGACTTCCGTGTTGTAGACTGCAAGTTCAACTCCCCGGGCGTGCATAATCATCATCCTCCCGTTATAACGAAAAAGGAGAAGTTGTGCGTCAAACTTGTGTTGTTGGCTCACGGTTTCTTTGACTCCAGGTGGTGAGTTCGATTCTCCAGGTGTACATGCATGTGTAAGGCTTGAGCCTGACTAACGTTCTTGGTAAACGTGACAAATGTCAATTGAAATGGGACCTAACTAGGAACCAGCTGAAATCAAAACCAAAACTGAAGACCATCCAATTTGGTTTCGTTTTTACCTTCCATCAAACCGGAACTGTTTTGAAGCAAACCACCAAATTCTTATTTTTTAAAAGTTTTTCGATATTTTAAATCTTTATATTATTTTTCTGATTCCAGACAGTTTGAATTTCAAACCAAAACCAAAACCAAAACTGATTATTTCTACCTTCCATCAAACCGGAACTGTTTTGAAGCAACCACCAAATTCTTATATTTTTTAAGTTTTTCGATATTTTAAATCTTTATATTATTTTTTTGATTCCAGACAGTTTGAATTTCAAACCAAAACCAAAACCAAAACCAAAACCGATTATTTCAAACAAAAACCGAAACCGATCCGGTCTCGGTTCCACGTACCTAGGAAGTCGAAACCGGCCATTTCTAGCCCTGGGTGCAGAGGAGCGCTTCAACGATAGCACTTGTTTAATTCGGCTTATTATTATTACATTGGCTTCTTGAATGGCCGTCTCAAACAGCCGCGCGCTAAAAAGATTTTTTGTCGAGGGAGACGTTCCCCCGCTGCCAACGAAGCGGTGATCCCAGGGTTTCTCTTTCCCTGGAATTCCATTCTCTTCTTTCTGGTTCATTTACGTCCATCGGAAGCGGTACCGATTTCGGTCGGAGGCTTGAAACCCGCAAAAATGGTTTCCATCTCTTCGAAGTCTAGGGTTGCAATTGCTCCTTGGCTTATTCTGATGCACTGATGGAGGAAGATAAAGCGTCGGCTTACTTCGACGATCTCACGCGAAGAGGGGATGAATCGGCGAGATTCAAACAGGGATTGGGTTACTCTTCGGCCTCCTCGTCCTCGTCCAGCAAATCCATAGCTCACTCCTCTCTCAGCAATTTCGTTGCCGCATCGAAGACGCAAACGGGGGAAGATATTGAGAAGGAATGCCGGATCGAGAGGATTCATAACAAGCTCAAAAGAAGGGATTCGGTTTCTGAGGGTACTCGTGACTCGGTACAGAATCGTCGTCATCGGGAAGATCGGAGTTTCAAGGGTTCCAGCAGGCAGAGGAGGAGAAATCGGTCGAGAAGTTGTTCTTCCTGAGAAGAGAACGGCCATGGAAGATCTGGTCATCGGCATAGATCGGATTCCAGAGTTTCGAGAGATGGTGGATGGGAGGATGAGCGTCGTCCTGAGGGATCGAGGAGGCAGAGAAGGAGGAGTTTCTTGCCGGAGGAAGATCACGGCCACCGGCGTTCCGATTATCGCGTGCGAAACGGCGGGAGTTCAGATATTTATCACAGGGATTGTGGTGATTCTGTTTACAAGGATAGACGGCAGAGAAGGAGGAGCTCTTTGTCGAAGATTGCTACCTCTTCGTCGTTCGCCGGAATCCGTTGAAGGCCTCCACCTTCTGCCTTCTTCTTGAGTGAATACAGGTTCCCACGTAGGGTTGTTGGAGAGACGAAGATAACTCTTTTTATCTTTTGCTTTTTTGTCATTTGTGTATTTTGACAGTGTGTAATTCGTGCTTTTATAGGCAGGTGCTCCCTTTCGTCAGGTTTATCCACTTTGAGAGCTTGTAACGGATGAATGGTCGTGCGTTACCGATCTGACCCACTGCATGAGCAGTCGAACGGTTACTTGAGGTGAGAACATGAGCCGAGAATGGTCACTAAGACGGAACATCTCCTACTTGACCATTCGTCAGGTGTATCGACATATTGGTTTTCCTCTCATTTTTAAAGGGTTTTTCCTAGTTATGTCATTACTTTTTGCAATCATAACTTATTGTGTGATTATTTTCCTACACAACAAATCATTCGTTTATGGTTATTTACCTATAACAATATGTTCGTTGTATAATTATTTACCTATACAACAATCAAACATATCTCAAACCCATGTTCGCAACATGTTTTGAGAAGAGTTCCTCTGTTATGCCTTTTGTTAAGGGGTCTGCCAACATGTTTTTCGTTGGCATGTATGAGATGGATATTTCTTTTCTCGTAACCATATCATGAACATAGTGGTATTTTACCATTATATGTTTGCTTTTCGAGCAATCTGCTTCACTCTTAATAAGAGTAATTGTTGCATTGTTATCACAATAGAGTGTCCACCGGGTCCACAATGCTAGGAATAGTGCCAAGTTCAGCAATGAACTTCCCGAACTAAAACGCCTTTTGCACGTATCGGGAGTGCAGCAATATACTCAGCCTCTCGTGGTAGAATCTATGCCACTGCCTCCTCGTTTGAACTCTTCCAAATTTCAGCACAAACCCCCACCATTTAGGCAAAAACATAACCCGATTGTGATCCAGATGGGTTCTTATTTCCGCTTGAAAGCTGCATCACATTCCTTGGAAGCTACAACTAGCTCGTCCTAACTTCCATATACCAAAGAATCTAGCTCCTTAGTCCTTTCTTAAGTACTTAAGTGATGCCTTCTTATAGTGTAATTGACTTCTCACCTGGATCGATCGGGTACCTTACCGCTCATGCTCAAAGCATACGAGATGTCCGTTTAGTGACATAACATGGCATACATGAGCAGATCCAATTGCGTATGCATATGGAATCTTGCTTCATGCGCGATCCCTCTCATCCCGGGTGGAAAGGTGGATTTGCCTTCAGATGTGCTTGCTACACTACGTGACATAGGCAAACAGTCCTTCTTGGATTCATGCATGTTAAATCGCTCTAACACTTTGTTCACGTGTATGTACTCGATTTAGGGGTTGCCAGCCTCAAGTGGATCTATCTCTATAGATCCCGATACCTAATACATAAAATGGCTTACGCGTGTTCCTTCATGAGAAGCTTCCTTAACCAAGTCTTTACGAGATCGTAGTAAGGTGGATGACGCTATTTCAATTAAGTAGTATGTCATCAACATACAATGATAAGATGACAAAGTGGCTCCCACTGTTCCAAACATATACACAGTGATCAAGTTTGTTAGTCACAAACCCAAGTTCTACAATGACATTTTGAAAAGTCAAATACCATTGACGATGTGACTGTTTTAGGCCATATAGAGATTTTTTCAACCTATATACTTTATCTTCTTGGCCTTCAACCACAAATCTTTCGGGTTGCTGTATGTATATGATTTCTTCTAAATTTCCATTTAGAAAAGCTGTCTTTACATCTAACTGATGTAAATTCAAATCATAATATGCAAATATTGTTAGGATTATCCGTATGGATGCAAATTTCGCAACTGGAGAATATGTCTTAACATAATCTATCCTCTCTTTTTGCGAAAAACCCTTTGCAATCAACCTCGTTTTAAACTTATTGATTATACCATCGATCTTGTATTTCTTTTTTAGAACCCATTTGCAGTCTATAGCTTTAATTTCTTTTGGCAAATCAACCAATTTCCAAACTTCGTTTTTTTCAATGGATTCAATTTCCTCATCCATGACTTTCTCCTAGTCTGTTGCTTCTGATGAGTTCATTACTTGCTGATAAGTCAAGTTATCAGTCAACTCATCCAAATCTATCGAATTACACACTTCTTACGCAAGATAAGTGTGATAATCCTTTAAGTAGGATGGAGTGACTCTTGGCCTCTTATGTCCACTTAAAGTATTGGTAGTTTCAGGAATATCTTCTATGGGCTCAAAAGATGATTGGTCTAAATCTATCAAATCATCAACACATTTCTCATAGTTTTTCAGGATGTTATTCTTAGTATCCTTTAAGAATTCAACATATTTGCTTTCAATGAATTCGTGGTTCTTGTGATAAAATTGATTTCCTTTTGAACCTTTTGGATATCCAATAAATACACATCTCAAGGACCTGCTGTCTAGCTTATCTCTATACTGATTAAGGATCTTCACATGTGTTATAGATCTCCACCTCTTGAGATGACCCAGGTTGAGTTTTCTTCCAAATCACATCTCATATAGTGTAGTGAATACAACTTTACACGGTACTCTATTGAGTATGTAAACCGTTGTACTTACTGCTTCTTCCCAAAATACCCTTGGAAGAGAAGCATTAATCAACATTGACCTTGTCATATTTAGCAAGATTCTATTGTATCTCTCAGCTACACCATTTTGCTGAAGTGTCTTGGGCATTGTATTTTGTTTAGCAATACCAAAGTCTTTGCAAAATTCAAAGAATTCTGTCGAGGTATATTTACCTCTTGATTAAATGCCCTAGCTGATTTTCCACTTCTTGCTTATATTCTTTGAAAGCATCAAGTGTCTCTGATTTATGTGCCAAAAGATAAACCGATGTGTCTTTACTCTAAAAGGTTCACATAAATATGTGTGAATAATTTTAAACAGGGTTGTTGCTCTTGTTGTTTTCTTGAGAAAGAATTTTCTTGTCATTTTTCCTTGTATACAAGCTTCACACTTGTTGAAAGTCTTTTCCTCAAATCCAGACAATAAGTCAAAGTTTGATAATTTCCTCAACTTCTCCAAACTTATATGCCCTAGGCGTTTATGCCACATATTCACATCAACAATAAAGACACTCTTAATATAAGCAGAAGAATGATGACTTTCATTATCAGGTAATTTGAACAGTCCATGTTCTACATCAAATTTCTCTGAGAACAAGATTCTCCCATGTTTGCCCACAGTCACCTTGTTAGGAATAAACCTAACTTCAAAACCCTTTTTAACTAAGATAGGGACCAAGAGTAGATTGCGCCTTATAGATGACACAATTAACACGTCGGTAAGTACAATTGGTTTGCCTTGTACAAATATCCTGAATGGTCCAATACCCAAAACATCTGAGAAAGTACTGTTTCCCATATACACACGATGTTCTCCAAGTTGATATTCCTTCAGGTCCATTGCCTCTTTCTTGGTCTTCGAGATATGTCTTGTAGCTCCTGAGTCTATCCACCAATCTGTCACTGGGCGGTCCAAATACAAGCATTCTGAAATTACGTAGATTATATCCGGCTTCTCCGACTGTTCGTGCTGTGAGTTGTTTCCTCCACTTTTCTTGTTGCAGCAATCCCTTTTGTTGTGTCCCATCTTATCACAGTTGAAACACTTGACTCGAGAAGCGGCTTCCTGCGATTTCTTAAATCTTTGATCGTCTTTCTTGTTATTGTTGCCAAACTTTTTATTAGGTTTCTTTTTCTGGTTGGATTTGGAACTAGACGCTAACTCATCCTAGACTACTAGCAATTTCTCCTTTTTGTTTTTGAGCATATGTTCTTGCTCTATTGCTAGTTTGAGGGGAAACTCAGAAAGGTTAATTTCTGGCCCTAGTCTTAGGGCAGTGGTGACCATGTTTCATGATGGAGGTAGATTGTTCAGTATAATTGATATCTGTATCAGTTAAGGGATGACTGATTTTGCTATGGCTAAGTCTCTAGCTATAATCAGCATGTGATTTACATGCTCTACTATATTTTCTCCTTCTTTCATTCTGAAGGAGTTGTATTTCTATTTTCTCCTTCTTTCATTCTCAAAGAGTTGTATTTCTATAGTAGTAACTGCACATGCAATTTTGCAGTTATATCATATTTAGCTGTTAATGAATCAAATAGCTCTTTTGCGGTCTTAAATTCTTCAAAGATCTTAATCAGGTCATCCTCCATGTAGGTTAACATGATTGTTCTTGTTATGGTATCGTCTCTAACTGTTGCTCACTTGCGTCTAGAGGTGGAGGACGTACGGTTTCCTTTAAAACATACTCTACACCTTCTAGTGTTAGAGCCAAGGGAATTCTTCTCTTTCATATTTGGAAGTTTATACCGTTCAACTTTTTTGTTTTGGCCAATTCGAATACACATATCCTAGAACTCATTTTTAAGTGTTTCGCAAAAATAACAATCAAGCGGTCTAAAAAGAAAACTATCACAAAAACAAAGGCACACATAGCAAGTGACATGTTAAAGTGATGCATGATATGTAGCAGATAATCTTTTGAAAATGTTTTCTAAGGGGTTTTCAGCCTCCGTGCCTCTAAAAGGATACCAAGGGACAAAACTGTAATTTTATCTATTTGTCCTCTTTTGTAATTTTGTAAAACTACGAGGACAAACTTGTAAAATTACTATTTGGTATTCTTGTAAAATTCACAACTGATCGGGGTTAAAATCATAATTTTGACCCTCAGGGCGAATCTTTAATTTTTCAAAAGAACAGGAGTAAACTCGTCTTTTGATTGAGTGACAGAATTGAAATTATTCAACTCAGGAGGGATAAAACAATAAAATAGCAGCCCCAGTATTTAGTAAATTTCATAAAAGTCAAAGGGTAAAATTGATTTTTCGTTCTGAAAGAGCAAAACAATTTTTTTACTTGAAAATATCTAGACAAAAGGGTAATTTTGTCCAGTGGAAATTAATAGGGACAATTTGGTCTTTTGGCCACAAACCCTGAGGCGGTTTTGGAAAACCGCTGGTTTTTCGAAACCACAGATCTGATTTTTTTTTCTTCTTTTTTTCAATATACTTAAAACGCTTTAACGTTTATTACAAAGAGAGAGAGAGAGAGACTTTGGAAAAACAAAGAGAGTGCGGGAGGGGGTGGCCAGAGGGAGTATTTCCCGGCGGGTTCCTCTGGCTATTCGTCGGCTGTCGGTGTCCCTGACGTCTTCTTTTCGCAACCGCTCAACCTTGTCTCCTTGGCTTTGCGGTTTTATGGCTCTGGCTTTGCCGGTCAGTCATTTCTGTTTTTACTGTTTTGGCTCTGACTTTTGTCGGCCTCTGCCTCTGGTTTTTGCCTTTCGGCTTTTGCCGGTCTCTGTCTCTGGTTTTTGTCTTTGGCTCTTGCCGGCCTCCGCCTCGGGTTTTTGCCTTTTTACTTGCCGGCCTATGCATCAGGTTTTTGCCTTTCGCTCTTGGTTGCCGGCCTCCGCATCGGATTTCCAATAGTCTAAAAGGAGAGGCTTTTATGTCATTTTATGGCTTAACCACATCGTTCATCATTCATGTAACGGTTCAGATAGCGGTGAGAATGCCCACTCTCTCATCATTAGGTGGAGGTCTATCCTATGAAGAGTAAAACAGTAGTGGGTCATGCAAGCTTATGTCTTTGAAAATTTTTTAAGTGACCTGAAAGCAACCTTAACCTTATATTAAATCTCAACCTTTGAAGAACTTATCGAAAAGAGCAACATTGTTCGAGTCCAATCTCCAAAAGGACGTGTATGAACAACCCAGTGCCAAGCCAACACTCAGAAGAAAGAATGACAAAATTAAAGATAGGTTTCCGAGTCTAAGAACCTACAAGAATAATCTAGACCAGGCCCTCCAAGAGAGGAACCAAGAGCCACACCAAGAGTACAGAGCCATCCAAAATAGAAGGAAACCTGAGGTAAGAGTTATTGAAGTAAATGTTATAAAAATTGTACCTTGGAACCAAGGATACACAGCCATCTAGAAAGGGATTGAAAATGTGGAGTTATGAAAGGAGTCGAAAATGTAGAGTTATGAAACCGAGAACTTTAATTTATATCACAAAACACATTATCATATTATATCGAAGGTATCATTGGATACACTTTAAGTTTTAAAATTCATGTTTAAGAAAAGAAATTATAGTTTAAATACATTTAGACCCTTTTGGTCAGCCTCTTTAGTTCCTCTTATACGTCTATTCCGTCAAGACCAATTATTTTTTCTTTAAACATCTTTTATTCAACTTAATCAATTTTAAGTTTGAAAATGAGGTTCGAGGGCGATGTTTGAGTGTGATTTTTGTTTTTAATCCATTGTCTCTTAGGACTGTAAACTTCGCCCATATAAGGGATCACCCTTGCATTGTCGGTCCCAAGCCCGGATAAAGGAGGAGGGTTGTGTTAGGCTTTCGACAGCCAGCGTAAAACTTCGTCGGATTTTTATAACATGGATTACAAAAATTATGATCATTGCTTTGGGGTGTCCCCACCTAGCGACGTGTTGCAGAGCTCGAATGCAGTAATAAGTAACCAAGGGCCACTACATTTTTGCCCGAATGTAGTGAATCAATTGTAGAGAGGGTTCCCACATCATGGATGGGTGTGGGTAAAAAAGTTAATCCCACTATATTGTCACCCGAATGTAGTGAATAATTTTCAGAGAGGGTTTTCGCATTTTGATTATGGACGGATGCGGGGGGTAAGGAAGCTAATCCTAGATAATAAGATTCATATTGGTTCTTGGAATATCGCAACATTATCCGGTAAGCTAATGGAGGTGGTAGATACTATGATTCGAAGAAAGATTCATATTCTATGTTTACAAGAGACAAAATGGGTTGGAGAAAAAGCAAAGGAGATAGAGGATACAAGTTTTAAATTATGGTACTCAGGTAAAGAAAAGGCTCGAAACGGAGTTGGTATTATCATAAATAAAGATTTAAAGGTTAGTGTAGTAGACATACAATGATATGATGACCGAATCTTGACGTTGAAATTAGTGTTAGGAGCAGAGGTTTTGAATATAGTTTGTGCTTACGCACCCTAAGTAGGACTAGAAGATAGTATAAAGACAACTTTTTGTGAAGAGTTAGATAAGGTGATTCAAAAGATTTCATAAAGGGAGATGATTTGTTTAGGAGGAGACTTAAATGGACATGTCGGTATAAAGAGGCATTAGGATATCAAGGGATTCATGAAAACTTTGGTTTTGGGGATATAAATGAGGATGGTAGGGATATTTTAATACAAGTTAGCAAAAAAACAGTTTGATTCTTTGTAGGTACAAACATGCAAATTGATTCTTTGTAGGTGATTATGGCTCGTGCGTTGGTTTTGAAAAATATTTTTAAAAATCAGTTTATTTCTTAATATACTATTTCAAATAAAATTCAAAAGGATAAGGTATCTTCACTTAATTTTTTGTCGGTACTAATAGAGAAAGAAGACAATATCAGTTTTGGTAATAAGAATCTTAACTTTCAAAATACTAGAAATAAGCATCTAGTGACCCATAGATAAATAGATAAGGTAGGACCCTTAATTCCAAGTGGAGTATAGATCCCTCCTCAAGTATAATAAACTCTCATGATTGAGGAAATAAGAGTATAATGTCTCAAGTACAAGAACATATATAATAAGATTTACTCGATCCCTTTTGAATTGTCCCATGTATATAAAGAATGATAATTGAAAAGAAACTTACAAAATAAAGCTTTGATTTGTTTTTTTTCTCTCTTTTCAAATTTATCCATTTATAACTATTATTCTTTTCTCTAATGCCTTCTTAATGAAAAAGTTGAGATGGCTTTAAGGGTCTCCAAAACCATTGAATTGTAGAATTCTGGAGTTTAATCATCTAAGTCAGTCTTAATCCCATAGGTTGGAAGTCTTCTATTTCGTATGTCTTCTTTTCTTTCTTCTCTATGGATCTCTCGAAGTTTCAAATTATACTTTTCATTTTAGATATCTTTTTCTTATCCTATGAATCATGATTTTCAGAAGTCCAAGGTTTATGGAGCAGAGGATTATCTCAAAGGGTATTTATAGCATCATCAAGTTTCTTTCGATCTCTAACTTCAAGTTGGTTATATTATAGGTCATCTAAGTTTGCATGAGTTGACTCTTCTAAGATAGTTTTTTATTTTTTAACTTTCACTCTTTTTATTTTTTTCTTCTTTTCTTTTAAAATACTGGAAAAGGCTTCAGCTAACTAAGTCATGTGATCACTATCTGAATCACTAGGTGAGTCTGACTCAAGCATTGGATTTGGGTTTTGACTTCATTTTTAACTTAGAGAGAGTTTTAGACTTAGGCTTTGATTTAGGATTTTCATCAAATGAAGATGAGAAATATGAAGAGGGTAATCGAGACCATCTCTTTAAAGTGAGCTCTAGATTTCTTTCTTGTTGAGTATGAGATAAATCTTTAATCTTTAGTATGAGGTAAATCTTTAATATGGAATTAACCATCTTCTTGAGGATTTGACTTTTCCATAAATTTTGACCTAGCATTATATGGATGGTTCATGAGATCAAGAATAGGTCAAATATCTAAAAATATATAATCAATAAGATATCTAGTACATACACTAAAAGATGATCAAATCAAATAAAAGAACAACTCTGGACCTCCGGGTTACCTCGAGTGTGCCAAAAGGTAATTGTATATAAATTTTGGTTCCAACGAAGAATAAAGACCTATAATATGATTCTTTGATATTTATATTTTAAATGTAAAATGTGAGACTCGGATCAGGCTTGATTGGTGATCTTTTACCCCCAATGAGATAGGGTCAAACTTTGCATTCTAGTGGTTGTCAAGATATCAGTCTAAGAGAAATATTTATGAGTGTGTATGCGCACACATGTATATGGAATGAATATTATGCCTAATATGTTGACTAATCAGAATGCATAGATGATATATCTATATATATATATATATATGAACCATCTAACATTATTAGCAAATAAGAAGGCAAGACATGATGCAATGAGTATCATTTTAATAAGAGATATATATAAAAGAAAGTCATCAAAACCTAAAAGTTTCACATCACCACTTGGAGAATTGTGGTTGATCAATCCCTCTTTTTGATTGAGGACTCTTGCAAGACACCATAAAAGAAAAGTAAAAGAGAGGGAAAGAAGGAAAACTCTTTATTGCTCTATTGTTTTCGGCTATCCTTTGAATGCCTAACACTTATGGTGAACACCCTATTTATAGTTTCTCTTAGGGTATCTTGAAAAGAAAATTTTGATCCAATATTTCTCGCTTAGGAAAAGAAAAATAACAAAAAGCAAGAAGCTAGAATTTTTGGTATTTGCATGGATTGTGTTTCCTTCTTGAGTCTATTACAAATGACAAGTAGTAAATTTTTTGCTCATACAAGGCATGTAAAATGATAAGTTCAATAATTTCATAAGAAGGGAAATTGTTGGTTTCTCATTTTCATTTAGCCTTTCTGTTCATGTGATGTTGAAATTTTGGTAGCTTCAATAATTTCACAAGAATGAAAATTGTTGGCTACCAAAATTTTAATTTCTTTTTTTCTTCTTTTGATATTTTTTGGATCAACAACCTCATATTTGATTTGATTCATTGTAAAACAAACTTAGATCCTATGATCTAAGATTCATAGAATCATTTTACATGTTTTAAAATTAGATATTTGAAACTACCTTTATAAATCAAAAGTAGATTTTTTATTAAGAAAATTTTTAGGTGTTTACAAATTAAAAACTCTAAACATGTCTTAATCCTATGTTGATAACATGTTTAGTGAACGAGTCTTTAGGTATACCTTTGTTAAGGGGTTTATATTATATCATGTACATAATGATACTTTATTATTATATGCTTACTCCTTAAGCTATCAACTCCACTCTTTATAAGAGTTATAGCTGCAATGTTCCCAAAATAAATGACAATTAACAAGTTGGCTATATCCAACTTCAAATCACAAATGAAGCTGCCTATTCAAACGGTACTCGTTTCAGCCATACTACAAGTAATATGCTTAGCATCTTGTGTATGCAATGCTATACAATCATGTTTTTTGCATGACCAATAAACAACACCACTACCAAACAAGAAAACTTGATAGAAGGTTAATTTGTTATCTTTGCACCATACAAAGTCCTTGCCTAAATATTTGATAATTTCTAATTCATATGTTTGATAGTATAATTTCAAGTCATTTGTTTCTTTTAAATATCTCAAGATCCTTTTCATGGCAACGTTACCAACTAGGATTACTTTGATATATACTCACGAGATGAACAATAAAATTGATGTTAGATCTCTATACAACATAGCGTATATCAAGCTACCAACAACTTAAGAATAAGGAACATTTGGTTTTTCTTACTCCTTAGTTGGATAATTTGCTTTACTAAGCTTGACACCTTTTGTAATGGCTGAACTAATAGACTTGTAGTCACATATTTTGAATTTGTTGAGAATACAACCAATATCTCTCTCTTGATTTAGACATAATAATATAAACTCTCTATCATAGGAAATCTCTATACCCAAGATATAGGATATCTCTCTTATATCTTTCATTTCGAACTTAGAACTAAGCCATGACTTGGTCTTGATAATCATATCATTGCCATTACCTAACAATAAGATTCAATCTACATACAATGATAGGATCCCACTATTCCAAACCTAGACATAGTGATCTAACTGATTAGCCACAAGCTGAAGTTCTACAATAGCATTTTGAAAAATCAAATATCATTAATAAGGTGATTGTTTTAGGCCATATAAGGATTTCTTCAACCTATATACAATATCATTGTAATCGTTAATTATATAGCCTTCTAGTTGTTTCATGTAAATAGTTTCATTAAGGCCACCATCCAAATCATAAAAGACAATAATTACTAAGATTATCTTTATGCATACAAATTTTGCAACTAGAGAATATGTTTCAACATAATCAATTTCCTTGTTTGAAAAACTTTTTGCATCCGACTTCGCTTTAAATTTTTTTGTTGAACCATTGACATTTTGTTTCTTTTCAATAGCCATTTATAACTAATTGTTTTTCTTTTCTTTGACAAAATAGCAAACTTTTAGGCTTCCTTTTTTCCAATGGATTCAATTTTCTTATTCATTGCTTTGACTCAATCCGGTGCTTCAGATGAACTCATAGATTCTTGATAACTTAGGTTATCAATCATCCCATCTAAATCTATTAAATAACATGTTTTTCAGTTAAATAAGTATGATAGCTCTTTAAGTAGGACCAAAGAGCTCATGGTTTCTTATGACCACTTAATGTTGCAATTTGCATGAAAAGGTCATTTGGTTCATTTTCAGTGGGTTCACATAATGATTCATCCAAATCTAAAAGATGAGTATCAATATTTCCATTATTTGTAAAGATTTTATCCTTAATATCCTCTAAGAATTCAACATCCATACCCCCTATCAACCCGACATCTTTATGATAGAATCATTACTCTTTTGATCCTTTTAGGTATTGGTCTAGATGTTTACATGTGTTGTTGGAGCCCCATCTTCATAGGTGACTAATGTTTGATTTTTTACCAAACCATAACTCATATGATATAGCAAATACAACATTGCAAGAAACTCTATTTAAGATATACATGATTGTATACACAACTTCTCCTCATATAAACATATTCTAACATAAACCTTGTCATGTTTAGTAAGGTCATGTTATATGTAAACACCCAAAAATTTTCTTAAAAGATTTGATCTTTTAGAAAATTTGCCTTTTTAGAAAAAATAACGGTTTTGAGTCTTTTAAGGGTTTTCAAATAAAGACACCTTAATCGAATTCATTTTCGCACCAAAATTTCGTGGCAATCTCAAAATAAAGGTAAATTGCACCTCTCTCAAAAAAATCAAATTTTGACAAAGAGCCAAAAAAATGACTGCTTTGCCCTCAAGCCCAAATTGGCAACATTCTACATATTCAAATGATTACATCTAAAGAAATGATGGTTTCAAACAATTTTCTTTAAAGAAATGAGACATTGGGAACCAAACCCAAGCATGTTTACTAAATGTCAAACTTATAAAAAACCTTTTAAAATCAAATCAAATCCAAATCAGGTCTTAAAAACTCGCCAGATTGAGGATAGTCCTCCTCTAGGACCCTATACCTGTCAAGGGTTAAAGTGGTCTGATACCCTACACCCATCAAGGGTTAAAGTGGTTTGAGACCCCACACCCATCGAAAGGATTAACGTGGTCCGACACCCTACACCCATCAAGGGTTAAAGTGGTTTGAGACTCCACACTTATCAAAAGGGTTAAAGTGGTCTGAAACCCTATACCCAACAAAGGGTTAAAGTGGTTGAAACTGTAAAGACTAACTCACAGAGCGAAAGTAGGTCGCCCATGCAAACGAACAATGAGAATGAAACTCAGTTGTTCTCAAAGAAAAGAACATTTGAAGATTTTGACAAAACTCCAATGTATTTCAAAATGAAATGGTTTTAAATAAGGACATATTTGAAATCATAAAGAAGGATAAAGATGAATCATCTCTTCGAAGAATCAACGAGAATCAAGGCAACGATTGAGCCAAGCCCACATCAAGCCACGGCCAAGCCCACTAGGCTAAGCTCACATACCTTGATCGGACCAATGGGACTCATCTATGTAAAGCTCCATGAAGAAGGGGACTTAACTCAAGCATGCAAGGTGGATTCAAATAAAGGTTAGAGCTCACTCAAAGCCTCAAGTTCGAATGGCTAAGAAGAGCATGAAGCAGATCACGATTAAAGTGGGACAAAGGAGGTTCATATCAAGTTTAAATGTGAATCAGGTTCTTGGGCTGCTAAGTGAGTATTTCTTTCCATTTTCCAATCTAAATTTCTCTATTAACATTCAATTCAAAGAAGCGGTTGTAATAATAGAGCTTTGTCTCCCCCCATATTGTAATAGCAAGTAGATATGCTGTCAATTTCATTTCTTATGCACTCTACTTGTTTGTTTTCTTGATTCTACCTCTCTATACTCTATAAAACTCTTATAACTCCTAATCTCCTCTATGCTTAAGCTAATCTACATATTTACATTCATTTCTCTTCAGCAATTTACTTTGGGTTGTTGTGTTTACAATTTAAATTCGGGTGAGTTGCATCACGTATGTTATAAAAATACTGAAAAACTGTTTTTAGCATCTCTATATATGTATATTACTTCAATTTTCATTTCTTCATCTATACTGCGATTGATCTAAAATTTGACACACTTTATCTAAACATACAAGCCCACCTCTGACATAATTTTCAAGAATTTTAGGGTCGTGCAACTATGTAATTAAAAGTGTGTAAGATCGGAGAAAAACCAGAACCATTTTTGCACAGTTTATTTTCCTGCAACAGAGGTTCAGTAAAAGTCCCATAACTCTGTAAATAGTGATTGAAATCGAGTGAAACTTGGTTCATTATGACATCCATAGCTTTCCATCAAAACCAAATTCACCAAAACCGGAGCTCTAAGCATCAAGATACAAACTTTTCTTTGGGTCTGTGTATCTTTGTGGCAGAACAGTTTCGAGTGTTTGAGCAGAAATACTTCTCTGATTTAATTTTGAACAATCACAACACCCAAAAATAGAACAAAAATATTTTTGGAAGTTCTACATATGTGCCTGAACAGTATAAAAGTTTTTTGATTTTTGGAGATTCGGAAGTCATTAAAATAAATCAGAAAACAAGGTTTGAAAACAGAACGAGTTTCTGTTTTTCAGAACTTAACAACAATTTTTTCTTCAAAAACACCAAGTGCACAAAATTTGGTCTAATCTCTCGAATTTTTTAAGTGAAATTGAAATCACACCTGCACACATGAAATCCTCAAAGTGCTTAGGTTGACCCTTGAGCATTAGTTCAAGAAGGCCTAAAGCGAATAGATCTCGCACAATCGCCCAAAGTCAGATTTTAAACTTTTGCTAATTTTAGAAACTAGCTGGTACGCTCGCGCATAAAAGAAGTAGATTTGAGAAGTTTATTTCAAGTCTCTCTATAGGCTTGGAGTAAAATTTTCACATCTACAGAATTGCCACGCCTGGTGGGACACGAGTCTTTGAGGGTTTTTGATTTGGTGTTGGTTTTTAAATTCAGTTTTTCGAAAATCTTTTGTACACAAGTTTATTTTAAAATAATGTCAAGTTTGGATGATTCCTTTGAAAGCATGTCAAGGAAATCCTCATCACATTTCTCAAATCGGTTTTCCAAAAGCTCCAAAAAATCCTCTAAAATCCGAGATGAAGAGCTTGCCTCTTTGAGGGAAAAAGCAATGAAACTTAGAAGGGAAATTGAGGCCCTAAGCCAAAAGGCCAAGGCACATCATTCCCATGAAAAATCATCTCGGATACATAGAGAGAAAAACCCTGCCCGAAAACCAAATTGAGCACAAAATCTGATGAAGGATATGAGGCCACAAGTAAGCAAGTGTTGAGATCGAATCATCCAACCTTGCTAATCATCCAAACGCCCCTTTTTCCATTGAAAAACCAAAAAAATTCTTCATTTGGAAAAATCAAAAGAATCTGGAAAATCTTCAAAAATCAAAAAGATTTAAAAAGCAAGAAGTTGCGAAGGTTGAAATTCTGAAAATTGAAAGTGAAGTCCACATTTCTAGGCACATGCACAGAGTGGGGCATGAGGATTACTTTACTCAAGTCACTCCAAATTTTCCACAAATATTCGCTCCGATGGGTTCCACTCCCATGAGCACTACTTCACACATTTCACAAAACATAGAAGAGAATGAGTGTTGCACACACACAAGCTTGGAGGATGAAATCCAAGACCTCGAAAAGCAACAAGAGCTCGAGCCATTTTAGGACGCCTATAAGGAAGCTTGCTCTCATCATGAAAAGGTAGACAAGCTTGAAAAAGGTATGTCTGAAACTCATTCCCCCCGAAACTCCCTACTCGATCCTCCTCTTCTTAGTATAGGATCGTTAAATCATTCATATGCATCAAATCACACTCATGCACCCACATACCCACGAAATGTGCCCAAGGATATGGATTTTCAAGGTACGCCGAATGTCCTGCACCAACAAAAAGAATTTCAAAATGAAAAACAAGATCAAAATAAAAATAAAAACATGGTAGATATGGTTACTCTTAAGACATGCATCGACATTCTAAGTACACCTAACCCTATCATGAACAAAAAAATTCCTTCGAGCCTAGGTTTGTATCATGAATCCAAACCTACGACTATGATTTCTCCAAACATCCAAAAACCCACCAAGGGACCGACCATGGTTTCCCTTGAAATCCATACCTTCACAATTTGCAAGGGATCAAACATGTTCTCCCTTTGCATATACTCAAACCATCCACCCCTAGGGGCACATTAGGTTGCACTTAGGATCAATCCCAAACTGTCTAGGGTCGCATGTATCCTAGTGGTACCTGAGTCAAATACATCTCTAAATCATACCTCCCAACTCCTACCCAAGCCAACTCTTGTGTATGACCATGATATTGATAACACATTATTCCAAGGCTTACAAAAAAATTTTGAAACTCAAAAAGCCTTGGAATATGATGTTGAACATGGGATATACACTGTCTCAAGGTCTTGGAGTTAAAAGCCAAGGTAGGTTAGAGCCCATCCTACCTATGTCAAACCTAGGTCGACTTGGATTGGGATACATCCCATCCATACCCTCTGAGCCACCACCAAAGACCAATTGGGTCAAGGGTGCCCTAGAACCCATTAACACCGAAACCTATGGCTTAAACTTCTTGTTTAAAGTCTAATTCATGGTGTTTTCTTTGTAGGTCTAGAAAACAAAATCCAAAAAAGTATATATTTCAAAAAATACAAAAAATCTAGAAAATTTTCAAAACCCAAAAATATTGGAAAAATCTGAAAATTCGAAAAAGAAAGTCTTATATGTTCGCCCTTCTAGCATTTGTTTGGAAAAATCCAAAAAAATTGAAAAAATTGAAAATCCCAAAATTGTGATTTTCAAATTGTGTACAAACTAAAAAAAAATTGGTTTTGACAAAACCCATGTATATCGTCTACCTCTAAGGGCACATTGGGTTGCACCTAGGATTCATACTAAGAACATCATTCAAAACCACACTCCGGGTGCACATCCTTGATGCACCTGAACCCCCAAACCCACCATGGACATGAAACTAACTCCGGGTTTTTGTATATATTGTATAGGTTATTCCCAAAATCCAAAAAATCTGAAAAAGGATAAACCAAAAATACAAAAATTTTCAAAAGAAAAAAGAGAAAAATCAAAACCATTTTTTCAAAAAAATTTCCAATTCCCTTAGAGATGATTTGAGTGATATCAATTTACATAAACTTCCTCAAAATCAACAAAGTCTTGGACTTGGGCAAACATTCAAGTTCCTTAGAAGGTTACCAATATTGGAATCAAACCTATACCCAAAAAGCATAAAGGCTAGGATCATATAATGCATATTCCTAAGCCATGCCAAAAACCAAGATCGTGCGTGTATAGGTCATTCATGCATCACATGCCACAATAGGGGTCGGCCATAATGTTAATGCTCATATCATTCAAACTAGGGGCATTAGAATGCATTCACACCTTACATGGAAACATGCATCATTCCATGTATCTCCATCACCTCGTGTGGGGATATATTTTACATATCATGCATCTCCCTAGTTCACATCAAAAACAAGATGTCCAATGACATAGTGCATGTAAGAGTCATTCATGCATCACATTGAAAATCATTCATCACATGTCACAATAGGGATCGGCCATAGTGTATGAATGGTCATGTCATCTCCACCAAACTAGGGGCATGTAGAGTGCATTCCCTAAACACATTTCATGGAGACTTAACACAGTCATCATTTCATAAAGCATATATCTCCATCATCTCATATGGAATACATTTTGACATGTCATCCACATCATTCACCCAAAGAGGCCCAAAAAGATGGCAGCCCAAGTGGGAATGTTCCCATTTTATAAAAGGAGCAACAAAAAATCGATCATGCATATTGGCTCATTGATGCCTAGGAAAGAAAATTGGTAGAGCCTATAAATGCCCAATATAAAAAAGATATGATATTTAGTGTCTACCACAAATTCTTTTGAAATGATTTTTGTAAAATGGATCTTCTTTAATTTCTTGAAGAAGGGACTAAGTCGAATATAAACCTCTTAACTAGGGATTGATGCTCTATGAAAAGTGGAGGGTTTTCAAAATTGATTAATGGCATTTCAAAAATCCTTCTTATACAAGATAGGGCCTAGTTCAAAATAGCAAAATATTTTCAAATTGTATGTGCTATTATGAAATATGGCATACTTGATTAGACCAAATATCTAGAGGGACAAGTTGTTTCCCCACTTCATTCTCTCCAAACAGGAAAATTGGCAAAAAGTCAAAATAAAAAGAAAAAAAGAAAGAAAATAAAACTCCAATATAGAGGTCTCCTAAAAGAAAAAGGGAAAAACAAAAACTTCCAATATAGAGGATCCCTTTGAAAGAAAAGAAAAAGAAAAGCCAAAGCTCGAAAAAAGAGTAATTTTTCATAAAAAAATTCTTAGCCTTAAACCACGGGACGCTTTAGAAGGGACCGTGGTAACTCTTTCTCAAATCCCCTACAACTTCTCCCAAAAGAAAAAAGTTTGTCAATATAGTCATAAAGTAGGAATAAAACCTACCAATTTGGATCTCATTTTGTTTGAGGATTAGGCCTTTTAGTGTGAAAAATGGAGTTTTGAAATGTTGTTGAGTTTTTCCAACACTAAAAACCTCTACCCAAGTAATTTTGCATTAAAACCAAAGTGAAGAGAAATATAGGGGAAGAAAGTCCCTTTTGATAGAAACAAAAAGAAAGTATCTTTTTCAAAATGATTTTTACAAAATCCAAGGCATTAAGGAAATAAACATGGAGGCATTATGGAGATCATTAAACATTCATGATTCATCCATTGTATACATCTCATGATCATATGCATTCATAGATGGTATTATGCACATATGATCGATGCATTGGTCGACTACCATCCATGTTGAGTCATCTTTGCTACAAATCCTCTTCCCCATTGGAATTAGGATAACCCGAGTCTAAGAAATGAATCCCTTAACAAAAATGGGAAAGTTCATGAAATCTTGATTCAACTCAAATCAACTCTTCCATTCAATTTTTTTTTTTTATGGGTGTTATTCTTTGCCATTAACCAAATAAATTTGGATTAATACCAAAGAGGGGCATATGTAAATACCCAAAAATTTTCTCAAAAGATTTGATCTTTTAGAAATTTTGCCTTTTTAGAAAAAATCGGGGTTTTGAGTCTTTTGAGGGTTTTCAAATAAAAACACCTTAATCAAACTCATTTTCGCACCAAAATTTCGTGACAACCTCAAAATAAAGGTAAATTGCACATCTCTCAAGTTCGAATGACCAAGAAGAGCATGAAGTATATCACGATTAAAGTGGAACAAATGAGGTTCATATCAAGTTTAAATGTGAGTCAATTGAAGCTCAAATGAAACCAAGCAAATGGTGGGTTGATCATGACATACAAAGGTGAGCCACAATTCAGCCAATGCAAGAGAACCAAGACCGCATCATCGAGCCAACGGTTTGCACCAAGTCCGGCCAACCATATCCAAGTGCACCAGGCCGACCGAACCCACCATGGCCAATCCATCCTCCATTTAATTGGTCAAACATATCTTGATTAAACCACTTTCGCCTTACCTAACCAAATAAACTTTGAACATACATACCTTGATCAAATCACCTTGATCGAACCCACCATTTGACTCAACACATGCTAGCCGATTGTGATCGAACCCACTTGGCTGGACACATATACCTTGGCCAGCTTAATCCACCCACCTTGACCCAAGAGGGACCACTCTAAGGCCCACGTGAGCCCATGTGGCTAGCCAAGAGTTGAGTCAAGACTTGGATTCCAAAAAGTCCCATTCAAGCCCAATCCAAGACCCACCAAAAAGCCTATAAAAAGGCACCTTAGGGGGACTCATTTCCAGCATTTAGCACTTTGAGAGACCTTCCAAAACATGAGGAAAGAGAGAGGGAGAGCTTATGAGAGAGAAAAAGTGCTACAAGTTAGAGAGAGAGTGAGAGAAAAGAAGAGAGAAGAGAAAAAAAGGGAGGAAGAAGAAGGGGCAGTTCCAAGCAAGGAAGGGGTCAAATTTCCCATTGTGAATCCGGTTTTTGGGCTGCTAAGTGATAATTTCTTTCCATTTTCCAATATAAATTTCTCTCTTAACATTCAATTCAAAGAAAGGGTTGTAATAATTGAACTTTGTCTCCCCCCATATTGTAATAACAAGTAGATATGCTGTCAATTTCATTTGCTATGCACTCTACTTGTTTGTTTTCTTGATTCTACCTCTCTATACTATATAAAACTCTTATAACTCCTAATCTCCTCTATGCTTAAGCTAATCTATATATTTGCATTCATTTCCCTGCAGCAATTTACTTTGGGTTGCTGTGTTTATGCAATTTAAATTCGGGTGAGTTGCATCACGTATGTTATAAAAACACTGAAAAACTGTTTTCAGCATCTCTATATACGTATGTTACTTCAATTTTCATTTATTCATCTTTGCTCTGTTTGATCTGAAATTTGAGACATTTTATCTAAATACATAAGTCCACCTTTGATAAAGTTTTCAAGAATTTTAGGGTCGTACAACCACGTAATTAAAAGTATGTAAGATCGGGAAAAAACCAAAATCATTTTTGCATACTCTGTTTTCCTACAACAGAGGTTCGGTAAAAGTCCCATAACTTTGTGTGTAGTGATCGAAATCGTGAAACTTGTTTAATTAGAAATATGACATCCATAGCTTTCCAGCAAAACTAAATTTACCAAAATTGGAGCTCTATGATAATTCATCTACAGTATTTTATTGAGGTGTTTTAGGTATTGTATTTTGCATAGTATTATATTTCTTATGATATTCTAAAAATTCAAATGAGGTGTATTCTGTAGCTCGATTAAACCTCAACACTTTAACTGTGCATCCTAGTTGATTTTCAACTTCTTATATATGTGTTTAATGCTTTTGATTTATATGATAAAAGGTATATATATTCATACCTCGAATAGTCATCAATGAATGTTATAAAATAAACCTTCCACAATGGGACCTTCTTCTAAAGGGTCTACAAATGTTGGTGTGAATAAGTTATAATAAGCTTATAGCTCTTCTTGCTTCTTTAATAAATGGTTTTCTCATTATTTTCTCTTGAATGCAAGCTTAAGAAGTATCAAATGTGGTTTCATAAAAAATGGGTGGTAAGTTAAAGTAATGCTAAGTTCTTTAGCTTATTGAGGCTAACATGTCCTAGTATTCTATGTCACTCATTTACATTTAGAAGCATTACATAATCAACATAATCAGAAAGAGTTCACAGTCCTTTCTTATTCAAAGTTTTGAGCTTAAACAAGCCAAGACTAGAATAAAAAATTCCCATAAAAAATATACTACATGTTCTCCTATAGTTACCTTTAGGAAAACATTTGACCTCAAAGCCCATTTTAATGAGTGCAAACACAAAAACTAAATTGCGCCTTATAAAAGGTACAATTTTTATACAATAGTCAATAAAATATGTGTGCTTGCTATATCGATCTTAAAGGACCCAACACCTAAAACATCAATATATGAATTGTTTCCCATATAAACGTGATGACCTTTGGGTCGGTATTCTTTGAAGTCAATTACTCTATCCTTGCTCTTCGTGATGTGGTGTATTGCTCCAAAGTTGATCTACTAACTAGAAACGTCATTGTTTAAATAAAAACATTTTGAAATCATGTAGACTACATCACATTTCTACTTTTGGTTGTGGTGTTGTTATCATCCTTTTTGAGGTTGCGACGGTCTCTCTTTTAGTGTCTCATTTTTTCATAGTTAAAGTAATTTATTCGATAAGCAAATATCTATAATATCTTGAATACTTGACCTTTTTTGTTAAATTTTCTAAAAAAATCATTCTTATTTTGCTTTTTCTTTTTATATTTTTAAGAACTAGAGCCTATATCATCCCGAATAAGAAACAATTTTCCTTTTTGCTCTTCTTGAGGTTCTCCTGCTCAATAGTTAATTTTAGAGGGAGTTGGGCTAAGGTAATAATTTCATTAACCCTAAGAACAGTGGTGACTATATCTCAAGAAGAAGGAAGACTATAGAATGTTGGAGTTTTGAATAGGATTAGGGATGGCTGAGTTGGTCACAGTTAAGTCTGTGGCCATTACGAGCATTTTGTTCACATGTTCTTCCACATTGTCCAACTCTTTCATCCTAAAAGAGTTGTATTGTTGCAAGAGAAACTTGATATATAACTCAGCAGTCGTCTCATACTTGATCATGACTATATCAAAGACTTGCTTTACAGTTTTACCGTCCTCGAAGACCTAAATTAAGTCTTCTTTCATATTAGTTAACATTATTGTTTTTGTAATAGTGTCATTCGTACAAAAAGTTTTATGACTTTCTTTTTCCTCTTGTGTTGCTTTTGTAGTGGGTTCAGTCTAGCTCTCTTTAAGGACATAATCTATACCCTCAAGAGTCAAGACCAAAAGAATATATCGTTTTCAGGTTTGGAAGTTCATCCTCTTTAGTTTTTGGGTTTTGGCTAGTTCAAAAACATAAACATGGAAAGCTATTCTTATTATTTAAATATTTAACAAATATCTCAAAAGTGAGAGTCTAACAACCAAGACAATCAAGCAATAAACTCATAATAGATTAATAAGCAACAACTTAGTGCAAACAAGTTAATCAATTAAGATTAATAACACACTAAAGAGTAATTTTGGAGAAGGACAAGTTATGATTATAACACACAATCAAGGCAAAGAGGGCATGTTACAAATTACATTATGTTAAGAAAACTAGTGAAACTTTAGAAGATTATAAGAAAGCAAAGAAGGAAGCAAAAAAGGCCGTTAGTGAAGCAAAAGCTAAGATTTGGGAGGACTTATATAAAAAACTCAACTCAAAAGAGGGTGAAAGAGACATTTTTAAGATAGCTAGGGCTAGAAATAAGAAAACTAAAGATCTTAATTATGTTAGATGCATAAAAGACGAGGATGAAAAAATTCTAGTGGCAAATGATGATATAAGAAATAGATGGAAAAACTATTTTTATAATCTTTTTAATGAAAATAAAGATGTTAGTATTAGTTTAGGAGATTTAGCCAAGTCAGAAAAGTATATAAACCACAATTTTTACCGACGTATTCAAAAGAATGAAGTCAAAGAGGCTCTTAAACATATGAAGAGTGGTAAATCGGTAGGACCAGATAATATTCCTATAGAAGTTTGGAAAATACTAGGAGAAATAGGAATCACTTGGCTCACAAGACTATTTAATGAAATATGGAAAAACCAAAAGATGCCCGAGGAATGGAGAGCAAGTACACTTATACCCATATATAAAAACAAGGGAGACATTCAAAATTGTGCGAATTATCGAGGTATCAAGTTAATGAGTCATACTATGAAATTATGGGAAAGAATTATTGAACGTAGGTTAAGACAAGTATCAAGTATAACAGAGAACCAATTTGGATTTATGCCTGGTAGATCTACTATTGAAGCGATTCACCTTTTGAGACGTCTTATGGAACATTTTAGAGCAAAAAAGAAAGACCTTCACATGATATTTATTGATCTAGAAAAAGCTTATGATAGGGTACCGAGGGAGGTTCTTTGGAGAACTTTGGAAAAAGAGGTATCCCATTGACATATATTAACCTTATAAGAGACATGTATGATGGTGCAAAAACATGTGTGAGGACTCATGAAGGAACGACAGACTTCTTTGAAGTTAATATTGGGTTACATCAAGGATCAACTTTAAGTCCATACTTATTTATAATGGTGATGGATGAGTTAACAAAACATATTCAAGATGAAGTACCTTGGTGTATGTTATTTGCAGATGACATTGTATTAGTGGAGGAGTCTAAGGAAAAAGTTAATAGAAAATTGGAACTATGGAGAGAAACATTAGAAAACAAAGGCCTCCGACTTAGTAGAACAAAGACAGAATATATGGAATGTAAGTTTGATCATTTGGCTACTTCAGAGGACATAGAAATTAAAATTGGCACACATTGCATTCCCCAAAAGGAAAGTTTTAAATACCTAGGGTCAATTTTTCAAAGTGATGGAAGAATTGATGGAGATGTTACACATAGAATTAATGCTGGTTGGTTAAAATGGAGAGGAGCATCAGGTATTCTTTGTGACAAGAAGATACCATTAAAATTAAAAGGTAAATATTATAGAGCAGCAGTTAGGCCTGCCATGTTTTATGGTTCTGAGTGTTGGGCAATTAATCATCAACATGTACAAAAGATGTCTGTGACAGAAATGAAGATGTTGAGATGGATGAGTGGTCATACAAGAAAAGACCGTATACATAATGAGGTTATTAGAAACAAATTAGGAGTGGCACCAATAGAGGATAAAATGAGAGAACATCGTTTAAGATGGTTTGGACATATAGAAAGAAGATCAAAAGAAGAACCTGTAAGAAGGTTAGAAAACCTAAATTTGGAAAGTATTAAAAGAGGTAGAGGACGACCACAAAAGTGTTGGAAAGAAACAATAATGAATGATCTAGCTTATTGGGAGTTAACTGCTAACATGGCACACGATAGAGATCTGTGGAAACAAAGAATCCATGTAGCCGACCCCGTCTAGTATGGGAAAAGGCTTAGTTGTTGTTGTTGTTGTTGTTTGTTACAAGCCTTCTCACTGTAAACAACCATTTGTCCGCAAATAGAAAAATGTTTTAAGTACTATTTTGGAATAAGACAAATTTATTAAACAAGATGAGAATTAATATGCTAATATAATTTTCAAAGAAGTTTGTGGGCAGAACAGTAACTTCTCTAACAAACATTATTCTATAATTTCAGAAGCAATCTATTTGAATTAGTAAAATCTAAATATTCATAATTTCAAATAACTATAGTAAATTAACATAGAATCATAGTGCTAATTTGTAAATCCTCATGACCGACTGGTTATTTCTTGTATTAGAGGGGGCAAAGAAGTTATTCACCTGTTTAGATACCATGCTCAGAAAATCAATGCGCCCACGGTTTTATTTTATTGGGTCTTGAGACAGAGTTGTTTTGCCCCTTGCTATTCTCGCAAAATAGCGAGAGATGAAGAGAGAGAGGGTCGTCGGAGATAGGGAAGGTGAACTGATGGACGATTAAAGGGATTTCTGCCGATCGGCAAGCCGGTCAACCGACATCTCGCCGAAAAGATTTACTCCATTCTCTTTCCTCTTAATCGTATTTTTTGTTAAGAGGGATAGTCTCGCATAAGGACCGATCGGTTGATGTGTTTCACCTACAAGCCGATCGACTTCTATTGTTGTTGTGCCGCTTGGGCCACCTTCTCTTCACTCGGTTGATATCTCGCAGACAATTGGTTGCCAGAGCTAAGGCAATGAAAACAGAAGTGTGCACAAAAATGGGTGTTCTTCAATCGATTTCACAAGGACTAGTTTGGACCAGTCCTCAAATAAACAATATAAAAATTAAGTATATATTCCCCAACCTTTCTTTTTTATTATTTTGATTTCAATCTATCAAGCTTTCAGTTGTAAATTAAGCCTTTGTAAGCCTTAGAGAAGCAAGAGTCTCATCTGATTGGGAGCGATCTAATTAGGGGGTTCTTAACCCCTTCTTGTTTTCTTTATTTTATTCAGATCTTCTCAACTTTTTACTTTGTAGTTGTGTTTAAAAAAACTTTTGAGAAGAATGAACAGAATCTGATCTTTCTTTAGGAGAATAGTAAGAGCCTTGATCAGATTTATCGTATATCAATATTGCATACCATATCTTTGGTTTGATATGGATCTGAATATTGGAAGGATATACTCTACTATAAATGTAAATAGAAAGCATACCTTGATTAAACCTTGTAATGGTCGATCTAACGGTTAAATTAGGTGCTTAGCATCACCTATTAGGATTAAACGATGCCCTCAGACTAATGTTGGTTTGATTTATAATGGAGCGACATCGTTGGACTTTGAATCAATTGGCATGCCTTCTTCAAGAAGGTTTTGTAAGGTAGCAGGGTAGCAGAAAAATTGACAAAGAGCAGAAAGAGAGATTGTTCTTGTATATGATTTCTATAACTCCCTTTCTACTAATCCTTGCAATCTTTGTCTTCCTCAAATGTGCATTTCAACCAAGTGAAACGGCTCCGTGTTGCCTCTTTGATTAATTACTTAAAAGCACAAAAATGTTGTCTTTAGTTTAAATGTTTTATTTGGCAAAACTGGGAAACGGTCTAAAGGGAGCCCTCCGTCCTTGCATATCCGTTATGCATGAGCCCTTATGACCATCCATAACTCCAGGAATTATAAGTTTTGTTGATGATGGACTTGAGTCAAACATGTGTAAGAGAAACATAACTGAAGTTGGGGCAAGAGTGCTGTTCGATAGAAGTGGGATTTATTGATCACATTTTCGTGATAAGTTTACTCTAAAACTGGCTGAATAGAAGAGATTTTCTTGACACTATTTGGAGTACCTTTTTTTATTATTGTTCCCATGTTCTGTTCACCCATTTATAGGGGAGATGCTACTGAAATCTTATCTAAGTCGGCTAACGTCCCTCAACTCTATATACCATTTCTTCTCCATCTGATGCATTATTTTAGTTGTCTGTTTTCAATACCTTTGGTCGCTGGTTTCCACATTTTCTAACTTGAGTTTTGTATATCGAACAGCTTTAGTGCGAGTCAAGTTGAGCAGGTTCATTGTTCCTTGTCCTGTTTACCCACAATAGTCGGACTGTTGAAGCCTGGTCTCTTGTAAAAATTGATCTCCATCTTGTTCCTTGTTGAATTTAGTTTCAACCATATTCAGTCCAATTACTTTTGGTGTACTATTACTTGGGGTATTTAGTTATACATGTTTGAATAGCCTCAGTTTAAACTTGCATATGGCTTTCTCATCCCTACAATATCAAATTGCAACGTAGGCATGACAAGTTAGATTCAGACTAAAACCATGTCGATTCAAGGATAGATGGCCTACGTTTGTCGAATCTTATCTATAGGCTGAGACCGAGTGTGTATAAATCTTAGGTTTTGTGGAACCCTCAACTTGTACCCAATCTCTTAATTTTGTGAAAGTAAATAAAAGCTAAGTCAAGAGTGACTGACCTCTTATTCGCTTTCCTTTTTTGCATTATGGTTCCAAATACAGTTTTTTTCACAATTAGCTTCTTACTCCTTTTTGTGCTCACATTTCAATTCAAGTGTGGAGGTATTTTCGCTTTATTTGCTAAAATTTTTTGTAGTGCAAGAACCGACTCTTATTTTTATCAGTTTTGGGTCATAATTGGGTTTTGATCTCTAAATGGGATTTGAGTTTAATGGATATAAATCTCTAAATGAATATATATCTAAAATGAACATGAGTCTCTAAATGGATATGAATAGAATCAACCCTAAGAAAATGATACACTAATTAACAATTATACAATAAATGGAATATGTAACTAATAAAAAAGTGTTAAGATGTAGAAATCCTAATTTGCAGAAAATCTTAATTTATAGAGATCTTAAGATGCAAAAAATCATGATTTACAGAGATCCTGATATATAGTGTGTACAAATTTTAAATATTTTTATAAAATCATTTGTGCACAAGAGTTAAAAAACCTATGCAAAGGGGATTCAATGAAACTAAATTAACTAATGATTATGAAGCTAGAATAAGAACAATGATGCTATTTTTGTTTTTATAATCTAAGAGATTGACCTATGGATGCAAAGCAACTACGGTGAATAATCAAACTAATTGAAAGAAAAATAAAAGTATGCAAAGAAGACTTGATCAAGCACACTCCATCCTTCTTGATTGAAAGCATTCATAAACACATACTTAAACAAAAAAGACAAAAGAAGGACTAGAGAAGTTTTTAAAATTTTCTTAATTGCTCTAGGATCATTCTTGTCTTTTTTTGTAGATGCTTACAATGGGAGAGGAGATCTCTTTTCACTGGAGAGGGTTGGGGTATACGAAATTAGAAGGTTTATAATAAAATTCCAGCAACTACACTTTTCTATTTTCAATTCTAATGAATGAGAAAGTCTGCAAAGAAAATAGCAAGTCTTCTAAGGCAATGGTTGGCCCTTTCCTTTATGAAAATTTATTGTGATAAACTTAGGTTGGTTAATCTTTTTTATATAGGTCATAACTGGTCGTCTTCCACCTTAGCATGACCTTGGCATATCTCCTTTTCAATTCAATACAAAATCTGCAATTATCTTAAGAAGAAACTTGACCATTTCATAACTTAGTCTAATTACAATAGTTTTAGCATGGGCCTTTCATAATAATATGGCCCAAGAAAGATCTTTCGTCACACTTCTCCTTTTCGACATAGAGAGTGTGTTCTCAAAATCTTGTGGAGCCCATCCTCATATACTCAACATGCTCACCCAAGGTCATGCTATACAAGACTACATCATTAGATAAACAACAAAAGCATCGAATAAGCCTTGTAACACCTCATTCATAAGCCTATTGAAAGTAGTTGGGGTTCTGGTGAGCCCAAATGGCATCACCAAAAACTTGAGTCCTATATCAAGTTATCATAGTAGTATTCTCCTCATCACCAAAAGCAACCCATACCTTTTAATAACTAAATGATAGGTCCATCTTATTTAACTACCTAGCACCACGTAGGCGGTCAAATAAGTCACCAATCAAAAGAAGCGAGTATTGGTTCCTCAAAGTAATCTTATTTAATACCCGATAATTCTCACATATACGAAGAGATATGTCGTACCTTTTCTAAAATAAAATGAGAAAACCGTATGGTCATACCTATTTCAAGCAACTCATCAAGTTGGGACCTTAGCTCGGTCAACTTGGAAGGCCCCATATGCCAGTCGTTAAGGAGGCCTAGCCCTTGGTGTGACCACGATTTGATGATCTGTCTTAGGTCTTGGTAGTAGTTTCTTGTTGTCGTGTCAATAATCGGCTCGACCTCCAAATTTACAATCCCTTCTCCACCTGAATGATTGAAAGGAAGGTAACGGAGGCATCATCAACAACTAGCGGCTCAGTTGGAGGTGGTGGTGGCTCGGCTGTTGGCACAGTAGGATGCCACACTACAATGACGGGGTGTTGGAGCATAGGTGGGCGTGCGAGCACCAGGGCACGTGGAGAAGGGTGTCAAAGGTGCTTGGCTCGCGGTTGGATGTGTAGGGTGCGGTGGCATGAGCCGTATGGGGTACCTTACCTCGGTGCATGGCACTAGCGCTATGTGTTGGTGTTGGCGAACATCCAATCGTGGGTTGCTTCAATGTACCAAAGGTCAACTGCCCCTTGGTGACCTGTTGTTGTAGCTGGTTTGCAAGGGCGGGGTCCAACATCCTGGTCGGTGGTAGGGGAGTGGCCAATCCAACTGGTGCTTTGTCCAGGTTGCATTGATCAACAAAGCTCGATTGAGTCTCATCAACAAATATAACTTCACCTAAATAAGGTGTTGAAAGGGCCTTTACTCTCCACATGATAAACTTATACCATTGTTAACTTATATGGCTGCATCCGTCTGATCATTGATTTTTTCAGTCTGAATCTGTGAAAGAAAAAGTTTGAAAATAGGTTTAGATATCGCTCACACACTATTCCATATACCATAAAATTTCAAGAATTTTAGGCGTGGATAAGGTCGTGAAGAAAATTGAGAAAGCCGAATAAAAACCGAGATAGAACTTTTTTGCACTATACATCATATAATAAAGCTTGAGTAAAAGTACCTTAACTCTATATATAGGGATCCAAGATCTCTGAAAAGATCTTATTAGAAAGTTGGTTTTCATAGCTTTCCAAGGTGACCAGTTGGAGACGCAAAATTTTCACTCCAAGCCTATGTAGAGACTTGAAATGATAATTTTTTATCTACTCTCGCGAGAGCGTGTCAGCTAGTTTTCAATAAACTAGCAAAAATGTGAACAAATCTGACTTTACTTGGCGATTGGGCTAAGCGAGATCTTTTCACTTTAGGTCTTCTTGAACCGACGCTCAAGAGTCAACCTAAGCGCATAGAAATTTCAATTTTAAAAGTGAGAAACTCCAATTCACGTGATGATGAGGTGTTTTTCAAAGAAGATATGAAATGCACTTGGTTCAAGCTCCAAAATGAACAAGTGTTGGAAAACAAAATGTTTTGTTTTCATGCCTTGTTTCCCGAATCGATTTCAGTGCCCTATAAACCTCTTAAAATCATCAAAATTTGACATGACTGAGTCTGATATGTGGAGGGTTAGTAGTACTTTACAGATCATGATTCGAAGTTATATTGATGCAAAATTAAATGTGGGAAGTACCTCTGCTCAGGCACCCAAAATTGTTCTGTTATAGAAATACAGAGACTCAAAGATGAGCCTTTATCTCAGTGTTCCGAATTTCAAATTTAGTGAATTTGATCTTGATGGAAAGTCATAGATGTAAGCTTTCCAATGAATCAAAATTTATCAATTTTGGAGGTATACAGACAGAATTATGAGATGAAAACTCAGGTTTTATTGCAAAAAAATAGGTTGACAGATAGTTGACAGAAATTATTTTGGTTTTCACAGTTTTAATTATGTGGTTGCACGGCCTAAAATTCTTGAAAATTTTATTAAAAGTGCGCTTGTGTGTGTAGAACATGTGTGCAAAATTTTGGATCAATTGGAGCAAAGGTTCGAGAATTAAAAATAAAGCAATCAATATATACAGAAATGATAAAATCCAGTTTCAGATTTTTAGAAACATACGTGATGCAAACTCACACGAATTGAAATTGCAACAACACAACATCACAAATTGAAATTGCTGAAATGAAATGAAGGAAAATATGTTTATAAGCTTAAGTATAGAGGGGATAGAGAGTATAGTGTTGTATAGAGTATATTGGGGAATAATCACATAAACAAACACATAGAGTGCGTGTGTGAGAATGAAAATTTAGCAAATCTAATCATTATTACAACATGGGGGGAGACAAGGCTCCATTAATACAACCCCTTTCAAATTGAATTAGAGGAAAAGAAGGATTAGAATCAAAGCATGAGAATACTTACAGCTTTTCCACCCAATTGCCGAGAATTCCAAGAGTGGAATCTGGCCTCCTTCTTCCTTGAATGTCTCTCAATCTCACTTGTACTCAATAGCCTAGATCTACCCCACTCTCTCACCCACCTTACTTTACTCCTTGCAGCCCATGACCTAGGGAAGATGCAGCACTTCCTTGCTAAGCCCAACCCCTAACTCTCTCACCAAGATGGCAAAACTCTCACAAATCTCAAGATGTGAAACCCGCCCCCCTCCTTGGCCTTATTTATAGGCCAAGGGGCTGGGCCTTTCATTGGGGCAGGTTTGGTAGGCTCCAAGTCCATCTCGTGATCTAAGGTCATGGTCCCCCCTTGTGATGATATGGACCAGCCTCATGTGGGCTGGTTCCTTAAGTTAATTCAAGCTCATCTTGGTTCATCTGGGTGCACCCTCTTGGCCGGCTAGATGGGATGTAGATCATTGACTTGATTATCATATGGACTTGATGTAACCTTGGTGCTTCTTCAAATTCAACATTTAAAATTCTCATTCATTTGATGAAAGACGTTCTATCTTAGCCATGTATTTGAACTTGAATTGCCTTCATAACTTGTAATGATCGATCTTGCGAAGCTAATCCAATCCATAATCTCAGTTCAATTCATCTTATCAATCTTTGATCTTCTTATCCGATTTTGATCTTCGTATCCTCTTTGATATGCTTGCTTTATCTGGAGAGGATAGGCTTTTGACTCGGTCCATCCTTCGCTTTTGGGATTGGTCTCGATCTGGATTTGGATTGCGTTTCACCTGTTCGTCTGATTTTCTTTGAAATCCATGGGCTTTTTAACTTGAATTTAAAACCTTTATTTTGAAAGTTTCCTAAAAGACTTAAACTTTAAAAGTTGGGATTTTTGAATTGGAAGGTCATAAAGTTTTTAAACTGATTTTCAAATTTTGGGAGTTTTGATAATATTTTTATTTTGGGTGTTTACAGATGCCCCTCTTTGGTATTATTCTAAATTTATTTGGATAATGGCAAAGAAGAAAACACCCTTTTGTTTTTACTTCCCAAATTACTCTTAAGAATATAAATCATCATTTCTTTCATAAAAATCCTTTTTCCTTGTGTCATGTAGGAGAGAATTTCAGCCAAAGGGGACTTACCTATGTTGGGTGCTAGTCCTAAACATGCATTGAATGACTTTGGATGCATATATGGATGGTACAAGTGATGCATATGGAGTGTAAAATTTTAGAGACTTAGCTACTAGATGAATGAACTTGAGGAGGGGCCTATGAAGGCCGGTTGCCCCAAGTGGGATAATCCCATGTCGTTTTGACATCTTGTGTTTTCAAAATTTATTTTCAAAAAGGAAACTCCTTTTAGCTTCAATCAAAAGGACTTCCATCTTTTCATATTTCCCCTCATTTGGGTTTCAATACCCACTACTTAGCATAGGTTTTGTAGGAAATTTTGTAAAACATTTCAAAATTTTATTTCCTACACAACAAAGTCTAATTCTTAAACAAAATGAAATCCAAATAAGTAGATCCTATTCCTATTCTAAGATTTTCATAGATAAATATTTCTTCATTGGGATAAGTCATAGGGATATAGAAAAGAATTACCACAGTCCCTTCTGAAGCGTCCCGTGGTTTGAGGCAAAGAGATGGAAAATTTGCTCTTTTGAGTTTTTGGCATTTTTCTTTTCTTTCAACATGGAGGGCCTCCCTTTCTTTTCTTTTTGGAGGATTTTTTTTTTCATTTCCCTCTTTCTTTTCTTTTTTCCATCAAGGAGAAGACCTCTTTCGGAGGAATTTTTGTATAACTTATTTCTATTCGAAGAAATACCTCTTTTTGGAGGAATTTTCATATTCTCTCTATTTTTTTTATTTTGCCAATTTTCCTTTTAGAAAAGAAGTAAAATAAGGTGGAACTTTTCCCTTAGGTTACTCAATTTAGCCAAGATCATCCTATTTTGTAATAGCATTTATCACTTAAAAATATTTTGCTATATTGAACAAGGCCCTATTTTGTAGGCCAAAGATTTTTGAAATGTAACCAACTGATTTTGAAAACTCTACTTTTTATAAAGCATCAATTCCCTTATTCAGGGTCATATGATCAACCTTGATCCTTCTTTCAAGAAGTTTAAAGGAGATCCATTTTAAAATCTTTTCGAAAGAATCTAACATAGACCCTATACATAATATTTTTTCAAATATTGAGCATTTATAGGGTCTACTAAATCCTACCCTCAACATCAATCAACCAATATGCATTGTTGGTAGTGGTTATTCTTACAACATAGGGACCATCCCACTTGGGCCGCCACTTTCCAAGGGGATGTGGGCCACGATGGTGGATGATTTTCAATACGAGGTCTCTCACTTTGAAGTGGCGAGCCCTCATGTGCTTTTCATAATATCGGGTTATCCTTTGCCGATATGCATGTGCATGATCCATAGCAAGGAGCCTTTTCTCATCTAATAAATCAAATTCAGCCATTCTAGCATATTGTAGAGTCTCTAATGAGAGATTGAGTGCGAGTGATGTATGAAATGAATGCAATTTTGTATGAATGGGGAGTATGACATTCGTACCATAGACCAACTCAAATGGTGTGGCATTGGTGGGTGTTCGGATGGAAGTTCTATAAGCCCGTAAGGCTTCATCAAGCTTCTCATGCCATGTCCTATCCTTCTCTACGGTTTTCTCAATGATGCTTATGAGTCTTGTTCGTGGCTTCGGCTTGGCCGTTGCCTTGAGGGTAGTAGGGCGATGAGAAGTATTGAGTCATGCCATAAGTGTTACATAAATTTTTCATCTTCTCGTTCTTGAAAGGGGTGCCATTATCAGAATCGAACTCCAAATCGAGCCAAAATATTTTTCTTAATGAATGCCACTACATGTTGTCCTTGGACATTAGCCAAGGAGGTAGCTTAAACCCATTTAGAAAAATGTTAGGTGGCTGCTAATATGAACCTATGTCCATTGGATACAATTGGGGAGATGGGTCCTATGATATCAAATGCCCACATAGCAAAAGGCCATGGGCTTATGATGGAATGCAAGGTGGACGATGGGATATGGATGGCATGTCCATACACTTGACATTGATGACATTTTCTAACATGATCATTGCAATCTTGCTTTAGGGTGGACCAAAAATAACCGGCCCTAAGTATCTTCATGGCCATCATATTGACATTGACATGGCCTCTACATTCTCCATCGTGTAACTCATGCATTATAGTCCTAGCCTCATCAAGGTCTACACATCTCAACAAGATATCGGTGAAACTCTTTTTGTAAAGAACACTTCTCAAAATCACATATCGGGTTGAAATTTTTCTAATCAAAGCTTGATCTTTAGAAAAAGCAAATTTGAGAAATCCTCCATTTTCTAAAAAGTTTTTAATGTCATAAAACCAAGGTTTTTCAATTGGATTTTGGTCATTTTGGCAAATCTCCAAATCGTGAGTGGATGGAATGGGTGAGTGCCATATTTGTAAGGATTGGGTTCCCAAGGTGGGATCGACTCTTAGGGCCAAACCTATGGATGAGAGGGCATCCGCTATGGTGTTGTTCTCTCTACCTATGTGAGTGAGTGTGCATGATTTGAAAGAATCGACCAGTTTAGTAGCCAATTCGTGGTATGGAACAAGTTTTTCATTCTTTACTTACCAAATTTTCAAAACTTGATTTACAAAAGTAAGGAATCTTCAAAGACTTCAATACATGATGCCCCTAGATTTTTCAAAACTTTTAGGCCTTGTATGAGTGCCTCATACTCGGCCATATTATTTGAACACTCAAAATCTAGTCGAATGGCAATGGAGATTTCTCCATTAAGAGGAGCTGCCATTTACCAATTAAGAGGATATGTATCTTCAAGAGGCAATTCAGCCACATGATCGGCTAGGGCTTGTCCCTTAATGGAGGTTTGGTGATGAAACTCCATTAAGAGGAGCTTCCATTTACCAAGCCTACCCATTAGGATAGGTTTTTCAAACAAATGCTTGATTGGATCAAGCTTAGACACTATCCAAATCTCATGATCAAGGAAGTAATGTCTAAACTTTTGACAAGCCCATACCAAGGACAAGCACGTTTTCTCCATGGCTTGATAGTTTCTTTCATATGCCAATAGAGTTTTCGAAATGTAGTAAATAGCATACTCCTTATGGCCATCATTCTCATATTGAGCAAGTAAGGCCCCCAATGCATTCGCATGTATGGAAATGTAAAGTAATAATGGTTTTTCTTGCTTTGGAGGTTTTAAAATTGGAGGATTTACCAAAAAAGTTTTCAATCTTTCGAAAGCTTTTTGGCAATCATCATCCCATTCAAATTTCATCCCTTTTCTCAAAAGCCTATTGAAAGGTTCACATCTTGTTGCTAGATTGGAGATAAATCTCCTAATTGCTTGGAGTCGAACTTGGAGGCTTCGGATTTGGGTCAAGTTGGAGAGTGGAGGCATGTCTATGATGGCTCGACACTTAGAGGGGTCGACTTCAATGCTCCTTTGGCTTACCATAAATCCTAAAAGCTTTCCCGATTCTACTCTAAAGACACATTTTTGAGGGTTTAGCTTCACTGTACAAAGCCTAAGTCGTTCGAAAACCTTTTGCAAAGATTCAATGTGTGTGCATCGGGTTTTTTATTTTACCAAAAGATCATCCACATATACTTCCAAGAGCTCATGGATTTGATCATATAAAATGGTAGTCATGGCACTTTGGTATGTGGCACCGGCATTTTTCAAACCAAATGGCATAATCGTGTAACAGTATGTGCCCCAAGGTGTGGTAAAAGAAGTTTTTGCTTGATCTTTTGGTGCTAACTTGATTTGATTATAACCCGAATAGTCATCCATAAAAAAAAATATTTCATGATTTACAATGTTATCCACTATCAAATCGATGTTTGGAAGCGAAAAATTATCTTTTGGAGTGATTTTGTTCAAATTTCTAAAATCAATGCAAATCCGAATTTTCTCATTGGATTTTCGAACAACAACTATATTTGAAAGCCATTCTGAATAAGCAATGGGTTTTATAAATCCAGCTTTTAAAAGATCTTCTAAACCCTCTTTTACTTGAGAGTGGACATCGAGATGGATTTTTCTAAGCTTTTGCTTTATAGGTTTAGCATTGGGTTCTAGGGGAAGATGGTGCTCCACGATTTTTGGGTCTAGACCCGGCATGTCTTCGTAGGTCCATGCAAATACATCAATATAAGATTTCAAGAATGCTATGAATGATGCTTTTTCATGCTCATGCAAACATGTACATATCTTGATACACTTTGGATTAGACTCACTCCCTAGGTTGATTTCTACAAAATCCCCTCTTACGGAATTTAAAGATTTTTCAAGTCAAGAATTCTATGAAATTCAGGAAGCTTGGAGGCTTGATCTTCCTCATGGATGAGGGGATCTTCCTCCTTCCTTTGATCATTCTCAAGCACTTTAATTTCTAGGGAAGTGTTAGGCAAGGTAAGGGGTTCATGGATGCACGATTTTGACTTGAGGATATGTACATATTTCAAAGAACTCGAAAATGGGCTTTTTACAAGGCCAATATTTTTAGAATTTTCGGATTTTTCAATTTTTTTGTCTTTTTCGAAATGGGACCTAGGAGGCTGAATATACAATACTTTGTTTTTGGGATTTTCAAGTTTTTCAATTTTTTTGGCTTTTTGCAAACAAAGAGAAGGAACATAACCCACGTTCTTTTTGGAATTTTCAAAATTTTCAATTTTTTTGGCTTTTTGTATACAAAGGGAAGGAGAAAGAACATAAACCACATTCTTTTTGAAATTTTCAGATTTTTCAAATGTTTTTGGGTTTTGAGGATTTTCTAATTTTTTTTAGATTTTGTAAATATATAATTTTTTGGGATTTTTGGGTATGGAGGGGTCTTCCATCAAACCTACAAAGAAAACACCATGAATTAGGCTCTAAACAAGAGGTCTAAGTCATAGGTTTCAATTTTAAGAGGTTCTAGGGCACCCTTGACCCAAGTGGTCTTAGGTAGTGGCTCAAGGGTATGGATGGGGTATAGCCCACTCCATATCAACTTGGATTTGGACTTGGTATAATTGGCTTTAGACGACCTTGGCTATAGGTTCCTAGGCCTTGATAGGGTGTGTATCTCATGTTTAACATCATGTTCAAAGGCTTTTTGAGTTTTGAAAAAAATTTGTAAAGTGGCTTAGGCTGCCCTTGGATGCACACAATTGACTTGGTTTTTCCTAAGGGATGCACGACTCCTAGGTGGGGGTCGACTAAGGAAGGTTTGGGTAAAGGTGGGGGAAGCTTTCCCCCGCTTGGTTCATAAAAGGGATGACTCAATATGGAAGGGAAATTTCGGATTCCCTTCAGTTGTGGGTGATCCTCTCCTAGAATTACCACTATTTGGTCTTCATATGGGATTTTTACATATTTATGGAATGTGAAAGGTACAGCCCGGAGGCTATGGATCCATGGCCTTCCTAACAAGAGGTTGTAATGGGGTTTATGTCCAAGACATGAAATAGCCCCTTGTGTCTTATGTTCCCAACTTCCATGGGCAATTCTATAATTCCTAGGGGATGGGATGCATTGCCATCGTATCTTGTAATAACGATGAAACTTGATTCTAAAGAAGACATGCAACGGAAGGATGTTTAGACCTCCTGCCCTATCGACCAAACACTTGTCTAGAGTGTGGTGATTCAAAACCATCTCTCTATGCAAGACTTGGTTATGGGCCATGGTGACTCTGACTTGGAAGGCCACGTACAACGAAAGGATGTTTAGACCTCCTGCCCCATCGACCAAACACTTGTCTAGAGTGTGGTAATTCAAAATCATCTCTCTATGCAAGACTTGGTTATGGGCCATGTAGGGTCTTTCCAACCCATCCTCCATAAACACGATGGAGGCCTTAGCATATATAGGGGAGACTAAGAAGGATAAGGACTCGGGGGTTATGGATGGGTTAACCTTCGCCCTTTCTATAATCCCTTCTAAGACTCATCTATGCCTAGGAGAGGTTTGGATCAATTCTAGGATAGACATGTTTATGGGAATTTTAGAAATGTGTAGTTAGAAATCATAAGGGGTTAACACCATATTCTTACCCTTGTCCATACCATGAGGTGCATTAGGGATGCATGCCTTTGAAGGGTCGGGTATAACAATCACTTCCTTGCTAGAATTCTTGGCTAAATGTGGGGGTTGATAGATCATCTCGGACCTAGTCACCTTCCCTAAGGCTCGTTATTATCGTGGCTCTATCTTGATGCTTTGGAGCACCGCAGATCTCTAAAAAGGCTTTAGCTGGGGGTGGGACTCTAAGCGCTCCCCAGATCACTACTTGCTTGGCTTTTTTTATTACGAGAGCAAGTGGTGTGTGACAAGTAGCGTGTACCATATGCAATGCATGCTCCATTCCACGAGTTTTGGGTGAGAGAGAGCGTACCTCTTTGTCATTCTCGCTGGTACTTGCGTGGTTGGGAAAGAGTTCTTTCAAAATAACTTGGGAGGGCTCTGGTTCCTCCGTGACGTGAAGCCTTCCTTGCTCTATCAAGTCCTCGATTTTATTCAAAAGAGCGTAACATTTATTAGTATCATGTCCTTTGAGCCTATGATACTTGCAAAATTCATTCAAAAATTTTCCTTTTGGGTTGTCCCCTCGGGAAGATTGGGGAGGGTGACCATGCCCTGGGCTAGCAGGAGGTCTAGGACATCCGTGATCGGTTGTCCTAATGGAGTGAACTCTCTCCTTTCGAAATTCTTTTGAAGCTTTTTAATATTTTTTTGTTCGATCTTTTTAGAAGGGTCGACCGGGCTTGATTCCACTCGGACATTTGTAACTTTTTGGGGTTTTGCCCCATTGTCCGCAGTGGGTTGCCCATATGTCCCAGGCTTTTCAAAACGAGTCTTTTGGAAAGTCCTCCCTTTCCACAAATCTTAATAGACCCCCTTTCTGAAATTAGCTTCGAAGAGGGAAGCTTCTTGATTAATTTGTGGAATGTTGATATTTCATGAATGGAGAGAAACGCTTTCAAATCTGTTTTGAAATTTTCAAGGATGAGCATTACCTCACATCCATCGGAGATGGGCTCTCGCACTTGCCCCAAGAGTGACCTCCACCTAACGATGAATGTGTGAGCATACTCGTTAGGTGCTTGTTTAGTGTCCCTTAAGGTGTTCAAAGTGGGAGTGACTTCCACATTGTGGAAATTTTTTTGCATAAAGCAATTTGCTAGCTCTTCGAAGGTAGCGAATTGGCTTAAATCGTATGAAGCCAACCACTTTGAAGCGTTGCCCTTAAGAGAAAGGAGAAACCAGTATATCCATTTGGTTGAATCTTTCTTCTTTTTATAGGCCCTATGAGAGAAGAGTTGAAGGTGGGATCTAAGATCCCCACTTCCGTCATACCGAAGGAAATTTAGTATGTCATCATCACTATCAGTTTGGTAATTAGAAGGTAAGAAATCTGATAGTGCATAGGATTTCTTTTCTTTAATTTGGCCTCAATAATTGTTGTAGGGCCTTTACATCCTTCAATGTGAAAGATTCATGCTCCTTTTCCCCTTCCACTACCGAGGTTTCTTTAGGCTTTCTTGATCTATTCGATCTTTTGTGAGCCCTCGCTTGCTTCCCATGGGAAGAACATGACTCCACCTCTTCAGCCTCTTGACTTAGAGCGACAGTTCTTTCTCCTAAGTACTTGAAGTCTCTTCGGAGGGAAACAAGCGATTCTTCCTTGTTTTTATAATCCATTTTTGAAAATTTCTTTGTAAACGGACTTGACGAGCAAGAAGCCCGACTCGACACTTCATATGACTCGTCCGAACTAGACATGTTTTTTTATGTAAAACCAACCTGTGCAGAAGTTCAAAAAGTTAAACACCACGTTTTTTAAAATGCTTGGAATTGGAGTTCACCTAAGTTGAAGTTTCTTAAGACTCGAGTCTCATCGGGCGTGTCAATTCTGTAGACACGAAATTTTCACTCCAAGCCTATGTAAAGACTTGAAATGATAATTTCTTATCTACTCTCGTGTGAGCGTGCTAGCTAGTTTTCAAGAAACTAGTAAAAATGTGAACAAATCTGACTTTACTTGGCGATTGGGCTAATCGAGCTCTTTTTGCTTTAGGTCTTCTTGAACCAATGCTCAAGGGTCAGCCTAAGCGCTTAGAAACTTCAATTTTAAAAGTGAGAAACTCCAATTCACGTGATGATGATGTGTTTTTCAAAGAAGATATGAAATGCACTTGGTTCAAACTCTAAAATGAACAAGTGCTGGAAAACAGAATATTCTGTTTTCAGACCTTGTTTCCCGAATCGATTTCAGTGCCCTATAGACCTCTTAAAATCATTAAAATTTAACAAGACTGAGTCTGAGATGTGGAGGGTTTGTAGTACTTTACAGATCGTGATTCGAAGTTATATTGATACAAAATTAAATGTGGAAAGTACCTCTGCTCAGGCACCCGGAACTGTTCTATCACAGAAATACAAAGACTCAAAGATGAGCCTTTATCTCAGTACTCCGAGTTCCAAATTTAATAAATTTGATCTTGATGGAAAGCCATAAATGTCAACTTTTCAAAGAATGGAACTTCATCAATTTTGGAGGTCTATAGACAGAATTATGGGATAAAAACCTAGACTTTGTTGCAGAAAAACAGGTTGGATAGACAATTGACAAAAATTATTTCGTTTTTACACAGTTTTAATTAAGTAGTTGCAAGGCCCTAAAATTCTTGAAAATTATATTAGAAGTGGGCCTGTGTGTGTAGAATTTTGGATCAATTGGAGCAGAGGTTCGAGAATTAAAAATAAAACAATCAATATATGCAGAAATGTTAAAATCCAGTTTCAAATTTTTAGAAACATACGTGATGCAAACTCACACGAATTAAAATTGCAACAACATAACATCACGAATTGAAATTGCTGAAATGAAATAAAGGAAAATATCTTTAGAAGCTTAAGCATAGAGGGGGTAGAGAGTATAGAGTGTTCTATAGAGTATATTGGGGAAAAATCACATAAACAAACACATAGAGTGTGTGTGAGAGAATGAAAATTCAGCAAATCTAATCATTATTACAACATGGCGGGAGACAAGGCTCCATTAATACAACCCCTTTCAAATTGAATTAGAGGAGAAGAAGGATTAGAATCAAAGCATGAGAGTACTTACAGCTTTTCCATCCAATTGCCGAGAATTCCAAGAGTGGAATCCGACCTCCTTCTTCCCTGAATATCTCTCAATCTCACTTGCATTCAATAGCCTAGATCTACCACACTCTCTCACCCACCTTACTTCACTCTTTGCAACCCATGACCTAGGGAAGATGCAACACTTCCTTGCTAAGCCCAGCCCCTAACTCTCTCACCAAGATGGCAAAACTCTCACAAATCTCAAGATGTGAAACCCGCCCCCCCCTTGGCCTTATTTATAGGCCAAGGGGCTGGGCCTTTCATTGGGGCGAGTTTGGTAGGCTCCAAGTCCATCTCGTGATCTAAGGTCATGGTCCCCCCTTGTGATGATATGGACTAGCCCCGTGTGGGCTGGTTCCTTAAGTTAATTCAAGCTCATCTTGGTTCATTCGGGTGCACCCTCTTGGCCGGCTAGATGGGATGTAGATCATTGACTTGATTATCATATGGGCTGGATGTAACCTTGATGCTTCTTCAAATTCAACATTTAAAATTCTCATTCATTTGATGAAAGACGTTCCATTAGCCATGTATTTGAACTTGAATTGCCTTCATAACTTGTAATGATCCATCTTGCGCAGTTAATCCAATCCATAATCTCGGTCCAATTGATCTTATCCATCTTTGATCTTCTTATCCGATTTTGATCTTCGTATCCTCTTTGATATGCTTGCTTTATCTGGAGAGGATAGGCTTTTGACTCGGTCCATCCTTCGCTTTTGGGATTGGTCTCGATCTAGATTTGGATTGGGTTTCACATGTTCGTCTGATTTGCTTTGAAATCCATGGGCTTTTTAACTTGAATTTAAAACCTTTATTTTGAAAGTTTCCTAAAAAACTTAAACTTTAAAAGTTGAGATTTTTGAATTGGAAGGTCATAAAGGTTTTAAACTGATTTTCGAATTTTGGGAGTTTTTAAAATATTTTTATTTTGGGTGTTTACACCAGTTTAATAAAATTCCAATATATACATGCAGAAATACAGGCATTTCTTTAAGCCTTTGTATTTCTGTTATAGAGTTTGTCCCGAGTTTTAAGGTTAGGAAATTCACAGATTTAATCGGGTTCTATTGTAGGATATGCAGTACATATAGGTTTTATCTCGATTTTTGTTTGTCATTCCCAATTTTATTAATGACTTACCTACGTCTAAAATTCTTGAAATTTTCATAGAGTGTTGGCCTATGTGTGATGAAATTGTGGACCGAGTTTTAGAATTTTTTGTTTATGAATTTCGGTTGGAAAAATCAATGATCAGACAAATGTAGAATGTTGAAAATAGAGTTTTATATTTTAAAAGTCTAATGAATGCATCTATTTGATCTTTAGTGGTTTATATGATCATCCAAAGAAATTTTCGATTGAGGACTTTATTTTATAAGATAGGAAATACAATAATCAAGAAAAATTATCATATTGCTTAAGCATAAAAGAGATGAGAGAGTATAAGTTTACAATGTAGATTGAGGTAGAAGGAACCATAAATCAAATAATTGGTAGACAATTTTATCTTTGCTCTTAGATGAAAATTTGCAGCACCTCTCCTCAAATATTATAATGATTTGGAGACAAATGCTCCTTAATTACAATATGAATTGAATTGAAGAAAAGAAAGAAAAGGGAAGAAAAACCAACCTTAATTGAAGACCTTGGAATGACTTGAAAACTGGCGGCTTGGGGGGTGACACCTTTACTCTAGGGGATGATTCCTCCTTCTTCCTCTCCTCTTTTCTCTCTCTTTGCTAGGATTTTCTTCCTTAATTTTTCTTTGAGTTTCCTGACTTTGCCTCCACTTGATTAGCCCTCAAGGCTCTTATTTATAGATTTCAAGGGGGGTCTCTAGGCTTTTCTATGAGTTGGGTATAAAGCTTGATATTTGGTCTAATTTTGATCTAATCCACTTTTGAAAGTACTGGTCACATGGGAGCACGTGAATGGTCCCCATTTTAGTTAAGGATGAGCCTTGGTGTAGCCGTAGGCTAGGTGCAATGCAACCTGCCTCTTGGCTTGGCTTGATTTGGTGTGGTCTTGGTTGTAGCTTGTTGCTAGGTACATCCCGCCTGCTCCTATAAATTTTTTGCATAAAAATGATTTTGTTTAAGGTATCTTTATTTGAAAACCCTTAAAAGACCCATAACCGTATTTATTCTTGAAAAGACAGAATTTCTAAAAGATCAAATCTTTTGATAAACTAAGTGAGAATATCCAAGCAATCAATTAATAATGATTTGCAAGATAACGCTCACAATAAATAATTAACTATACTTTTAAATATAGTGGTTTATTTGTTGATTGGTAAGCTACTCTTTATTGAAAATTAAAAAAACTCATAAGCATTATATAACTCACCATAGTTGTAGTCTTGCATGTTTAAACAAAGGAAGTAATTGAAAAGCTTGCTTCTTGAAACCCTATATTGGTACCAATGTGGATAACACTATGAAACCTGAAAACCTAGACATATTGGTCCAGAAGATACAGTGTATAATGAAATAATCTTTGTTATCTTGCAAACATTTGGCAAAAGGTTTGACTAGGGATCTTGGGATGGTCTCAGCCCATAATAAAATCACCAATAGTAGAAACTCAACTTACACTACTTAAAAATGATAAGACTAGATGAGCTTTTCTGTATGTATAGTAGATATTTATTATAGGTAGAGAAAGGTTTGATAAGAGATCTTGGGATGGTTTCAAGTCTTGAGTTCTTCGAGTGAAAGTAATATTATCATTGTGACCATAAGTACCTACTAATAAAGCATCAAGGATATAAGGTACTTGGTCCCATAAAAGGGATAAGACCATGTCAAGCTTTTCTCTACCTATAGTAGGTATGTGTTGAGGTACTCATGTAAGAAAAACTTTTGATACCATCCAACTATGTGAGTTTGAAGTTAGGTTGCTTCTTAAGGTCTTGAGCTTAGACTCTTAAAGCACTCATAAAATATATACAAAGACACAAGGCCACTTAAAATATATTGACTAAATTATGGACATGATTGGTATCATGAACTTATATATAAGTAATGTACACTTATTCATATGGGTTGGAAAGTTTAAAGCTTGTCTACAATTCTAATTCTCAAATCTGGCTGTTGTGAAAATATAAGGTCTAATATAGTAGTAATTTCAGATTTATTTTGAAAATGACGAGAATTATAAGATGACTTTCAAAATAAAGTCTGTTTAACTAAAAAGACTAGTGGGCAGTATTTAGAAGGGCCACATCACTATGGTTATGTGATGGATCACCATATTAAGGCATGTTGCATGCTTACTCGTAATCTATGTTTTATTATAAAAGGGAGATATATTTGATTATGAATCACTAAAATACAAGAAAATTAAATAAATTTACCTCAAACTTGTTAGTTGGCCTACCTCGGTTTTTATGAGGTATTGAATGAACTTATCTCAAATTTATGAAATTAATGAAACCTTTATCAAGTTTCGTGCATGAGAGATGCTCCACAAGTAAAGGCAAGGGGTTAGCATGAAAGGAGCTTAACCTTCTATCCTTCATTTCTCCACCAGCTTATTGCTTTATTTGTTTTGAGAAAACTCATTTTTTATATTAGTGTAAAGTGAGTTAAGAGGTCTTTATAGTATCCTACATAAATTCACCGACTCCCTTTGTGCTTCATCTTTTGATACCAGAGGCAGCGCCTAAAGGTTAGCCAAATCCACATCTTGAAGACATTTTCACATGACTATCTTTCTTTTAAAAGCTCCAACAAAGTGCAATATTAGAAACTGAAAGATCACCAATTCCAATCTCCAAAAGGTCCCCGACACTAACAGTGACAAAGGTTTCCTCTATAGGCTTGAATTTGGGCTAAATATATAGATCCAGCTTTCTTGATTATTCGCATCATGGTTTACCAAATTCTTGTAGCAACAGTTTCCATCCATGCTAGGATCTAAGTTGATCCATGTAGGCACAATGGGTTTTAGTAACGTTGAGCTTGAACAACGCTTAAGTAGGTAAATTATTTAATTGAGATAGAAATGGTAAGTAGACAATGATCTTGAGAGGAAATACAACTAATGATTAGAGAACCGCTATCACATCAATTTCAACGCTTAAGTAGAAAAATTATTTAACTGAGATATGAAGGGTGAGCAGCAATATAGACATTTCGCAAAAAACAATAGAAGCTGTCAGAAATGGATAATGAAATACTTGAAGAAGTGTTGTAATCTAGGAGTCTTGTATAGTGCATCGGGGATGGTTCAACATTCATCCTCAATACTGGAGCAAGAAATCACATATTTAGCTTCATGCATTTAATAAGGTTCAAGTCATGATACACTACATAACCAAAAATGGATTTAGGAACATCGTGGTATTCAACCAAATCTGCACTTCAATAAAATGATAGTCTAGGTGAAGACGAGCATGATAAAGCCAGGTCATAGTGAATAGTGTACTTGAGATACCGCAACATGAGAGCTTAGTACTATGTAGCTTTACGCTGGCACGACAAGCTTTCAAGCCCTGCAAACAAATGATGGTCACCAAGGTTCCAGAGAACAAATTGACATGCTTAAAGAACCGCTAAACTTTTGTAGGAGGAGAATTATCAAATACCAAAATATATATAAATATATACGAGAGGTCCTTTACACACGAACAAAAAGGGAGAGACCAAAAAAAAGAGCTAGAAAAGCCTTAGGAGATAAACGGTGGAGTGAAGCCATTGGACCCATGTCCAGGACGCCAATTTAAGACCATGAATAGATTTCTGAAGATTTCACACTTTGTATTCCCAACACGGCCAATTCCAATTGGCTCAGGTCGACTACATGGCAAACCCACGCAATTAGACAATTAGCATTCTGCGCCTTCTGAGTCGACGGGCCTCCCGTTTCGTCGTCTTCCTCTGTTCAAAATCTCATTTTGGAGTTTGACGCGACCATTGGAATTTCTAGGGTTTCTGATCGGGATCCCTTCGGTTTGTTCTTCACGATCGGAGAAGAGGAGACCCGAATTCTACCGATCCTGCAATGCCATCGGGCTCAGGGGATCTCGGCGATCTCTGTAAGGTTTGGGAGGTGAAGCCCCTCAAGAAGCCTGGCGAGGATGAGGCTCGTCGTATCCTCCAGAGCATAGCCAATCAGGTCCAGCCAATCATGAGGAAGCGGAAGTGGAGGGTCAAGATCCTCTCCGAGTTTTGGTATCTCTCTCTTCCCTTCCCTCTATCGTCTCTTTTTTGGGGTTTTCTAGTCGTTTTCTTTGATGAAGCCTTTTGTGTTTCTTTTGGGATTCATTTGGTCTATCAAGAATTTGTGGGTAAGAGTTAGCTTTTAACTCTTACTCTAATGACTTTATTTCACTTTTAACAATCATAGTTTATACTTTTAGTTCTTCATGCATAAGATGTGGCATGCAAAGGGGATCTTTTCGGAACTTACGTCCTTTATATATGTAAAATATGATAATTGCAGCCCTTCGAGTCCGCGATTACTAGGATTGAATCAAGGAGGAGGGACTCACGTGAAACTTAGGCTTAGGCGCCAGAACAGGGATGCGGAGTTCTTCCCCTACGAGCAGGTCCTCGACACAATGCTCCATGAACTCTGCCATAATGAGCATGGCCCTCACGATGCTATATTCTACAGGCTCTGGGATGAGATAAGGAAGGTATTTTAGTTGTTTTCTCCATTCATATCTTTGTTTCATTTCTTGCTGTAGCTTCCTGATTCGTTTGTTTCTTTGACATATTTCTGTTTCTTCTTTTCCAAGGTAATAGATGAAAGGTTTCAATTTCTCTTCTTCAATCTACTATATTTCTTCAATTTGTTTGTTTTGATCATTGTCACCAGTTTCTTAATCAATAAATTAACTTAATATTTTTTCTTTTGGAAAAGCGAATGACTGGCCTTTGCCAAGTCCATTATCACCTTAAAACTTAAATTCAGCTTCTGATTGATTGTAACTTAGTCTGCAATTTCAAATTAGTTCTAGATTTTGTTGTGCCTAATTTTGATATTCTAAGTTAAAAGATTGGCGGTGGTGATTTGAAAAAGACGAGCCCTCTTTTTGCTCATTTGCACATACATACTTATATGGTGAGTAGGAACCGTTGCTTGGGTATTAGGTGGATGAGGAATATGATCAATGCATCAAGTTATAAGTAGTGGCCTAAAGAGTCATGGAAGTCTTTCTCTTACACTGGAGTTTAGAAATAGCTGGTCCAAGCCATATACATTGGAATGTGTTATGCAGTTGCTTATCCATACGAAACACAAATCATTTGGCTGAAAAGTGATGCTATAATTGATACGTATTAATACAGTATCACATTTTTTTTTAAAGTTTAAAACTCAATCAATTTCAAAAAACAATGAGTAAAATGTTAAAAAAAACATTTTGTTTTTGCAAAAACTATTGTACTAAACTCCGCCCATGTAAGGGATCACCCTTGCATTGCCGGTCCCAAGCCCGGATAAAGGAGGAGGGTTGTGTTAGGCTTCCGACAGCCAGCGTAAAACTTCGTCGGATTTCTACAACATGGATTACAAAAATTATGAGCATTGCTTTGGGGCGTTCCCGCCTAGCGACGTGCTGCAGAGCCCGAATGCAGTAAGAAGTAAGCAAGGGCCACTACATTTTCGCCCGAATGTAGTGAATCAATTGCAGAACATCGGGTTCCCACATCATGGACGGGTGTGGGTAAAGAAGTTAGTCCCGCTACATTGCCGCCCGAATGTAGTGAAAAATTTTCAGAGGGTCTCCGCATTTTGATTATGGACGGATGCGGGGGGTAAGGAAGCTAGTCCTAGATAATAAGATTCGTATTGGTTCTTGGAATATTGGAACATTATCGGGTAAGCTAATGGAGGTGGTAGATACTATGATTCAGAGAAAGATTCATATTCTATGTTTACAAGAGACAAAATGGGTTGGAGAAAAAGCAAAGGAGATAGAGGATACAGGTTTTAAATTATGGTACTCAGGTAAAGAAAAGGCCCGAAACGGAGTTGGTATTATCATAAATAAAGATTTAAAGGAGAGTGTAGTAGACAACATACGATATGGTGACCGAATCATGACATTGAAATTAGTGTTAGGAGTAGAGGTTTTGAATATAGTTTGTGCTTACGCACCCCAAGTAGGACTAGAAGATAGTATAAAGACAGTTTTTTGGGAAGAGTTAGATAAGGTGTTTCAAAAGATTCCACAAAGGGAGATGATCTGTTTAGGAGGAGATTTAAATGGACATGTCGGTAAAGAGGCATTAGGATATCAAGGGATTCATGGAAACTTTGGTTATGGGGATATAAACGAGGAAGGTAGGGAGATTTTAAATTTTGCTATGTCATTTGATCTCTTTATAGTCAATACAATCTTCAAAAAACGAGATGAACATTTAATTACTTATAAGAGTGGCTTATCACAAACACAAATTGATTACTTTATTTGTAGAAAAAAAGATAGAGCGTGTTGTAAAGATTGTAAGGTAATTCCAGGAGAAAGCTTAACCACCCAACATCGACTTTTAGTTATGGATTTACAAATAAAAAAATGGACAAAGAAGAAAAGAGTGCATCGAGCTATTCGGACTAAATGGTGGAACCTCAAAAGCGAGAAAGAAGATATATTTAAACAGAAAGTCCTTCAAGGAGATGTTTGGAATTATGTTGGCACACCCTCTGATATGTGGAACAATATGGCTATACATATTAGGAAAGTGGCGAAAGATGTGTTAGGGGTATCTAAGGGAGGTGTACCGGCATAAAAAGAAGCTTGGTGGTGGAGTGAAGTAGTACAAAATAAAATCAAGGCAAAGAGGGCATGTTACAAATTACATTATGCTAAGAAAACTAGTGAAACTTTAGAAGCTTATAAGAAAGCAAAGAAGGAAGCAAAAAAGGCCGTTAGTGAAGCAAAAGCTAAGATTTGGGAGGACTTATATAAAAAACTCAACTCAAAAGAGGGTGAAAGAGATATTTTTAGGATAGCTAGGGCTAGAGATAAGAAAACTAAAGATCTTAATTATGTTAGATGCATAAAAGACGAGGATGAAAAAATTTAGTGGCAAATGATGATATAAGAAATAGATGGAAAAACTATTTTTATAATCTTTTTAATGAAAATAAGGATGTTAGTTTTAGTTTAGGAGATTTAGCCAAGTCAGAAAAGTATATAAACCACAATTTCTACCGACGTATTCAAAAGAATGAAGTCAAAGAGGCTCTTAAACATATGAAGAATGGTAAATCGGTAGGACCAGATAATATTCCTATAGAAGTTTGGAAAATACTAGGAGAAATAGGAATCACTTGGCTCACAAGACTATTTAATGAAATATGGAAAAACCAAAAGATGCCCGAGGAATGGAGAGCAAGTACACTTATACCTGTATATAAGAACAAGGGAGACATTCAAAATTGTTCAAATTATCGAGGTATCAAGTTAATGAGTCATACTATGAAATTATGGGAAAGAATTATCGAACGTAGGTTAAGACAAGTATCAAGTACAACAGAGAACCAATTTGGATTTATGCCAGGTAGATCTACTATTGAAGCGATCCACCTTTTGAGACGTCTTATGGAACATTTTAGAGCAAAAAAGAAAGACCTTCACATGATATTTATTGATCTAGAAAAAGCTTATGATAGAGTACCGAGGGTGGTTCTTTGGAGAACTTTGGAAAAAAGAGGTATCCCGTTGACATATATTAACCTTATATGAGACATGTATGATGGCGCAAAAACATGTGTGAGGACTCATGAAGGAACAACAGACTTCTTTGAAGTTAATATTGGGTTACATCAAGGATCAACTTTAAGTCCATACTTATTTATAATGGTGATGGATGAGTTAACAAAACATATTCAAGATGAAGTACCTTGGTGTATGTTATTTGCAGATGACATTGTATTAGTGGAGGAGTCTAAGGAAAAAGTTAATAGAAAATTGGAACTATGGAGAGAAACATTAGAAAACAAAGGCCTCCGACTTAGTAGAACAAAGACAGAATATATGGAATGTAAGTTTGATCATTTGGCTACTTCAGAGGACATAGAAATTAAAATTGGCACACATTGCATTCCCCAAAAGGAAAGTTTTAAATACCTAGGGTCAATTTTTCAAAGTGATGGAAGAGTTGATGGAGATGTTACACATAGAATTAATGCTGGTTGGTTAAAATGGAGAGGAGCATCAGGTATTCTTTGTGATAAGAAGATACCATTAAAATTAAAAGGTAAATATTATAGAGCAGCAGTTAGGCCTGCTATGTTTTATGGTTCTGAGTGTTGGGCAGTTAATCATCAACATGTACAAAAGATGTCTGTGACAGAAATGAAGATGTTGAGATGGATGAGTGGTCATACAAGAAAAGACCGTATACATAATGAGGTTATTAGAAACAAATTAGGAGTGGTACCAATAGAGGATAAAATGAGAGAACATCGTTTAAGATGGTTTGGACATATAGAAAGAAGATCAAAAGAAGAACCTGTAAGAAGGTTAGAAAAACTAAATTTGGAAAGTATTAAAAGAGGTAGAGGACGACCACAAAAGTGTTGGAAAGAAACAATAAAGAATGATCTAGCTTATTGGGAGTTAACTGCTAACATGGCACACGATAGAGATCTGTGGAAACAAAGAATCCATGTAGCCGACCCCGTCTAGTATGGGAAAAGGCTTAGTTGTTGTTGTTGTTGTAAAAACTATTGTACTACATAGGAATAATAACAACCTTCAAAAATGTAACAAACTAATAATAGTCAAACTACGAATTATCAAGAAATGAATAACATTAACTTTCATTAGGGAATCATCTAATGACAGTTAATATTCTACAAAAGGAAAACTTTTAAAGTTCTAAATCCTAATACTATCTTACTAGCAAAGCATGGTGAAGCTTAACTTTATTATATAACATGACATTAGTTAAATAAATCAATACCCATCTAGATATTTCTTTTGTTATCATCTATAAAACTGTACTAGCATAGTTTTCTTCTTTTGAGCCTTGTCTCTCAACTCTTCAATCAAACCAGTATTTATTTGTGGTGGCACCATATAACATGGTGATGATAGCATCACATTTATACCTATCTCACGAGATGATGTACAAGTAACATGTACTTGCATTTTGTATTTGGAATCAATAGATGAAGAGGAGATAGTGAAAAAGGAAAGATTTCAAATCACTAAAATCGCAAAAAGAACTAATCAATACTTCAAAACAATGTTGTAAATAGCAAATGGGTGCCCATGTCTCACAGCATACCGGTAAACATGTATCGTACCATATGGTTAGATACATGAGATGAGGTGGGAGAAGAATCAAATGGGCACTCTTTAAAGGTCTGGCCCAAAAACTGAGAAATAGACAGCCTACAGACTTGGGGAGGCATATTAGCCCATATCCTACGAATACGGGCTGACAAAAACCTTTTCTTGAGACAAGAATAAGATGGCATATTTCCATGTGATATTTGTTGACAATGACATGCAAGAATAATACCAGGACATAGGAGGCCCTTGTGTTGTGCTCTCTAGCCAAACCCACCCAATGTGGAAAAGGCTATATTAGCGTATAAAAGTCATATTGCACTATATACCAAGGATAATATCATATATAGTTACTGGAATCAATATTATTCATATACTTGAATCATAATCATATGTTTAGCCCAATCGTACTACAACTAGACATGGTCGGTTCCTATTTGGCTCAGCGTTTTGAATCGGAACTGGACCGGACCAAAAACAGGCAAAACCATAACCGGAATCGAGCTCGAAACTAGGACTCACCCAGTCCTGTTTTGGTTTCACTTTTTTCATAACCGAAACTGGAACCAACGGTTCTAAACCGTCAGTTCTAGTATTTTAATATTTTTTAGATAAGATTTTTTTTTATAAAATTAACGGTTTTGGGTGGTTTCAGACCCAAACCAAAACCGACAGTTTCAATTTACCCAGAACCGAACATGTCTAACAAGATAAGGTATGGTTAAAGAGTGAATTGTTTTATTTTAGGAATGTGAGGCACTTATAGAGAAGGGAGTAACTGGAACTAGTGTGGGATTTGATGCTCCTGGAAGAAGACTGGGAGGATTTTCTCATACTCCTCTTTCATCTCTTCGACAAGTCACATTAGCCACAGTAGAAAAGAGAGCATGTATTGGAGCTTTGCTTCCTTCTGGATCGAAACGCCTTGGTGGGGACAACAATATCATGAGTGCTTTAAGCCCAGTTCAAGCTGCTGCAATGGCTGCCGAGAGGAGATTGCGTGATGATTTGTGGTGTGGTGCCGATAGTTGTGATGATTCTTGTGACAAAGAAAGTAAAGCTGATGATGTTGGACGATCGGCCCTTAAGAGACCCTTTGAAGGTTTAAAGAGTTCTGCTGTTATCAGTGTGAGCACACTAAATGCCTGTGTTTTTCTTGCTTGGTACCCTGAGAATATAATATTACCTTTGATTTGGCAATGTTGGATATGCAGGAATGCTGCTCAAGTGATAAATCACCAAGACATTCCGCTCCACTCAATCTTAATCTAGATCAGAAAGAGTCGCAAACAATTTGGCCATGTGATACTTGCACTTTACTTAACAAGGTATTGTCACATTTTAATGTCTAGGCTTTTCTTGTTATGGAAACTAAAAGAGCAGTGCTAAGTGAATATTAAAAGAAATTAAGATTCTGCTTTTCCTTTATTCTGTGGAGCAGTGCTGAAAAGTGCAAAAGTTTGTCATTTCTCAGTAATTGTTGATACGGCTACCATTTTACTGTTTCTATTGTGTGATATGCACTCTGGGCATGAATTTTCTTGTTTACTATAGACTTGGCCTCCTCTTCTATTTTTCTTTTGGTTACAATGGGAAGGTCGAAGCCAGGTATGCGCACTCGGGGAATCGATCTCACTATCTTCATGTGTATCAAGAACCCTGCCTGGTTAGCTAATGCTTGAGTTTACTGGACCTCCCCTTTTTATCTCTAACAAAATGGTGGATTCATTATTTTGTTGATGGGTGTTCATTACTTTTTTTAATGGAACCCATCTTTAGTGCTTTCACGTGGATGAGAATATGAAAGTGACATGCCCTGGACTGTGGTTGGCATGGTGCCCCCTAAGCTTTTCAGACAATCATTGGGGATCAGACCATGGTACTTTTTCTTGGCGAGAATGAGATAATACATCTATACATATATATAAATCAAATAAGATTTGCACAGATGTCAGTAGCTTATAAGCTGGTGATAGATCTTTGATTTGGTTGTGCATAGGTACAAAAAAGACTTAGATTAGGCACATAAAATGAAGCATAGTAGAATAGACAAAATAATGTCTTCTTTGTTTTTTTTATTTTATGGTTCATTTCTGGCTATGTAAGGAATCACCCTTGCACGGCCGGTCCCAAGCCAGGATAAAGGAGGAATGTCACGTTAGGCCAGCATAAAACTTTATCGGACTTACCATGGATTCTTAAAAAAACAAAAACTCCATGTAGCCGACCCCATCTAGTATGGGAAAAGGCTTAGTTGTTGTTGTTCATTTCTAGCTAATGGAGTTATTTTAGATCCACAGTATTCTTTTGTCAACTATAGCAGTCAATTCTTTCAAGAAAAAACTCGTAGCAATCAGATATGTGCACAGACTGTATTGGGAAGTATGTTTTCATATTCTATTGATCAATGGCCTGCTAAAATGTTTCACTATCTTGTAACTAAGTATCATGACCTTTGGAGAAGGTGTTTTGGCTCTCCTGGCTGGGGTCGTCTTATAAGAACCTTAAAGTTGAGAGCTCTAGATTGATACCCGGGGTGTACATATCTAATAGGGGTTTGCTGAATCCCAGCTTGACTAAAAAGATGAACGTTTCATGAGCTGTCTTTTCTTTCTCATAGAACAAGTATTCAGCAATGTGACTTTGTGTATTGCAGCCCTTGAGCTTAGCTTGTGAAGCTTGTGGCACCATCAAGGCAAGTTATAGTAGAAAAAGGTCGAAAATCTGGTGTTGCAAGTTCTGTACTCTGGAGAACAGTACCGGACTGGAGAAATGCGCCGCTTGCTTGCAGTGGAGATACTCACATGGAGCGCCTGTTTCTGCCAGGCCACACCTGGGTACCTGATTAATTGATTTAACAGAAGAAATTAGAAACTAATCCTAGGGATGATCCAACAGGTGGCTACTTTTTATTTACAAGAATCCCTATCCTTGGAGTTTAACATGTAAAATATTGCTACCCCAAAAGGCGGCTTCTTTGAGTTGTAAATCAAGTGAGATGTTCACTGGAATGTGTATATATCAAATTTATAGAAGTACCTTGAATTCGAAGTTGCAGAGATACCTAGGGGTTTTTTTAATATACAAGTTTGTTTCTTTTCTTCTGCAAGAGGTGGTCATGTTTGGAACTCGACACTCTTATTGCAGATTCTTTGATCTAACAATGGCATCTTCCTTTTTCTCAGTTGTCTGCATGTGGAAATGGTTGTGTGGTCTCTCTGGTCTATGAGAGCTTTAATTCTAAACATTGTCCTAACCAAGGTGAAAAGAAACACTGTGGACATGCAGTCATGGTAAATTTGTTTCACCATTTCGAGATCAGATCAGTTATGGTATAGGATATGATTAAAGATCAAGGTTGCAGGCTTAGAATGTTGAAATTCCTCTTGTAAATCCACTGGGACAAACTTGTGTCTCTTCTCACATTTGTACCTTTCATATTTTTGCAAACATTTCGAGCTAGATTTAGAGGTGAACTATGCAGTAAATAGGGGTGTTTTCTGTCTGGTTTGGTTCGGTCCTAGCCTCAAACCTATATAATCACTTTCCAATTTTCTTATTACCCAACCAAAACATTATTGTACATAGAACCTAATCAAACCAAACCATTAGTTGTGGTCTTGGTTCTAAATCGAAGCTCTATACATTTTAATATTATGCTAATATGTCACATTGTACAACAAATAACCAAGATGAAGCAGCACCGCACTAAATTTTATGTTAGGGTAGATAAACTTAGAAAGTTATAGCATGTAGTAATTAAAAAATTCCATGCATATATATATATACATACATATATGTACGTATTAGATTACTTGGGTCGGTTCCAACCTTCAAACATAATTCAACAAGGCATAACGAATGGAACTGAAATATACTGCTAGTGTTTTTCAGTTCTACCGGTTTGGTTGACAGCCTAGGAGTACCTAGAAGCTAAAGTTTTGGTTTTGGAATTACTATTTATAAAGGTTTTTATCTACAATGGAACGAAAATAGTTATTGCTTCAAAATTGTTGTTTGTGTTCGATTATCTCCAGCTGTATCTCTCACTCCCAAGTGGCTGCTGTGATGATTCTTTCACAAAAGTGAAGTTTTCTAGTGCCATTTTGTCTTTGGCAAAAGCTAGGGTTTGGCTGACCACTACCACATACGCATGCACTTGGGGTATCAAACTCTTGACCTTCAACATGAAGGTTCTGAATCAACCCCTAGCCAGGAGATCCTGAACCAACTACGTCAGAACAGAAGGAAACAAGAAAGTTTGTCAGCAGCAAATTCCTGGCTTATCAAAGTGTTTCTGTAACGTTTCAGGTCAAATGGACAGACCAAGACCTGAACATGAACTGGAAGGCTGTTGTTAGGACTTGTAGATCGGTTTGGTTTGGCTCGTTCCCTACTTGTTCATGAGATTATTCCAATCGGAACATGAACAGTGTCTGTTGGGCTCAGCATGGCTCGAAGCCCGACAAAGAGGATGAGTGATTATTGATTTTTTGTTTCATCATAAGCTATTTCTCTTTGACCGGATCATATGTAAGTAATTTACTGCATCATTCTTGAATGTTTAAGATATATGGTTTATAGGTAAAATATAAATGTTCCTCAAAACAATGTCATATTGTCTTTGTGTAACCTTTTGGCTATGAACATGTTACTCCTTATAAAACACTTTTTGAGGGAAAAGCCAAAAACTTAACAGGCACAAGAGCTACATAATCATTTCTGCTATCAATAAAGAATTTACCTTTCAGCTTCTAAACTCCTTGCATCTGGTTTGCTCCGTTGTGTTTATTGAGTCGCATAGTGTGGGTTATTCGGATGCTAAGAACCACTCTCGGCCTTAGCATCCGGGGAGGAGGTTGTTTAAACAATTGTTTGTTGCGACACTTTGAAAGTCCACCAAGGTTGCTATCCAGCCTCAAGGATGGCTGCCGGTCACGTTTTCTACTCCCGTCCGTTAATCGGATATATAGCGTATGACATTTGAACATAAGTTAAATGCGCTCCAACACAAGTTCAACCAGTTTAGACTCACCTAGTTGCTAAATAAAAAACAACTCATGAAAATGTTTGAATATAAATTGTTTGCAAATGTTCATGCTTAACTAATTCATATAAGAACCGATCCACATATAATAAGCCCGCCTTCAGTTCATTCAGCTTGCTTCCAGCCTTGCACGGAAACTCAAGACAGCTTAGTTGTGGGGTGAAAAGAGTGATAGGTGTCTTAAGAAAGGCAAAACACCACATTCCGTAAGTGGTTTTGGCACAGACAGTATCCTCAGTTGTGTCTGTTTTTCATTATTCATCCCAACACAAGGATGGTGTCCTGGGTGGTATTCCATTTTTCACGGGGAATAGATTTTGAGTCTGAAACACTAAACATTACTTCTTTTGTGAAAGTGGACTCGTAATCAAAGCCAACCTAAGAAGTAAAACTGTTATGACAAAAGGAGTTCCTCGGTAACACCTCCATGACTCTAGAAGTAATGTTTGGATCTTCACCTAAGTTTTGGATAGGAGGATTATTGTTTACACACCCTTTTTACTGTCTCTACCCCTCAAATTTCGAAAATACTAAAAGTATTCCCAAACAATTTCTCTCCCCTCTCTACACCTAATTTGTCATTCTCTTCTTTTTATTCCGGTGACTGATATTTTGTTCATTTTTTACCATTATTGCTTTCTTTGTAACCGAAAAACACACGATTATATTTTTATAACCCTCATAGGAAAAACACAAAAAAAATAAACAAAAACAAAGACAAAGATGCAACCCAAATGCACCTTTCATTTGAGAGAGACACATTTATGACAACATCTCACCAAGGAGTCTCTTCTTCTTCTTTCTTTTTGATGAGTTGTTTGGCTGTAAACGAATGTAGATCGAGCATTGAAAACCTTTCAATGGTGGTTGTTTGAGTTGAACAGATGACAACCAGTGATTTGCACACAAGGACAGAGAGAGAGAGAGAGAGAGAGAGAGAGAGAGAGAGAGAGAGAGAGAGAGAGAGAGAGAGAGAGAGAGTTCAACTCACTTTGGGGTAATCATGGTAAATACCTGATATAAGTGAGGGTATTTTGGGAATCAGAGGAAAGTGTCTACAAACATCAATTTGGGTGTGTGCATATCAATCTTGTTTAGCTAAACCTTGGCATAATGTCAAAATGCGGTTCAGGGTTGTTTTCAATCAGAGAATTACATGTGTGTGTGGGTGGGTGACTGGGTGCATCTGTGTTCGGGCATTTTTACCTAATGCGAAAGTTAGCTGTTCTTTAGGAAATATATCGATTTTTTAAGTCCATTTACTGGAACGATTTTTTAAGTCCATTTACTGGAACTTCAATTCAAATTTTGTTTATGTTTTTGACAATCTACATGCATGAAGTGCTTGTTTTATCGTCCAGGGTTAGAGGCATAAACCAGCATGCCCTTAATGCCGCCTCTGGGCGTTTGAAATCATGATCTCAGTTTGGAGGTCCCAATGCTCTGCCATAACACCGGCACCTGTTGTCAATACTGTTACAAAGTTTTTTTTTCAGAAAAGGCTTTGTAGACATCCAAACAAATTTAACGGAAAAGTGATTGAGAAAACTTTTAAGGGAAAAAGTGATTAAAGAACTATACTGTTGAAAGGTACGACAAAACGTTTCTAAAATTAGAGTCCAATACTGTAGAGATCAAATAGACTCACAACTAAGAACGTCTGTAGTTGATCCCACTTAGTATGAACAAACGGCTTGGTTGTACAATATGATATGTTAATCCCGTACGCTACATACATAACGATAAACGTGGTACCAATATGATATAATCAAACCCAATTTTGCGATAATAGGTGTTGGAGATATCGTTGGGGCTTAGATCATGTAGGTCCTTTCTTAGAGAGATTAGAAAGATCAGCTTTTTGAGAGAAATCAAAAAAATTTATTGTAAATGTCTACAAGCTTAGAACCTGCACCAAAATTAGTCGTTTACTAGAAGATATCAAGAACTTGAATCTGCATGACTGCCTTTTTCTGTAGTATATAAGCAAATATGAATCCTGCTCGAAATCAACATTCACTTCAGAATGTGAGATCTAAAATGAGTGTTTGCTTTAAAATGAAGCATAATCGACATTTGTTTTAGAATATCGACAAACCAAAATCCCGCACTGATGAACACTTAAATAATACTTCTACAACAAAAACAAGCATGCTTTAATGCTATCCTTTAGGGTTTTTTTCTCGCCTGAGATTCTATTTTTCGGATGAAAAAGACCATAACAATCACCAACATGATGCAGTGAATGAACCCATAACTCTTCTTGCATAACAATCACCAACATGGTTCATCATAACTCTTCTTGCATAACAGTAATGAAGTCCTTAGCCATGAAAGTGCACCAACATGATGCTAGCAATACAATTCCTTTGTTTACTTAAGGAATTGAATTTACTTAAAAAAACTTGGTTAAAGAAACAATGATGAACCATGTTGCTGAAAGGTGCGATAAAACATAGTCTTGTTTCTAAAATTAAAGTCCAATACTATACAAGATCAAATAGAATCACAAGAACCTATGTTCTTGATCCCACTTAGTATAAATAGAGGGCTTAGCTGATCTCATCATCCTTTAGGCTTTTTCCTCACCCTAGATTCTATTTTTTTGATGGACCCTAACAATTGCCAACAAGATACAAAGAGCTCTTTACTCTCCTTTTATAACAGTATTTAACCCTTGGTAATATTAGTACACCATAATGGTTGGTACTATAACTCTTGTTTACTTAACAAATTGAAGTAAGTTACTTAAAAGACTTGGTAAAGAAAAAATGAAGAACTATATTATTGAAACGCGTGATAAAACATAGCCTTGTTTCAAAAATTAAAGTCCAATGCTATTGGAGATCAAATAGAATCACCACTAAGAACCTATGCACTTGATCCCGCTTAGTATTAACAAAGGGCTTAGCTGATCCCACCACAGGCTTTTTCCTTGCCCCAGATTTTATTTTCCGGATGCAAAGGACCCCAAAAATGCCAACAGGATACAGTGTCTTTATTGTCACATAATATTATTGATATCATTAGCAATATTGACACACCATGATGCATGGCACTACAACTCATTTATTTGTTTAAGGAATTGAAACAAGTTACTTAAAACTTGGTTAGAGAAGCACTAAAGAACTATATTGTTGAAAGGTGCGATACAACACGGTCTTATTTCTAAACTTAAAGTCCAATACTAAACTAGATCAAATAGAACTTAGAACCCATGTAGCTAATCCCACTTAGTATGAACAAAGGGCTTAGTTGATCCCACCATCCTATAGGCTTTTTAGATTCCATTTGTTGAATACAAATGCCCTGACAATCACACAAGATACAATGAAGGGCCACAATGGTTGATACTATAACTCCTTTTATTTGCTTAAGGAGTCGAAGTCAGTTACTTAAGACTTGGTTAAAAAACAAGAGTATGAAGACATAATCAATAAAACACAAGCTATAAAATAGAATTAGTTGTGAGATTGTAAGGGTGTCTAGACAACTTTCGATCTTCAAGTCAAATCCTTCAAATATTCTTCAAATTCCTTGTTTGAGATCCTATACATATCCTTGGCCTAAGATTATTATTTATAATGATCATAACATAGTTCACATCAAAATACATGATCATTGAAAAAGGTCATGCTTTCTCAAGGTTTGCAGCCTAACAACATAATGTACTCCTTATATTTGTGTTTGAAATATCACATCTATTTGGTGTCACACACATCATGAGATAACCATAGCCTTTTGGTCTGTGTAACAACTCTTCACCAACTGACATTAACCCAAAGTTAAGACCCTTTCAAGAAAGATAATCTTGTTTTGAAAATGTTCTCACAATCTCCCACCATTTTTAAAACAAGTTAAAAATTGACCATATTAAGAGGTGGGTTCTTGCTGATCGAATTTTAAATGATAGACGAAGCTTGAAACTGTTCAATCCATTTGAAGAAAATGCATAACCTATGTATAGGATTTAAGTTTCAATAAAGCTATAATTAAATTTGATGCAGCATATAGTGATATTGTGTTTGATATCCTTTCTCATAAGTGTTTTAGGAGTCCAAGCCCAAGACTCCATCAAGCAACCTCATTTCATAATCAAGTCGATAAAATTGCTCCCATATAAACACTCAAACAGATATCTATGAGAAAGGATTTTACATTACTCAAATATGTGTTTCTATCATTGAGAGCATAGTTTACTTCTATGAGGCCAAGTACCTTTACATTGAAATGGTTAATTAGGAGGTACTTGCAACTATACTAGTAATGTATTTTTCTTCATTCAGCTCAAGACTTTACAGTACTCAAATATGTGTTTCCATCATTGAAGGTTTTATCAGTAAGCTTGAGAGCCATCCCCATTGATGCTTTACAACCAAATCCCTTGCCTGGCCTTTCGTTGAAGGATTTTCAAGATTAAACATTGACAAGATCTAGATAATGAAAATAATTTCGTCCTTGATAAAATCTCTCATATAATTATATTTCAAACTAATATGCATGGATTTTTCATCATATACATGACGATATGCCTTTGATAGAGTAGTATAACTATCATAGTTCATCAATATAGGCACCATCAACTTTGGTAATACCAAAATCTCATAAAGCAGACTTTTGAAACGCTCTCCTTCCTTACCTATTGCTGCTAAAGAAATAAACTTTATGTCTATAATGGAGTAATCAATACATGTTTGTTTATTAGAAACCCAAATGACTGCAACCCCACCAATTGTGAAGTCCCATTTGTTTGTAGAAGCATGGTTTTATACATACCCAACTTGTATCTAAATATCCTTCTAAAACAAGATGTCTTTTGTTATAGATTAAGTACAATTCACTTTCCCTTCAACTAACAACTAAGTAGTGGTGATTCTTGGAGAAAATCATCCCCAACTTAAGGGAATTCGGAATTTCCCTTGCATATCAAGTCATCCGTCCAATGAAAAGGTCATGGAAAGGCCTCTGCCATCCTTAGTTAGATCTCCCCTAGGAGACCCACATCATGGAGTCATTCACCTCCTAAGCAAACCCAAAACCATGGAGTCGTCCTCCCCTAGATCCATTCGTCTTCTAGGGAAGCCCAAGCCACTCCCAACTTCCCAACCTAGGGTCGTGTGTGTTCTAGGAAAACCCAAGACATCCCTAGCTCCTATCCCCAAAACCTCATCCAAGCCAAGTCGTGTGTACATTCATGACATGGACGATACCATATTCTAAGGCCATCCACTTTATGAAAATTTTTCAAAACTCAAGAAGCATTGGAATATGATGTTGAGTATGGGATACACATCTTACTAAGGTCTAGGCACCCAAAGCCAAGGTAGGTTAGAGCCCATCATACCACTTCCAAACCCAAGTCGATATAGATTGAGCTACACCCCATTCATAACCCTTGAGCCACCACCTAAGACAACTTGGGTCAAGGGTGCCCTAGAACCCACTAACACTGAAACATATGGCTTAGACCTCTTGTTTAGAGTCTAATTCATGGCGTTTTCTTTGTAGGTTTGATGGAAGATCCCTCCGTAGACAAAAATTCAAAAAAAATATATATTTGAAAAACCCAAAAAAAAATTTGAAAACCTTCAAAATCCAAAAACATTTGAAAAATCTAAAACTTCCAAAAAGAAAGTTGTTTATGTTCATTCTCCTAGCTTTTGTTTGGAAAAAACCAAAAAAATTGAAAAATCTGAAAATCTCAAAAAGAAAGTCTTTTATATTCATCCTTCTAGCATTTCTTTTGAAAAAGACAAAAAAATGTAAAATTTCAAAAATTCTAAAAATATTGGCCATGTACAAAGTCCATTTTCGAGTTCTTCCAAACTTGTGTATATTCCCAAACCTAAATCGTCCAAGTTTATCATTCACAACCCCCTCTCTTGCCTAGCACTTCCTTAGAAATTAAAGTGCTTGAGAACGATCAAAGCAAGGAGGAAGATCCCCTCATACATGAGGAAGATCAAACCTCCGAGCTTCCCAAATTTCATAGAATCCTTGACTTGGAAAAACCTTCAAATTCCGTAGGAGGTGATTTTGTAGAAATCAACTTAGGGAGTTAGTCTAACCCAAGTGTGTAAAAATAAGTGCATGTTTGCATGAGCATGAAAAAGCATCATTCATTGCATTTTTGAAATCCTATATTGATGTATTTGCATGGACCTATGAAGACATGCCGGGTCTAGACCCTAAAATCGTGGAGCATCATCTACCCTTAGAACCCAATGCAAAACCCGTGAAACAAAAGCTTAGAAAAATCCATCCCGATATTCACTACCAAGTGAAAGAGGGTTTAGAAGATCTTTTCAAAGCCGGATTTATAAAACCCATTGCTTATTCCAAATGGCTTTCAAATATTGCTGTGGTTCGAAAATCCAATGGAAAAATTTGAATTTGCATTGATTTTAAAAATTTGAACAAAGCCACTCCAAAAGATAATTTTCCTCTTCCAAACATTGATTTGATAGTGGACAGCACTGCAAATCATGAAATGTTTTCTTTTATGGATGGCTATTCAGGTTATAATCAAATCAAGTTAGCACCAAAAGATCAGGCAAAAACTGCTTTTACTACACCTTGGGGCACATACTATTACACGATTATGCCATTTGGTTTGAAAAATGTTGGGGCCACATATCAAAGAGCCATGACTACCATTTTCCATGATCAAATCCATGAGCTCTTGGAAGTATATGTGGATGATCTTTGGTAAAATCAAAAACCTGATACACACACATATGTGTTTTTTGAGTGGAATCGAGCAAGCTCTTAGGGTTCATAGTCAGCTAAAGGGGCATAGAAGTCGACATCTCTAAGTGTCGAGCCATCATAGACATGCCTCCACCCTCCAACTTAACCCAAATGCGAAGCCTCCAAGGTTGACTCCAGGCCATTAGGAGATTTATCTCCAATTTAGCAACAAGATGTGAACCTTTCAATATGCTTTTGAGAAAATGGGTGAACTTTGAATGGGATGCCGATTGCCAAAAAGCTTTTGAAAGATTGAAAACTTATTTGGTAAATCCTCCAATTTTAAAACCTTTAAAGCAAGGAAAACCTTTATTGCTTTATATTTCCATTCATGCGAATGCATTGGGTGCTTTGCTTGCTCAACATGAGGATGATAGTCTTAAGGAGTATGCTATTTACTACATTTCGAAAACTTTATTAGCATATGAAAGAAATTATCAAGTCATGGAGAAAACGTGCTTGGCCTTGGTATGGGCTTACCAAAAGTTTAGACATTATTTCCTAGAACATGAAATTTGGATAGTGTCTAAGCTTGATCCAATCAAGCACTTGTTTGAAAAACCTATCCTAACGGGTAGGCTAGGTAAATGGAAGCTCCTCTTAATGGAATATGATTTAAAGTTTTACCATCAAAACTCCATTAAGGGACAAGCCCTAGCCGATCATGTGGTTGAATTGCCTCTTGAAGATGCGTATCCCATACTTGATGAAATGCCCGATGAAAGCATCTTTGCAAATGAATTTCAAAATCATATTTTAGAAAATGGTTTTAATGAAGATCGAGTATGGAAGATGTACTTTGATAGGGCAAAGAATCAATAAAGGGCAGGTGTAAGAATCATCCTCATATATCCCGAGAAAGGGGAAATCCCAATTGCAATTCGACTAGATTTTTCATGCTCAAATAATGTGGTTGAATATGAAGCACTCATACAAGGCCTAAAAATTTTGAAAAATCTAGGAGTAGCATCTATTGAAGTCTTTGGAGATTCTATGTTTGTTATAAACAAGTTTTGAAAATTTGGCAAGTCAAAAATGAAAAACTTATACCATACCATGAATTGGCCACTAAATTGGTCAATTCTTTCAAAATCATGCACACTCACCCACATAGGTAGAGAGGACAACACTATAGTAGATGCCCTCTCATCCCTAGGTTCATCTCTAAGGGTTGATCCCACCGTGGGAACTCGATCCTTAGAAATTTGGCACTCACCCACTCCATCCATCCATGATTTGGAGATTTATCAAAATGACTAAAATTCCATGGAAAAACCTTGGTTTCAAGACATTAAAAACTTTTTAAAAAATGGAGGATTTTCCGAATTTGCTTCTTCCAAGGATAAAGCTTTTATTCGAAAAATTTTAACTTCATATGTGATTTTGGGAGTAATTCTTTACAAAAAGAGTTTTACCTACATGTTGAGATGTGTAGACATTGATAAGGCTAGAACTATAATGCATGAGTTTCACGATGGAGAATGTGGAGGCCATGTCAATGCAAATATGATGGCCATGAAGATACTTAGGGCCGGTTATTTTTAGTCCACCCTTAAGCAAGATTGTCATGATCATGTTAAGAAATGTCATCAATGTCAAGTACATGGACATGTCATTCATATTCCATCATCCACTTCGTATTCCATTGTGAGCCCATGGCCCTTCACCATGTGGGCATTTGACATCATAGGACCCATCTCCCCAATTGTATCGAATGGACATAGGTTCATCTTAGGAGCTACTAAATATTTTTCTAAATGGATTGAAGCTACCTCCTTGGCTAATGTCCAAGGACAACATATAGTGGCATTCATTAAGAAAAATATCTTGGATCGATTTGGAGTTTCAAGAGACCTAGTGTCGGATAATGGTACACTCTTCAAGAATGAGAAGATGGAAAAGTTATATAATACCTATGGCATAACTTAACACTTCTCATCGCCCTACTACCCTCAAGGCAACGGCCAAGCCGAAGCCACAAATAAGACTCTCATAAGCATCATTGAGAAAACCTTAGAGAAGGGTAGGACATGGCATGAGAAGCTCGATGAAGCCTTATGGGCTTATAGAACTTTCATCTGAACACTCACCAATGCCAGACCATTCAAGTTGGTCTATGGTACAAATGTCATAATTCCCATTCATACCAAATTGCATTCATTTCATACATCACTTGCACTGGACCTACCCCTAGAGAGTTTACAACATGCTAGAATGGTTGAGCTTGATTTATTAGATGAGAAAAGGCTCCTTGCTATGGATCATGCATATGCATACCGACAAGGGATAGCTCATCATTATAAAAAGCATATAAAGGCTCGCCACTTCAAAGTGGGAGACCTTGTATTGAAAATCACCCACCATCGTGGCCCACATCCACTTGGAAAGTGGCGGCCCAAGTGGGATGGTCCCTATGTTGTAAGGGGAACAACCACGAATAATGCATATTGGTTGATTGATGTTGAGGGCATAAATTTAGTAGACCCTATAAATGCTCAATATTTGAAAAAATATTATGTATAGGGTCTATGTTAAATTCTTTCGAAAAGATTTTAAATGGGTCTCCTTTGACTTCTTGAAAGAAGGATCAAGATTGATTGTATGGCCTTAAATGAGGGAATCGATGCTTTATGAAAAGTAGAGTTTTCAAAATCATTTGGTAACATTTCAAAAATCTTTGGCTTACAAAATGAAGCCTAGTTCAATATAGCAAATTATTTTCAAATGGTAGATGCTATTAGGAAATGGGATGATCTTGGTTGAATCAAGTAACCAAAGGGATAAGTTTTTCCCCATTTTACTTCTCTTCTAAAAAGGAAAATTAACAAAATTCAAAAGAAAAAGAGAATACAAAAACTCCTCCATAAAGAGGTCTTCCTTTCAAATAGAAAGAGGGAATACAAAAATTCCTCTGAAAGAGGTCTTCTCTTTGAATGAAAAAAAGGAAAAAAGAGGGAATACAAAAAAAAATCTACCAAAAAGAAGAAAAAAAAAGGAGGCCCTCTCTGTTGATAGAAAAGAAAAAACCAAAGCTCAAAAAGAGCAAATTTCAATCTCTTTGCCTTAAACCACGGGATGCTTCAGAAGGGACCATGGTAACTCTTTCTCAAATCCCTACAGATTATCCCAATGTTGAAAGGTTTTATCCATGAAAATCCTAAAGGAAGAATAGAATCTACTTATTTGGATTTCATTTTGTTTGAGAATTAGACTTTGTTATGTGGGAAATGGAATTTTGAAATATTTTTCAAAATTTCCTACAAAACCTCTACTAAGTAGTGAGTATTTAAACTCAAATTAGGGAAAATATGAAAAATTGGAAGTCCTTTTGATAGAAACTAAAAGGAGTTTCCTTTTGAAAACAAATTTTGAAAACCCGAAATGTCAAACGACATGGGATAGGTTTCTCCTCAAGCTCATCCATCTCCTAAATGATTCTCTAAACTTCACACTTCATGTGCATCACACACCATGCATGCATACACCCAAGGTCGGCCATGCATTAATATGTTTAGGACAAGCACTCAAGTGGAGTCAAGTCTCCTTTGGCTAAAAATCCCCTCCTCTATGTTCCAAGGAAAGGGATTTATGAAATGAAAGATGATTTATATTCTCAAGATAATTTGGGAAGTATATCAAAAAGAGTGTTTTATTCTTTGCCATTATCCAAATGAATTTGGATTAATGCCAAAGAAGGGCATCTCTAAACACCCTAAATAAAATTTTTCTGAAAACACTCTCAGCTTCGAAAGTTGACTTGTTTTGAAAATATTTTGGCTTTAAAATGAAAATTTTAAATCTTTAAAATAAAGTCTTTAAAATGTTTCAAATTAAAGTTCAAAGGATACGGTCCAAAAGATTGGAGTGAATCCAGCATAAATCAAGGTGAAAGTGGGGCTGCTTCGAGCTAGGATCGGGATCGCGAAGGACAAACCAGGAAGCAAGGGAGTAGATCAAGTCCATGCACATCTTCATCCAAGATCAAATCAAGAGGACGGCCTCATCAAACCCAGTCAAATTCAATTAAATCCTATACTTGATTTGATTGAATTAAACATTAAGCCTAATTGAGTTTGAACCAAATATCTTGACTTGACCAAGCTTTCCTAGCCTTATCTAGCCTATATCTTTGGGCTAAACATCAAATGTCATTCTTAACTAGCTTTGATTGAAGGGAACGGGCCAACAAACCACGCTAACTTGAAGACCAGCCAAAGCGCACTTGGAGGCATCAAGCACATAGGTGCATATGGTTCAAACCCACAACCAACCCACATGGGGCTGGTCCATGGTTGACCAAAAGGATACCACTCCTCTCACTCCACGTGAATTGGTGGGCATTGGAGCTGAAAGGCTCCCTTGGCCTCTATTTATAGGCCAAGGGGGGCGTGTTCTCCCATCTTAGAATGTTTTGAGAAGTGCTACTCCTTGGACTGCTTTGTGGAGAATTTGAGGGCTGCTAGGGAGAGGTTTAGAGAGGGAAGAGAGTACTAGAATCAAGGCAAGTGCTACCATTTAGGTTTGAGTGAGAAAGAAGAGTGAAAAGAGGAAAGGTGAGGGTCATGTACCACCATTGGAGGCCGGCTTCTTGGGAATCCATGTAAGTATTACTCTAAGTTGATTCATCTTCATCTCTTCTTCATATTCAATTCAAAAGTGGTTGTATTAATGGAACTTTGTCTTCCCCCATGATGTAATAGAAGTAGATGTGTTGAAAATTTTCTTTCCTTTGCTTATGCACTCTATATGTTTGTGTTCTTGACTCTACCTCTGTATATGTTATAAACCTTTATATATTCTAATCCCCTCTTTGCTTAAGCTATTAGATATATTTCAATTTATTTCCCTTTAGCAATTTAATTCGAGATGTTGTGTTGTTGCACTTTAATTTGTGTGAGTTTTGCATCACGTATGTTATAAAAACCTGAAATCTGATTTTCAGCATCACTACATATGATGATTGTCTGATTTTTTATTGCCGAACCCCTTCTACAATAACTCTAAAATTTTGCACACTGCATCTACACACACAAGCCCACTTACAATAAAAGTTTCAAGAATTTTAGTTCCGTACAACCACGTAATTAAAGTTGTACAAAATCAGGGTAATTTTTGAAAACTATCTATCAACTCTATTTTTCTGCAACATAGCCTTGGAATTCATCTCATAACTCTATATGTAGGTATCTAAAATCAATTATTCTTAGTTTATTAGAAATTTAACATCTATAGCTTTCCAACAAGGCTAAGTGCACTAAATTTGGAACTCTTAGCACTGAGATACAGCCCCATATTTGGGTCTCTGTATTTCTGTGACAGAACAATTTCGAGTGTTTCAGTAGAGGTATTTTACCAAATTAATTCTGCATCATCCCAATCCCAAATTCAAAACCAAAAAGTGTCCTAAAATCTTGACATTCCAAGCTCTGTCTTATAAATTTTTCATGAATTTTGGAGGTCTCTAAGTCAGTCAAAATAATTCGGGAATCAAGTTTTGAAAACAAAACCAGTTTTTGTTTTTCAAAACTTGTGAATTTTGAACTTGAAAACCAAGTGCACTAGTTTATCATTTTCAACACCCTATTTTCACGTGAATTTGAAATATCACTAACTCATTTAGAATCCTTAAAGCACTTAGGCTGACCCTTGAGCATCGGTTGAAGAAGGCTTAAAGCGAAAAGAGCCCGCTTAGCCACAATCGCCAAGTCGGATTCACAATTTTGCTAGTTTTTATAAACTAGCTGGCACGCTCGCACATGAAGTAGAATTGAAATGATTGCTTCAAGCCTCTACATAGGCTTGGATTGAAAATTTTACATCTACACCTAGGTTTGGTTTTTCATGTATGATTTTTCTTCCTATATACCCGAGATGATTTTTCATGGGAACGATGTGCCTTTGCCTCTAGGGCTTCAATTTTCCTTTCAAGTTATATTGTTCTCCTCCTCAAAAAGGCAATTTCTTCTTCTCGAGTTTGAGAGAATTTTTGTGTGGTTTTGGAAAATTGATTTTGAAAGTTTGATGAGGCCTTCCTTGACATTTTTTCAAAGGAATCATCCTAGCTTGACATTATTGACATACGGGGATTTGAACTCAAAACAAAGGATTTGAAAAAAAAAAGAGAAGTTTAAAATCACGATTTGAATTTGGAATTGGTTTTGAAAAAAAACAAAAATGAATCAAACAATTTTTAAAGACTCATGTTCCACTGGGCCTACCAAATCCGAAGATGTAATTTTTTATTCTGAAGTCTATATAGAGACTTGAAATTAAATTCTCAAACTACATCGTGTGCGCGAGCGTATCAACTAGTTTGCTCAAACTAGCAAAGTTGATTTTCTGACTTCTATAGTGATTGTAAGTAAGTGAATTCTTTACGATGTAGGCCTTCTTGAACTGATGTTCATGGGTCGGTTTAGATACTTTGAAAATCATTTGAGATCCGGTGAATAAAACCAAACTTCAATTTTAAAGGTTTGACAAAATCGTGATTTTACTTCTTAACTCAAAAACATTCAAAATCTTGAAAAACAAAAACTAGTTCTCTTTTTAGAGGCTTGTTTCTGATTTTTTTTAATAGCTTCTAAATCTTCAAAAATTCTAACAATTTTGTAGAAGATGGAGTATATACAGATCCAAAAACTATTTTTATTTTTATTTTATATGCTATAGACTTATTCAATTAAATCCGAAAATAGGCCCTACTCAGACATTCGGGACAGACTTATGCTAGAAAATCAGAGGTTTAGAAAAACGATTATATCTTTATATTTGGATCTCCGATTTATATGAAATTAGTTTGTTGGAAAGCTACAGATTTCATATTTCCAATGAGACCATTTTCAGGCAAAAAGGTTCACTTTACACAAAGATATGAGATTTTGACCCAACCTGTGTTATAGAAACTTCTGGTTTTACAAAATCTATTCCAGTTTTATTTGATTTTCTCCAATTTTATTTATGATGTTGCACAAGCTTAAAATTCTTAAAAAAAATTTGAAAACTGTGTTTTGTATATATAATAGACGAGTAAAATTTGAGAATATTCGAAGCAGGGGGTGAAAAATTAAAAAATGTTCATCAGACGTGTGCAGAGTCTAGAAAACAGATTTTTAGATTTTTTTATTCGTGCATGCATTTCATCCGAATTAAAATTTAATCTACAGCCACTTAAAATAATCAAAATTCTAATTACAACATGAGCATAGAGGGGATTAAGAGGTATATAATCTTATATTATATTATGGAGTAGAAAGGATCAAAATTAAAATATATAATAGATAACATATGAATGAAAAAGAGACGGGGCAACATATGATTCTTAATTAATACATCATAATGGAGTCATGAGCTCCTTAATTATAACCCCCTTAATCTTAATGAAAGAAGAGATAATAATAACAAGAAAAGGAAAGAGTGGACCTATGGTGGAAGAATCGGCCGGTGGCAGTTGGTGACGAACCTTCCCCTTATTCTTTCTCTCTTCCTCTCTCTTTCTCTTTCTCTTTCTCTTTCTCTCTCTCTCCCTCTTTCTCTCCCTCTTGCTGGCCATGAATTTGGTTGATGGCTCGATGATTTGTGGATAGGATTGATGATCTCGGATTGGTGTTGGTTGATGCTTTGCAGTCCCCCTCAAGGGGCATTTTATAGATAATACGTTGTCTTTTTGCTGCAGCTTTTTGTAAAGCAAGTTGCCTTATTGAAGGTGACTGAAATTGGTAAGTGAATGCTGGTCCTTTTTGCCAAAATCTTTTCCATTGGATGTGGTAAGTGGATGCTGGCCCTTCTTGCTAAAAATTGAGTGGGGTATGATATGGTAAGTGTTGCTGGGTTCGATGGAGGTTAGGGAAGGTTGTTGTTCCAGCTGAAATCGGCATAGTAAGTGCAGTTGTTGTCCACGTTGCTGCTGTCATTGCCGAACTTGGTTGCTTAATTCGGCTAGGGTGGAAGGTAAGTTGGGTTCAACCAAGGCAAGTGGGTTGACGTCACGACCAAGGCTAACTTTCCATCATTGTTGTCCACCTACTAAAGTCAGCCAGGCAATCTTTCCATGTTGAAGTCCATGTACCAAGGTCGACCAGGTAAATGGAGGGTCCCATCATTGTTGTCCTATTTGCTAATTGAGAAGGTAAGTTGTTGTTTCTTCCTTCAAGGTTGACGTTAGCTAAAATGGTAAGTAGAGATGATGATTTAACCAAGTTGTTGGCCTTCTGCTATCCATATTGAGGTTGCCTTAACTTGATGCGGGTCATGTTGGCTACTTACTCAATTCGGTTGACTGCTTGAAAAAGTAAGATGCCTTTTGATGGATTCGGCCACCATGCATATCCAGTCAAGGGCCTGTTGTACTTGACATGGTAAGTGGAGCTGCTCATTTAATGAAGCTTGATAAGGTAAGCTTAATCCTTTGATGCTGAACTAGGCAGGTATTTGATGCTGAACTAGGTAGGTAAGTATTGATGAAACCGGCAAGCCTTTTATGTCTTAGTGACTTTCCAAATTGTGTATCAAGGTCACCTATGACAGGTTATATGATTTATTTATGTTGAAACTAGCAAGTTTCCTCTTGGTAGCTTACCAAATTAAACATCACATCTTGCCAAATCGAGTATCACAACTTGCCAAATCAAGCATCACCTTCCCTTTTTGTGGATGACTCCGACTTTCCTTTTTGAACGTCGACTTTCCTTTTTTGACACCGATCTTCCTTTTTAGACGCTGACTTTCCTTCTTGAACATCGACTTTCTTTTCTTGAATGTCGACTTTCCATTCTAATACCTGAAACTAAAAATGACAGGTTACCTTACCCAATAGTGTCGAAATTGGCAGGTGCCTGATTGTTGCCTTTTTGGTTTTTACCATCTCTTTTTAGGGAATTTACCTCATTTCAGTTCGAGTTTTATATATGTCAGGTATAGTTTCAAACACTTTATAAAAAAATATTTTTATATTTGAAAACATAAAATTTAATGAAATCTTCAAATATTTTTTTTAGAAAACATTCGGTTTCATTCCCAGTTTTTGTTTGCAAGGGTGACCTACTTTTGCTTCATGAGTCCATCTATAACTACCTTGACCATTTAACCCTTTTCATGGGTGTAGGGTATCGAACCACTTTAACCCTTGGGTATCAGGTCTCGGAATGGGACTATTCCCAATCAGGCGAATTTCTCAGGTCTGATTTGAATTTAATTTGTTTTTGAATATCAGAGGTTTTGGAATTTTATAAATTTATAAATTTGCAAACATTTTTGGGTTTGATTTCCAATATTCTCATTTTCATTTATTTCTTTAAAAGAATTGTTTAAAATCATACTTTCTTTAAAAGAGATCATTTAAAAAGGCATAATCCTACCAATTTGGTCCTGAGGGCAAAATAGTTATTTTTGTAAAATTTTGTCAAAAGTGGATTTTTTTTCGAGAGAGATACCATCATTTGGAAGTTGCTACAAAATTTGGATGCAAAAATGAGTTCATTTAAGGTATCTTTATTTGAAAAATCCTTAAAATACCAAAGCTGCAAAAAAACAAAATTTCTAAAAGATGAAAAAAATTTATTTAAAAAAAAATGGGTTTTTACACTCACTACTTCAAAGTGGTCAATTTAGTCTTGAAAACCATACACCATCGTGGCCCACATCCACTTGGTAAGTGGTGGCCCAAGTTTCTTTGAAGAACCTTAGGAAAAAAAAATATCCCATTAACATACATAAACCTTATAAGAGACATGTACGATAGTGCAAAAACATGTGTAATGACTCGTGAAGGAATGACAAAATTCTTTGAAGTTAATATTGGGTTACATCAAGGATCAACTTTAAGTCCATACTTATTTATAATGGTGATTGATGAGTTAACAAAATATATTCAAGATGAAGTACCTTAGTGTATGTTATTTGCATATGACATTGTGTTAGTAGAGGAGTCTAAGGAAAAAGTTAATAGAAAATTAGAACTATGGAGAGAAATATTAAAAAGTAAAGGCTTCCGACTTAGTAGAACAAAGAGATAGAATATACGGAATGTAAGTTTGATCATCTGGTTACTTCAGAGGACATAGAAATTAAAATTGGCACACATTGCATACCCCAAAAGAAAAGTTTTAAATATCTAGGATCAATTTTGCAGAGTGATGGAAGAAATGATGGAGATGTTACGCATAGAATTAATGCTGGTTGGTTAAAATGGAGAGGAGCATCAAGTATTCTTTGTGATAAGAAGATATCATTAAATTTAAAAGGTAAATATTATAGAGCAGCAATTAGACCTGTCATGTTTTATGGTTCTGAGTGTTGGGCAGTTAATCATCAACATGTAAAAAAGATGTCTATGACAGAAATGAAGATGTTGAGATGGAGTGGTCATACAAGAAAAGTCCGTATACATAATGAGGTTATTAGAAACAAATTAGGAATAACACCAATAGAGGATAAAATGAGAGAATATCGTTTAAGATGGTTTGGACATGTAGAAAGAATATTAAAAGAAGAACCTATAAGAAGGTACAAAAAACTAAATTTGAAAAGTATTAAAAGAGGTAGAGGACGACCACAAAAGTGTTAGAAAGAAATAATAAAAAATGATCTAGCTTATTGTGAGTTAACTGGTAACATGACACATGATAGGGCTCTGTGGAAACAAAGAATCCATGTAGCCGACCCCATCTAGTATGGGAAAAGGCTTAGTTGTTGTTGTTATTGTTGTTGTAGAGATGGTGGAGAAGTGTATTGCCTCGTGTTTACTTGAAAGGTCTGCTGTTAAAATTCAAGCACATGTTCGTGGGTGGTGTGCACGCCAAAATATGATAAGGACGAAGTTGTGCATCATTGCTATCCAAGTGAGGCCATGTCCTTATTTCTTTATTTTTCCTAATACTGGATGCAGCCCTAAACTTTATGTTGAATCACATTGAAGTTGAATGTTTTAGGCATATGACTTCATCTCTGCAGAGACGATGGAGGAATATTTTATCCTGGAAACTAAAGGAAAGATCAATCGATTTGAATCAATCACACATTCGCCGCTTCACGAGCTGCAAAAAGGGCCAAGCGTGCAATCGTTATCATCCAAGTACGTGCATGTTCTCTTCCGTCGATTAGGTCATGTTTTTTTAGCAGCTTAAGCTTTGCTTTCCATGATTGGTTATGAATCTGGAATAAAAGATGAGCACATTGATCGAAATTTTATACTCAATGAGTAGCATTCACGGGCACACCTATGCATTCACTCAATCTGCTTTCCATGTTTTGCACTGCATGTGTAAAACACAAACACACACGCACATCTATATGCGTGCATGTACTTATGTACATATTTACATGAAAAGGTCATTCCTTACCTGAGCTGAAATCTGTAGTGGCATGCGTCTTCTCCAAATTCGAATAACTAATCAAAGTGTTCATGGAATGCTCAAAAACTTTGTATAGAGTACTTAGAAATGTTTTTGATGTATGGATCCAATATGTTTAGCAAAACAGTAGTTGTTGCTAATCGAATGCCTTGTCTTTAGTATGTAGCTCACATCTGCAAGATTACCTTATCAAAAAGGTGGTAGGCATTATGTTTCCCGGTCGAGTGCATTGGAATTGAGTGCACTCAAGTATTTAAGGTCTTAATATAATTTCCGACTGCTCAATTTGCGTTTGGGTCTGAATTCTTGAGATAGTGAGAGGTTGCAAGGTCAAGAGTCCTTAGCAATTTTCCATGGGAGTATGGGGTTTGCTTCCATTGCTTAGTCTTTATCTCAGAGGTCCTCGTCTTAAATGTTGATCCATTCTTCCTTTTCGGTGGCATTTTGGTTTACCTCCCATCAGCTTGACGTTATATTTCCCCTTTGGCCCTTCTTATGGCGTGCTTGTTGCCTATTTTTGCTTCTGATATTCAGTAAGCATGGTCATGAGTGTGGGAGTTGTGGCTCAAAACTTTGTTCTTTAACTTTATTAAATTCATACATAAATTTTCCTAAGCTTTTTTCTTTTTAACCCATAGAAATCTGTTTCTTTTAAGCCTAAAAGATTGAAACCTTGGGGGTTTCATCATTTCGGGTTAAGTAAAATCCGATAGGTTTTTAACAGTTAACACGTTCAACTTGGATCTAGATTTTTATTTGACTTTGGCGAGACTGTGGTTAGTTTATTTGGTGGTGAAAAAAAATGCTTGGCTTGGTTCGAGTGTGACTAGATGCGTTTATCAAAATTTTCACTAACTACTGCATGAACAGTTTTACACGTGCAATTTGGAGCCCATGTTGACTTTGTTCTCAACCATTATCATCCCAATAGCTCGCTTTACCATTGTCTGGATCTTGGCTCTCCCTTTTAGCCTTTCGATCGACCTTTTTGCTCGCTGGTGCTTGTGGGTTCACCATCTTTGGCAGCCTAACTTGCCTTTTTAACTGGCTATTGGCAGTATTGGTGCTGAGCCTACGGCACACCTTGAACCTCGTTCTCGTTGCCGATTGCGAAGCACACAAATCTCTCTCTCTATCACACACATGCACGCGCGCACGCACACACAAGCGCTCCTACTTCTCGAGCTTTCTTCTTCCTTTTCAACCTGAAGAAAATGTCTGCTCTTATTTTCTATTTTGACTTTTGGATTACTCTAAACGTGAAGGGTGGTTTTTGTTCCAATTAATCAGGCCTCACTTAGTGCAAGGAATGAAATTAGACCTAACAGCTAAACTCAACCGGTTGTATCCCAAGAGTCCAGTTGTATCAATCCCGTTGAGCTTAGGAATTGATCCTAATAAGAACAAATTTTGGTTAGAGGAAAGCGTGTCAAATTTTGGTGGGCTAAGCTGTCTGAGCCAGCTAAGTTCTCTATCGAGGTGGCTTAACCTAAAGCTTCAACTACCCCAGTTATTACTGTAGATTTAAGTTTTTAAGTTAATAGGAAGACTACTATCAAAATATTTTGTGATGGGGAGTGTAGTGGAAGAAGCAAAACTCGTCGTAAGTTGAATTTTCAGTTTAGCCTTCCTATCTGATCAGTGGAGCATGTGATTTTGGCAGTCTTGTTGGAAAGGTTACCTAGCAAGAAGGAACCAGCAGTTAGAATCAAGGGAGCAGCTTTTGGATTTGCGGATTCGGATGCAGAAATCCTCAGCTAACGTTGATGATGGGATGCGGCTCATGAATCGCCTTATGGGATGCGGCTCATGAATCGCCTTATTGATGCACACGATAGACTAGCTACATTGCTGAACTCGAGAAAGGTTACCGGTATCCTTCGTACTTGTGAAACTTTAGGTGAGTGTTTTTGTTGAACTGGTGACCTGATGAATTGTCTGTGTGTGTGTCTGCTCTGTCTCTGTCTGCGCAAACGTGTGTATGATCAGACAAGCGTGTGAATTGTCTGTGTGTGTCTGTGCGTCAAGAAACCTCCTAAAATATGCTACTCTTGGGAGGCATTTAAACAAAATGAAGCATGTCTTAGTGGGTGAATTAGTAGATTGTAGTCTGAGGATAATTTTCCTCATTTCCTTTTTTATGTCCTTTACTGCTATACTGACTGGAAAACACATGAAGCCTTGCATGATATACAACAAGATGAATTAAAATAGTTGTGAGACATGCATTCTTATCTATCAAGTACATGGAAGTTCCTCAAAGGGTGATAGATTGTAATGGAGTGTGGAAAGAAAACCACGTATCTGACATACTTCGCAATATCTTGAACAGATATGGCAACTCGCCTTTCTCAGAAATGCTGTGAGACTCTTGCCGAAACAGGCGCGGTTAGCACCTTGCTCCAGGTCTTTAAGTTCAGCAATCGCAGCATTCCATTCATAGAAGTCTTGACTCGCGTCTTGTCTACTCTGAGGAACCTCGTCCATTACCCGCACATTGTGGAGGTGTTGATCCGGACAGACGGATGCATTAAAAACAGTCTTCGAGGAGATTCTCCGGTAAGTCCCGATTAAACATCTGCTGATGATGATAAAGTTATGAGGACTTCGTTTAGGATGAAAATAGGCAGTTGATGGAAACTGCTACCATGTAACTTTGCTGAGTTGGCCAACCAGCCTGCGCTGCAACACTCTCACCCTTAGTCCGTTGTGCTCCTACTCTGGCCGATGAAGTGCACTTAGATACCTTGCATGCCATTGAATCTTAGCTCGGGGCTTGAGTTGGACAAAGTAGTACACATATGCATGGCCCTTCTCCCTCACGGGCATGAGAGGACAGTTCTCATCCTAATAATTTCCTCAGTTAATGAAAATCGTTCCTGTTCCATTTGTCCTTCGTAGAGCCAAATCATACATACCTGGAATCTTAAGTGGTCGTATGCTTCAGATAAATTTTGGGAATCAATTTTTCTGAAAATTTCTAAAATATATCTACCTTAGGCACAAGGAGGAGGGTTACTTCATTGCAGCTGAGATTCTGAGAAAGATGTGCAAGTTGAGAGCAGGTGCAGAGGCCATCCGGCCTGCATATGTAAAAAGGCTGCATTATCTTGTTGAAGAACTTGGAAGAAGAGCGAAGCTTGAAAAGAGGCATGGCTGACATTCATCATTTGAATTTTCTTTCTCCCAACTCCTTAATGACTCAGACATTGTTTTGCTAATGGCAGGCAAAACAATGACCGGCGAGTGCAATGTACACGGCAGAGAAGAGACTGGTACCAGCCTAGGAGTTTCTGCTCTGCATTATGGAAAATAAAGTATAAAACTAGCTAAGAAGATCAACTGGATCCTGAAGCTTGATTTTTCAATACCTCAAAAAAATGTTGGTGTGAAGAAACAACAGCATTTGTGGATCTTGTTGCTTAGAATGAAGAAATATGAACAAATTCTTTTTGCCTGGATTTGTACCTGAGAAACTCAAAGGATATGTCGAATTCAAAGATCATGAGGAGCCACTTCTGCATGCCTTAAACAGGGCATAGCAATTCCGCCCAAACAGGAGAAAGCTGTTCAAACTTCAAACTCATTGCTTGTGAAGTGATTTACATGATGATATTTATACAACTATCAACTACTGCTAAAGACCAAGCTGGCATTTATTGATGGCTTTTCATGTCTAGTATCATGGGAATTGATCGTGGCACCATAGTCGTCAACATTCTGTTAAGACTGATATCCTCTAAAGGCTACAAGTTCCATATCCCAATTTGTGAGATCTTAGTTTCATCTTGATCTAGATCTTAGGATCCTTAAGATCCCGCCACCTAAAATAAGTTTCTTACTAAAAGCCTGATAACTCCCCAAAGTAAGGAGTATGGTAGCGGGTCGCCTCTATTGGTTTCCTCTCACAATTGCTCACCAGTCACCGTTTCACAACAGAGTAATTTCATTTGGCCCAGAATTAGAGGGAGGTGACCTCCTTGAGCAGAGTTTTCTGCATTGTTGTGAAGTTCCTAATGGTTGGTGAGTTCTCCAGGCTTGCTTTGCTTATTCATCCTTGATTCACAAAGTGTCAGCATATATATATATATATACATATATAAGAAAATTAAATGGGTAACCTTTAACACATGCATACTCATATCCATCCTTTACCTTTGAGTGGTACGAGTGTCATTCCTTATATTTTTCCAAACACCTTTATAATTTTTTATATGATACTGATTCCATCCAAAAGTAAAGTATGAGCATATATGCATGTATTAGAGGCTACATGATCCTTACTTTTGGGGTATGAATGTAATATGAGTACACTTTATATTTTTTTCAGTACCTTTATAATCTTCTAAATAACACTCGTGCCCTTTTAAAGTAAAGGGGTGGGTATGACCATACATTTGTGAGAGATTAAATGATTCAATTTTTCTGTGTGTGTGTGTGATTTATTTGACTTCCCTATAAAAATTAAGTATTTCATTGACTGTATCATATTAGTTTATTTTATTAAATAGGAAAGCATTTTATAGTTAAAAACTAGAAGTATATGGGATCTTAAAATCGAGATTCAAACTCACCATCCTCAATACTAGAAGCCTCATGTTTATCTTTATATAGGATGACAGTGAACACCCATGTTATATTCAGATTAGTCGATCTGGTTTGCTTTAGTTAATGTGATACCCAATTGTTTAAGCAAATGCATATTCTCAGTTTGGCTAATTGTGGATTGATAATTTCGTAACTTTCTAGAGTTACAATGGAAAGCTAACTGTATCAGAACACACCATACATGAACTTGCCAGTTTAACCCAATAAGGGGGCGGATGCCACTTTAGTTATCATACTTCAACTAAAGGTATCCAAGGTATGATAATTATACTTCAGCAGCATTAACGTACAAAAAAGCCTTCCTTCAGATCTGCGGGTCAGAACTTTTGGCATCTAAAACAGCTAGAAGTGAGCCGTGAAGTTATCCGAGCTTCATCTGAATTCACTGGTTCGTCATAATGGTCGTGTTGCCAGCTCCAATGTGCATGGCTTGAACTTACAAATTTTAGCTCTCCATGACCAAAACTTGCTTCTCGAAAAATGACCATTTAGGCTTTGGTTGCATGCAGACATGGCCTATTTGGAACCAGCCCAGCGGTTCTAACTGAAGGCGAACCAGGCCGGAAACCAGCTGGAACTGGAATCGAACCTGATACCGGGAAGGGAGGGAAGCACCTAGTTTGGTCCCGGAGAACCAGCCCAAAAGTACAGCTGTCGATTCTAAACTACCAGTTTCACTTTTTTTTAAATTGTTTTTAATGTTTTTGCTGGTTCTGAGTGATTAAGGACTCAAATTAGCACAGGTAACTGGAACCCGCTACGTCTAGTTGCATGTATTTATCGAGAGCAGTTGCAATATGATTAAATAAGAAAGAATGTTGTAAATGCACAATCACAGAGTCCACTGTTGATGCCATATCCAGCAAAAAACAGGAGATCTATAACTTTTAGAGGTGTTATTTTCAGTATGAAACTGAGAGAAAACACTGATAATAGAATATGTTCTTGAATTGGGTTCTCCGCGGAAAGCTTGACCGATGCGAAAAGGTCGAACCAGAGCCCCTTTGGCATTCATTAAGTGCTCTCCTTCCCAAGGATGCTGGAACTGCTGAGTCGACTAATGCGTACCTTCTTCCTTCGTTGAAGGTTCCGATGATGCCTTCCTTCAGTCGTCGGATTCGGTGAATCCTCTGTTGCCGATGTAACGACGTGCAGAGATGCAGATGCAACGGATAATAGAGTGCGGGTGATGGACATGAGGTTCCCACATAGGGGCTTGCACAGATGAATACAGTATGAGTTTTTCCTGTATTTTCTGTTTTTCTCAGTATCTCCCTCAGTGTCTGTCTCCCCTATTCGCCGTGCTTATCCACCTGTGGCTTCCCTCGTCTGAGAGCTGTAACGGATGACCGTTGCAGGATTTTTCGGTAATGGTTATCCGTTACTAGATCTGGGCCTATCCTCAAGTAACAAACTTGATGGCCAGTCCAGCCGTTACCTTAGCCGAAAATGGCCACATCCTATAACATGCTGCAACCATCATATATAATGTGCATACGTGCACAATTGGATAATGCGCATGTGTGCACAATTGGATAGGGTGGCTGGTAGAATGCCATCAAGGAGGAGCAAGTGAGTAGATTAAAAAAAAAGGAGCAAGAAACTGTTTCCAAGAAAAATGTGAATGGCATGACTAATAGGATTTAAGCATGAAGCATAAAGCGAGAAATAGGAGAACTATGCCACTTGGGAGCAGATGCAAGTACCATACTTTTCAAAAATCATGTGTGCAGAAAATAACTATACATAAGTAAAATTTATATATCTTATTATATAATTGATAATATCTCATAAAACTAAGAGAAAAATTATTGTTTTCATAAGTGAATATGACTCGTTTCTCCATTCTATGGTTCGCCAAATTAAGAATTTATACTGATATCAGTATCTAACAATGTTTCCAGCAGTAGAGAAAATAACAACCGTAATTTTAGCTGTCAAGTCGATTGAAAAATAGGAATAACCAAAATTATTTTTCACCCATGAGAAAAAGAAACTAGAACTTTAGAGGTAGTGAAACAGGAGACTAAACCTAAAGTACAACCCTCAACACTGGAACTAAGAGAAACTAGTATCCAAGAGCAGTGGTATAAACAATAAGGTAGATCTACAGAATTTGTTAAAGGGAAATCAGGGGAAGATAATTGTTCAAAGAGACAGAAGCTAACCTTGAGGCAATTGTATTGATCAGAATATTCATTATAATCAGTGTAAGAATCAAGCATACTGAGATGAACCTCGGCAATTTCAAGAGTAGTATTGGTTTGAACTTGATCCTCAAAGGGCAACTTCTATCTTTAAGCATCAAAGCTAGACTTAAAGAATGGAATACTCTCTCTCTCTCTCTCTCTCTCTCATCATCATGGCTACACCAATTCACCAAAAGAATCCCGCAGGTGATGCTGGTAATAGGTAAACAACTAAAGGGAGTTAGTGCCCCCCCTGGCCAAATCCAAGGTTACAGTAGAATTCAAGTCATTAGTGCGAAATGAACCTCCTCTCTTAATCACAGGATTTATTTCATAATTAATATGATCAATTAGAAACTAAAGTAAAAAAGAAACAGTTCTAGAAATTGTTAAATTATACAACGTTGGATGAGTTGTTTCACCTAGGCAAAAACGGACAACCAGGGGTGGCAAAGTATATAACATAGAGAGTCTAAGGAAGAAGTGGTGTGTGAGAAAATGATAATGATATTGTGCTTTTATCATTCTGTCTCTAACCCTTCCGATAAACCCAGTGTAGGTGATTCAATGCCTAACAACGATGGGCTTAAACAGGTTATATCACATTCAAGCTTCCGTAAGCATTGTTAAAACTCCAACATTAGTATCAAAGCATCCATATTCTATCTTCTTTCTTTCTCTTCCACAAATAAAATGAGATTAAAAGCGATAGAGAAGAAGAAGAAATGATTATTGATTTTCTTCTTTGAGGGAGAAAAGGGCTTTTTTTTCTCTTCGGGTATATGAAACAAACAAAACGGTTTTCTTTTGATTTCATTGATTCAACCCATTACCAAAATCAGTATGTTTTATTTTGTGATATGAGTAGACAAAAAGGAACTCTTTTCTTTTTTTGGTTTCATTGAAAACTATATTGAGAAAGGAATTTCCGAAAGATTGCCATCCATGTTTGTTATCCCTAAGTGAAACGGTGTAACAACGAGAAAGCAAAGAAGAGTCTACACCCGATTCTTTCCTAGCCTACTTTTCTTTTTTTGTCCATGTATAAAAAAATATTCTCAATATTTGGCAAGATAGTGATAAAGTAATCAATTTGTGTTTATGATAAGCGACTCTTATAAGTAATTAAATGTTCATCTCATTTTTTGAAGATTGTATTGACTATAAAGAGATCAAATTATGACATTTGATCTCTTTATAGTCAATACAATCTTCAAAAAATGAGATGAACATTTAATTACTTATAAGAGTGGCTTATCATAAACACAAATTAATTACTTTATTTGTAGAAAAAAAGATAGTACGCGTTGTAAAGATTGCAAGGTAGTTCCAGGAGAAAGCTTAACCACCCAACATCGACTTTTAGTTATGGATCTAAAAGAAAAAATGGACAAAGAAGAAAAAGTGCATCGAGCTATTCGAACTAAATGGTGGAACCTCAAAAGCGAGAAAGAAGATATATTTAAACAGAAAGTCCTTCAAGGAGATGTTTGGCATTATGTTGGTACACCCTGTGATATGTGGAACAATATGGCTATACATATTAGGAAAGTGGTGAAAAATGTGTTAGGTGTATCTAAGGGAGGTGTACCGGCACAAAAAGAAGCTTGGTGGTGGAGTGAAGTTGTGTAAAATAAAATCAAGGGAAAGAGGGCTTGTTACAAATTACATTATGCTAATAAAACTAATGAAACTTTAGAAGCTTATAAAAAAGCAAAGAAAGAAGCGAAAAAGGCCGTGAGTGAAGCAAAAGCTAAAATTTGGGAGGATTTATATAAAAAACTCAACTCAAAAGAGGGTGAAAGAGATATTTTTAGGATAGCTAGGGTTAGAGATAAGAAAACTAAAGATCTTAATTATGTTAGATGCATCAAGGACAAAGATAAAAAATTCTAGTGGCAAATGATGATATAAGAAATAGATGAAAAATCTTTTTTTATAATCTTTTTAATGAAAATAAAGATGTTAGTATTAGCTTAGGAGAGTTAGCCAAATCAGAAAAGTATATAAACCACAATTTCTACCGACGTATTCAAAAAAATGAAGTCAAAGAGGCTCTTAAACATATGAAGGGTGGTAAATCGGTAGGACCAAATAATATTCCTATAGAAGTTTGGAAAATACTAGGAGACATAGGAATCACTTGGCTCACAAGACTTTAATGAAATATGGAAAAACCAAAAGATGCCCGAGGAATGGAGAGCAAGTACACTTATACCCATATATAAGAACAAGGGAGACATTCAAAATTGTACGAATTATCGAGGTATCAAGTTAATGAGCCATACTATGAAATTATGGGAAAAATTATTGAACGTAGGTTAAGACAAGTATCAAGTACAATAGAGAACCAATTTGGATTCATGCCAGGCAGATCTACTATTGAAGCGATTCACCTTTTGAGACCTCTTATGGAATATTTTAGAGCAAAAAAGAAAATTTTTTACATGATATTTATTGATCTAGAAAAAGCTTATGATAGGGTAATGAGGGAGGTTCTTTGGAGAACTTTGGAAAAAAGAAGTATCACATTGACATACATTAACCTTATAAGAGACATGTATGATGGTGCAAAAACATGTGTGAGGACTTATGAAGGAATGACAGTCTTTGAAGTTAATATTGGGTTACATCAAGGATCAACTTTAAGTCCATACTTATTTATAATGGTGATGGATGAGTTAACAAAACATATTCAAGATGAAGTACATTGGTGTATGTTATTTGCAGATAACATTATATTAGTGGAGTCTAAGGAAAAAGTTAATAGAAAATTAGAACTATGGAGAGAAACATTAGAAAGCAAAGGCCTCCGACTTAGTAGAACAAAGACAAAATATATGGAATGTAAGTTTGATCATTTGGTTACCTGAGAGGACATAGAAATTAAAATTGACACACATTGCATCCCCCAAAAGAAAAGTTTTAGGGTCAATTTTTGAGAGTGATGAAAGAATTGATGGAGATGTTATGCATAAAATTAATGCTGGTTGGTTAAAATGGAGAGGAGCATCAGGTATTCTTTGTGATAAGAACATACCATTTAAGTTAAAAGGTAAATATTATGGAGCATCAATTAGGCCTGCCATGTTTTATGGTTCTGAGTGTTCAGTTAATCATCAACATGTACAAAAGATGTCTGTGACAGAAATGAAGATATTGAGATGGATGAGTGGTCATACAAGAAAAGACCGTATACATAATGAGGTTATTAGAAACAAATTAGGAGTGACACCAATAGAGGATAAAATGAGAGAATATTGTTTAAGATGGTTTGGACATATAGAAAGAAGATCAAAAGAAGAACCCGTAAGAAGGTTAGAAAAACTAAATTTGGAAAGTATTAAAAGAGCTAGAGTACGACCACAAAAGTGTTCGAAAGAAACAATAAAAAATGCTAACATGGCATACAATAGGGATATGTGGAAACAAAGAATCGATGTAGCCGACCCCGTCTAGTATGAGAAAAGGCTTAGTTATTGTTGTTGTCTCTTAGGATTGTACATATTATAGTTTTTTTTTAATGATAATCAATTTTAAGTTTGAAAATGAGGTTCGAGAGCGATGCTTGAGTATGATTTTTTCGAATCCACTGTCTCTTAGGATGGTACATATTATTGATTTTTTTTTTTTAATGATACCTGTATGGATGCCCCATGCGATACGGGCGGGGTCGAAAATGAAATTTACAAGGGGTCCAAAATGAAATTTATAACATTGGTATTGAAACCTGGCAGGAATCAGGGGCCCTAGTTTCACTCCTATAAAGTTCTCTTAGAGAGGGGACTACTATTGCCGATATCCATTTTTTTGCAATCTTACCTCCTTATACAATAGCTGGTGCAAAATGCCTGGTATTCCTCACCATCTCTGAATGATATCATTTTGGCCTATCCGATTTCCTCTTGATCAGTCTTTAACTGAATTACTTTGTGTTCGGTCATCTCCTCAGATTCCAGCGGAAAGAGTAAAATCAAAGACGAGATTTCAACTTTCACGGACTGGTATGGCTTTTATAGCGATTCCATTTGGGATTTGGCTGTTGTGTGCATGGGTTAACTATAACATTTTAAGGACGTGAATGTCATTGCAAACTGTCAGCGTCAAAAGATTCCAAGGAGGGTATGAGGAACAACTGGGAGCGCTTTGATTTCAACAAGGATGTACCAATTGTTGATGAAAATTTGGAAGGTTTGCCTTTCTGATATTGGCCATATCTAGTTATCATTATTCTACTGACTTGTGTTAACAAACGATGTACTCGTTTTTTAATGTAAATGGGAAATCTTGGTCGACCTTCTAAGCATCCTTAGAAGCTCTCCGTTCTGTTCTGATGTGTATCTTCCATCTGTCATTCTGGCTCGTGTGCTAAACTTGACAGATTAGGCTTAGGGCTGATCGGAACTTACTGTTGAAGTAACGTTGGCCTGCACATAAGTAGTTTTCGCTTTCCTATTGTTAGTCAAACAAAAACTATCCTTTTTCCAGCATGCTCCCTGCTCATTTATTGCTCTAGAAATCTACAAAATTCTGCAGGAGAATCCCTTGATAGACTTTTTGTTTCTTCCAGTAACCCCTACTGAAGATGAGTCCGAACTGCTAAAAGATGTTAGAAAGAAATTTCGGTTTTCTGCCATGGAGGTGATTGTCTGCAATCTCTCTCTCGTATCCTTGCTTTGGTGTTTACGAAGGCAAGTCGAGAGGCTGAAATCCAGACTGCACACGTTGAAGCCATTTTTGGGGTGCCCACAGCTGCGCCTGCCTTCACAGAGGAAGGCAAAGACCGTTGCAGCAGCCCTCTTGAGGATGACGCGGACGTCAATGCCTTGGAGAAAGATGAGAACAAAACCAAGCCTTCAAGTGTTGTGAATGAAAAGGTAAGCGTCTCACTGAATGTTGGTATTTTGTGGATAGTGCTAGATATTTTTGCTTTCTTTTCCGAGGAAAATGTATGCCAGATGAATCACGTTGCGGACAGGTGCTTGCCATGCAACGAGGTTCTTGGCGTGATCGAGCTCGAAAGCCCCAAAATGGCTAAAAGGTTCAGTAAATTTTGCAGTGTAGATACGCGCTAGCTGGAGATGCTACTGCATAACTGGGTTTGACTTTGTGCTGGACTTGAGCGGGCGCACTATTGCCTGATAGGCGAAGTTTCAAGGCTTATGCAGATCGTCACGTGCATGGATTTTGTGCCTGGTCCACCTTTCATAGTTCTAGCTGGCCTTGCCTAATTTTTGTTTTCTATTAAAGAGAAAGCACAAGAGGGTGAGCTAGGATGGGCTATTGGGATTGACAACCTGCTGCCCTCGATTGATCTGGGTTCTCATCTTGGTCTTCTGTGCATTGACGACTCGGTTGGGATCGGAGACCTAGTCCAGGTTCTGGATTTGGTCCTTGTTGTCCCAATCTACTCGTGGGTTTGACTAGCCATTCCTTTTAGGGGTTCATCCACCCGTGCTCATTACTCTGTAGCATTGTTTAAGAAAAAATGATTTTTTTTCCATATCAACATGTTTTGGTTCATTCTGAAATATACAAAAGGTGTCAACTGTTCTTAGAAGGGGTTCATGATTTCATAGTGTATGTTTTCGATGTAAACTCTCTCTCTCTCTCATATCCTGGATGCCTTCAGTCGATCGGCTGTAGCCCCAGAAGACTGAGCATTGGAACCCAGTGGTCTCTGTGCCCTTCTGTCGAACGCTGCTCCCGCGTAATGGAAAAGGAGTCCTGCTGAAACCACGCTGGTGTGTGGGGGCGCCAATTTGGTCACACAAATAAAAACCTTTGACCGCGGCACTATTTTGACTCAAACATGCCTATAGAGGAGGTTTCCTTGCTTTTGGTCGTCAATTTCATAGGGATACAGTGAATGACTGGAGAAGGTGGGAGGCTGCGTACATAGCACCAATCATCCTCTGTGTGGCCTAGTAGTAGAGGCTTTGACAAGTATGTTCCCCAAACTATTGAGCTACTCATAAAAAGAGCTACTTACTCAGATATCACACTTGTTCTCTACCTTCACAAAGCACCATCAAACAGTCGTGCAGATTTTGGAAAGGTAACTTTATCCATCTTGTTGGTATGCCATTAATGAGGGATGCGAGGCCAACATGTTTCCTAGGTCAGCAGCCAGCTCTTCGAACCAAGGGTGTGTTTCGGTATGTTATGTGAGGTGGCTGGCTAAATGGATTATTTAGAGCAGAGCCATTTGACATTCCTTAAATATCTGATTACTTGAATATGTTCTTGTAAATGTCTCAAATGGATGATCTATATAAAAGAGAAAGTAAAGAGTTGGCTTTGTTGAAAAAGCAAAAAATGCCTCCAACTGAACGCTTTTTGTTCTTTTATTTTAGGCCATCCATCTCTCCAAGATCCAAATTAGCATGAATCAGAATATGGCAACTGTCTCTCTCCCCTTCTCTCTCTCAAGCCAAACGCCTCCAACTGAAATATTTGTACCAATATTCAGCCATCAACGCTTGTAAATTGCACATTTGAAGTAGGTAATTGGGACTCCCAATACGCAAGCTTAATATCCGACTCGAATGATATGGCTCGAACTAAATTCTCTCGAGGCTCCGCCACCATCACCTTCAGATTCTACAGAACAGAAACAGACGAGAACTTCTAAACATAAACACAAGGAATTTTATGAAAAGAAACAAGTCAGTAGGGTATTTACAAATCGATGACAAGGGTAGAGTCCAAACAGATGAGCTCCATAGTACCACGCCTAAATTACAAGCTAGAAACCGACCTCGGTGCCAGCAGTTGCACTTCAGAAGCCTCGACAAAGTATGAACTTTCATATTGTTCACTCTGTCAACTTCCAATCGACTTGTCAGCAACAATATATTGCCTAGCAATAAGACGTGGTCATGATGGTGGTAAGAAATAAGCTGAGACCTCCAATGCTTAGGTTATCATCTAACAAAGATCCACTTGAAGCAGGAAAGGATTTTCGTGGTCTCATTCTTGACTACATGACTGAGTATTTCTTCTAAAACTTAACGTGTAAAACTGTACATGAATAAGGTCAGCAACAAGAGGAGCAGGAACACCACCAGCAAGAAAACCAGCCCCCCTATCTTCCTTGTGTTTGGTTTCGGAAGGCTGAAGGCAGGGGTTCTTCTCGTAGCTTGACGGATCTGCTGTTGAACTGCAAATACAATCTCAATTGTAACTAGCCACATACAAACACTAAAGAAGATGCATATGGATAGAAAGTACGGTAATGTGAATTGCACTACAAAAGTCCATAAAAATATGGACCTTTTAGCTTTCTGTTGGTCCATTTCAAAGAGAAAGGTGGATGCCATTCCTTCAAAGAAAAGAATGAAGCAATAAAATAAGCATTATTATGACTGACATCAGATTCAATGAAACATGGTATCGAAATAACAATAATATTATAGGATTCTGTATCAATCCCAATCATTGGTAATATAGATGTTCACCATGAGAGCATACGGGAGTATCATGTATCTCCTTTCCTGCACTCGTGACGCTGTGCAGCAAGACGAGAAACCTTCATACACTCTATGAACCGAGCTGCTCCTAATTTCACTCGGTTCAACTCGTTGTGAGCTCGTTTATGTTCGATTGGTAATTTAGAGCTGAACATGAGCTGGTCCATTAGCTTCACAAGCTGAACAGGAATACCGTGTGTTCGGCCCATCTCAGCTTACAAACTTGTTTAGTTAAATATATATAGTTTTTATGTAAAAGTATCTAGAAAACCATGTTAACCGAACTTAATGGGTAATAAAACTAACTACTACAACTACAACTACAACTACAACTAAGCCTTTTCCCAAACTAGACGGGGTCCGCTACAAGGATTCTTTGTTTCCACGTAGCCCTATCATGTGCCATGTTAGCAGTTAACTCACAATAAGACAATAAGCTAGATAATTCTTTATTGTTTCTTTCCAACACTTTTGTGATCGTCCTCTAGCTCTTTTAATACTTTCCAAATTTAGTTTTTCATACCTTCTTAAAGGTTCTTCTTTTGATCTTCTTTCTATATGTCCAAACCATCTTAAACGATATTCTCTCATTTTATCCTCTATTGGTGTCACTCCTAATTTGTTTCTAATAACCTCATTATGTATGCGGTATGACCACTCATTCATCTCAACATCTTCATTTCTGTCACAAACATCTTTTGTACACGTTGATGATTAACTGCCCAACACTCAGAACCATAAAACATGGTAGGTCTAATTGCTGCTCTATAATATTTATCTTTTAACTTTAATGGTATTACAAAGAATACCTGATGCTCCTCTCCATTTTAACCAATCAACATTAATTATATGCGTAACATCTCCATCAATTCTTCCATCACTCTGAAAAATTGACCCTAGGTATTTAAAACTTTCCTTTTCGAGGATGCAATGTGTGTCAATTTTTATTTCTATGTCCTCTAAAGCAACCAAATGATCAAACTTATATTCTATATATTCTGTATTTGTTCTACTAAATCAGAGGCCTTTGCTTTCTAATATTTCTCTCCATAGTTCCAATTTTCTATTAACTTTTTCCTTAGACTCCTCCACTAATACAATGTCAACTGCAAATAACATACACCAAGGTACTTCATCTTGAATATGTTTTGTTAACTCATAAATCACCGTTATAAATAAGTATGGACTTAAAGTTAATCCTTGATGTAACCCAATATTAACTTCAAAGAAGTTTGTCATTTCTTCATTAGTTCTCACACATGTTTTTGCACCATCGTACATGTCTCTTATAAGGATAATGTATGTCAATGTGATACCTCTTTTTTCCAAAGTTCTCCAAAGAACCTCTCTCGGTACCCTATCATAAATTTTTCTAGATCAATAAATATCATGTGAAGGTCTTTTTTTTTTTCTCTAAAATGTTCCATAAGACGTCTCAAAAGGTGAATCGGTTCAATAGTAGATCTGCCTGGTATGAATCCAAATTGGTTCTCTGTTGTACTTGATACTTGTCTTAACCTACGTTCGATAATTCTTTCCCACAATTTCATAGTATGGCTCATTAACTTGATACCTCGATAATTCGCACAATTTTGAATGTCTCCCTTGTTCTTATATATGGGTATAAGTGTACTTGCTCTCCATTCCTCGAGTATCTTTTGGTTTTTCCATATTTCATTAAATAGTTTTGTGAGCCAAGTGATTCCTATTTCTCTTAGTATTTTCCAAACTTCTATAAGAATATTATCTGGTCCTACCGATTTACCACATTTCATATGTTTAAGAGCCTCTTTGACTTCATTCTTTTGAATACATCGATAAAAATTATGGTTTATATACGCTTTTGATTTGGCCAACTCTCCTAAGCTAATACTAACATCTTTATTTTCATTAAAAAGCTTATAAAAATAGTTTTTTCATCTATTTTTTATATTATCATTTGCCACTAGAATATTTTCATCCTCATCTTTAATACATCTAACATAATTACGATATTTAGTTTTCTTATCTATAGCCCTAGCTATCTTAAAAATATCTTTTTCACCCTCTTTTGTGTTGAGTTTTTTATATAAATCCTCCCAAATTTTTGCTTTTGCTTCATTGACGGGCCTTTTTCGCTTCCTTCTTTGCTTTATTAAAAACCTCTAAAGTTTCACTAGTTTTCTTTGCATAATGTAATTTATAACATGCCCTCTTTTCCTTTATTTTATTTTACACTACTTCACTCCACCACCAAGCTTCTTTTTGTGCCGGTACACCTCCCTTAGATACACCTAACTCATCTTTCGCCACTTTCCTAATATGTATAGCCATATTGTTCTACGTATCACAAAGTATACCAACATAATTTCAAACATCTCCTTAAAGGACTTTATGTTAAAATATATTTTTTTTCTTGCTTTTGAGGTTCCACCATTTAGTTTGAATAGCTCGATGCACTCTTTTCTTCTTTGTCCATTTTTTTATTTGTAAATTCATAAGTAAAAGTTGATGTTGGGTGGTTAAGCTTTCTCCTGGAATTACCTTGCAATCTTTACAACATGCTCTATCTTTTTTCTACTAATAAAGTAATCAATTTGTGTTTATGATAAGTCACTCTTATAAGTAATTAAATATTTATCTCGTTTTTTGGAGATTGTATTGGCTATAAAGAGATCAAATGCCATAGAAAAATTTAATATCTCCCTACCTTTCTCATTTATATCCCAAAACCAAAGTTTTCATCAATACATTTATATCCTAATGCCTCTTTACCAACATGTCCATTTAAGTCTCTTCCTAAACAAATCATCTCCCTTTGTAGAATCCTTTGAATCACCTTATTTAACTCTTCACAAAAAGCTATCTTTATACTATCTTCTAGTCCTACTAGGGGTGCGTAAGCACAAACTATATTCAAAACCTCTGCTCCTAACACTAATTTCAATGTCATGATTCGGTCATCATATCGTTGTATGTCTACTACACTATCCTTTAAATCTTTATTTATTATAATACCAACTCTGTTTTGAGTCTTTTCCTTACCTGAGTTCCATAATTCTATCTCCTTTGCTTTTTCTCTAATCCACTTTGTCTCTTGTAAACATAAAATATGAATCTTTCTCTGAATCATAGTATCTACCACCTCCATTAGCTGCTAACCGGATAATATTCCGATATTCGAAGAACCAATACGAATCTTATTATCTAGGATTAACTTCCTTACTCTCACATCTGTCCATATTGAAAATGTGGAGATCCTCTCTATAAATTATTCACTACATTTGGGTGGCAATGTAGCGAGACTAACTTCTTTACCCACACCAGTCCCCGACTGCAATTGATTCACTACGTTCGGGCGAAAATGTAGTGACCCTTGCTTACTTATCACTGCATTTGGGCTCTGCAGCGCGTCGCTAGGCAGGAACACCCCCAAACAATGCAATGGGTAATAAAACTAAATGATAAAAAATTCCAGTTTTAAAAGAAACTTGTAAAGACAAAATTTTTTAAGTTATTAATGACAAGAAACAAAATTTTCTAATGACTATTACATGTTAAAATCTAGCCTTTTAACATTAACATGCAGCCAGTATTCAAACTCATTTAGCTAGGCTGTGTATGGTTTGTGATCGGCTGGGCTCAAATGCATAACTAGCCGAACACAAACAAGATTATTCGTTTACGAACAAGCCATTAACAGGCCCTGTTCGGTTCTTTCCACTTGTTTGCCCACCCACAGCACAGGCACATGCTTATATCAGAACCATACTGTGTTTGCTTCCTTGCAACGATGAAGCCAACGAGCAAGGCATGCAAACACAGACATGCACGCGCGCACACACACACAGAGAGAAAGAGAGAATACACTGGAAATGCGAAGGACTGGACGCTGGTGCCACTGTCATCTGAGTGGCGTGCCATGGTAGCAGTACGAGGGACAGCTAAAGTGGTCGGTAGACTTACTCTTGCTTCAACATTTTCCTCCATCATCGCAACATCTGGAATACTTGGTTCCTCATGAATGATCGACGTAGTTTCCTCGAACGGTAAGGCCTCTTTAGGTGCAAGGCCAGGGTCAGGAGTAACCTTAGACTCCCCCAGACATGCCCAAATTTAAGATGTGGTCCCTTGAAAAGCTCAAACTGCCAAAATGGATACTGAACATTGATTCATTAGAAGCTACACTCCAATCCGTGGGGCTTTGAGGCTTTGAGAAGACTGATTGCTTGGCTTAAAAGAGACTCCTTTACGAATCCCATGTAGCTGCGGCACTCATCAGAGTCATGGCTACAGCATACTTCTGAGTGATGTCATCTGTGAGTGACTGCACTTACATCCTTCACTCTCAACTTTGAAGTCCATTGATCTTTGTTCTTTGCGTTGTCATCAAAAGCAGAGATAGATGATGCACCCATCATCAACCGACACTCAGCTTGAATATTGTCAGAAAGTTCATTCTGACTTGTCTGCTTCGCGATCAAGCTCCAATTAGTGTCAGCGTCCATCATTAAACAGTCCTTGCTGCCAATCTCAGTATCAAGTCTGACCTCATTCTGTTCTGGTAACTCAGGTGATGGTAATTTCATGTTCTCCTTGCCTAAACCAAAACTTCTAAGCTCAGTTGCTTCAAACTGAAAGAAATCTTCTTCGGATGAAGAGGACGATGAGGAAGACAAGCTTGAACTATTCTTAACATGATGTCTTCTCGTGGTAATCTCCTCTGTTGAACTTGGTGACTCTTTCATCCCTTGATGCTCCATAGTAGATTGGATACAAATCCTACAACCCTCACTGCTCTTCTATATCTTGCTTTGTTAGTTGATGGATTCAAAGAATTGCTCCCATTTTGTGTTATGAACTGAAGTCATAATCTTCTATTGAAAAATACTAATTTCAGTTACTCTGCAATTAGTAAACGTTCACATTTTATGAGAACAAAGCAAATAGAATTTCCGTAGTGATATCAAAAAACAAAGATGGACACCCTTCCAAACTAGACTAGTCATCCTAATATCACAGAGAAATAGTGGAAAGAGGATAAGGAGGTACAAGCGCACACAAACACAATATAGCATATCCTCTCTAGAATATCACAATGTAAGGACAAACCACCTGATTGTTTCCTATCTAGCATTGATTAACCCATCCATGCATCACTTCTTGCAATCGGGTCTGGATCTGCTTCATGTAATTCTGTGTGAGTGTGTGTTTATGTATATATATTGACACAAATCCTTAGCTCAGGTCTCATAAATTCAACTTCAATTAGCCACTTTATTTTTCATTTTTAGCCAATCAACATGACCCAAAATTTTCATTTTAAAAGATGTAAATGAATAAAGATTAATTCATTCCTAACATCCACTCATGGGGTCAAATCTGAAATGGTCCTTTATGCATAAACTTCCTTACCATTTTCTGCCAACTCTTAATGTTTCCGTTTACTTCTAAAAAAATGTCTATCTGGTTACCTCAGAATTCAACTGATTAATTTTGTCAGTATTGCATTGCTTTCCTATTTTTCATTTAGTTATAGTTGGTTACGCTCTACTCACTCTCTTGCTATTGCATAACAATTGAATCCTAGGAGACTTCGTATAGTCCATCACAGTTATGTACATACTCTATTATCTGTATACATTGGATGTTGCAACCGTCGTTCCTATTGTTGTTCTGCTTTATCAGAGGTTTTCAGGAATTGGTCTAAGGCTTCAAATCTCGTTCAATATTTCCATATTCATTTCTACTCTACCTGATGCTTCCACTCCCCTACTCCACTGGATACAGATACACCAGAGTCTCGCGATGTTATCTAATTCAATGATGCGTGTTTTTACTGGCTCCCCCCAAATAGTCTATTTTCACCCTAGGTATATGGCAAGAGACCCTACGGATATGGTAATGATACTGAACGACATCAATCAAGTAAGCTTTATTATTACTACATCATTCATGAAATGTCTGGACGTTTTTATGTAAATCATATAATGGATAAAGCTAGGAGGCATCAGAGCTAGATGATATTCATCAGTACGGGTATGATTCCTAACAGAAAATATGCATCACCCTCGTACCATTTTGTTGCAGCTTTAACTTTTTATAATACCTATAAATGAATCCCCCTATTTCAGTCTTTCTGTCCCTGTCATCCATCTTTCAGCTCCATCATGAGGGACAAAATTCCCCCAACAGGAAAACCAAATGCAGGTGGTTTCTCCTTATGCTATTTGTAGATATTTGAACATCTCCCCAAATGACCACAGCAAAAACTTGATTGATAACTTCTGTCTATATTTCGCGTTTCAGATTGGGGATCCTGATATGGTACAAAAATTGCTCCGACCACAAAAATTTTGGATTCTTTTGTTTTTGACAGGCAGAGGAAGTCCTCGGACATGTTGGAAGGAAAGAATGGCACGTAATAATCTTTTTCTAAGGTAAATGCTAATATAACTCAAGATTGAGTGCAATGGATGAGAAACCATGTACCCACACAGTCTGAGAGAAGGCTTGATTTTGGTCGTTGGTTGTTTTTATGGCAAAGCTGGAGTTAGGCAGGTGCCAAGAGGTATTAACTCTTTACCTAAGGTTGGAAAGCCAACCTCTATCAAGTGCACTTTTCCTCCTTTGGGTGAAATTTTGCCTAAGAGATGCAAGTCTACAGGAAGTAGAGGCCATTTAGTCATACTTGGTTGATGAGTCTGTACTTGTTGTTATGAGAGAAATAAAAAACCTGTTTCTTTTATAAATCTGTTCAATACCAGCACGTAACTCAAGCCTCACTACTGAAAGAAAATGAAACTTGATCTTTATCAGGATTAAAGCATGTAAACCCTTTTTCTTGGTAATAAGGCACATAAAGCTTTGTAAGTCTAAACATGTGCACGAGTAAATTGTATATCACAGAGAAGAGAAAAGGTGTGTACATATGGCTGATTACCAACTTATTAACAAGTTACATACACGCATGTTGACGTCGACAAACATAGCATGTCAAGCATGGTAATTGCTCTGCACACACCAGAGAAAATGGTGCAAAAGCGATGCAGATATTAGAAAAATAATACCATGATCAACAGAGAAAAGCTTGCATGAATACCCACATATCTCATATTTCGGTTACACCATCGTTCGACGCCAAGAACACAATTCATGCAAGGAGAAATGACTCTGACCTTTCAAGAATTACTACCCAAATCCTCAATCATAAAGAAATCTTTCACGCAAGCACGAGAGAGAGAGCTTGATCTCCAAGAAAAGAATTACAGAAACGCATAATTAAAAGCATTACATTAATGGCTGTTCAGGAACTCACCTCTTCTATTGGTGAATCAATTAACAACAAGAATCACTGATCCCCAAATTCACGTTAAATGAGCAAGTTAGACATACTATGCAAGAAGAGAGAGAAAGGAGACATCAGCGTACAGGAAAGGTTGTTCTGCAGTTCTTTGGGTTGTTTTTCTGAATAAGCAATGACAAAGCAGGAAATAGGCGGAGGAGATTGGCTAAATTTGGTGAGAGAGAGAGGCTTTAGCAGCTGGCAGTGCAACCAAGGGCGGCCGTTGGCAGTTGAAGATTGAAGATTTTGAGGTAGACATGCGGTTACACAGGGAAAACTATGTCGATAATGAGGTTATTTAAAAAAAACAATTTGTCACATTTGCTAATTAGAAAATAAATTGAGGGAAGGAAGTTTCTAGTTGATTTGAATATTTAGACAAATAGTTTTTCATATACACACATCCCTTTACTATCCACACCTTCTCTTTTCCTTCGTCAGTTGTTTCGTACTAATTTTTTTGGTGACTCATGACTTAAAAGCCAATTCATTACACAATATTGAACCATTTTATAGTACTTTGAATATGATGATAAAAAGAAAGAAAAAGCAAAAGACAAAAGAAGAGGAAAAAGAACACAATAGGAGATTGATTCAAAGAGGGTTTTAGTGATTTGGTGGGGAATTTTATTGATTTGATATATTTTGTTGTTTATTTGAATTTATTTGATATATTAATTTTATTTTCGGTCGGATTCAAAACAAAAAATGAGGTAAGTTTTTGACGAGAAAGACGCGGCTAAGGAATATCTCCCTAACAAGAGAGATGTGGTTGAGGCGCGTATCACTTGTATGTTACCTTATTTTTTTGTTTTGATTTTTTTTCGTACATTTTTTATTCTCTTTTTCTTTTGTTATTTATTTTATTGTTGTTGATGTTTTTCTTTTTGTTGTAAGTGATTTAGTTTTTGGTTTCATAAGAATATGCATTCAGATGCGAAGAAGGCAACAACACTAAATGAAACGTTCGTCATCGAAGCAAAGAGATCCGAAAAGGAGAGAAATGGTTGAATTGAGTGTGAGAGGAGAGAGTATTTGTTGTAATTACAGAGAAATGCAACATATAATACACAATAGAAAATATTGATAAAAAAGAAGTGTAAGAAAAGATCGGAGGAGGGGGCGGACCTCCAATGGAGGCCGCCCCCCATCTTTCTCTCACTATCTTGATCACAACGACTTAAACCCTAATACAACTTATCAGCCCTTATATAAGGAGATATAAAACATAAAATGACCAAAATACCCCTAATACAAAAAAATTACCAAAATACTCTTACAACTTTGGACAATTACAATAATACCTAAAATGTCAAATTTACTATCTTAAGACATCAAATGTACTAAAACTGACTCTAAACTCATATTCTTCAACACCTCCCCTCAAGTTGGGAGTGAGATACTATGAACTCCAAACTTGCCAAAAGAATCTTCATCTGTCTGCAACATTCTTCAACTCAACCTTCCTAGCTGATCATTGTTTTCATCACTGGTCTAATCTTCAACAGCTTTTTTGGTTGTAACATCTTCAATTCAACCTTCTTGGCTGATCATATCAAGTAACATCTCTAGCTGTAATATAAACTTAGCCTTTTTTGCTAATCATCTCAAGCAACATCTATGGCTGCAACATCAACTCAATATTCTTGGCTGATCATCTCAAGCATCATCTCTGGCTGCAATATAAACTTAGCGTTCCTGGCTAATCATCTCAAGCAGCATCTATGGCTGCAACATCTACAACTCAGCCTTCTTGGCTGATCGTCATCATGACTTTCTTCATCACACGTGCACTAGTAATTTCTTCGAGGCTTCTGTAAAACAACTTGAACAATCAAGAACACATGGGTAACACATGACCCTTCTATGGGTGTCGGTTGCTCTTTCTCTCTTTCTTTTTCTCCATAAAGTGATTTGGCAATTACACTTAAAAGTCACGTTTCTTCTACTCTTGAGAAAGTTGATCTTTTGTGATAAGAGGTACTACTCCAACATGTACACTTCACATGGCTTTTTTTGTATCCCTTCACATGATGGTTGCAGCCGGTGTATTGGTTGGGTGCCCTCTCTCTACCACTCAAATAACAAAATACAGACATCTGCCCATACTAGTCGGTCTGCACCCCTTCACATGGTGACTGCAGTCGCTTTTCCAACCCTCTTGGCTGTTTACTTCAACAACCCAAGGTTTTAGTTTTCATTTTTTTGGTGATACTGCTACATTTTATATCAAATTCTTCTGGCCTCTTCTATGATTTGATTTATCATGCATATGTGGTGACAAGTAAACTAATTTTCTACACTATTTTCTTTTCTTCTATTTGTATTTTTGATGTTTAACCAAATAAGATAACACTCACTACGTAAGAATTCATATTTTCTTCATCTTTTTTGAATTTTAAAGCTCCTTGGCTATCCATTTTTCAAGTAGCCTTCCTTGCTGCAACACCTTTTTCAGCAACCGTCATGGTTATTTATGTTCAACAGCTTTATGGCTTTGATAATTATCAGCAGCTTCATAGCTGTAAATTTTTGCAACTTCAATAGCTGCAAATAATCATCGTTAACATGCTTTTTAGACATCTGAAACAATAATTCTTCTGACAATCTTTCTCTAGCATATAAGTCTTGTATAGATGTCACTAATAACTGCCAAATTCGTGATCTCGAATTTGATTCAATCAAAGCCTTTCTACATTGTCATCACAAGAATTTGAAGAGCAAATTTGGTGGAATCTTTGATCACGAGTTGGCTCTTCTCCAGTATGTCATCACCCCAAGGCCTGCAATGAGTGCAGCACTTGTGGCAACAGTGTTGTATGCTGCAACCCAACTGTCATTTCGTGCAAGTTTTCCTCAACAAAACTAATTAATATTATCAGCCATCTTTGCAGATGTTTCAATAAAAAACATTCCATTACTTTCGGCATACTCTAGAGCATCTCGAACAGAAACAGATCGATTTTCATGAAGATCAGCCTTGTTTCCTACCAAAGCCATAACAATGTCAAGACTTCCATGTTTCTGCAGTTCCTTAACCCAATACTGTGCTTTAAGGAATGTATCCATGCTTGTTATGTCATAGACAATGATTGCAATAGCTGCTCCACGGTAGTATAGAGGGGCCAACGCTGCATACCTTTCCTGACCAGAAGTATCCCATATCTTAAATTGCACTGTTGTAGAGTGCTCACTCGTACTACTGACAACCTGATTACTGCTCCTATTTCCTGGCTTGCTACTTCTGTACCATTACTCATGACACTCCAGTCTCATAGCATCATTTGCAAGGCCAATAAGCTTCCATCTTTGCCACAACAAACAGATTTACTATTACATTTTCTGAAGGACGGACATACAACATATAGACAGAGGTTGAAAGTGCATCCGATGACAGATGGCTTGTTTAGGAATGTCAGCTTTGTGAGTTATGGTGGTAGTGTATGTTTTACCTACCATGCTGTATGTGGCAAGTTTTGTAACACTTCCGAGTATGTCAGGAGCACATACACACACATTTACTACATGCGTGCATGCTGAAGCACATCTCTCGATGCTCAAGATTCCAATGCTATCAGAAATGCTCTCATTTTCATCATTTGTAGTGGTTTGAAGTGCATCTTCAGGACATTGCCGTAGGCTCCAATACATGATGCCTGTAGTCAGTGTCAGAATCATCTTTTGATTCACCTCCATGATGTCCTCAGGCAACAAGAAAATGGAACATCCAAGCTTTCTCGCCACACTGATTATGTATGTCGCATTCAGTCTTTTCTCTTCATCAGTTTCGCCTTTTGTAACAAGGTTCCAGTTCACAACTCTCGGCTTCACCACACTGAGAAGTTCCAGGAAAAATATTCCATTTGAGAGGTTCTTGTCCTTGAAACTTTCCATTTGAGAATTCCTTCCTGTAGCCTTGACTTTGTTATTTGCCCAATTCAGAATATCAGCATCCGTCATCTCCTTCCCTAGGGAATGGAATCTCAAGTTCTTCAGAAGCTGAAGAATGTTACATCTCATCAACTTAGAAGTTGGGTCAAAATGACCACGAATAAACCTTAGAACAATACAGTTTTTACCGACTCTAGAATCCCCCAAAAATATCAACTTTACTTTCAAGTTCCTTGAATCTGTTGCAGAATCATTATCTGAATTTAATGCATTTTGTCCTCCTGCATCGTCACCTTATGTTGTGCTGGTAGAATACCTGTATTTTCTTTATCTATAGTAACTACTTTATTTATGTGGATAATGGATTACAGTTACTATTTTTCTTTCCCAAAAAACGTGGGGATAAGACTTACTGGTTTACTTTCTCATCCAATCAGAAAAAAAGAAGTTTCCATAACTACTTTCCCATAAAATCAGGCAAGTAATTTGGAACTTTACTTTTCCAGCATTTAATTAAAAAATTTTGAAATTACCTTTCAAATCTTTCTTTCCATGATTTTGTGTAACCTTTCTTCAAAAAATCTGGAACACCATCATTTTTGGCAGCCAATCACCTTTCTTTTTTTTCATGGTCTTCTTCTTCTTCCTTGAGAACTTCCATTTTTTTTAACTTATCAGGCCATTTTGCAGGACTTGTAGTTTCTTTTCTTGCTTTGAGGTGAGAAAGTCACTATGACAGAAAACAGTTTGGTCTGTGATACACCAACTCAACATCTCTCTGGATGGATAGAAGTCGATTATCCACCAAAGCTTGTCTCAGAAAGTCGACCAGGAAGCTGCATCCTGGTCATCACACGTCCTCCTTACAAGGCAACGATCCATATTTTGGACTTCAACAAGCCTTATGGTTTCATGTCATCGCACGTCCAACTCCATTTACTCCTCATCTTTAAGATAAATTTCAACTGAGCAGTTTAACATATGCTAATTATATCCGCAAGAATTTTCTCTACGAAAGAATATGAATCCTCCTCACCAAGAACATCTGTCTGTAATAAAGGTAGAACTTCAAAACTTCCTTCATATAACTGAGCATCTGGACCATAACAGCGATGTGATGCTTGAAATAGACTTGTCCTCTGTAAAACTTCCATGCTCTTATCGTCACTCCACTCTTCTGACACGGATTGTTTGTAAACCATTGCCCAATCATCAAGTTTCGCTGTAAACATCTAACACTCCGCCAGAAGGGTTCTATTTCGCATTCTAAAATCAGAACTACTCCATGCAAACACATCAAACATTCGCAAGATTAGTTCTGGTTTTTGACTTTTCAAGCATATTTTTATGAGTTTTGCAGGAGGAATAAGCTGATTTCCGCAATAAAAAACTTCTTGAACCTCCTCTTGCACCGTCAGAATATGTAAATCAGCCTCTATCCGCCCACGATCTCGATCATGATCATGATATCTGATACGTCCATGGTCATGGTCTTCATGGTATCCACAATCACCATGCCTTTTATCTTCCTTACTCTTCCTATTTGCACCATCATCCCTCCTTTCCTGACAGTAATCGGCTTTCTGCTTTTGAACTTTCTCAATTGGCTTCTCTGTGTTTGTTACCGACGCCCCATGCTGTGCCTCCTACAAGTTCTCATTTTCTAACGCATCATCATCAAAGAGCTCTTTCGTTGGTTCCCACACTCTAATATCATGTTGTAATTAGGGAGAAATGCAGCATATAATACACAATAGAAAATATTGATAAAAAGGAAGTGTAAGAAAGGAGATCGGAGGAGGGTGCGGACCTCCAATGGAGGCCGCCCCCCATCTTTCTCTCACTATCTTGATCACAACGACTTAAACCCTAATACAACTTATCAGTCTTTATATAAGGAGCTGTAAAATGTAAAATAACCAAAATACCCTTAGTATAAAAAAATTACCAAAATACCCTTATGACTTTGAACAATTATAATAATACCTAAAATATCAAATTTACTGTCCTAAGACATCAAATGTACTAAAACTGACTCTAAACTCATATTTCAACAGTATTTATATAGGGAAAATTTTGGTATTTATTGAAAAGAAGTACAGGTAGTAACGCTCATAGTTCTACTAGAAAATTATAAGATAGAATGTTTGGAAAGAAGTAGAAAAAGGTCTCAAGGAAAAAAGAATCAAATGTGATTCCTTTTCTAGTTAAAAGCTATCATATGACAGAGTTTGTGTAGTTAACCCTGCTCAATCTTAGTTGAGGCTTGGTTAATACTGCTCTAGATCAAACATTTGAATGGTATAGATCCGCGGCAGACCGAGGTTTTTTTTCTGGGGTAGGGCACACTTTTTTCATATATATATATATATATAACAGCAGTGCACTCAGGTTATTTTTAGAGAAGAAAAAACATTTTTGAATTTCAAAAAATAAAAGTATATATATATAAACTTTTCAGTTTTACAAATTTGAATGTGAGATTGGATGATCTGAATTTGGTGCATTTACATGGAGCACTAAATCAGCACTAAATCTGGTCTTCCTAAATATAGAAATGACTCATTATTAAATAGAACGAATACATAGTATACATGGTTTAGAAAGAACATGAAAATATTGGCAATTCTTTCATCCAAGAATCAGTCCCCATGCCTTCCATTATTTTATATATACACACACGGTGGATTGTATTTCTCTAATCAGATATGTGCGAAAATATAAAGTTTGGAGTCATTTCAATCTGCATGCCTTCTTTTCCAAAATTCAAATTGAGGAAAACGGTGTTTTATAAAAGTTCTATAAAGGGCACATGTTTTTCTCAATTTTCAGGTGGGCAGAGGTTCTACCTGACTAGAGATGCCCAAATGGGTCAGGTTTCACCTAATAAAAAGTGCAGGTTCGGGCAAGAGAATTCTGGCACATATTTGGAATAGGGTCAAATGACTTGACCCGTATGACCTTGGGAGCCGACGAGGGCAGGGCTGAGCCAGTCCGCAGGGCCACAAGACCATTGGATATTAGAATGAGTTTATAAGATCTGATCTAAATCAGCTTGAAATCCAAATCGAACCACTGGATTTGAGGCTTCAACAGGCCATACGAGTAGTATATAAATAGTACTATATATACACATACATATAATAAAAAATACCACACACACACTTATATATATATATATATATATGTGTGTGTGTGTACTACATATATTTAAATATATATGTAATAAAAAAATACTATATATATACATGTAGTAATTGAAAAACTATACATATATATATGTATGTGTGTGTGTTAGCCCACGGCCCTATAAGGGTGAGGTTGGCCCGACCCGGCCCATATTGACATTTGTACACCTGACCATAGGGTAGGAAAGTGAACATACATGTTTTTCTCTTCCTAAATTACATAGATACATACATGCACACACATATATATGCATTTCACTTTTCAAATTTAAATATGAGACCAAATGGTCCGAATTTGATGCATTTGTCTACCATTCATACATGGTGCACCAAATCCGGTCTAACTATATATACATAGGTATGTATATGTATACTCATAATTAAATTGACCGGATAAATAGTAAACATGAAAATGTTGGCAATTCTTTCATCCAAGAATTTCAGTCCGCATGCCTTCCATTATTTTATATATACACACATACGGTCGATTGTGTTCCCTAACAAGATGGGTGCGAAAATATAAAAAGTTCTATAAACTCAGGTGTCATTTCAATCTGCATGACTTCTTTTCCAGAATTCAATTGAGCCACTCCATCTTTTCACTAGCCCTTTTGTAATCTTTTAAAAACTATAAATAATTAATTTTACTATATATATATATATATATGATTCTACTACTTCAATCAGCAATTGCCGCTGCAACCACTACTAAAATCACATAAACATATAAATATTTAGGTATTTAGGTGATTTTAATGGGGTAGCAAATGTTTTGATGGGTAGAAATTGGTTCTAGCAGGTGGAGGAGGGTGGTAACTGGTTGTTGAAGCAGTGAAATCATGTTAAATGAGGATTATACACCATGCATTATTGTGCATATAAAAATACCTCTTTCCCACCCTCCCTCCCTCTCTCTCATTCTCTCTCTCTCTATATGTATATGTATATGCAAATATATATATATATATATATAATATATATATATATATATATATATATATATATATATATATATATATATATATATATATATATATATATGTGTGTGTGTGTATGAGTGAGAGAGATAAACAAATAATGTCTTTTAGTGCAAAATTTTGTATAAACATCTCTATTGCTCAATCTGTGATATCAATGGTGAATATTTGAATTAAAAATATCATTATACTTTACACTTAAAGCACCATTTGTGTTAAATATCATCAAGATGTTTTAGTAAGCTTGTGCAATTTAAATATTATACAACTACTACTCTTTTTATATAGGTGTCCTAAATGCATAATGTCTTTCAATGTATAATCTTGCGTTGCACTTTTCTATTTTACATATATTCATTAAATACAAAGTAATTTAAATCTCCATTATTCATCTAAAAAATCAAAGTGAAGTTGTCTATGAAAGATGATGCAACGAAATACATTACCCATTTAGAATTCTACACACACACACACACACACACACACACACACACACACACATATATATATATATATTCTGTTAATATGCAAGGATTTCCAGAAACTTGTGGCACTAGGTGTAAATATGACACTGTATTGAGGCGACAAAAGAATCCAGTTAGGCCCTTCACTTCATATGAAATACAGCTTGGTTTTCCACCCATACCGCTAGCTCAAGATAGGGTTCTCTGGTACCTATTTGAAGGTGGCGGGTTCGATTTCCGGGAGGGGTTCATGCTTGTGTGTTTAGACTTCGGTCTCTCATTGTAACGAGAAAAAAGTGAAGCCTGGACTTGGATTTGGTATTTTGTCTAACTTGACGACGGATCGACTCAACGGAGAATCCATGCAGCCGACTTCCCTAAATATTCATATTTAGGGAGCTACGGATTGTTTTGGTTTTGGTTTTGGTATTTCAGAAACTCAAGTTTGTTTACAATTCTCATAACTAAAAAAGGTTAGACTAATTTATTAGGAATAAAACAGTGAACTACGGAATGGTAGTGGGGCGAGTTCGGGTTGGTTTGAACCCACTCACCTAAACCAGCCTCACATTCAAAATACTCTTAAGAAACCTACTTCTACCTGTTCCGTGTGTCTTTGGCTCAAAACCTGCACTTAACCTGCATGCAACTGCTAGAATCCAACGGACTCTGACCCACCTTGTTGCCATGACCAGCCGGATCATAGTAACAAATAGCACAAATAACTATAATGGTAAAATTTTGCTTGTTTGACAATGGGGTCTCTTCATAGCCAATATGTCATCGAAGGTGAAGTATAGCCGGTAACAAAGTGCGGGAAAAGAGTTGCTTGAAATTTTTTGGGTGGTCCATTTTGCTGTGTTGAACTTTCGGCAAATTCATCAGTATGACATGCAATTTGTATCAATATTAATTTCTAGATTATTTGTTACATTTAAAATATTGAACTTGCTAGAACGATGATACACTATAGGTTATACCAAAGCTAAAGATTTTGCGGTTACATAGAGAAACACCATGTCCATAATGAGGTTATTTAAAAAAAAAAAAAATTCTCACATTTGCTAATAGAAAATAAATTGAGGGAAAGAAATTTCTAGTTGATTTGAATATTTAGACAAATAGTTCTACATGTAGAAAATTAGAAGTTGAATGTTTGGAAAGAAGTAGAAAAAGGTCTCAAGGGAAAAAGAATCAAATGTGATTCCTTTTCGAGTTAAAAGCTATCATGTCACAGAGTTTATGTAGTTAACCCTGCTTAATGTGAGTTAAGGCTTGGTTAATACTGCCCTAGATCAAACATCTAAATGGTATAGGTCCGTGGCAGACCCAGGATTTTTTCTGGGGCAGGGCACACTTTTTTCATATATATATATATATATAATAACAGTGTACTCAAGTTACTTTTGAATAAAAAAAACTTTTTTTTTTTAATTTCCAAAAACAAAACTATATATACTTTTCAGTTTTCAAATTTAAATGAGAGATCGGATGGTCCAAATTTGGTGTATTTGTATACCGTTCATATATGGTGCACCAAATCCGGTCTCCCTATATATAAATATATATTCTCATTATTAAATAGATCAGATATATAGTATATTCATGAGGATATCGACCATCTGCTAAATAGTTTGTCAAATATTACACTTACTGCAGAGGAGAGTCATGCAGTCAACCATTATCATGATTATTACAGAGCTGCAACTTCTCCAGCTTCATTATTCGAATTTCATCAACACAGAAATTGTAGCTGCACTTTATGGATTAAGATTGATTCCAGTAACTATGCTGTTGGGGAGAATCATGGATCCTGGTTTCAATATAGTGATATGTATAATAGCGTGTGCATAGAGAATCTAATTGATGGTATTTCTCAGTTTGGTTGTAAGTACGAAAAGTTCTTCCTCGATGATGTTTATCTGATTGCAAAAACATATCTGTAAGAAGTTCTGGTTACTACTGATCCAATATCTACAGATAATATTTTTCAAGGAGCCAAGAACTTCTTTATGAAGATTATGGTTGACAAGTGGGGGAAGTGTGTTTCAGAAAATTGTAAATGTTCAGAATGATGCACAAATGGTAGAAACTGTATGCACTATTGTAAAGCCGTGTATCCCCCTCCCCTCTCCCTCACATTATGAAACATAGCTAGTTCTAACATTTTGCTCTCAATGTGCAGAATTCGTTCACTGCAAAAACTCATTGAATCTCTGAAAGGCCATTTATATCTTCTCTAACATTAACTGTACCATGTATGATGGAAGATGAATACGGAAAGCATGTCATGTCATGAAAAGATACTGGAAGTACATGAATTCTCATGAAAGCTTGGTAAGTTTTATAAACACACACACATATATATATATATATATAAGAGTAAATATACTCTCATTAATGCTATATACTATCCATGTATGATTAAACCACACGAAGATGAGCTTGAAACCAGTCCAAATGAAGCGAAGAAGCTGCTTAAACAAATAAGGTCCTCTCTAGTCTACCGAAGATGTTAATCTTGAAACCAAAGTTTTCCTGGATATCTTTAACTGATTAGCTATGAAATAGACATTAATTGAATGGTTTGTTGTGAGACAAGAAAGGATGTTGAACTATTTTGGTATACGATTTCTACGTGTTTTAATATCGATTTTTTGTCTCAATTTACAAGCTTTCTCGTGGGATGACCAGTGTCTTGATCTCCTCTGTGGGTAAAACTATTTTAGGACATGCATGAGTCCTGATCTATGTGATTAACTTGACATAATTATATAAACACAAGCACGAATAGTCGGTGCGGGTTCGCCCCCCAAACACAATGATTATCACTATGTGACGCATTCACTATACACACACACATACATATATATAAAATATGTGTGTGTCAAAATGAGCCTCACCCAAGGGACTGACCCGGCCCAATCTGTGGAACCTAGCATGGGGGCAGCCTGGCCCACATTTTATTTGTGGGCCTCTAAAATGCTTGCTTGTGTCCATGCTTGCCATTCATAAGGAAGTTGTCTATGGTGAACATAGAAATATCAGAAATCAAAAGTTGAAGTTCATTCCTTTTTTAATGATATAGAAAAATCCAGATTGACATGACTTACTGGATACATGATATATGCAGCCAAGGCAAAAGCACTCTATTGTATGCTTTGTCAGTTTGGAACCATCCCAGTGGTTCCAACCGGAACCGGCTGGAAGTGGAGCTGGTCAAACTGGACGAGTAGCGGGGTGCAGCCCATGGGAGTAGCAGCCATGAAACCAGGGAACATCTGGTTTGTTTCTGGTTTCACGTTCAATGGAATCAGAATTAGAACCAGCAGTTTCAAACTGCAGTTCCATATTTTTCTATTTTTATTTTTTTAAAAGTTTCGTTTTTTCAAGTTTTGGACAGTTTAGGACCCAAGCGGAACCAGAATTAGCTCGGTCCTAGTTCCTAGTTCCGAGTAAACCAGAACCTACCCTATTTGTTCGATATTGTTTCTTTATTTTCCCTTCCTTTTCAACAACCAAGAGATATTCAACATCTTAATTATCCAATATCAGAATACATATTGTTTCGGATGGGGCTTCTCCCTTTTGGGTCTCACTCCAAAACTAATCCTGAGCCCAACTATGCTATTGATATCCATTGGTTTTAGTTTTGATCGAAACTAACTTCAAGTTTCAAGTTGTGATCAGTAAGATCGGTGATGTGAACTTGGCTAGTATTATGGGTTATGAAATTTAAAATATGCAATATGGCACGTTCTTAACATAGTGGTAGAGTCTCCAGCATAAAGATACTATATGAGTAGGATCAAATCAGTGATATTCTAGTTTCTCTACTTTTCGAAGCCATTCATTACTCAAAATTGTCCATTGCCAATATCAGATCCAGTACTACATTGAATTGCAGACTAGTTTTCTTATTTCCATCCATCAATGGGAGTTGCCTCATGTAAATACTTCCTCCTCACTTATCCACCCTTTTCTATATTTATTTGTCAAGAAGTATCTTTGCCCAGAAATCTTCTTTTCTTATTAAAGTTTTCCAACTCAATTTCATAAGGAAATTCTTATACATTTAATTTTCAACCCTAATATAGCCTTCGGTTGGCAAATTCTACCGCAGCAGATAGCATGCAGCTTTCTTCATTCTCTTGTTCACCCCAAATAAATTGGCTTTGTAGTCTCTCTATTTCTCGGGTGATTGTTGAACAAAGTCTTGCTACTCGAAGAGATAATGAGGAACCATTGAGAAAACAGATTAAATCAGTGCAGTTCTACCTGTAAACAATAAACATTGTGACTTTCATCCACTTAATTGTGATTGGACATGATCCATAATATGCTGGAACTACTTCCTTGATCCTCCCTCTGATCCAACGTTGCCCCCATGTTATCGACTCTATTGAAAAACCACTTCTTTGCTTAAATTCTACTAAACCATGTTATAGCTTGATATTCACCTTCTCCCGAGGCTTTAAGAGGGTTTATTTCATGCATTGCTTTTATAAACTTTCAGAAATTCTGTTAGCCAATCTGCTCAGGTGTAAAATCACATCCATCGGCCAATTAATCTTCATTGTGACATCCCAATTTCCTCCAGATACAAACACAAATTTTTAATATCATAACATGGTCTTTAAACAAACTCAGAATGCTGCCATTTTCATCGTCTACCAACATCTCTATTTTATTTTGTTTCCTTCGCATCACCATTTTTATATGGTAATTCCTAGAATTACTGTCTCCTTTAGTTATCTACTATGCTTGAGATTTTTGCAGCCAAAACACTTCTTCATTCCTAAGAATCTCACGGAGCTCATCTTGCATTTTTTGTTCAATCTTATCCAAAAAGTCGTTTCTGTGTTTATCTACCCTCTTTTGTATTCCGCTTATGTAATATGCTTTTTCTTCATATAAATATGACCAAAAGATTCCAATCCTTGAACGAAGGTGTTAAACTTGCTAAAGTTTGATTCACTAGCCTTTCCTTTTGACAATTCTCTCGCAGAATTGAAATGAGTTTCGGATGGTTCATCCACATGGCTTCAAATCTAAATGGTCTCATCGTTTTCTTAGTAATTCATTGCGTGTCATCAATTAGCAAGGGATGATTCTTTAAAATTCACGGCAGCTCTGGCTTTTGCGAAAACCATGGGTCATTTTGAATTGCAAAGTGCACTTTGTCATAATTACCCATTTACATTCGAGGACCCCTCCATGTACTACATGATCCTTCAGCTCCTATATCAATTAGATCGTAGGCAGTAATCCATCTACCAAACCATCGATAGCATGAATGAGTCTAGGTACACCTCCTTTCTCCGAATCATGAGCGATTTCATTAAAATCTCCTGCTAAAAGCCAGGGTCCTGCATATTATCTGTAATAGTACCAAGGATTGCCCATAAACTCCTCTCTCTCTTATGGACAGGCATAGATAGTTGTAACTACAGTTGTGTATGAAAGCCCATAACTTTTCTATGAAGAAATTGTTGGAGGCAATTTCGTGAGAGACGGATTGTCGATGCTGATAGAATCGAATCATTCTTGATTTAATAAAATACACAAATAGGAAAAAACAAGAAAAAGGTATTGTACATTTTTAAAGACGTGTGATGTTTCATATTTTTTTATGCTTAATACACCGCCATGGTGTTCAACTTTTTTGATGCAAGTAGCTCCTTACATGAACATCAACATCATTAAATAATAGTTTCTTACTATTCTTTTTGTACATAAAAGAATAATAAAAATGAACATAAACTTATGTGGATATGATGTAACTCGTGCTTCATCTTCATCCTAGGATAATCTCATTGTATACCATGGCATACCCTCTTATATTATTTGTCGATTATTAGTTGAACTCATTTATTTATAAATAACAAAGAGACCCTTCTCAAGAGCCATCATACTTTGTTAAGTGTGCTTATAATTTCTTGTTACATGTGCCACATTCTCCAAATATGTGTATATTTTATTATATGTGCAGTTCCGTGTTTGTGCCATCCAAAAGTTACAACTCTTTGATAATTGTTGGAATTTTTTTATTATTTTAGAAATTAGCCAACATAAATTGCTTGTGAGCTCCCATCACCTAAAAAACCTAGATCTTTATCATTCCACAAGATCCATATACACTACAAATCCGTTGGCTTCTAAAATCTTGTGATATTTGAATCGTTCCTCTTACACGAGACCTCTTACTCTTTGTTTTCACTGGAATCACCACATCATCATGGCATTATTGTCTAATAATGTCCCTTATCGTTCTACTTTCCGCCTCATTCTACTATCTTCATATTTAAAATGAGAATAGTAGAAACGCAGCTCACAATAACTCTAGTGGACTTGCATATCGTCCACATTCAGCTCTCTTAGTGGCTTTTCCAATTAAGCTTCCAACGAACCTGAGTATCTCGTCATAGTAGACATGGTCAGCTTCTAACCAGAACCGAGTCAGGCCAGGAACCAGCTAAACCCTGAACAAGACCACTCGGTTCGGTTCAGGTTTCATCTCTTATGAAACAAACCGAACCGGATTCAAACCAAAATTGGCAGTTCCAGTATTTTTTTAAAATTCTTACGTTTTTAAATTCTTTAATAAAAAGTAAAGGTTATCAAACTTCTAAAACTATTGTGAGCTGCGTTTCTACTATTCTCATTTTAAATATGAAGATAGTGGTGTGGAATAGAATGAGGTGAAAAGTAGTCGACTACACATTCAAGGTTCCGGGCCATCCTGAACCAGCGGTTTGGAACCGTCGATTCCAGTTTACCCGAAACCAGACATGTTATGTCATGGTAGATTTCATAGTATGATTCATGCAACTAGATTTGTGATGAATGTCATATAAGCATTAAAATCAAGATGTTGTTTCCTTAAACAAGAGAATTTCACAATCACGCAAGGGCCTCCCCCATATCAATGAGCTTTTATCCTCTCTAATCTTTATGCCGATGAATTTGATAATTGAAGGTTTTGTTTGTAGTATCATCAACACTGAGTACCGTACCATCACTCCTTTCACATCAGTTGCAGTTTTCACAGAAAACATCGAAGCTTTTTTTCCTATTCTAAAGTAGTCTCAGTTTAAATTGTTCAAATCCACTTTGAAGCAAAAAAATTACTTAGTTTACTATATAAGAAATACTCAACTCTAAATGTTTCTTGTAAGTCTTTCGACGAATAACATATTTATCACAAAATTTAGATTCTATATTCATTTAAATGTAATTTCCTTAGTAGAAGTCATAGATGATGCAAATTCATATTCTTGACACTTTTCAAAAAGACACAAGGTGGGAAAGGATGCTGCCTGTCATATTTTATGGTTTGACATATAAATTTTTGTGTACAAATTAATGCAAGTTATGTAATATATGTAAGATATAAATTATAATATAACTTTATTTATATTAAGTATAAAATCATTTTTTTAGATTTGAGGATAAATATACGCACACACCCATTCATGTTGAAATCCGCTTAAAGATCTTCATCGTTCAATCAGCATAATCACCGATAGATATTTAAATTTAAAAGTGAAAAGTACTTTTTAGTTGATATTTAAATATTTTTTAAATTCAAATTTTCACGGTTCATCGTGCCGATGAAATGGGTAGTGTGTGAATAAATGTCGATCATCAAAGGTTGATGTTGCATCAATCAATATTACCGAGTCGCCGAGAGTCAAATGACATTCACTGACGAATGTCTATCTTCAAAAATGATTGACTAGAGCGGAAGCATACACAAAACGAATCAAGAAGTAGTGCAAGACTGCATGATTTATTCATGGAATGAGGTCTTATTTATAGACACTTTACAAGAGGCAAGTAAGTAGCAAGAAGCAAGATCATCAAATGGGCTGAACTAGTGCTGGCCGGCCAGCACTAGTCGTTGGGATCCAACGGCTAGTTGTTGGCTGGGCCAGCACTAGTCGTTGGGTAGCTCAGCCGTTGGGGCTTCCCAACGGTATTGCATTAACACCCCCCTCAAACTTACGGGGTATACACTGAAAGTTTGTCTAATAAAAACTGAAATCGAGAAGCTGAAAGAGATTTGGTGAAAAAGTCTGCGAGCTACATCTCAGATGTGACATAACAAAGTGAGATCTTCTTATTTAGACACTCTTCTCGAACAAAGTGACAGTCCATCTCGATGTGCTTCGTCCTCTCATGAAAAGTGTTATTGGAGGCAATGTACATGGCACTTTTGTTGTCACAATACATGATGGCGGGGTGTTTGACCTGAACGCCCATGTCTGCTAGAAGGGATGTGATCCAAGAAATCTCCATCGCAGCTGTAGCCATGGCTCGATATTCAGCTTCTGTGGATGAGAGGGACACCTTCTGTTGCTTTTTACACTTCCAAGAAACAAGAGATTCACCTAAAAACACACAAAAACCAGTGGTAGAGTGTCTATTGTTGACATCTCCACCCCAATCAGCATCCGTATATATAGATAAATCAAAAGATGAAGAGGAAGTTAAGAGGACCCCCTTGTGAGCAGTGTTTCTAATATATCGAATAATTCGCAAAACAGCACTCATATGGACAGAAGTAGGTGCCTGTTGAAATTGACTGGCTGTGTGTATTGCATGAGAAATGTCTGGTCTAATAATGGTGAGATAAGTGAGTGCACCTATAAGCTGTCGATAAGGGGTGGGATCTTCTAATTTCTCACCATTTGTGGAACGCAGTTTGGTGCCTAGGACTTCGGGTGTGTCAACAACCTTAGTATCTGTAATCCCAGATCTTTCAACAATATCGTTAGCAAATTTGGTTTGAGACATAAAGTATCCACAACTATTTTTGGTTATCTCAATACCTAAAAAGTAATTCAGCAAACCCAAGTCTTTCATATCAAATTCGTGATGCAGATTAAGTTTAATTTCAGTAATTCCCACTTCATCACTTCCTGTGATGATCATGTCATCCACATACAAAAGCAAGATAACAATACCAGATTGTGTTTTGCGTACAAATAATGCAGTATCAGTATAGCAAGTCACAAAATTATGCAAATGCATGAATTTTTCAAATCGATCAAACCAAGCTTTTGGAGCTTGTTTCAGACCGTACAAGGCTTTTCGTAATTTAAGAGCATGACCAGGAGGGAGAGTAATGCCAGGAGGAGGACTCATGAAGACTTCTTCATTCAAGTAACCGTTCAAAAAAGCATTCTTGACATCAAGTGGGTATATATTCCATTTTTTGATTGCACTAATGGTAATGAGAATTCTAATCGTGGTCATTCTAGCTACTGGGGCAAACGTTTCATCATAGTCAATTCCATATTCTTGGGCATAACCTTTAGCAACAAATCTAGCATTGTATCTCTCAATGTGCCCGTTGCTGTGAGTTTTGATTTTATATACCCATCGACATCCAATGACTTTCTTATCTTTAGGCAGGGGTGCAACTATCCATGTCTGAGCCTTGTCTAGGGCGTTGAGTTCATCTTTCATAGCATCTTCCCATTCTGGAATACCTTTAGCTTGATGATAGAACCTAGGTTCCTTTACTTGACGAAGGGTGGCAATCAAATTTCTTCGTTGTGGTTCAAAAGATTCATATGACACAAATCGCTGAGGTGGTCTTGAAGCCCTGGGTTCTAAGCTTGTAATATCAGGTTCAGTGTGGGCGTAATGGGTTGTTCTAGGTCGTCTGGGATAATTTGAGGGAAAGGGTTCAACAATTGACCGAGTATCAACAGTGGTGTGTGAAATATCATTGTTTTCAACATGATCTTCTTGAATGTCTTGATGATCTACTGAGTCACAATCATTATCTTCTTCTAACTCAAAAATATCTTTAGGAATGAAAGGTTCCGAATTTTCCAAGGATTTGGACTCATAATAAATGTCATTCTCAAAGAATTTCACATCCTTGGACACATACAATTTGTCTGCTATAGGATCAAAACACCTATACCCTTTTTTGTCAATGCCATAACCAAGGAAGACACATTTAATAGCTCTAGGTGACAATTTGTCATTCTTGTCTGTATACACAAAACATCTACATCCAAAAACCCTAAGTCTTTCATAATATGGAGGGATGTTATACAATTTTTCGAAAGGTGAAGTATTCTCAAGGTTAGATGAAGGCATTCTATTTATAAGATATATGGCGGTAAGAGTAGCTTCGGCCCATAAGAATTTAGGAACCTTACTAGCAATTAACATAGTTCTACAAGTTTCAATAATATGCCTATGTTTTCGTTCTGCTAGACCATTTTGTTGAGGTGTTTTAGTGTATGATTTTTGGTGAATAATACCATTAGTTTCAATAAAGTTATGAAATTCATTAGATATGTACTCTCCTCCCGAATCGGATCTAAAGATTTTAATGGTTGCTCCAAATTGGTTTTTGATCATGTTACAAAATATTACAAATTTTTCAAATACTTCGAATTTGTATTTTAAAAGATATATTTATGTAAATCGAGTAAAGTCATCCACAAAAATCACATAGTATTGCAATCCTCCTTTAGAAACAACGGGCGCGGGGCCCCAAACATCCGAATGTATTAAATCAAAAGCTTTCTTTGGTACATAATTTCTTTCTCCAAATGGAAGATGATGCATTTTTCCAAGAAGACAATCTTTACATTCAAAATTTTTCTCTCTAATGCTTTTCATCAAAGGAATGTTACACATCTTTTGAGAGTTCAAGTGTCCAAGTCTTTTATGCCATAGTCTAGCATCTTGGGTTATGTTACAAAAACCCAAATTTGGCATAACAAGATAGTCCATTTTGTATAGTCTACTTACTCTATGGCCTTGACCAATCACCTTCTTCGATAGGTGATCCTGCACCACACAATGTTGGGATGAGAAAGTGACTATACAGTTGTTATCACATATTTGAGCAACCGAAAGTAGATTTAAATTTAGTTTAGGTATAAAACTTACATTTTGAATTTTAAAGTCTTGTTTTTCAAGGTTTCCTAATTTTTTGATTTGGAGTTTTGTTCCATCGGCCGTAAACACATGTTTTCCAATGGTTTCACAAGAATTAACCAAAGAATCTTCACTATGTGTCATATGAAAAGATGCACCAGAATCTAAAAACCAAGACATACCTTGCGAAGTAGATAGAGCATTCCCGGAGATGCTTGCTTTTTCTTTAAAAATTTCTTCTATGCACGCTTTTATGTTGTTGGGTAAGACACCTCCTTCTTCCACGGTTCCCACGTTTCTACCTCTTTTTCGGAGTAGAGAACAAGTGGTTTTAATGTGTCCACTTTCCTTGCAATAATGGCAAATTGTATCCTTGTTAGGCCATGGTCCCGTTGGCTTCTTGAATGTGCTTTCATTGTTCTTGGTATGTGGAGGCTTGTAAGTCTTCAAATTTGCTCCGGGTCTTGATGCGACAAGTACGGCTTCTTTTGCAACATGCATGTTTTTCAATCTTGTTTCCTCCATAACAAGATCGGCAAGAAAGGTATCCCCTCTAGGTCTAGGTTTCCTATGTATAAGGCTTGATCTAATGTTTTCAAATTCGTCTCTTAGACCACGCATAAACAAGAAAAAATATTGATTTTCCAAAAATTCTTGAAATTCGTCTAGTTTGTGAAGTTTTCCAAATTTGTCAAAACTCCTTAATTGAGTCCAAAGTTCCGAAAATGCATTGTGATAATCCCTAATGCTTAAGTTCTCTTGTTTGAGCATAATCATTCTTTCCATAAGATCAATTTGAAAGACAAAATCATCTTGAGAATGAAGCTTTTTCAAATATTCCCAAGTTTCAAACGCATTTTCAAAAGCATTAATCCGATTTCTAAGTTTTTCATCCACGTTTTGACAAATGATCCATGTGATTTTTGCATTCATTTTTTCCCACAATTTCAAATCGGTTTTGAATTTCTCATGTGCTTTGATGATTTCATCATCATCTAAGCCATCAATGTCTAAAATTGGTTCTTTTATAGTCCCATCAATGTAATCCCAAAAATCTTTTGATAAAAAATATTTTTTCATTGTTCTAGCCCAACTTTGATAACTTTTTGGGTCTAGAATACATCTAAACGACTCATTTTTGCCTTCCATTTGTGCAAAAAATGAATATTTAGGACTAACCTCAAGTTTGATGCAAATCTTCAATTTTTGCACTTTCGGCATGCTTCCCGATGCACTCGTTTTCTTCAATCTGAGGCTCTGATACCATGTGAATAAATGTCGATCATCAAAGGTTGATGTTGCATCAATCAATATTACCGAGTCGCCGAGAGTCAAATGACATTCACTGACGAATGTCTATCTTCAAGAATGATTGACTAGAGCGGAAGCATACACAAAACGAATCAAGAAGCAGTGCAAGACTGCATGATTTATTCATGGAATGAGGTCTTATTTATAGACACTTTACAAGAGGCAAGTAAGTAGCAAGAAGCAAGATCATCAAATGGGCTGAACTAGTGCTGGCCGGCCAGCACTAGTCGTTGGGATCCAACGGCTAGTTGCTGGCTGGGCCAGCACTAGCCGTTGGGTAGCTCCAACGGCTACTAGCCGTTGGGGCTTCCCAACGGTATTGCATTAACATAGTGTTTAACTGGATGGATGAGCATGTGCATAGACAAAAATTTGGAGCCATGTGTATCAATTTTTTATCCATGTATAAGTTTTGAAAGCTAAGTTTATTTATTAAAATTTTTTGAGGCACAGTAAGTAAATTTTGAGGCTAAGTCTGTTCAATAATTGGAACCTTCTTATGTATTAACTAAAAGTTTGAGGCCTAACAAAATGTGAGAGGCATAAAGCACACTGGCTTTACTTACGTACCATCCAGAATTCCAAGGAAGGGAATTCCTCTCTTATTTCTCCTGTGTCCTTTCCAACCTGCAGGGCTGCTCAATAGAATTATTCACTGGGGCAATTCGACGTTACCAAGTCAGAATTCTAAAATTGTGCTAATAGGATTATCTTCTTTTTTTAGTTTAGTCGACTTGGAATCCATTCAGTCTGCACACTTACAGTGGAAAAATATGTTTGGTTTTAGTTTGATTGGGGTGTGCCGAATTTCCTATGAGAAAATGGTAAATGTTCTGCTATTTATTGAACTAAGAGATATATCTTAGAATTTAAAAAGCATTTCCGTATTGGCCGGCCTCCATGTATTTGATATTTCGCATTCCTAATTATGGAGTTCAGTTCAACTTAACTTTGATTATAATTTTAAACGTAAAAAGTGAATAAACATACAATAGCTTGTTAAACGAAAAACTTGGACAAAAAACTTTGCACATCTGCTCTTCTATAATCAAAACCTCCCGAAATTTAGGCTGTAAAGAGATCTTGGTCCGTTGAACTCAGTACCTGCGTAAAGCATTATTTATTATTATTGTTCATTTCTTACATAAGTAATAAATCAGAAGCAAGTTAAGCACAGGCACACACTGTATATATATATATATATATATATATATATATATATATATATATATATATAGAGAGAGAGAGAGAGAGAGAGAGAGAGAGAGAGAGAGAGAGAGAGAGAGAGAGAGATGTGTGTGTATTCAGATATTGCTATATTAACTCAAAGCCAAAGAAAGGAAATATTGATATCATATAGTTTAAATACCGCATTTTTTAAATCCGCCGGTTTTCAATAGCAGAAACCTACCTTGGATCTGTTTGCCTCATGTAGAGACAAAATTGCAGACTTTCTGTTCATCGCAACCAGGCCTCTGGAAACAGGGGACATTATAAGATCTGTTGGACTCCAGTACCTAAAAGTTTTTCAAACGAAAATAAGAAATCAGAGAGAGAGAGAGAGGTGTAGTGAAACAGCGAAATCCCAAAGTAAAACCTGATTTGCATAATCAAAGTGCATCTCCATAAAAGTTGCAGGATGACTGAATGGATATGTGCCATCAACCATTGGAGAAGACAGGAAGGTCTGAAAGGCCAAAGGTACACATAATTCGGATTCAGTTGCCCCTAAATAGGATCGAGTGTCTACAACTCTAAATCATGTCCTCCGTATAGGTTGGGCAGGTGTACCATTATCCTTTCGGAGCGACAAACCTTGTATCTTGTATATGGTCTTAATAGATGTCTGAAAACAAAAGGGTGTGGCGTGGAACCATAAGAACTCTCCAATGAAAATTGGAAAGAGATGCAACGCCAATTTCTTCGAGAATCATACCAAAGGGTTTGACCCGCACGGTAAAGCGACAAAAACAACTTGCCCCCAAAAGTTTTAGGGCCCCAATTTTGTATCCACACTTAATAAGGTTCCGTTTTACGTTTTTCTTTAAGCCTCAACATGTGTCAAGCCACTTCTGTTCTTTATGAATATGAGTGGCAGCAGACCCATTCTGTCAGATGGAGTTCACCTCAACCCAGAAAGATTTCTAGTTTCCCCATCGAGCAAGGATGGAGATGCTTAAAACTCTCAATTATGCGCTCCCAAAATGCTTTCTGGTTAATTGAACCTGGTGTCTTACCTTTCTGGAAATCTCAACGCCTTGCGCTTAGGAACTTCAACTGAATCGGGGGAGCCGTTCTTCTGACCAGCGTCTTTCGGAAACAGCACTTTACGCTCCCCATCTGCTGCCGGCAATGGTACTGGAGTTTTCTCCATGGGATACACTTCTTCCGGTTGTGGATCTTCAGCAGGAGCAGTGTTGAGCTCTTCCTGCTTACGGGGACTCGCTAAAGCTTTGTCTGTGTCAGTCATGAATGACTCGATCGAGGAAAAGGCTCAGACAAGAGAGAGAGAGAGAGACGTTGGAGTTGGGTTGAGACGGCTGGGATTGAATTTTAAAGTGGCGGTGGAGGTGTCTGCTTGGCTCCAACGGTCAAAATTTCATCCGTTGGTAGAAGGGAAAGGAAACCGATTTGGATTCATCCGAAACCGAGAAAGGTTACATTGATGGGCACCAAACCTTTTAGGGAGAAGCAAATAAACCCATGGTTATAACCGTGGATTATATTGATACTTTGGTTTGCCCATCCCACCAAGGGATGTATTTTTCTAGTAGTTCGGACGAGTACCCTACAGCCATGGACTATATTGTAGGCTGCAGGTTCAATTGTAGATTTCTTTTGGTACAATTCGGGAGACCGCATCTTGATGCGAACTTACCAACTTCATCTCATGAGTAAGCTCAGTTATTGCTCCTTGTCCTTTCCTTTTTTCTTTACGTCATAAGAAATATATATTTATGAGAAAAGGCTTAGTTGTTGTTGTTGTTGTATAAGAAATATATATTTGAGATGCTGTGAATGGCGTACCTTTCCTCACATCACCTTGTTTCAGTGTAGATCTGTAACTTAGTGAACCTACCGATACATATAAGTGAAAGTAAACGTGTGATGTTACAAATCTGTTTCTAAAGACTCAAGAGTACACAGAAGCTGTATAAAATCAGATCTGTGATGATGTTATTGTAAGATTTTAAAAGGCCTAATTATTGTCACTTTTGCTTCACGATAATGTTCATGTAATCAGTGGAGAGGGCCTCCTCACTAATTACCTGAATCGTTATTTTAAAATAAAACAAAATCAATTTCACTATTTATTTCACAAAATGTGTTTTACAAAACAATTTTCATTTATAAAAGAAAAAGAAGAAGCAAGTCAATGAAATCGTTTCTCCCAACTCTAATTGACATCCAAGAATGGGAAAATTTATATGTATATCCATAGAGAAAACAAAGAACATAAACATCTCAAGTCTTACAATTCTTTGTGAGGATCCCTGAATAACCTCCTTCACGAAACCGTGTTAAGCGATCAAAAGTCCGACGATAACACTCGTTGAGAATTGCTTCGATTCGATTTTCTTCTATACCATAATCTGACTCTTCCATTGAAACCAGAGCATGGTTGACTTAAAACAATACCGTTAAAGACATGCATCACCATTCTGCATCTTTCTTTTGTTTAAGCGAGATTCATGAATGCTTTGTTGTAACAGGTGTCCAAGGCCATGCATCCTAGAGCGCACGCCCCGTATGTGCACCATGCACGCCACATCTTTCTTTATCTTGTTAGTTATAACCCTCTTTTGAACTAGTATAAGACACTTGTAATAGGACTGGATCACTAAGACTAGTGATTTTGCACATGCACTCTCATACATCCCGTGCCTATCTCTGATCTCTCGCAAAGCAGCGGTACAATGAATGCTCGGTTGTGTCATCGTTATGTCGAGAGGACTCAAGAGCTGCCACCCTAGTGCTAACTCAAAGAGGTTCCTCTCCATAGTAGAACTGCAGTAAGTGTTGTAGCTTAATTGTGTTGTATCAAGAAATGCAACCCGTTCTTTTGTCTCGTGGACCCATAATGTCGAAAATACTCCTCAAGCATGAGGTTTAGACGCTCGATGTGACTATCAATCTAAGGATGGTGAGTCGTGGCGAATGTCAATTTAGTGCACAACAGCTTGAACAACTCTGTCTAGAACTAACTCATGAAGTGAGTGTCTCTATCACTCACAATTTGCTCAGGGATGCCAAAATACTTTACAACACCCTACAAAAATAGCCATGCAATATCTTGGGCGCCACACTCACGTGGTGTGGGATGAAGACCCCATACTTCAAGAACTTATCCGCCACAACTTGTAAGGAAATGACCATTCTCGACAACCCCAACACAAAAACGGCTGGACTGATCATCCAACCGTTATCTGTGGACGAGATATGGGAAAGAGTGGTTGTAACGACCACCAAAAGCCGAAACCACCGGTCAGTTTCTGAATAAAACTGTAACGGTCTAGATAAAGGAGCTCCATAATAGGAAAGCCCAATGAAAAAATCCAGGAAGAGAAGAAGATCAGGGGACACCGATAGGTTGACGACGAGTCAAAAACAGGCGGGAAGTTAATAGAATAATCACATATGGTATCAGAGCTTGGTTTTTTTACCCTGTATAGGTATGCATTAGTGATAAATTAAAAAAAATCGGGAAGAAGATGAGAGCTTCCTTTGTTTTTTTAAAAGGAGCAGAGATCGAACGTAAGGCAAAGAACATTACAGGAAATCCCAAGTTAGTTGGCTAGAGGACAACCACAACAAAACCAACGATAGAGGGTTGTGAGTGGCCAAAGGCAGCCATAGCAAAACCAGCAACAATGGACCACGGGTGGCCATAGGCCAGTTGGCCAGAGGATAGTCGTAAAAGAACCAACGACACAGGGCCACGTATGGCCATGAACTAGGAGGCAGAATGGGCGGACATTGCCCTCCCTCTCTCTCTATCATTCTCTCGCTTTTCTCTCTCCTCCGCACTTTTAATGTGCCTGAAAAACTGCCAGGCGGTTTTAGAAAACTACGGGCAGAAACTATTGGTTTCCAGAAAACCACCTCGGGCAGCGGACTGAAAAATCCGTTCTGCTCCGACCGGTTTTTGAAAATTACAGACTTCCACTGAACAAAATTATCGAAATATCCATATATTTTTGGGTAAAAAAACTGTTTTGCCCTTATTCAAACAAAAAGTCAGTTTTACCCTCTAACAATTTATGAAAATTATGAAAAATTGGGATATTGATTTATGTTATTGCCTTTCCCAATTAAGTTTATTATAGTACTGTCACTATATCAAAAAACAGATTTGTCCCTATCCTTTTGAGAAAATTACATATTCGGACAAAGGGACAAAATTATGAATTTACTCCCGATTAATTACGAAATTTTCAGAAATACAAAAAGTTGATTTTACTGTTATGTCCTTGGTCTTTTATGAAAATTACAAAATTAGACAGATAGATAAAATTATTGTTCTACCCTTGTAATTTTGGGTAATTATTAAAGGTAAGAATTATTTGAGAAAATTACTGTTACTAGATTCATGCTATGCATGTTTTGTTGCTTGTTAAATATTTTCTTTTTAGACCGTCTAATTATTATAATTGCCAAACACATAAAAATGAATTTAGAATATGTGTGTCGAAATTGGCAAAAACTTAAAAGTTAAATGGTCTAAACTTTCAAACATGGAAGAGAAGGATACCACTCACTGTAACACTTGAAGGTGTAGAGTATGTCATAAAGGAAATTGTGCATCCGCCACTACCAGACACAACCAAGCAACATATAAAAATGTATAAAATATTTCTAAAAGGCGACACAATAGCAAGAACCATCATATTGACGTACATAGAGGATGACTTGATCATGGTCTTCGAGGAATTCGAGACCGCGAAAGAGTTGTTCGATTCTATGACAACCAAATATGATACAACTGTCAAGCTGCATGTCTAGTTGCTACTACAGAAATATAATTCATTCAAAATGAAAGAAGGGGATAATGTAGTAAAACATATAAACTATATGTTGGTAATGGTTAGGGACCTAGCTATGGCAAAATCAGTCATCCCAAAATTGATGTAGATATCCACAATACTGAACAATCTTCCCCTATTATGGAACATGATCACCACTGCCCTCAGAGTAGGGCGATAAATCAACCTTTCTGAATTGCCTCTAAAACTAGCAATAGAGCAAGAACATATAAGTAAAAACAAAAAGAAAAAATTACTAGTAGTACAAGATGAGATAGGTCTAGCTCCAAATCCAACTAAATGAGAAATAAATAAAATAAAAAGTTTGACAAAAATAACAAAAAGAATGGTCAATCTTTTAAGAAAGTGCAAAAAACTACTTCTCAGGTCAAGTGTTTCAGTTGTGGAAAGATGGGACAATAAAAGAGGGATTGTCGCAAAAAGAAAAGTGGAGGAAACAACCCACAATGTGGACAATTAGAGAAGCATGATATAATTTGCGTGATATCGGAATGTCTCTACATGGATTGCCCGGTGATTGTTTGGTGGATTGACTTTGGAGCGACCAAACATATCTCGAAAACCAAGAATGGGGCAATGGATCTAAAGGAATACAAATCATTAGAATATTGGGTGTATATGAGAAATAAAACTTTCTCAAATGTTCTGGGTACTGGGTCCTTTAGAATTTTTGTACAAGGCACACCAGTTATATTAACTGATATATTGATTGTGCCATATATAATACACAATTTAGTTTTGGTCCCTACCTTAGTAAAGAAAGGTTTTGAGGTCAGATTTGTTCATAACAAGGTGATTGTGGGGAAATATGAGAGAATATTTTTATCTAGAGAATTTGATGTAGAATATGGAATGTTCAAATTGAAAGTTAATGAAAATCCTTTTGTTTATATCGATTGTGCCTTTAATGTTGATGTGAATGTATGACATAAATACCTCGGGTATATAATTTTGGAAAAGTTGAGAAAATTATCCAACTTTGACTTACTGCTAAGATTTGAGAAAAATACTTTCAACAAGTATGAAACTTGTATACAAGGAAAAATGATAAGGAAAGTTTTTTCTAAAGATACAACAAGGACAACAACCTCGTTGAAGGTCATTCACACAGATTTATATGAACCACTCAGAGTAAGGTCACACCATGGAAATATTTATTTTATAACCTTTATCGATGATTATTCAAGATATACGTATTTATATCTCCTAGCACATAAATTTGAGACACTTCAAGCTTTTAAAGAATATAAGCAAGAAGTTAAAAATCAATTGGGGCATTCAATCAAAGTCTTAAGATCAAATAGAGGTGATGAATATAATTCTGCTAAATTTCTGGAATTCTATAAAGACTTTGGTATTGCAAAGCAAAATATAATGCCCAAGACACCTCAACAAAATGGTATAGCTGAAAGATATAATAGGACTTTACTAAAAATGACAAGGTCAATGTTAATTAATGCCTCTCTACCAAGGATCTTTTGGAGAAAAGCAGTAAGTAAAATGATATACATACTCAATAGAGTACTATGTAAAGTTGTATTCACTACACCATACGAGATGTGATTTGAAAGAAAACCCAACCTAGGTCATCTCAGGAGGTGAGGATCTATTGTACATATAAAGATCCTTGATCAGTCTAGAGATAAGCTAGACAGTAGGTTCTTGAGGTGTATATTCTTCGGATATCCTAAAGGTTGAAAGGGATATCAGTTTTATCATAAGGACCACAAAATGATATAGAGAAGAGATATTGAATTCTTAGAAGATACTAAGAATGACATCCTCGAAAATAATGATGAGTATATTGACGATCTAGTATACCTAAATCAATCATCATTTGAACCCATAGAAGACCTTCTTGAAACAATCAAAACTTTAAGTAGACATAAAAGGCCAAGGGTCACACCATCCTACTTAAAGGATTATCACACTTATCTTGGAGAAAAAGTATATAATTCGGTAGATTTAGATGAGTTGACTAATAACTTGACTTATCAACAAGCAATGAATTCATCAAAAGCAACCGACTGGGGGAAAACCATGAATAAGGAAATTGAATCTATTGAAAAAAAATAAGTATGAGAGTTGGTTGATTTGCCAAAAGAAAGGAAATCCATAGGCTGTAAATGGGTTCTGAAAAAGAAATATAAGGTCGATGGTTTAATCAACAAGTTTAAAGCGAGATTAGTTGCAAAAGGTTTTTCATAAAAAGAGGAGATAGATTATGTTGAGACATATTCCCTTGTTACGAATTTAGCATCCATAAGGATAATCCTTACAATATTTGTATATTATGATTTGGACTTACATCAGTTAGATATAAAGACAACCTTTCTAAATGAAGATTTAGATAAAATTATTTATATACAATAGTCCGAAGGATATATAGTTGAAGACCAAGAAGATAGAGTATATAGGTTCAAAAAATCCTTATATGGCCTGAAACAGTCACCTCACCAATGGTATTTGACTTTTCAAAATACCATTATAGAACTTGGGTTTGTGGCTAATGAGCTTGATCATTGTGTATATGTTTGGAACAGTGGGAGCCATTTTGTCATCTTATCATTATATGTAGATGACATATTGTTGACTGAGAATGACAATGAGATGATTGTCAAAACCAAGTCATGGTTAAACTAAAGGTTCGAAATGAAGGATATGGGGGAAGCATCCTATATCCGGAATATAAAGATCTCTCGAGATAGAGAATCTAAACTCTTATGCCTAAGTCAGGAGAGATATTTTGACTATATCCTCAAGAAGTTCAAAATGGGTGAATGCAAGTCTGTTGTTACACTCGTTGCAAAAGGGGTCAAACTAAGTAAGGCTGATTATCCCGATGAAAGAGACGACAAGCCTAATGTTCCTTATGCACAAGTTGTGGGTAGCTTGATGTATGTTATGTTGTGTATAAGACTTGATATCAACTTTGTTGTTGGTCTTATGAGTAGATATCAAAGTAATCATCGATGACAATAATGGATAGCTATAAAAAGGATTTTAAGATATCTGAAAGGAACAAGAGACTTGAAACTCTATTTTCAAGCTGAAGAACTCAAACACGACTGGCCATAGTGTTGATGGTCTTGAGTTTCAAGGGTCATGATGTAATCATAGTCGTTAGGCAGTTGCTACGAACACTATCGAGTGGGTGACCCCCGAATCAGTATCGCCCTTATGGTTGTACTATTGATAAGTGCCTCAACAAAGATCAAAGCTCTTCGTGCAGCTGACCGATAGACAAATATCTTATGGAAAAGATAGTAAAGAATGACAGATGATCCTCTTCCCGTTTTTTTTCTCTTTTTCAATAAGACTTGATTTAACTAATATTTACCTATTTACGCCGTTTGTTTTCTTTACGATCGAATAGAACAAAACGGCAAGCAGGATAGTGATATAACATATTTTACTTAACAAATTAGATTTGCTCTTTTCTTTTTGTAAATTTATATATAATAAAAAGAAAATAAGTGACACGGTGCGGCTTGAAGCCTTAAACACATTCACGTCAAGTGTTTTACAGCCAGCCAATAAGCTACGTGCTCCTATTATAAAAATAGTTACTTTTTTTATTACCTCTGTTGATCCCGTTTGCCAGAATTTCAATCTTCCACTACTGCTATATATAAGACAAGTGAACCGTGGGAAAATCGATAGTTTCCTGCAAGCGTAAATAAGAGGTTATCTTTTTTAGTACAAAAAAAGTTTAAACTCAACAAGTTTTTTTCTCTACATGTTATTTTTTCTCTCAAACTGTTGGATTTGTTTTTTCATTTTAACTTATTCGGAGACGGAGAGTGTAGGCCAACTGGATCAGAAACAAAGCATCTCTGGTGGTCATCACTGGTTTAACCCATGACGGTTAATCATTCTCTCTCTCACCTTCATACTCTCTTGTTTCTTTCATTCTCCGTAGAACAGAAAGGCTCTAATTTTTTTGAGCATGGTTGATGTAAACCAAATATTTTGAATAATGAAGAAAGTTCTTCCACTTATATTGGTTGTACTTTGATTATTGATGTGAATGTATGGTATAGAAGGTTAGGACATGTTTGTCCAAATAAGTCGAAGAAATTAGCAAACTTTGACTTATTACTTGAATTTGATGAAACCTCATTTAACAAGTAAGAGACTTGTATTCAAGGAAAGATAACGAGAAAACCATTTTTCAAAGAAGCTATTAGAGCTACAAGTTTATTAAAAATTGTTAACATGAATATTTGTGAACCTTTTTGAATAAGCTTTCATCGAGAGGAAAGATTTATTTTATAACTTTGATTGATGATTAATCTCAATGGCGGATCTGAAAAATTTAAAGTGGAGGAGAAAACATAGGTCACAGGTGCACACTAGATGTGAGGATGATATATGTAAAAAAGTTATCAAATATCATGAACTCATTATAGTACAATAAAAAGAGTATATGCATTCTGTTAAAATATAAGAGATAACAAAAATAATAATTGTATTTATATATATATATATATATATATATATATGTGTGTGTGTGTGTGTGTGTATATGTATATATATGTACTCAATGGATGGGTAAAAACAATGTGGTCATTATTAAATGCATATTTGACTGTGTGTATGTGTGAGACTAATTGAATATGTGTACGAACATTGTATGTGAGGCTTAACTCTTTCATGTTAACAAAAGAACAAGAATGTTTTAAAGGCAAATATAATAAAAATTGAATGCGAACAAACAGTGGACCAAATAGGTAGCAGGATATTGAATGTAAAATACATTAGATGATCATCATATTCTGATTATATTAAATGTAAAATTAGGTGCGAACAAACACTAACAACAACAACAATTAAGCCTTTTCCCATTCTAGATGGGTCAGCTACATGGATTCTTTGTTTCCACAAGGCCCTATCATGTGTCATGTTAGTAGTTAACTCACAATAAGCTAGATAATTCTTTATTGTTTCTTTCCAACACTTTTGTAGTCGTCCTCTACCTCTTTTAATATTTTCGAAATCTAGTTTTTCATACCTTCTTACAGATTCTTCTTTTGATCTTTCTATATGTCCAAACCATCTTAAACGATGTTCTCTCATTTTATCCTCTATTGGTGCCACTCCTAATTTGTTTCTAATAACCTCATTATGTATACGGTCTTTTCTTGTATGACAACTCATCTATCTCAACATCTTCATTTCTGTCACAAACATCTTTTGTACATGTTGATGATTAACTGCCCAACACTCAGAACCATAAAACATGGCAGGCCTAATTGCTGCTCTATAATATTTACCTTTTAATTTTAATGGTATCTTTTTATCACAAAGAATACCTGATGCTCCTCTCCATTTTACCCAACCAACATTAATTCTATGTGTAACATCTCCATCAATTCTTCCATCACTCTGAAAAATTGACCCTAGGTATTTAAAACTTTCCTTTTGGGGAATGCAATGTGTGCTAATTTTAATTTCTATGTCCTCTGAAGTAACCAAATGATCAAACTTACATTCCATATATTCTGTCTTTGTTCTACTAAGTAGGAGGCCTTTACTTTCTAATGTTTCTCTCCATAGTTCCAATTTTCTATTAACTTTTTCCTTAGACTCCTCCACTAACGCAATGTCGCAAATAAAATACACCAAGTTATTTCATCTTGAATGTTTTGTTAACTCATCAATCACCATTATAAATATGTATGGACTTAAAGTTAATCCTTGATGTAACCCAATATTAACTTCAAAGAAGTTTGTCATTATTTCATGAGTCTTTGTAAACACCCAAATTTTTCTCAAAATAAATTGATCTTTTTGAAATTTTGCCTTTTCAAGAAAAAATTACAGTTTTGGGTCTTTTAAGGGTTTTCAAATAAAGACACCTTAAACGAACTCATTTCCATACCAAAATTTCATGGCAGCCTCAAAATAAGGGTAAATTACATCCCTCTCAAAACAATCCAATTTTGACAAAGAGCCAAAAAATGACTATTTTACCCTCAAGCCCAAATTGACAGCTTTTTGCCTATTCAAATGATTTCATCTAAAGAAATGATGGTTTTAAACAATTTTCTTCAAAGAAACAAATAGAAATGAGACATTGGGAACCAAACCCAAAAATGTTTGCTAAACGTCAAATTTATTAAAAATCTTTGAAAACCAAATCAAACTTAAATCAGGCCTAAAAAACTCGCACGATTGAGGATAGTCCTACTCCGGGACCCTACACCCATCAAGGGTTAAACTGGTCCAATACCCTACACCCAATAAAGGGTTAAAGTGGTTGAAATGGTAAAGTCCAACTCACGGAGCAAAAGGAGGTTGCAAAAAACATTGGGAATAGAACTCAGTTGTTTTCAAAGAAAAGAATATTTGAAGATTTCGATAAAACTCAATGTTTTTAAATGTATTTCAAAATAAAATGATTTTAAATAATCAAAAGAAATATTTGAAATCATTAATCTGAAATCAAACGTAGGATTCAAGTCCGATTCAAGGACAAAGTTGCGAATCAAATCCAAGAGAAAATACAACACCAATCAAGATCAAAGAGCGAAAACAATGTCGAAGACTTAGGGTCAGATATAACAGAATATCGAAGCAAGGAACGGAAAAAGGCCAAGTCAAACCTCGAAGCGGAAGCAAGTAGCCGTCTAGCCCAAGTTGGCTAGGCCAAAGCTATGCCCAATATCAAGTTGGGTCTCTTGCCCCAAAGGATGCACCATGGTTCGTCGGACTACACCGAAGGACAGATTGAACCAGGCCATGTTGGCTAGGCCAAAGCTATGCCCAAGATCAAGTTGGGTCTCTTGCCCCAAAGGATGCACCATGGTTCGTCGGACTACACCAAAGGACAGATTGAACCAGGCCATGCCTAGCTGGGATGGTTCCTAGCCCATGCACATGAAAGGGCTAGGGATGATGGTGACTCAACGAACACACGCAATTGTGGTCCACGGGCTATCCTTGACCCAACGACCTTGGTTCATTTGCCTAAACAAACCTTTTCTTATGACCTTGACCTTGGCTAAACCTTGACATAACCTAGCTTGAACCATTTTTACCCAACATGCCTTGACCAAACCACACTAGCTAAGCCTAAATCACCTAGACCTAACCCACCTTGACTGGACAAGGGGCCATGTTCATCATGACCCAACTCCTAAGAGTTGGCCGAACCCACCAAAGATGGACCGCCTCCTAGCTGATTGCACTTGAACACACCTAGCCAGTTGCATTCAAACCATGCTAGCTCGAGCCAAGGCCAACCCACTCAAGTCAAGGGTTGCATGGGCTGGACTCCTATTGACCTAGGGAACCACAAGACCATGTGCAGCTGAACCTCTTTGGATTGGAGCAAAGATGGAGCCAAGAAGAGATCCATTGACCCACATCATGGAAGGGTCTAGCAGCCCCCTCCCTTGGCCTATAAATAGAGGCCAAGGGGGGATGTGTTCCAGCATTGGAGGGACTTTTCAAGGCTCGAGAGAAGTGTAGAAAATGGTCTAGGAGAGAGGAAGTGCTGCAACAAGAGAGAGTGAGAGAAGAAGAAGAAAGGGAACATCCCCTCCCCCCTTGGAGTCGTGCCTTTGGAGGCTTTGTGAGTAAGTTTCCTTTCTCATTTGCTGGTCTTAACACTCTCTTCTTCACATTCAATTTGAAAAGGGGTTGTATTAATAGAGCTCAAGTCTCTCCCCATGTTGTAATAAAGTAAAAGTGCAGCCCATTTCATTTCGTTTATGCTTATGCCTTCTACTTGTTTGTTTCCATGCTTCTCTACCTCTCTATATTCTATATACTCTTATAACTCCTAATTCCTCTATTCTTAAGCTAATATATATATTTACATTCATTTCCCTTCAGATGTGCTTTAATTTTGTTGTGGATGACTCTTAAATTCGAATGGATGCATGCATATATATTTTAAAACTGAAACTCTGTTTCTCTATATCCTGCACACGTCTATTGTTTCATTTTCCATTACTAAACGACTGCTCCGAATGATCTGAAATTTAAGACACCAAATCTACACACAAGCCCACTAGAAATGAAATTTTCAAGAATTTTAGGGCCATGTATACTTGTGAATAAAACAGGAAAAGATTGGTCAAAATCAAATTCAGTTTCTCATACGGTCTATTTTCTTGTAACAGGGTTGGGTAAAATTCTCATAACTTTGTTTGTAGTAAACTAAAATGGATAAAATTAATCTCATTCGAAAACTGATATCCATAACTTTCCAACAAGACTAAAATAATATAATTTAGAGTTCTGTGAACTGAGATACAGAGGTTTCTTTAGGCCTTTATATTTCTGTAACAGAATATCCTGAAACACCTGAGCAGTGGTCTATTCTGTATTTAATTATGTAAATCCACAATATCAAAGTACAAAATAAAAATAGGCTTAGAATCTCCACATTCTATTCTATGTTATGTAAAGTTTTCATGAATTTTGGAGATCTTAAGTCACCCAAAAAAATTCAGAAATAAATTCAAAAAACAGAATCAGTTTATGTTTTTCAGAACTTGAAAATCTTCAATCTCTAGAGTAAGTGCATGAGTCTGATTTGATTCAAAACCATATTTCAAAGTGAATTTTGAAAACATACACCAGAACAAATAAATCCTCAAAGCGTCTAGGCTGACTCTTAAGCATCGATTGAAGAAGGCATAATGTGAAAAGATCTCGCTTAGCTACAATCGCCTCACAAAATCAGATTTACAACTTTGCTAGTTTTAGAAACTAGCTGGTACGCTCGTGCATAAACAAAGTAGATTGAAAAGATTGTTTCAAGTCTCTATATAGGCTTTGAAATAAAATTTTCACATCTACAGTCTTCACACATGTTTTTGAACCATCGTACATATCTCTTATGAGGTTAATGTATGTCAATGAGATGCCTCTTTTTTCCAAGGTTCTCAAAAGAACGTCCCTTGGTACCCTATCGTAAGATTTTTCTAGATCAATAAATATCATGTGAAGGTCTTTCTTTTTTGCTCTAAAATATTCTATAAGATGTCTCAAAAGGTGAATCGCTTAAACAATAGATATGCCTGACATGAATCCAAATTGGTTCTCTGTTGTACTTGATATTTGTCTTAACCTATGTTCGATCATTCTTTTCCATAATTCATAGTATGGCTCATTAACTTGATACCTCGATAATTCGCACAATTTTGAATGTCTCCCTTGTTCTTATATATGGGTATAAGTGTACTCACTCTCCATTCCTCGAGCATCTTTTGGTTTCTCCATATTTCATTAAATAGTCTTGTGAGCCAAGTGATTCCTATTTCTCCTAGTATTTTCCAAACTTCTATAGGAGTATTGTCTGGTCCTACTGATTTACCACCCTTCAAATGTTTAAGAGCCTCTTTGAATTCATTCTTTTGAATATGTCCATAGAAACTGTGGTTTATATACTTTTCTGAGTTGGCAAACTCTCCTAAGCTAATACTAACATCTTTATTTTCATTAAAAAGCTTATAAAAACCATTTTTTCATCTATTTCTTATATCATCATTTGCCACTAGAATTATTTCATCCTCATCTTTGATACATCTAACATAATTAAGATCTTTAGTTTTCTTATCTCTAGCCCTAACTATCCTAAAATATCTCTTTCACCCTCTTTTGAGTTGAGTTTTTTTATATAAATCTTTCAAAATTTAGCTTTTACTTCATTGACGGTCTTTTTCACTTCCTTCTTTGCTTTCTTATAAGCCTCTAAAGTTTCGCTCATTTTTTTAGCATAATCTAATTTATAACATGCCCTCTTTGCCTTCATTTTATTTTACTTACCAAGCTTCTTTTTGTGCCGGTACACCTCCCTTAGATACACCTAACACATCTATCATCACTTTCTTAATATGTATAGCCATATTGTTCCACATATCACAAGGTGTACCAACATAATTCCAAACATCTCCTTGAAGGACTTTCTGTGTAAATATATCTTCTTTCTCGCTTTTGAGATTTCACCATTTAGTCCGAATAATTTGATGCACTCTTTTCTTCTTTGTCCATTTTTTTATTTATAAATCCATAACTAAAAGTCGATGTTGAGTGGTTAAGCTTTCTCCGGTAATTTTCTTGCAATCTTTATAACATGCTCTATCTTTTTTTCTACAAATAAAGTAATCAATTTGTGTTTGTAATAAGCTACTCTTATAAGTAATTAAATGTTCATCTTGTTTTTTGAAGATTGTAATGACTATAAAGAGATCAAATGCCATAGTAAAATTTAAAATCTCCCTGCCTTCCTCATTTATATCTCCAAAACCAAAGTTTCTATAAATACCTTGATATCCTAATGCCTCTTTACCGATATATCCATTTAAGTCCCCTCCTAAACAAATCATCTTCCTTTGTGGAATTCTTTGAATCATCTTATCTAACTCCTCCCAAAAAGTTGTCTTTATACTATCTTCTAGTCTTACTTGGGGTGCGTAAGCACAAAGTATATTCAGAACCTCTGCTCCTAACACTAATTACAACGTGATGATTTAGTCACCATATCATTGTATATCTACTACACTATCCTTTAAATCTTTATTTATGATAATACCAACTCCGTTTTGAGCCTTTTCCTTACCTGAGTACCATAATTTAAAACTTATATCCTCTATCTCCTTTGCTTTTTTTTCAACCTACTTTGTCTCTTGTAAACATAGAATATGAATCTTTCTTCGAATCATAGTATCTACCACCTCCATTAGCTTATCGGATAATGTTCCGATAATGTTTCATATATTCAGACCCTCTTATTCACTACATTTGGCGGCAATGTAGTGGGACTAACTTCTTTACCCACACCCGTCCATGATGTGGGAACCATTTCTACAAGTGATTAACTACATTCGGGCAAAAATATAGTGATCCTTACTTATTTATCACTACATTCGGGCTCTGCAGCTCGTCGCTAGGTGGGGACATCCCAAAACTGCGAACAAACACTAAATGGAATAAAAATTGGGCAATATGTAGGGAGGCATCAAGGACATATTTGACATGCCCAACTTGTACAAAATCTAATTTGGCCAAGTACCTAAACAAATCCATATAATACTCCGATCATATTCTAATGGGTAGACTAATATATGTAGTCAAGAATGTCACAATGAGATTATTTAGGCAAAACCCAAACCCAACCTACTTGAGTTTCAATTATCTAAAAATGCTAAAGAATATTAGTTTTCCAAATATCATTGGCGAAAAAAATTTCAAGCTTTTCGTATAGGATCTGGGTATTGATTGAGGCCTCCTTGGTCTTCCAAAGTTTTGCACCAAGGGCAAGCTTTTCACATCCTTCTTTTTTTGATTGACAAAACTCACATACCTATATTGGTCTTCCAACTAGTTCACCAAAAAAGAGGCAAAACTCAGATAATTTATATCATAAATCTTTCATTAGTTTTCAATACTTGACAAAATTGTCCATGAACCACCTATTATAGACAATTTTCAGTTATCCATTGCTAATTCACATAAGATCAACATGGGAAAAACAATCAAATAATTTAGCAATGAAATCAATAACACAAACAACTTAAATGAAGAAAATAATTAACATCAAAACAATTTGTCATGTATCATTCCATCTACATAAGATTCCAACAACAAGGGTCATAAGCAACATATAAATGGTTCATATTATTGATTTAAATCCAACATGGGAGTATCACTTGATAGTTAATACAAAGGTAATGAATCTCTCATAGCCAAGAAACAATTGTTTCCTGGCCTTTTGCCTTGATTGTGTGGGTCACCAATTAATACATAGAGAGAGGGATTGGCTACCAACGGGAGGAAGAGGAGCATCACCAACCATAGCCCACCTGTAGTTTGATACTCCGGTAGAACATGGAGAGAGAGAGAGAGAGAGAGAGAGAGAGAGAGAGAGAGAGGAATTAGGGTATAGAACATGTTGGTTTGGATAAGATCTCTCTAAAAATATTATATGAACACATTATTAATATCATTAAAGGATTCAAATTTTTAGTTTTTTTGGGTAGATGGAAAGAAACTTTAGAAATTTTATAGATACCCAATTTATTTCTTAAAATCATGGGGGTGAGACTTGAATTTTTTCCTAAATTTCAACTACAACTCAAGTTTTTCAAAATTCCTGAGGGGTTGGTCGATCCTTAGACTATAATGTAGATCAACCACTAATTATTCTAGGAGTGGGTATGTATACTTATTGTCACATAAGTCTAAGGCATTAGATAGATTTAAAGAATATAAGCAACAAGCTGAAAACTAACTAGGATGTAACATTAAAGTAGTGAGGTTAGATCAAGGAAGGGAATATACCTCTTTTGAGTTTTCTAAATATTGTAAAGAATATAGAATATCTTGACAAAAGAAAATACTTAGGACACCTCATTAAAATGATATACCTAAATAATATAATAGGATGCATTTAAATATGACTAGGTCCATGTTAGCATATATTTCTCTACCTAGAGAATTTTAGGGAGAAGCATTGTCTATAACCACATATATACTAAACAAAGTCTTCTATAATGTTGTATCCACTAAACTGTATGAGTTGTAGTTTGATACAAAATTCGACCTTAATCACCTACGAAGGTGGGGTTTCATAGAATATGTAAATATCTTAGACCAATTTAGAGATAAACTATATAGTAGATCTTTAAGGTGTATCTTCGTTGGATACTCAAAGGATTCAAAAGGGTATCAATTTTATCATAAGGACCTTGAGTTGATAGAAAGTAAGTATGTTGAATTCTTAGATTCTAAGAATGACATTCTTATAGATAACAATGAGAATATAAATGATCTTATAGATCTTTCTCAATCATCATTTGAACTTATTGAAACAGAGACAAATGATCTTCTCTTATAAAATGAAATGTTAAGTGGTCATAAGAGATGATGAGCTCCTCTAGCCTATTTAAAGGATTATCACACTTACTTAGTTGAGCAAATATGTTACTTAGTATATTTGGATGAGGAGACTGGTAGCTTAAGTTATCATGAAGCTATGAGCTCATCTGAATCATCAGATTTGGTGAAGATAATGAATTAAAAAATTGAATCCATTAAGAAAAACCAAGTCTAAAAGTTTATAGTTTTGCCTAAGAAAAGAAAAGGAATTGGTTGCAAATGGGTATTAAAAAAGAAATACAAAATTGACAGGTCAACATACAAATTTAAAGTGAGGTTGGTTGCAAAAGAAATGCATAGATAATATTGATAGCAGAATTTGTATTTATAAGGATAGTTCTAGTAACTGTAGCATTTTATGATTTGGATTTACATCAGCTAGATGTAAAAACTGAATAGTGACCTCAATGAGACTATTTACATGAAACATAGAGGGTTATGTAATTAAGGGTTACAACTATATGGTATATACGTTGAAAATTTCTTTGTTTCCCATGAAACAATCACCTCACCGATGATATTTGATCTTTTAAGATGATATAATAGAATTTGGATTTGTGGCTAATCAACTTAATCATTTTATTTATGTTTGAAACAATGAGAGCCACTTTACCATTTTATCCTTTATGTAGATTGCATTTTGTTGACTAGAAATGACAATGACCTGATTGTTCAGAGGCATTATATATCTTGGGTATAAAGATTATTCATAATAGAACATTTAAACTGTTTATGTCTCGATTAAGAGAGAGATATTGACTATATTCTCAAGAAGTTTAGGATGGGTGACTACAAGTACGCTAACACAACCGTTACAAAGGTATCAAACTTAGTAAAGTTGATTGTCTCAATGATGGATAAGAAAAACCAATGTTCCTTATGCTCTGGCTATTGATAGTTTGGTGTATGTTATGTTGTGTATAAGATCTGATATTAGCTTTGTTAATGGTCTTATGAGTAGAAATCAAAGTAATCTTGGTTGACTAATTGAGTTGACGTAAAGAGATCTTAAGATATCTAAAAGGATAAGGGATGTATAATTATGCTACCAAGCAAATGAACTAAAAGTAGTTAGATACTCATATATTGACTTTGTTGGAACTAAAGTTGACAGCAAATCAATATTTGAAGGTATTGTTATTTCTTGGTCATGCAAGAAACAATGTTATATATTTGTACACACAAGAAACTGAGTATATTGCTTGTAGTATGGATGCTACTAATGTCATTTGGATAAAAACTACTTCGTTCATGATTTGAAGTTAGACATAGCTAATGAGTTAGTTGTCATTTATTGTGACACAAATGCAACCATAACTCTAATAAAGAGTGAAGCTAATAGCTCAAGGAGCAAATATATATAATGGTAAAGTATTATGGTACAAAGAATGAAATAGTGGTCTCTTACCTACCTACTAGGGATATGATAGACAACCCCTTGACAAAACTCATATTTGAAGATTTGTTTGCTAAACTTGTTACCCCACATGAGTTTAAGATATGTCTAGAGATTGCAAGTTTGTGAAAACACATACATGAGTTGTTATGCAGGAAAAACATATTGATTATGAAAAACCATAGTGGGAGGTGTAAAATATTAAGGGATAATTTATGACCACTTGGTCCTCATGACAACGTTCACGTAATCGGTGGGGAGAACCCCCTCACTAATTACGTGAATCATTATTCCAAAAACAAAACCAAATCATTTTCACAATTTATTTCACAAAACGTGTTTTACAAAACAGTTTTCTTTTATAAAAGAAACCAGGAGGCAAGTCAGCGGAGTCGTTTCTCCTAACTGTAACAAACATCCAAGCTTGGTAAAGTTTATATGTATATCTAGGGAGAAAACAAAGAACATAGACATCTTATATCTCTTACAATTCTCTGTGAGAATCTCTGTATAACCTTCTTGACGAAGCTGTGTCTAACGATAATACTCACTGAGAATTGCCTCGGTTGGATTTGCTTCCGCACCATAGCGCGATTCTTTCAGTTATTTGACAGCTTGTTGAGCAATCATCCCATAAACACTAGTAGATCTTCATATGATCGCCATACCATATTGTAAAGGGGAAGTCTTCACGCTCAGCAGAATCTCAAAGAGGAAGAAGGTGTCTCTTTCTCTCTTAAAACTCTCTCTCAAACACATTAAAGTATACATGTCATAGCTGAATACCTGCAAAGCCTACTAAATCTTGGATCTGGATACTATCAAATGGATCCAAGACAACCTCCATCTGAATACCAATACAACCTCCAAGATCCGAAACACACTAATCCAACTAAACCAAATCCTATGAGACCTGACATCAAACCATTCCATGACTCAAACACCCTAAATACACAACCATCGACACCAAAACACACAATTCGTTAAAGCAGTGTAGGCACAGGAGCCCCATCCGGGGTCATCGCGTGCGAAGCCTCAATCCTGAAACACGTACTGTGACACCTAACTACAAAATGGAAAGAGTACATGTTTCTTGCTAGGATTGTAAATAAGCTGAATTAGCCAAAGAACCCATGTTCATCACTGAGTTCGTCTCCGTGGCGAATTTTCTTTTTTTCTTGGCTTGGCTGGGACTGCCAAAAGAATTTTCTTTTTTTCTTGGCTTGGCAGGGACTGCCAAAAGAAAGCTTCATAGTTAGGTTGAATTTGAGTACTTAAGTTGATAAGGCTTTTCGCCCTTAACTTCTTATGCGATTGTTCTTAACACTTGAGTTTATCCTGTGTTGAACAGAAACATGCATGGTAACACTTTGAGTCGACTCGTATGTTGAAGTTGAATTGCCTTAGAGGCCCTTATTTAATGGAATACTTCAAACGTCTTGTCGTCTTGACTCAACATCTCCGTGTGCTGTATAGAGAGTTACCCGATTCCTGTCAGCCCCAAGATTAAGGCCCGGAACCCCAGCAACACAGTATGGTTCGCTACCCACAAACCGATCAGCCAACCCTCTCTTGCACATCTCATCTCTCTCAAATGGTCGTGATCCATCACATTGCTGGTGTCACCCATTATATATGGTTCTTCACTCACTCTTCTCTCACACAGCACATACACACACCCTGGTTGAAAGCAAGAGAAAGAAAAAGTCAATTTTCAAAAGGTGAAATTTTATTCCATGGTTGCCAACTCCATTGCAAGAACTCAAAGAGAGGTTATATACCCAGCAAAACCAAATGAAAACGGATCTTAATGGATCACTTCAAATCCAAACCAAATAGTGAACCAAATGATCCAAAACTAGACTCAAATGAGCTAAAATCGGATCTCTAATGATCTGTCTCATACCTGAACTTCCTAAACGCAATAAAACTAGTCAAATATAACTACTTATTACATATCTAAACAAATAACAAAATATCCTAAGCAACCTACGCAAAGGTGTGTCAAGGGCTCAAGTAGTCTCTCGCGATGTCTACGGTGGGCACATATAGACCACTCAGAGCTAGTATTGTAACAGCTCTCCCCGACCAAGGGAACCTCGCCCTCAAGGTCCCAGCAAGTGCGCTTCACCCTGGTGATCACTCCCTCAGTTGAGTCGGTCTCCATCCTAGTTGTATGCCTCTAACCTTCAAAGAGTCCACCATCTGCGCACACACACAAGAACACCCATCTACATGTCACACACCAACATCTCGATGCACTAGAAACTGCCTCACACATCTGCCATGATGATTCCTCTGTTGGGCCCCTTCTAATCTACAACACTATCGAAGTTGGTCGGTCTTAAACCGCACCACTTGTCGCTTTGCCGCAACACTTCCAAGGTCACCCATGCGCAACTACTGCCATGTGCCTACTCGCTAGCACGCCATGCGTTCTACTGCCACCCCACTGCAATGTTTGCACCAAATGATAGACTCCCTCGACTAGGCTTGGCACCCCAGTTGGCCACTACACTTATAAGGCCCTGACCACTCACAAATGGTCGCAAACCTCTCCCACATCAGAAAACCACCACCAAACGGTATTGAGTGAGGGTCAGCTACTCCTGTCCCGTGTCTCCTTTGGCCACATACTAGCACCAATAACGTACCCGAGTAGTCTTCTCCTTGACCACCAAAGTCTTCACTGAAAGCAAGCAGTCGTATCCCAAATGAACCTCCTTCCCCACAAGCTTGCTCCTTGAATATGATGCCGCCTAAATCTCATTAAGAAGCCAGAAAGGTACCGCTTGAACCTCATAACAGTCACCCATGTTCCCACCATTGGCCTCCTCAACTAGGAACTCTATTGCATCCGCACCATGGTAATTTTAAGAAGTATCTATGGCAGCATACATACTAGTGCATCCACGTGAACTCATGTCACGTAAAAAAGTAAGTAGCGGTGCAATACTTGGATGGACCACAAAAGCACCCATGGGAACTTCACTTCAAATCGACCAAATCTCTCCAACCTCTACAAGATATGCACCATCACGTTCTTCATGCGATCATCCAGCCCATACTCTTTGTTACTCATGCTAGAACGTGCAACCCACGAAGGACGGTTACACTATCCTTGGCAATTGACACCAAGTTGTCCTCCTTAGAAACAAATAAATCTCAAATAAAGATAGCCTATACCAAATGAATAATATGTAATAAAAGAGATACTTTACTTCCTAGTGAATAAATGTGTAATAAAGTTTCCTATTTTAAAACAAAGAAATGTATATAAAATTTTATTCCACTTTGGCAACTTATAAGAAACCAATTGTAGAAAAGTTTCATGTCTCACAACGAATAAATGTATGACACATTTTTATTCATAGGGCAACTTTATTAAAAGCCAAACGTAGGTCTATTGACCCCAAATGTTGCTCATTACTTTGCAGCCACAGTGAACCAAGTAAGTTCTAGCCCACCCATCAAATGTGGCACCTGAACCCATGAGCACCCAATCGAACTGAGCCTCGCGCTCGATCCTAGCCAACCAAGCCGCATCTCAGCCTGATTTTATCTTGGCTAATCAGACCACCACTGGTCTCGGCTCCATCTAGGTGGTTTCCACCTGAAACCACACGAACATTGATGAATAATTCGGCCAACAATCAGCCAAATTTCAGCGACACCACACATTGCCAAAAATTGCCTATGGAGATTTGATTTTTCGATGATAAGAAGCTGTGATTCCGGTCTGGTTTCTCCTACAACTCCAAAAGGGTTTTTTGCTGACCTCAATTCCCTCCAGCAGCAACAAATCCCATGAAAAAATATACAGCAAAAGCTCAACCAAATAGAACCCAAATCTGGTCGAAAATCTGCCCACAAAATTCACAATTTCCCGACGATAGAAAATCTGTTTTTGCTCAAATTTTCTTTTGTGATTCCATGAGTATTTCGTGCATCTAGCAGTGCCCTTCAACAGCAAAAATTCTCACGAACTGATCTGTAAGAGAACAACAATAATCGGCACCCAACAATGAAGTGAATCGAACCAACCGCATGCTCTCAAATCTGCTCTATCGGCTTCTACCACGTGATGACTTCCACAACATTCTGCCACCTCCCTAGGCTTCCATGTGGAATGTAGAATGACCTATGACCACCAGTTGCAACCTCTACAACCATCAAAATGTAAAATTACCAAAATACATATATTTGAAGATGATTCAGCCATGAACCATCACAACCGGGCTTCCTCCAATTGCCTTCCACTACCAAAGGGGCCATCTAGGGCCACCACACATGATCCAATAGGTTCTGATACTATGTCTATGACTCAGTCTCATCAGCCCCACGATCAAGGCCTAGAACCCCGGCAACACAGTATAGTTTGCCACCTATGAACCAATCAGTTGACCCTCTTTCATACAACTCATCTCTCTCAAATGGTCATAATCTCACACATCATGTTATTGGTCTCCCACCATCTCTGTCTCTTGATTCGCCCTTCTCTCACACTGTGTACGTGTCCCATTGAAAAACAAGAGGAAGAAAAAGACGATTTTCAAAAGCTGGAATTTTTATTCAATGGCTCCATTATAAGAGCTCAAAGAGAGCTTATATACCCATCAAAACCAAATGGAAACAGATTCTACTGAACTGTTCCAGACCCAAACCAAGTGATGGACCAAATGATCTAAAATTAGACCCAAATGAACTAAACTCGGATCCCTAAATAACCTACACAAAGGCATGCCAAGGGCTCAACCTTGGCACACTAGTCTCTCACATCGTACTGGCACATCCATATGGATCGCCCAAAATTAGCATTGTAACATGTAGTACAATCATTAATTGGTGAGCGCACGACTCCTTTTATTAATCATAAGCATTTCATCCTTTTTACCCCTATTTACACATGCCTCTCTTCCTTCTCCCATCTCCCTAAACTCTCCTTTGCTCTCACATCTCTACTATGCTCTCCCTCATGCTACTAGAACCCAACCTCCATGCCTATCTTTTCTATACTTTGTCATGTTGTTGGAGACCATCACCTATTTGAGTTGCCTCTTGTTTCACCTATAATTGTGAGCATGCAAGTGCTCTCAGCCCCCTCCCACTGAAAAAAAGGATATGTTTACCGAGCACCCCTTTTCATAAGAGAAGATTCATGAGACATGCCTCTCCTTTTAGAGAGGCATGTACAATGAACATCTACTCTTAGGGATAGTCGTGCTCGTGGCACATCTCCTTTCAAAGGAAAAATGCACTCGGAGAACCGCTCCACTTGTTTATAGAAAAGGATGGAAAAGAAAGGAAGGAGGCTTGGGCTAAAAGGGGAAGATGAGAGGGCTTATCGTGCCATAACAGCGGTGGGCATGATAGGAGGAGGCTCTAGTAGGTGGCAAACTCTAGCGTATGAAGAATATATAGGAGAGAGGCACAAATGGGTTCCAATGGCATGAGAGAGCATAGGAGAGAGGCTAGATGGAAGGAGAAAGAGGCATGCACTTAGTAAGAAGGAATGTCTTTAATCATTCCCGTATAGGAGCCATTCACAGGCAATGACTATTCATCAAAGGTAAACATAATAAAGGTAAAACACACCATAGTTTTTGGGTTCTTTAATTTGGTTCATGTGATTTGAAAATTGCTCTATGCTATCCTATAGTTTCCAACGTTTATCAATTTTGTCATGAGTAGTAATGGAGTCACTCACAAATGATGTGGAAGATGGACTCATGTAGAGGAGGTGATGTGGTTGGTAACTCAACAACCATATCATAATCAAATTCAAATTAATTAACATTTAAATATTATTCAATATTAATTAAATTTTGGATATAACTTTAGTATTATTAAATTTAATATTTACATTTAAATATTAATTTTAATATTTAAGTTTAATATTAAATATGGATAATTAATATAATATTTAAATTTAATTGACATTTAGTACTAAATAATAATTAATGTTTAAGTATAATCATAAATCTAAGCAGATATGGTAGACAATGTGGATGTGGCAAATGGTGTGCTAGGTGATTTTGATGTGACAAGCAATGCTCATGTGTATCTTACTCAACTAACATCAGCGGACATAGTTGTTGAAGTGACAATTAATGTGTCATGTATGATTAACGGTAATAGCATTAGGCATTTGGACTAAACTAATAAACATCGAAAACCACAAAGTAACATGCAATAGTTTTCAAACCACATGGATCAAATTAAAAAATTTGAAAATCTCAAGGCACTTTTATGAAATCTTCTCTAATTTATATTAAGCATGATCAAGTTATTGGAGTGGGGTTCACCACCAATCCCATCATAAAACATTTCAAAGTGTAAAGTGTTGTTGGTTTATACCATTCTTGAACAACTTGACATCATACTCTAAAATTATTCACTCTATCTTGTTCCTTTGAAATATCAAAGTTAACAAGCATTATAGGGTGAGTGCAAACTATGCGACACCTTAAATAGATAGGACCTTTTTTCTTAATAGACATGTGCAAAATTAAATTATCATGAAGTAGAGAGCTTACCATACTAGGGGGACAATCACAAGCTAAAGGTCATGAGTTTGACACCTGAGACATGCATGTGGCTTTAGCTTCTACATTCTAAGGAAAAAGAAAAGATGCATTTGCCTAATTCACATATCTCATCATTCTTGTTTACAAAAATCCAAATTAGAACCATCTCAGAGGCATAGGTTACATTTCTGGAGGTTTCAATATAACTAGAACTTTTGTTTTTAAATATTTTGAAACAACAACTAAGCCTTTTCTCATACTAGATGGGGCCGGATACATGGATTCTTTGTTTTCATAGAGTTTAATCAGGGATTGTGCTAATAGTTAACTCAACATAAGCTAAATCATTTTTTATTGTTTTCTTTCAATACTTTTGTAATCTTCCTCTACCTCTTTTAACATTTTCACTAGTTTCTCATACCTTCTTACTATAGCTTCTTTTGGTTGTCTTTCCAAGTATCCAAATCATCTTAAAATAGTTTTCTCTCATTTTATCATCTATTAGTGTCATTCCCTTTTTCTTATAATAACTCATTATGTATACAACTTTTTCTTGTATGACCACTCATCCATGTCAACATCTTTATTTTATGGATATCTTTTGTACATGTTGATAATTAACTACCCAACACTCAAAATTATAAATCATAGTCAAAGCTATCTTTTGCTCTATAATATTTATATTTCAACTTTAATGGTATCATCTTGTCATATAAAATACATGATATACCTTTCCATTTTAACCAACCTGCATTAATTCTATGTATAATAATTTCATCAATTTTTCATCACTTTGAAAAACTAACCCTAGGTATTTAAAACTTTCTTACAAGAGATACAATGTGTATCAATTTTAATTTATATATTATTTAAAATAATCAAATAATCAAACTAGCATTTCATATATTTTGTCTTTGTTCTACTAAGTCGAAAGCCTTTACTTTGTAATATTTCTTTCCACAATTCCAATTTTCTATTAACTTTTTCTTTAGCTTATTCACTAACATAATGTCATTTAAGAAAATCATACACTAAGGGACTTCATCTTGAATATATTTTGTTAGCTCGTCAATGACTAATACAAACAATATGGACTTAAAGTGGATCCTTGATGTAATCCAATATTAAGCTTAAAGCAATCTGCCGTTCCTTCATGGGTTCTAACACATGTTTATGTACTATTTTACATGTCTCTTATTAGATTAATGTATGTCATTGGGATAATTCACATTTTCAAAGTTCTTCAAAGAATATTTCTCAGCATCCTATCATAAGTTTTCTCTACATCAATGAATACCATGTGAATGTTTTTTTGTTTTGTTCTAAAATGTTTCATAAGATGTCTCAATAGATGAATATCTTCAATATATATCTTCCTAGCATGAATCTAAATTAGTTCTTTGTTGTACTTGATATTTGTCACAACCTATGTTCAATAATTCTTTCCTATAAATTCAAAAAAATATCACTTAGTAACTAAATAGTTAATTTGAGTCAATCAATCTAGTGACTAGATGAGTGAGTCATGCTAATGGACAGCTTGGCAAAGCTTTGGCCTCATTGAGATACTTTTTTTATATTTATTATTCTATAAGCCACAATTAGAACCAAATTGGTTCTTCCTAGATTAATAGCATCAATAGTATATCTTTCTAGCATGAATTCAAATTGATTCTTTGTTGTACTCGATATTTAGCTCAACTTATGTTCAATAATTCTATTCTATCAATTCAAAAAGATATCTATTTAGTGACTGAATAGTAAATTTTGAGTCAATCAATCTAGTGATTAGATGAGTTAGCCATGACAATTTAGCAAAGCTTTGGCCTCATTGAGATACTTTTTTATATTTATTATTCTATAAGCCACAATTAGAACCATTCTAGAACCATATCCTAAACCAAAGCAAAATTGTTAGCTTTTAGAATGCTAACTACACTTGGTTCAGTTACAATTCAAGATTGCATAGAAACATGAACTGGTGGTTTTAAACTGGCAATCATAGCCAACTCGGAAGAAGCCATGTCTATCAACAGTTTTATGCATTTGCTCAATTAGAGTTTGATCACGATTGACCAAATTAAGAATCCAAAAGACTCAAAAGTTGATTTTTTATGTCACTTAACATACACCTGACATACACCCCTTAATACATTTTTTTCACAATTACCTTTCATAGTTGATTCTCTCTCTTCTTTACTCTCATATTCTCCACCAATCGTCAACCAGCTTCTTCATTACTTCATTGTGGTTCTTTTCCATTACAATTTCATCATGTCTATTGTGATTTCATCATGCTTGAAAAGTGATTTCATCATGCATCAAAATCAGCATTCCATTTCTTCTTCACCGTGCTTTCATTCTTTTTTCAAGGATTGTGCCCGGATTGGCATTGAAGGGTTATGCTCACATTCATTATTGAACATCTGTGATTTTTCAATTTGAAATCGAGATTGAAAAGTATAGATGTATTTTAACATTTTTTTGGTATTTTCTTCGTTCATCGGTGATTGTAGGAAGTTGGTTGGGAAAGAGATGTGTTTGGGATGTGGTGCCATGTTGTTAGTGTCGTGGTCATGCTACGCCTAGAAATGGTAGAGATGGTGACCATGCATATGGCTTGCAACCATAGCTCATGTGCATGAAATGCATTTCTCTACCTCCATGAGTGTGGTCCAAATACATTACTTTCCTTGAGTTGGAATCCCTTCCACAACTTGTTACCCTGCTGACCGTGTTGAAGTCACATCTCTTATTATGTTGTTTATATTATACACTTAATTGTTTATATTGCACACTTTCTTACATATTCAAATAGAACATGGGTTTTAGATTTTATATAGGTTATGATGTATCTTATAGAGGCAAACAAGTAGAAGACAATATTGTTACGGTATCATCGAGACTATCAAATGTCGTTGGGCTATAATATAGTAGATGACCACGACAATAACATGAAGAGGGGTACGTGGAGTCATCACATGTGGATCATCCAATGATATAGCCATAGTTTCATATGGATTATGCCACAACTTCTTTAGGATACCATGATGAAGTCGAACCTTTAGAGTTGCATCTTGACGAGTATCCTATAGAGGGTGACATTGATGTTACTCCCTCGATCTCAGAGTTCCTCCCTAGCTTCGCAGGTCACATTGCATATACAATTTAACATGAGCATGTAATTCATTTCGTTAATTATAAGTAAAAGATCTTAAATATGTTACTAACAAATGTAGACACGAAATTTTCACTCCAAGCCTATGTAGAGACTTGAAACGATAATTTTTTATCTACACGATGCATGAGCGTACCAACTAGTTTACAAAAACTAGCAAAGTTTTAATAAATCTGACTTTTTGGCGATTGTGGGTAAGCGAGCTCTTTTCGCTTTAGGCATTCTTGAACCGATGTTGAATGGTCAGCTTAAGTGCTTAGAAACTTCAATGCTATAGGTGAAAGACTCCAATTCTCGTGAAGATGTGGTGTTTTTCAAGGAAGAAATGAGTGCACTTGAGTTAAAGCTTTAAAATGAACAAGTTCTAAAAACAAAATGTTATGTTTTCAGGCCTTATTTTTTGAATCAATTTCAGTATCTCACGTACCTCCTAAAATCATCAAAATTTAATAGGACTTAGCCTGTGATGTGCACTTTACAAATCATGATTCGAAGTTGTATTAAAGTAGAATTAAATCATGAAAGTACTTTTGCTCAGTACCCAGAATTGTCCAGTCACAGAAATATAGAGACTCAAAGGTGAGCCTGTATCTCAGTAATATGAGTTCCAAATTTAGTGAATTTGATCTTGATAGAAAGATATAGATGTCATCTTTCCAATAAATCAAAATTCATTTGATTTAGAGAACTATATACAGAGTTATGGGATGAAAGCCCAAGTTTTATTACAGGAAAACAAAATGTTCAGACAGTGAACAAACATTAACCCGATTTTCCATAATTTTAATTATATAGTTGTATGACCCTAAAATTCTTGAAAATTTTATTATAAGTGGGCTCGTATGTGCAGAATGTGTGTACAAAATCTTGGATTAATTGGAGCAGAAATTCGGAAATTAAAAATGTAGCAATCAACATATGCAGAGATGATAAAGTTTAGTTTTAGGTTTTTAAGAACATACATGATGCAAACTCACATGAATTAAAATTGCATCAACACAACATCACAAAATCAAATTGCTGAAAGTAAATGAAGGGAAATATATTTATAAGCTTAAGCATAGAGGGGATAGAGAGTATAGAGTGTTTTATAGAGTATATTAGGGTAAAATCGCATAATCAAACACATAGAGTGCGTGTGTGTGAGAGTGAAAATTCAGCAAGATAATAGAAATTCAACAATTCTAATCACTATTACAATATGGGGGGAGACAATGCTCCATTAATATAACCCCTTTTCAATTGAATCAATGTAGAAGAAGGATTAAAAGCGAAGGATTAAATACTTACAGATTTTGCACCCAATTGGCCGGAATTCCAAGAGTGGAATCCGATCTTCTTCCTTCTTCTTTGCTTCTCAACTCACTTGCACTCAATGGCTAACACTACCCCACTCTCTTTCCCTCCTAACTAAGCTTCTTGCAGCCCACGACTTGGCCTTGTGCAACACTCCCTTCCTCAGCCCAAAACCAGCCCTTCTCTCTCCTAGCTAGCCCCCAATTCCCAACAATGAGTAAGATATGGAACCCACCCCCCATGGCCCTATTTATAGGCCAAGGGACTGGTCTAGGCCCTTCTTTGGGGCAGGTTGGATCAGCTTCAAGTCCCATTTGAGATCCAATATGGTGGTCTCCTCCATGATGGCATGGACCAACCCCATGTGGGCTGGTCTCTAGGTGAGTTCGACCTTGACTAGGCTCCATCGAGTGCACCTTTTTGGTTCAGTCGGTTGCACTATCTTGGCCGGCTATGTGATGTAGACTTCATTCATTTTGGCTTGGCTGTGGCCCTTCAAATCCAACCTTTCAAATTTAGTCCCTTCTATGATGATATGGACCAACCCTGTGTGGGCTGGTTCCTTGGTTCGATCTTGTCCAAGCTCAATTGGATGCGCCTCTTGCTTGGCCAGCCCATGATATGGACTTGAATTGTTGTGGCTCGATCATATGATGAAATCTTAGTGAATCTTGCAACCTTTCAAGCCCATTTTACTTGATACAATATGGTTCATCCTGGCCATATGTATGTGCTTGAATTGCCTCTTTTGATTTGAAGCAATTCATCACAAGCTCGACCCCATCTTATCCATGCATTTGAAATTGAATTGTCTTGGAAGGAACTGTTTGGTGGAATTTGATTCAATCCACAATTTTGACCCAATCCACCTGTAATCTTCTTATCCCATTTTGATCTTCGTATCTTCTTCGATATACTTTGTTATCTGAGGAGGATATGTATTTGGAGAGGATAGGCTTGGCCCAACCTTTGTTTTTTTACTTGGTCTCGAGTTGGATTTAGATTGGGTCTCATCTGTTCGTTTGATCTGCTTTGAAAGTCCTTGGGCTTTTTAACTTGAATTTAAAACTTTTATTTTGAAATATTTCCAAAAAGACTTGAACTTTTAAAAAGGTTTTAAAATCAATTGAATTTTCCAAAATTGGGAGTTTAGGAAAATTTTTAATTTTTGGGTGTTTACATATGCCCCTCTTTGGCATTAATCCAAATTTATTTGGATAATGGCAAAGAAGAAAACACCCTTTATGGATTTACTTTCCAATTTTTCTTGAGAACATAAATCATCCTTCATTTCATAAACTCATTTTCCTTGATTTATAGAGGAGGAGATTTCAGTCAAAGGGAACTTGACCTATATGGGGTATATGTCCTAAATATGATCATGCATGAACGATTGTGAATGTATGCATGCATGGTGTGGGTGATGCAAAGTGAGGTTTTAGAGACTCAATTAAAAGATGAATGAGCTTGGGGAGACCCTTTGAAGGCCGGCTACCCCAAGTAGAATAATCCCATGTCATTTTGACATTTCGGGTTTTCAAATTTTTTTTTCAAAAGGGAACTCCTTTTAGCTTCAATCAAAAGGACTTCCAATTTTTCATATTTCCCTTCATTCGGGTTTCAATGCCTACTACTTAGTAGAGGTTTTTGTAGAAAATTTTGAAAAATATTTCAAAGTTCCATTTCCCACACAACAAAGTCTAATTCTCAAACAAAATGAAATTCAAATAAGTAAATTCTATTACTACTTTAGGATTTTCATGGATAAACCTTTTTCTATTGGGATAAGCTGTAGGAATATGGGAAAGAGTTACCATGGTCCCTTCTGAAGCATCCCGTGGTTTAAGACAAAAAGATGAAAAATTGCTCTTTTGAGCTTTGACTTTTCCTTTTCTATCTTTTTTTTCTTTTTCTCATTCAAAGAGAAGATCTCTTTCAGAGGAGTTTCTGTATTCCCTCTTTTTATCATAAGGGAAGACCTCTTTTTGGAGGAGTTTTTGCATTCTCTTTTCTTTTTTTCTTTTTCAATCACGGAGAAGACCTCTTTTGGAGGAGTTTTTGTATTTCCTCTTTCTATTCAAAGGAAAGACCTCTTTTTGGAGGAGTTTTTGTATTATCTTTTTCTTTTGAATATTGTCAATTTTTCTTTTGGAGAGAGAAGTAAAATGGGGGGAAAACTTATCCCTTTGGCTATTCAATTCAACCAAGAGCATCCCATTTCTTAATAGCATCTACAATTTGAAAATATTTTGCTATTTTGAACAAGGCTTCATTTTGTAAGCCAAGGATTTTGAAATGTTACCAAATGATTTTGAAAACTCTACTTTTCGTAAAGCATCGATTCCCTTATTTAGGGTCATACAATCAATATTGATCCTTCTTTCAAGAAGTTCAAAGGAGATACATTTTAGAATCTTTTCAAAAGAATTTAACATAGACCCTATACATAATGTTTTTCAAGTATTGGGCACTTATAGGGTCTACTAAATTTCTACCCTCAACATCAAGCAATCAATATGCATAATCGATTTTTTTTTCCTCTTTTATGACATGGGGACATTCCTACTTGGGTTGCCACCCTTTTAGGTCTTTTTGGGTGAATGATGTGTATAATATGTAAAAATGTATTCCATGTTATATAATGGAAATACATACTTTATGAAATGATGTGTATGACATGTAAAATGTATTCCATATGATATGATGGAGATACATGCTTTATGAAATGACGAATGTATTGAATCTCCATGAAGGATGTTTAGGGGATGCATCCTTTGTGCCCCTAGTTTGATTTGAGTCTATGATGTCAAATGTCCACATGGTGAAGGGTCATGGGCTTACTATGGAATACAAAGTGGATGATGGGATATGAATGGCATGCATTTGACATTTATGACATTTCCAACATGATCATGACAATTTTTGCTTAAGGATGGACTAATAATAGACGGCCCTAAGTATCTTTATGGCCATCATATCTGCATTAACATGACCTCCACATTCTCCATCGTGGAACTCATGCATTAGGGTCCTAGCTTCATCAAGGTCTACATATCAAGATGCAGAAAAACTCTTTATAAAGAATCTCTCCCAAAATCATATATCGGGTTAAAATTTTTTGAATAAAAGTTTATCTTTTGAAGAAGAAAACTTGGGAAATCCTCCATTTTCTAATTTTTCTTTTAATGTCTTAAAACCAAGGTCTTCATTTGAATTTTGGTCATTTTGGCAAATCTCCAAATCATGGATGAGTGCCAAGTGTGCATGATTTAAAAGAATCGACCACTCTAATGGCCAATTCATGACATGGTATAAGTTTTTGTTTTTGACTTGCCAAATTTTTCAAAACTTGGTTTATAACAAACATAGGATCTCCAAAGACTTCAATACATGATGCCCTTAGATTTTTCAAAGTTTTAGGCCTTGTATGAGTGCTTCATACTCGACAACATTATTTGATCATGCAAAATCTAGTCGAATAGCAATTGGGATTTCTCCTTTCTCGGGAGATATGAGAATGATTCCTACACCTGCCCTTTGTTAATTCTTTTTTCCATCAAAATATATTTTCCATACTTGATTTTCTTTAAAACAATTGGTTAAAACATGGTTTTGAAATTCATTTGCAAATATGCCTTCCTCGGGCATTTCATCAAGTATGGGATATGTATCTTCAAGAGGCAATTCAGCCACATGATCAGCTAGGGCTTGTCCCTTAATGGAGGTTTGATGATGAAATCATACTCCATTAAGAGGAGCTGCCATTTATCTAGCCTACCCGTTAGGATAGGTTTTTCAAACAAGTGCTTGATTGGATCAAGCTTAGACACTATCCGAGTCTCATGATTTAGGAAATAATGTCTAAACTTTTAGTAAGCCCATACCAAAGCCAAACACGTTTTCTCCATGGCTTGATATATGCCAATAGAGTTTTCGAAATGTAATCAATGGCATACTTCCTATGGATATCATCTTCATATTGAGCAAGTAAAGCACCCAACGCATTCGCATGCATTGAAATGTAAAGCAATAATGGTTTTTTCTTGCTTTGGAGGTTTTAAAATTGGAGGATTTACCAAATAAGTTTTCAATCTTTCGAAAGCTTTTTGACAGTAGAAATTGCATTCAAATTTAACCCCTTTTCTTGAAAGCCTATTGAAAGGTTCGCATCTTGTTTGCTAAATTGGAGATCGACCTTGGAGGCTTTAGATTTGTGTCAAATTGGAGGGTGGAGTCATGTATATGATGACTCAACACTTAGAGGGATTCACCTTAATGCCCCTTTGGCTTACCATGAAATATTAGGTTCTAAAGGTAGATAACACTTTATAATTCTAGGGTCTAAACCCGGCATGTCTTTATGCAAATATAGGATTTCAAAATGCAATCAATGATGATCTTTTATGCTCATGCAAACATGCACATACTTTGGATTAGACTCACTCCCTAAAACTCTCCTACTAAATTGGAAGGATTTTTCTAAGTTAAGGATTCTATGAAATTCTGCAAGCTCAGAGGCTTGATCTTCCTCATGGATGAGGGGATCTTCCTTCTTGCTTTGATCATTCTCAAGCACTTTAATTTCTAGGGAAGTGTTAGGCAAGAGAAGGGTTGTGCATGACAAGCTTAGACGATTTTGGTTTGAGAATATATACAATCTTGGAAGAAAATAAAAAATGGGCTTTGTACATGGCCAACATTTTTGGTATTTTTAATTTTTTTTTTTTTTTTATATTTTTCAAAACTCAAACTAAAAAGATCAATATAAGAGACTTTCTTTTTGAGGCTTTTATCCAAACAAAGAATAGGAGAATGAATATAAATTTTTTTTTTTTTATTTTCAGATTTTTCACATATTTTTGAGAGTTTTCCAATTTTTTTTGGTTTTTCTAAATATATAAATATTTTTTTATTTTTTTCTAAAGAGGGATATTCCATCAAACCTAAAAAGAAAACACCATAATTTAGAATCTAAATAAGAGGTCTAAGCCATTGGTTTTAGTTTTAGTGGGTTCTAGGGCACCCTTGACCCAAGTGGTCTTAGGTGGTGGCTCAGGGAGTATGGATGGGATATAGCCCAATCCATGTCGACTTGGGTTTAAACAAGGTAGGGTGGGCTCTAACCTACCTTGACTATGGGCTCCTAGACCTCGGTATGGTGTGTATCCCATGTTTAACATCATATTCCAAGGCTTTTTGAGTTTTGAAAAAGCTTTGTAAAGTGGATCGCCTTGGAACTTGGTGTCATCCATGTCGGGTATGTACACACGATTTATTTGACGTGGGAGCTAGGAGGTATGAACGGTGGAGGACTTGGGCTTCCACATGACCCTAGGTTGAGATGGCTTGAGAGGCTTTGGCTTAGACTCTCCCAAGTGGTAGACGGTTTTGACATGGTCCCTAGGTGCAACCCAATGTGTCCCTAGGGGTGGACGATTTGGGTTTATTTGGTTGCGAAGGGAAAACATGCTTGCTCCCTTGCGAAGTTGAGAGGCATGGATTCCAAGAGAAATCATGATCGGTCTCTTGGTGGGTTTAGGAGGGTTTATTGCCATAGGCTTGGGTTCATGATACAAGACTAAGCTCGAGGAGACTTGTTCATGTATGATAGGGTTAGGTGTACCTAGGATGTCGATGCATGCCTTAGGAGTAACCATGTATACCATATTTTGAACTTTATTTTGTTTTTCTTTTTGAAATTTCTTTTCTTGGTGCGGGACATTCGGCGCACCTTGAAAATCCATATCCTTGGGCATATTTTGTGGGTATGTGGGTGCATGAGTGTGATTTGATACATCCAATGTATATGAGTGAATGATCGATCCTACACTAAGAAGGAGAGGATCGAGTAGGGAGTTCATGGAGAAATGAGATTCATATATAACTTTTCAAGCTTGTCTACCTTTTCATGGTGAGAGCAAGCATCCTTGGAATCGTCCTCAGGTGGCTCTAGCTTATGCATGGCTTCAAGCTCCCATTGCTTTTCGAGGTCTTGGATTTTATCCTCCAAGCCTTCGTGTGTGCAATACTCATCCTCTTGTGAAACTTGTGGAGTATGCGAAGTGATCCTCAAGGGATTAGAACCCATCGGAGCGAATGTTTGTAAAGTGATGTGAGTGAAGTGGATCTCACGCCCCACTCTATTTGTGTCCCCGAAAATGTGGACTTCATTTTCAATATTTGGAATTTCAAATTTTTGATTTTCAAGTTTTTTTTTATTTTCGAAGATTTTCTAATTTTTGTTGGTCTTTTGAAACATGAAAAACTTTTTTAGATTTTTTCATGGAAACTGGGGTGCTTGGGGAATGAGCAAGGTTAGATGATTCAATCTGAACGTTTGCTGCACTTGAAGCCTCATTTTCTTCATCGAATTCTGGGCTCAATTTGGTTTTTCGGGTTTGCTTTTTCTCTCTATGCACCCAAGATAGATTTTCATATGATCGATGCGCCTTAGCCTTGTGGCATAGAGCATCGATTTTCTTTTCCATTTCCCTCATCATTTCTCTTAGGGAAACAAGCTCTTCATCTCGAGCTTTAGAGGATTTGGAAAACCGTTTTGAGACATACTATGAGGATTTCCTTGACTTACTTTCAAATGAATCATCTATAGACATTCTTTTCAAAATTTATGCACAAAAGATGTATTAATACCACAATCTTGGAATTGGAAAATTTTTCACCTAAAACTTGAAATTTCTTAAGACTCGAGTCCCACCGGGCGTGCCAATTCTATAGACACGAAATTTTCACTTCAAGCCTATGTAGAGACTTGAAACGATAATTTCTTATCTATACGATGCGCGAGTGTGCCAGCTAGTTTGCAATAACTAGCAAAGTTTTAATAAATCTAAATTTTTGGTGATTGTGGCTAAGCGGGCTCTTTTGGCTTTAGGTCTTCTTCAACCAACGCTCAAGGGTCAGCCTAAGTGCTTAAAACTTCAATGCTATAGGTGAAAGACTCTAATTCACGTGAAGATATGGTGTTTTTCAAGGAAGAAATGAGTGTACTTGAGTTAAAGCTTTAAAATGAACAAGTTCTCAAAATAGAATGTTCTGTTTTCAGGTCTTGTTTTTCGAATCAATTTTAGTGTCTCACAGACCTCCTAAAATCATTAAAATTTATTTAGCCTGTGATGTGAAGGATCTGTAGCACTTTACAAATCTTGATTCAGAGTTGTATTAAAGCAGAATTAAATGATGGAAGTACCTCCGCTCAGGTACCCGGAACTGTCCTGTCACATAAATACAGAGGCTTAAAGGTGAGCTTGTATCTCAGTGACATGAGTTTCAAATTTAGTGAATTTGATCTTGATGGAAAGCTATAGATGTCATCTTTCCAATAAATCAAAATTCATTTGATTTGGAGGACTATATACAGAGTTATGGGATGAAAGCCTAAGCTCTATTGCAGGAAAACAGAATATTCAGACAGTGAACAAACATTAACCTGATTTTCCACAATTTTAATTACATAGTTGCACAACCCTAAATTTCTTGAAAATTTTATTATGAGTGGGCTCTGTGTGTAGAATGTGTGTACAAAATCTTGGATCAATTGGAGCAGAGATTCGGAAATTAAAAATGTAGCAATCAACATATGAAGAGATGATAAAATTCAGTTTCAGATATTTAAGAACATACGTGATGCAAACTCACACAAATTGAAATTGCATCAACACAACATCACAAAATTAAATTGCTAAAAGTAAATGAAGGGAAATATATTTATAAGCTTAAGCATAGAGGGGGTAGAGAGTATAGAGTATTTTATAGAGTATATTGGGGTAGAATCGCATAATCAAACACATAGAGTGCGTGTGTGTGAGAGTGAAAATTTAGTAAGATAATGAAAATTCAACAATTCTAATCACTATTATAACATGGAGGGGACAATGCTCCATTAATACAACCCCTTTTCAATTGAATCAATGTAGAAGAAGGATTAAAAGCGAAGGATGAAATACTTACAAATTTTGCACCAAATTGGTCGGAATTCCAAGAGTGGAATCCGATCTTCTTCCTTCTTCTTTGCTTCTCAACTCACTTGCACTCAATGGTTAACACTACCCCACTCTCTTTCCCTCCTAACTAAGCTTCTTGCAGCCCACGACTTGGCCTTGTGCAACACTCCCTTACTCAACCCAAAACTAGCCCTTCTCTCTCCTAGCTAGCTCCCAATTCCCAACAATGAGTAAGATATGGAACCCGCCCCCCTGGCCCCATTTATAGGCCAAGGGGCTGGTCTAGGCCCTTCTTTGGGGCGGGTTGGATCAGCTTCAAGTCCCATTTGAGATCTAATATGGTGGTCCCCTCCATGATGGCATGGACCAGCCCCATGTGGGCTGGTCTCTAGGTGAGTTCGACCTTGATTAGGCTCCATCCAGTGCACCTTTTTGGTTCAGTCGGTTGCACTATCTTGGCCAGCTATGTGATGTAGACTTGATTCATTTTGGCTTGGCTGTGGCCCTTCAAATCCAACCTTAAAAATTTGGTCCCTTCTATGATGATATGGACCAACCCTGTGTGGGCTAGTTCCTTGGTTCGATCTTGTCCAAGCTCAATTGGGTGCGCCTCTTGCTTGGCCGGCCCATGATATGGACTTGAATTGTTGTGGCTCAATCATATGATGAAATTTTAGTGATTCTTGCAACCTTTCAAGCCCATTTTACTTGATACAATAAGGTTCATCATGGCCATATGTATGTGCTTGAATTGCCTCTTTTGATTTGAAGTGATTCATCACAAGCTCGACCCCATCTTATCCATGCATTTGAAATTGAATTGTCTTGGAAGGAATTGTTTGGTGGAATTTGATTCAATCCACAATTCTGGCCCAATCCACCTGTAATCTTCTTATCCCATTTTGATCTTCGTATCTTCTTCGATATGCTTTGTTATCTGAAGAGGATATGTATCTGGAGAGGATAGGCTTGGCCCACCTTTCGCTTTTTGACTTGGTCTCGAGCTGGATTTAGATTGGGTCTCACTGTAGACATGAAAATTTTCACCGAAGTTTATCAAAAACTCAAAGCAAAACTTTTCTATCTACTTGCTTGTGCGAGCATGTCAGCTAGTTTGCAAAACTAGCAAAGATTTTGAAAATTTTGACTTCTTTTGTGATTGTAGATAAGCAGACTCTTTTCACTTAAACCTTCTTTAACCGATGCTCAAGGGTCAGTGTAAGCGCTTAAGAACTTCAAGTTTAAAACAAATATGAACTCCAATACATGTGAATAACTGGTGCTTTTGAAAGAATTTGAATGCGCACTTTGATTCAAAACTTGAAATGAACAAGTCTTGAAAAACAGAATGTTTTGTTTTTAGGGCTTGTTTCTAAAATAGATCTAGATATTCTACAGGCTTCAAAACTCACCAAAAATTTATCAGGCCAAGTATGTGGTGTGGATTACCTGTATCCTTTTAAAGATCTGAAATTGGAGTTGTATTGAATCAAAATTAAGTCCGTGAAGGAGGCTTACTCAAGTGCCCAGAATTGTCTTGTCACAGAAATATAGAGGCTCAAAGATGAGCTTGTATCTTAATGACCTGAGTTTCAAATTTAATTATTTTGATGTTGTTGGAAATATATAGATGTTATCTTTCCAATGCATCGAGAATCAATCGATTTGGACTTCTGCAGACAGAGTTATGGGTTAAAAACCCAGGATTTGTTGTGGGAAAAATGATTGTGCAGACAGTGAACAGATTTTGATTCGGTTTTGCCCAATTTTACTTACATGGTTGGACAGTTCTAAAATTTGTGAAAATTTTATTTGAGGTGGGCTAGTTGTATAGAATAAGTGAGCAAAGTTTCAGACAAAAAGGAGCAAGAATTCAAAAATTAAAATTGCCGCAATCATCAGATGCAGAGATGCTGGAAATTCAGATTTTGGTTTTTAAGAATATAATGATGCAAACTCACACGGAATTAAAATTGCAACAACTCTACATCCCGAATTAAACTCACACGAAGGGAAATTGCAACAACTCTACAACCCGAATTAAACTCACAAGAAGGAAAATATACATATTAGCTTAAGCATAGAGGGGGTAGGAAGTATAGAATGTTTATAACATATATTGGGTAGAATCACATAATCGAACAATTAGAGTGCATGTGTGTGTGAGTGATGATTCATCTATGAAATGAAATTTCAGCAACTCTAAGAATTATTACAACTTGGGGGGAGACGAAGCTCCATTAATACAACCCCATATTAATTCAAATGGATGAAGAAGAAGAACTTCGAATTAAAGAGAAATGATACTTACACGTTCTTGCACAAGATGACCAAAATTTTCAAGGATGAAATCCGGCCAAAGCTCTCTTCTCCTTGCTTGAATAATCACTCACACTCACCTAAGACTACCCAATTTTCCCAACCCTCTTATCCTCACCTTGCAGCCACACGACCTTGGGGCTTTCACTCCCCTTTTGCTGGAGTTTCTCTCACCTAGCTACACTTCCCAAGATAGAATTTCTCCAAATGATGCAAGATGAGGGAACCCCCCCCCCCTGGCCCTTTTTATAGGTCAAGGGGCTGGCTTCTAGGCCCCTCTTTGGGGCGGGTTGGACCTACCTTAATGAGCCTTACTTGATCCATTTGGTCCACCTTGGAGTGGTCCCCTTGGTGATGAATTGGACCAGCCCCATGTGGGCTAGTCTTGAGTGTAGCCGGTCTTGACTAGGCTCAAGACTTTGGTTCTTCTTCAACCGGCTAGAGGACTTGATTAAGCTTGATCATTCTTCTTTGATGAAACCCATTTCTTGTGGGAGGCCATGACTGGAGTTTGAATGCGGCCCATTAGGCCTTTGGTGCACCTGGCCGAAGTTGGTGCAGCCAGTTTAACTTGATGTAACCGGTCCTAGCTCATTTTGCCTACCCTTACAACTTGACGTAGCTCATTTGGCTGTGCAATAGCTAGGTTTCTTCAAGGACATCCGACCAAACTGAATTTTGATCATTGAATGATCTATGTTCCTCCTTGATTTTCCCTTTGAATGGGATTTGATCTTGACGTCATTTGAACTTGATCGATCTGATTTTCCCTCCGGTCTTGGTCTCATATTTGCTTTTGAACTTGCACTTTGATCTTTGTTTGGGCCATGGTTTGGGTTCAAACTTGGATCGAATTGGTTTGTTTGTAAATTGAATTTTAAAACTCTTAAAACCTTTGAAAAGTTGGTTTTTCAACTTTGTAAAGTTATAAAGGTTTAAAACTCTTCTTTTGAAAACATTTTTATTTTGGGTGTTTACACTCACCTGTTCGTTTGATCTGCTTTGAAAATTCATGGGCTTTTTAACTTGAATTTAAAACCTTTATTTTGAAATATTCCCAAAAAGACTTGAACTTTTAAAAAGGTTTTAAAATCAATTGAATTTTCCAAAATTGGGAGTTTAGGAAAATTTTTAATTTTTGGGTGTTTACAACAAACAATATGCGAAAGTATGTAGGGATTGTTGAAATTTGTGACATGCCATATGAGATACAATGCTTTAGTTGAGTAGCCATTTTCACGAGAAGTAGTACCATGTAGTTGATAGGATATTACGTAGTATCTAGGTTAATTTGAGCAAGGAGATTTATTGTTTCAAACTTTGGATTAGCTATTCTCAATACTTTTATTGAGAAATAACAACCTTACACTAACAACTTTTATATGTATAGAGTGAGATGACTATCACTCTTCATGATGTCAATGAGATTTTATTGATGGGGGTGGTCATGTTGCCTTTACACCGTGATGGAGGTGATGAATAAGATAGATATTATAGCTAAATTGAAGAAAATAGATTATGATTACATGAAGTTGCATATGAAATTTGGTAGTGTGAAGTTTGAGATGCTTCTGGTATGTGCTCAGAGAAGAGAGCTTATGCCTAAGCAAAAAGATTTATTTTTATTTTATCATATAGGGTGTATAATGTACTAGAATAAGTCGAGGGACATGGTCCCAATTTATATTGTTCAATTGTTGGTTTCTGCATTGCTGAAGATTGGTGAGTCTGCTTAGGGTGTAATGATGTTGGCCTACTTGTACAAACACTTAGGAAGGTGTAAACACCCTAAAAATGCCATGTTTTTAAACTCTCGAACTTGAAAAGCCAGCTCAAGGCCAAAACAAGAGAAGGAAGAAAAGTTTAATCCCGTTCGAAGAAAAGCCAGACAGAAGGCCACAAATCAAAATTCGGGCCAAAATCAAGTTCAACTCTCAAAAGAAAACAGAAGCCAAACCCCTGATGAAGCCGTCAAAAATCAAGCACCAGGCCTATCAAAACGAAAATCCAAAGATTGACTTCATAAAAAACAAGCTTGAGACAGAACCAAATGGACAAAAAATCAGATGACAAGCAGTCCTGAAAGCGAAACTGGCCGGTCAAAGGGACTGGGAAAAACTCAGCCTGAAATCGGGTCACCGACAAAACCGGGGCTCGTTCAAAACCACCTATTTGAAACACCAAAGAAGGACAGAAGAAAGAAATTTTGGATTGGATCTGGACAAAAATATCCAGATCTAGATCCATTTGGAATTTGGATTGGGTTGGATCTTTGGATCCAAACCCAAATCCAAGACCCACCCCTTGGCCTATAAATAGAGCCAAGGGGGGGAAGCAAATTCATGTGAAAAAAAATTGGTGGGCTTTGGGGAAGCTTGTAAAGTATGAGAGAGAGTGTGTGGAAAAGTCAAGAATAGTGGGCTTGACTTGGTTGGGCTAAGTGGGCTTGAGCCTTGTGACCTTGACCTAGCTTGGGCTGCAACAAGAAGGAGTTGACCAAGACGTGGGCTGCAACCATGGCTGCAAATGGTGGACTGGCTGCAAGAGGTAAGTCCCTTAAACCTTGACCCTTGAACCTAACCGCCACCAACCTAGCCCCTCACCATTCGGCTAACCCACTCTCCCTTGAACCTACCTAACTACACCTAACCGACCTAAAACACACCAAACCGACTCCACTAAAACCTAGCCTAAACCACACCCTAAACCTGCCCTAAACCTAGCCGACTTAACCCAGCCCATACCACCTAAACCTAGCCAAGACACACCCAACCGACCCCACTAAAACCTAGCAAACCACCCCCACTAAAACCCTAACCGACCTAACTCACTTGGCCAAAACCTAGCCAAAACAAAACCCAACCGACTCCACTAAAACCTAGCTAAACCACACCCACTCAGCTGAAACACTCTCACCCCAAACCGAACCCTCACCACTCGGGCTGCGACCTAGTTGCACTCGACCCCTTGCTGGCCTAACCGAATCCTAGCTAGTTTGGCTTGAACCTAGCCATGAACCTACCTAAACCAGCCCTAACCTGCCCCACTTGTTGCCTTATGACTCACTCTCTAAACCTAACCCAACTAGGTGCTGGCTGCACCTAGCTCATCCCCTTAAAACTGAACCTAACCCACTCAACTAGGTGCTGACCGCACCTAGCTAACCCAACCAAACATACCCTAAACCTGCCCTAAACCCTACAGTTGACTGCACCCAGCCAAAACTGCACCCTTCAACCTAACCCCACGGCCAGCACCTAACCAAGACACCTTGGCCGATCCTTTGAACCTAGCCCTAGCTCACACCTAGCAAAACTAAACCTACCTAGCTAACTTAGCTGAACCAAGACTAGTTTGAACTAACCTAGGACTTGACCCAGCTGTGTCCTAAACTAAACCTAAACACTTGGCCTTAAACCTAAACCAAACCTAACCTCTTGGCCGAACCCAGCCAAGGCCAATTGGCACCTACATCCAGCTGCACCCAATCCAAACCGGCTGCACCTAGGTTGACTCATACCCCAGCTCTGACCTTGGTACCAAACCAAGGGACTTACCTCGTGGCTGCTATGAAGGAAGACCCTCGCGAACCTGAGAGACAAAACCGAACGAACACTTGTAAGTCTCATTTATATTCGGTTTTAAATTACTCAATTCAATTCAATTCGGAACAGGGTTGTAGTAATGGAGCGAAGTCTCTCCCCGAGATGTAATATTCGTGGATGAAACACGACCACACACGTGCACTTGAGCCTTCTCACTCTTAACTGCACACGAAGACACCCACATGCACTTGAGCCTTTTTGCTCTTAGATTGCACACAATCGCACTCGAGCCTTCTTGCTCTTAAGCTAACTATATATATTTTTCATTCGGGTAAATTTACTTCTTGAAAGTCGTGTGAGTTGCACTTACATTTCGGGTAAATTTACTTTCATGAAAGTCTTGTGAGTTGCAATTATATTTGGGTGGATTTACTTTCAAGTTGTGTGAGTTGCAATTTAAATTTCACACAAGAACACCCATGAACACTCGAGCCTTTCCGCTCTTTACACACACACAATGAGCCTTTTCGCTCTTAAGCTAAACGTATATATTTCAATTTGGGTAAATTTACTTTGTAAAAGTCGTGTGAGTTGCACTTACTTTCGGGTGGATTTACTTTTAAGTCGTGTGAGTTGCAATTACATTTGGCTAGATTTACTTTCAAGTTGTGTGAGTTGCAATTTAAATTTCACACAAGAACACCCACGAGCACTCGAGCCTTTCCGCTCTTTACACTCACATACATTGAGCCTTTTCACTCTTAGGATAAAACACATATATATTTTCAAGTCGTGTGAGTTTACTTTAGTGGAAATAGAGTTGCACTTTAAATTTGTGTGGGTTTACTTAAAGTTGAGTGAGTTGCAATTTCAATTTGGGTGAGTTTGCATCATAGCTCTCGAAAAGCCCAAAAAGGATTTCAGCATTCCTGCATTCGCTCGCTTTCAAAAAGCCCTCGAATCCTCACTCAAACCACGTTGAAATTAGGCCACACATTCACACACATATCAGGCCTAAATAGGTAAAACTCACAAAGACTTAGGGTTGTCCAACATCCGTAATAAAAATTGCAAAGAAGGCACGAATCGAATTCGTCAAACACTGATCATTCGAAGTTAACACTTGATTTGAAAAATCGAAGTTTCTAAGCATTTAAACTGACCCTTGAGCATCGGTTCAAGAAGGTTCAAGCGAAAAGATCCCGCTTTCCCACAATCACCAAAAAGTTAGAAATATTTCAAAAACCTTCGCTAGTTTGAGTAAGCTAGTTGGCACGCTCGCAAAGAGATGTAGACACGAAAAGGTTCACTTCTGGTCTTATAAACTGGGAGTGGGAATTTTCATGTTTATACAAGGCTTCTATACAAAGACACGCCATCTTAGTGGCCATAACACTTTGTTGTAGGTATGAGTTCATTATGCTTGTTTGAGTTTAGAAATAACTTGATGTCAGCCTACTTGTTTGTTTCAGTGATAGAATAATTTGTTTTATGTATTTAGGCATGAATTTATGAGAATTTTTTGGCCTTTAGAGTTGGGCACCACCTAGCATAGGTTGATGGGCAACCTTGTGTGGTTAGGTGGACGAATAATATCACTCATAGGGATTAGTTGGACTCGTTGTAGGCTCATGAGGTATGTGTTTAACAATATGTATTTTGTTATTATTTATGTTACTGTAAACACCCAAAAAAAATTCAAAACAAAAAAATTTCTTTTAAAATTTTTGTCTTTTTTAAAGAAAAATTGTGGTTTTGGGTCTTGTAAGGGTTTTTCAAATAAAGACACCTTAAACGAACTCATTTCTGCACCAAAATTTTGTAGCAGCCTTAAAATAAGGGTACATTGCACCCCTCTCAAAAAAATCCAATTTTGACAAAACCTCAAAAAGTGACTACTTTTCCCTCAAGGTCAAATTGGCAAGATTCTGCTCTTTCAAATAATTGCCTTCAAAAAAAAAATAGTTTCAAACAATTTTCCTCAAAAAAATAAATGAAAATGAGACATTGGGAACCAAACCCATAAAATGTTTGCAAATTGACAATTTTACAAAATTACAAAAACTTTAAAATCCAAAACAAACAAAATCCAAACCAGACATCAAAAATTCGCCCGATCGAGTATAGTCTTACTCTAATATCCTACATTGAAGGGTTAAAGTGGTTCAATACAATATACTCATCAAAAGGGTTAAAGTGATCTGACACCCTACGCCCAACAAAGGGTTAAAGGGGTTGAAACAGTAAAGACTAACTCACAAAGCGAAAACAAGTCACTCATGCAAACAAACACTAGGAATGGAACTCAGTTGTGCTCCAAAAATATTTGAAGATTTTATTAATCTTGATGTTTTCAAATATAAAAGAAATCATTTGAAGCCATACCTGAAACCCGAATCGGAAGGAGGCAAAATTCCCCGAAAAGAGGATATGGTAAGAACCAAAAAGGCAAGCGAAACGGGCCCAGATAAAGCAAGGAATCCATATTCATTTAGGGCCAAATCAAGCCCATCTCAAGCCAAGTAGGGCCCAATTAAATCTCAAAGTCAAGCAAGGCTCATCCCAAGCTAAGCTCGATCCAATCCAAAAGGAGATTCAATTCAAATTCAGACTCAAGTGGTTGCATCAAGTTCAATCAAAGCAAAGTCAAGAAACTTGTCAAATACGACATCAATCATGTGACTTACCTTATTGAGTAGAACAAGGCCCAATTGGTGGTTATTGCACATGACGTTGATCCAATTGAGCTTGTTGTTTGGTTGCCTATCTTGTGCGAGAAAATGGAAATTCCCTATTGCATTGTGAAAGGCAAAGCACGCCTTGGTGCCCGATTTGGTAAGCCATCAAGACAAGCTTGGCCGATTTCAAAATGATTGAACAAGATGACTTACCATGAGCAGCATTGGTACCCGATTTGGTAAGCCATCAAGCTATTGCCTTACCGATTTCAACATGATTAGACAACTTACCATGCACAACCTTGGTGCCCGATTTGGTATACCATTACATGAGCCATGGGATTGCCGATTTCAGCATGATTGATTGGAGAAGGCAACTTACCATATTGTAGGTTCAGGCATTAGGCAAGTGGCCTAAGTTGACATACAAGGAGCCAGGGGGCCGATCAAGAAGGAATTCTACATCTATAAAAGGGGCCTTGGGGGGCCAGGAAGGCATCAAGCATCATCGATCATCCAAGATCAAGAAGAAATCCATGAGAATCCAAGAGAGGAGAATTAGGCAGCAAGAGAGGGAGAGAAAGAGAGGGAGAAGAAGAGAGAAAGAAGAAGGAGGAGGAGGCTCCCAAGCTACTACTACCAACCGTCGGCCACCATCCCGTTCTTCCGCATCACAGGTCCCTTTGTAAACATGAAAATTTTCACTCCCCATTTATGGAACTTGAAGTGAACTTTTTTTGTGCCTATGCTTTTGCGAGCGTGCCAGCTAGCTTACTCAAACTAGCGAAGGTTTTTTAAATGATTTTCTAACTTTGGTGATTATAGACAAGTAGACTCTTTTCGCTTTAAACTTTCTTGAACCGATACTCAAGGGTCAGTTTAAGCGCTTAGAAACTTTGATTTTTCAAACAAATATTTACTTCAAACGATAAGTGTTTTGACGAATTCGGTTCATGCACTCTTTGTAATTTTTATTACGGGGCTGGACGTCCCTACTTTTCTTACAAGTTTTATCTGTTTTAGGCCTGATGTGTGTGTGGAATGTGTGGCCTAATTTCAGCGTGGTTTGAACGATTTGTTCGAGGGCTTTGAAAGTGACGAGCGAATGCAGGGATGCTAGAAATCCTTTTTGGGTTTTCGAGAGCAATGGTGCGAACTCACCCAAATTGAAATTGCAACTCACTCGACTTTCACAAAAGTAAACCCACACGAATTGAAGTGCAACTCTACTTTCACAAAAGTAAACTCACACAAATTTAAGTGCAACTCTACTTTCACAAAAGTAAACTCACACGAATTTAAGTGCAACTCTACTTTCACAAAAGTAAACTCATATGAATTTAAGTGCAACTCTACTTTCACAAAAGTAAACTTACATGAATTGAAATGCGACTCTACTTTCACAAAAGTAAACTCACGCGAATTTAAATATATATATGTTTAGCTTAAGAGCGAAAAGGCTCGATTGCATGTGAGTGTAAAGAGCGGAAAGGCTCGAGTGCTCGTGGGTGCGATTACTTGACTTTCACAAAGTAAACTCACTCGAATTTAAATGCAACTCACACGACTTGAAAGTAAATTCACCCGAATTTAAGTGCAACTCACACAACTTTCACGAAGTAAATTTACCCAAATGTAAGTGCGACTCACACGACTTTCACGAAGTAAATTTACCCGAATATAAGTGCAACTCACACGACTTTCACAAAGTAAATTTACCCGAATGTAAGTACGTATACTTGCTTAAGAAAAGATGGGGTTCGAAGTATAGAATTTTTATAATTATATATTGGGGCAGAGAGCGGAAAGGCTCAAGTGCATGTGAGTGTAAAGAGCGGAAAGGCTTGAGTGCACTTGTGTGTGATCGTGTTCATCCACCATATAAGAGCGAAAAGGCTTAAGTGTTCGTGGGTGCGATCGTGTTCATGCACGAATATTACAACCCGAGGAGAGACTTTGCTCCATTAATACAATCCCGTTCCAAATTGAATTTAATTGAAACAAGTGATTTAAAACCGAAACTAACTGTACTTACAAGTTTTCGTTCGGTTTAGTCTCTTGTTTCAGTTTGTTGGATTCGCTCGAGTCACTTTTGTTGCAGCCGTGAGTTAGGTCAAGATGCAGCCGCTTGGTGTCGAGCCTTGGTTCAGCTATTGCAGGTCAGCCCAAGGTGGTTCGAGGTGCAGCCCGAGGTTGAGCCAAATGGTGCAGCCGGTAGGTGCAGCTGGTCAAGGTGATGTTGCAGCCGAGTTGTGGTCCAAGGCAATTCGGCTGACCTTGGTTCAGTTCAGGTCAACCTAAAGGATTTGAGTTCGATTTTTGGTGAAGAAGGCAGTCAGCAAGTGCTTTATTCGGTTGGCAACAGGGTTCCAAGGTGGGTGCAGCAATTCAAGTGCAGGTCAAGTGATGGCAGGTTTTGTCCCAGTCAAACCAAGGATGCAGCTCGAACCAAGTCGAGCTTGATTCGGTTCAAAGTAAGGTGCAGTTAGCCCGGTTTAAGTCAAACTGCAAGTCAAGATCGGCCAGGATGGTTTAGGTCAATGCAGTTGCTCAAGGCGGTACAGTTTGTAGGTCAAGGGCTCAGTTTAATGCTCAGCTAGTCAAGGTAGGTGGGTCGATCAAGAGCAAGGTGCGGTCTTGGTCAAAGGCTTCAACCGAGTGGTGCAACCAGTTCAGTTTGTAGGTCATCCCAATCGGTTTGAGGTGTTGCAGCTCGGCTCAAGGCCTAGGTGCAGTCAACAAGTCAAGGGTTCATCACTTGGGTTCAAGTAGGTGCAGGCCGGTTCAGTCCAGCAAGTCAAGGCGGGCTTCAAGTCAAGGTCAAAGGGTGAAGTCCACCTTGGTTCAGCTAATTGGTTCAACAAGGTTGGCTTTTTGGGCAGCTTGTCAAGGTGGCAGCAAGTGGGTTCGGTTCAGCTGTGGTGCAGTCAAAGCCAACCCGCCACAAGATGGTTCAGCCAAGACTTATGGGTCAAGGCTTGGTTCAGTCGTGGTTGGTCAAGGGATGCAGGTCTTGGTCAAGATGTTTAGCAAGGTGGGTTCTAAGCAAGTGGTGCGGTCGGCCAAGGTAGGTTGCAGCTCAAATCCAAGTTCGGCCAATGGATTCGGTCAAGAGATGGCTAGGTGGGGTGGTCAAAGGGTTCAAGGCTTACCTCTTGGTGCAGCACTTGTTCGGTCAAAGGGAGCCGGTCCACCTTGGTTGCAGCCCACCTTAGCCTAAGCCAAGCTTTGTTGCTTTGTCAAGGCCTCTTGGCTTAGTCAAGCCACCTTATTTGACTTGCTTTTAAACTTCACGTGGAAAGCCTTCCACTCCCTTTCTCTTCTTCCAAGCACCTCCAAGAAATGAACCAAGGGGTTTCACGTGAACCCCCTTGGCCTATAAACCCTTGGGCCTATTTATAGGCCAAGGGGGGTGGGTGGGTTTGGATCTAGATCTTGAGATCCAAATCCAACCTAATTTTTCATTGGATCTGAATCTTTTGGTTCAGATCCAATCAAACTTTTTCTTCTTCAATTATAGGTCAAAGGGTTTTTCTCAGGTTCTTTTTTCGGCGGATGTTTTGCTTTTCAAGACGATTTTATGTTTGATTTGATCCGTCTGTTCCCGTTTTTTGCTTGTTTCTGATGAGGTTGATCTCATATTTTCCCACGAACTCTGTTCTTCAATTTGACAGGCAGGGTCTTTGATTTCAGTCGGCTTCATCAGGGTCTTGGCTTCCTTTTGTATTTTGGGGTTGACTTTGATTTAGAGCTAGATGCCAGTTTCGATTTTCTACTTGGCTTTCTTCTGAACGGGCTTGAACTTTCCTTCTTTCTTTGATTTGGCCTCGAGCTGGCTTTTGAAGTTCGGGAGTTTTGAAAACATGGAATTTTTGGGGTGTTTACACCCTTCTTCCCTTCTCTTTTCAATATTGTCTTCTCCTCTTTCATTCAATTTAATGGGTCATAATTAAGGAACTTATGTCTCCATTTTGATGTAATAATTAAGGATTTTATGCTGCCCCATTTCCTTTACGTTTATGGATACATGCTATGTGTTTGATTTTCGATTCTTTCTACCCCGATATACATTGTAAGATCTTATGTCTCCTAATCCCCTCTATGCTTATACTATAATCATAATTTCCTTCATTTACTTTAATTCTTTACATTTTAATTATTGTAGATTGTCTTTTAATTCTGACGAAATACATTCACGAATCTTGTAAAAATTGAAAATCTATTTTCTACACTATATAGATGTTTGATAAATGATTTTTATTTCCTCACCCCTTACTCTGAATGTGCTAAAATTTTATATACCTAATCTACACACATAGATGCACTGTTCATAAAATTTTCAAGAATTTTAGGATCATGCAACACCATAAATAAAATTAGAAAATACCGAATGAAATCAAACAAAATCTGTAAAACCTGTAGTTTCTGTAATAGAGGCTGGGTTATAATCCCATAACTTTGTATACAGTGAATAAAAATGATTTCATTGGAAATTTGAGATCCATAGCTTTCCAAAAAAACCAATTTTATAGAAATTGGAGATCTGGGTACTAAGATACAGTCGCTTTTCTAGGTCTTTGCTTCTCTATCACAAATTTGTTCCAAATACCTAAGTAAGGTATATTCTCAGATTTAATTGCATACATCTACAATACTTAAATTAAAATAGTTTCTAAATCTCCATATCAAACTCTACTTTCTCTAAAATTTTGAGAATTTTTTAAGATTCGGAAGACATCCAAAAATATCAAGAAATAAGTCTTTGAAAACATAACCGGTTTATGTTTTTCAATATTTGAAATATTTTCATTCAAGAATTAAGTTCATGGTTTCTGTAATATTTTTTGGAATTGGATTTTAAAAACTTACCAGATCTTGAACAATTTTCAAAGCATCTACATCCACCCTTGAGCATCAATTCAAGAAGGTCTACGATGAAAAGAATTCACTTACCCACAATCACCAAAGAAGTTAGAAATCAGCTTTGCTAGTTTGAGCAATCTACCTGGCATGCTCGCACATTCGTAGCTTGCGAATTTAGTTTCGAGTCTCTACATAGGCTTTGAAACAAAAATTCACATCTACAGTTACACAATGAATATTATGATAACGTTTATATCATTTCATCTATCTTTTCTTCTCAAGTCACTTGGCAACCTTATTGTTGGAATAGATATAGGGACTATACCTATCACTTGTCCCTATTCCACATGCATTCAATGTTTGGATGTCATTGAACCATATCTATCATATGCAGTTACTTGTCAATTTGGTCATTATCATCAAATCTCAATTGAACCATTAAGACCCATTGTAGGAAATAGGCCAGCAAAACCACATGCCTGAAAGGTGGAGTACCATTTGCAAGATGCTTGGTGGCATTCATATAACTCACACTGCCTTAGAACACAACACCTTGGTGTACAAACGTCATACTTTTAAGAATATAATGATTCACATATGAGCTAATAAGTTACATAAACACATTCATTTTTATTAAGAGATTCCACATATCAATATGGACACATCCATCCTAAATCTGGGAGTCACCTTTCAACATCACGAACGATAGATTAGGTAATGTAGTAATCTCTCATTTGTCCTTCATTTTACACTTTATCTATTGGAAGTATTATCTATTTTTTATTTTTGTTGCAGTATTTTGTTGATGTTTTCTGACGATGAGACCTGTGATCCAAACAATCATACAATACTCTAATCTATTATCATTTTATTGTGATGTGATGGACCTCCATGTCAATTGTTGTGAGAGAGTATACAAAATGATACTAACTATATGCCCAACCATGATGAAAAATAGATGTATCTATTTCCTATTGTACGTGTAACTAAGTAATTGTATGTGTATTATATGTTGTACATGGTTAATTGCATTTGTTTTTCCTTCTCTCTTATTTCTTGCTCTCACTATATATAAGCATTGAATGATTGCAATATTCCTTTCGTCCCATGCCAAAAATTTTAAGTAGAATATTGTATAATTAAGCAAAAAGGCAAATTTATAGAATCTGTATACAATTAAGTAAGTAGGTAAGGTAATGTTACAATAAAAATATAGAAAGAACAAGCAACTTAATACACAAATTGCTAATAATCATCCATATTATATACATTATCATCACCTGGCCCTCTTAGTTCAAGATAATATGCAATATACACACAAAAGGGTAAATTCTAGTTATCAATATTGTCATATCTATAGTGTTGACAAGATGAAAATATAAGTGGCATGTGATCTATCTATCATATGTATCTATAAAAAATACAAACAAGGTAAATAATTAAACTCAATACACCAAGTCAATACAAACAAGGTAACCAATATATAACAAGCTTTGTTACATATTCTTACCACCAAAAATGTTTTATCGATTCATCACAACACGTATACCATATATGTCGTGCATGTGATTAACCGTCATTTGCCAACCCTAGAAAGTTGTACTAATGCAACGTTCTACACTATTAATATGACTCAACTTGTGTCATGCATCGACATCCAACACTCAAAAGGACACTCACAATCCTCAAAGGAATGGTATCGTACAATACTAATACCTCCCTCCTCTATAAAGACTATAAAATTATATGTTGACTATGTGCGGTCTTCTTGAAACACAATCTATGAACTTTAGGCCACCATGTCTCACTCTCTCCTAAAAGTTCTCCAATGATGCAGTATCCTTAACTATCATCTCTAAGAACTTTACCAATCTATTAACATACAAACTCATAAACCAAGGTATCTATGTCTTGTTGGGCTGTCCAAAATCTAATCTTTTGGTAGTCTTCTTGCCACGAGATGTATCATGAGCAATAGAATTTTGCACAATATCAGATATAGAGTCAAAACTACTTTAAGAAGAAACACCATATCTAGGAGATAATCCATGCGCTCGACTATGCCCACATTCTCAGCTCGTACTAGCCTTTTCTCGAGTAGTACTCCTCTCTACTTACTCCCATGAAGACAACTCCCTCTTAGTAGATCTGTAAGAATATTTATCTTTAGGATACCGAAAAAGTGGTTTCTCCAATATAATGTGATGAGAATTTAGATACTCATCTAACAAGTCAACTAACTTGCTCTATTTTTTCATATAAAATGAGTCAATAGTTAGTAGATAATGTCATATGTTTTAGTTTTTTTTTTGTCCTCGTCTTTGCACTAAAATGTGAAAGGCCTTTCTATCTCTATGTAAAGCTTCTTCTAAAACACATCAATTTAAGAAAGTTATAGAACCTCACCACTCTTGAAAATAATACTAATCTCATGAGCACACGACAATCTATATGATTGCCACAATGTACGTTGGCATGAATGGGGATAAGTACAAATTGCTTCCATGTGACTCATCTCTTTAACAATTAGATCAATTATATATCATGAGACTCTTATCATCAAATTTCTTTTCATCTTTTGTCTACAATTAACATAATTCAAGCTAACAGTTTGTAATTCCTCAAAAGACTTCTTTAGTGTATGCAAATTTTGGTTCCAACGAAGAACAAAGGCCTATGATATGACTCTTCAAGATTTAAACTTTAAATGCGAAATGTGGGACTCAATTTGAGCTTCACTAGTGGTCTTCTACCCCTGACAGGGTAGGATCAACCTGTGTCCTAGTGGTTGTCAATATATCGGTCTGAGAGAAATATGCATGGGTGTGTATGTGCGTATATATGTATGAGTATCAAAGTATATACATGCAAGAAGAAAATGGCCAGTCTTGGGAATATGGAGTATATGGGAGTATAACAATTCAAATGTAAGAAGGGTCAAACGATTAAAACAAATTTAAACGATTATAGTTTAAATTTGGTTTATGGAATAGCATGTGAGACTTCAACTAATAGATGTGTAGTAATAGATACATATGACTACTATGTTGCTAAATTTATTACAACCAATGCACATAAGAAGGATGTTGAGAAACTCTATTAATGAATCAGAGAAAAAATATAAATACATGTGGTCGATCCTTAACACTGTGAAATTAAATTGATACATGACTTGGACTATATTGACATAGACCATAGAAACACAACAATCTTTGCTCGGGTGGAACAATCACATGCATAACAGTCTATGTATTATAGAGAGACTCAAAAGTTTATCTAGGATGTTTTATTTCTTCTCCTCTCTTCTCTTGCCCCCTTCCAATGATGATAAACACCTTATTTGTTATTTTTCTTAGGGTGTTTGAGAAAAATAAATTTTGATAGTATTTTTTATTTTGAGAAAGCAAAACAAAAAAAGAAAAGAATCGGTATTTTTTGGCATTTGCATTGATCATATTTCCTCCTTGAGTTTGTTGTAGATGATAAGTAAAAAGCTTCCTCCATATATGGAATCAGTTGTCCTTGATTTGGTTTGATTTTCTCCCATTGATATATCCTAATGATAAGATTTTGGTAACTTCAACAATTTCACAAGAATGAAAAGTGTTTGCTAGCTTCATTTCCTGTTTCATTCAACCTTTTCATTTCTCATGCCATTCAACTTCATCCATAACATGCTGCTCAGATTTTGCACATGAGTCATCCCTTTCCATACTTAAATATTCATACTTATGTATGAGTCATGCAAACAATGCATATATCCTTCAAATAATTTTATATATTATGTACATGAACATTATACAAAACTATTGACTTCTCATTACACACATGCACATGCACACATACATATGCATACTTTATGTAAACATATATATTCTTTTTTTAAGGTGAGCACATATATTTTATGCTACTACATATATACACACATACATATATACATATACTCACTGAATGTTAGATGATATATATACTACATATAAGATGTATGTTACCGAAATATATATAGTTTTATATGTAGAATATATACAGGTTAGTTTTTCAGTTATTATATATAAATATATTCATATATTTAGGTTATATTCCTATATGTATATGTATGCATGACTTTTCATAATGGCTGAAAATACTTTGCATATTATTGCCTTGTTGAAATTTCCTCCAACAATAAACTCTTTTACATTCCAAATAAGGCAAGTGCATGATGTAGCTTTCTCTTTCTTTTCTTTTATCTTCTTGATATTTTCTTGGATCAATAATTTCATGTTTGATTTGATTCATTATAAAACCAATTTGGACTCTCTTGATAAATATCCCATGATCTAAGGTTTATAAAATTATTTTATATATTTTTAAATTAGATATTTGGATCAAGCTTTGGCAAAATAAAAGTAAATTATTTATTAAGAAAATTTTTGATTATTTACAGATGCCCTTCTTTGGCATCAATGAAGGTAAGACTTGATTGATAGCAAAGAAGTAAACATCAAAACTTGACTTACTTCATAGATTTTTTATACAAATTTGACTTGAGAAGCTTGAAATCCTTTATGAAACTTGGCGTGAAAGTAAGATATTAAAAAAGTTTAGGGGAAGAGAAAAAAAGGAGGGTGTTTTGTTGTGGGACATACTACGAACTATATATATATGACGGAGTGCAAAACAAAAAGTGATAATTTTTATTTGGTTCTTTGAAAGTGTTTGTTTTTGTGAGAAAGATAACCAATTTCATAAAGGGAATTTAAGTTGACATAAGAAAAGTTTCTCCAAATCCAAATTGGTAAGATTGAATTAAAAGTCATTTCTTTTGAAAACAAGCAATAGAAAAGTATGAATGAATATTCTTCAAAAAATCTCTTGGGACTTTTGAAAAGAGAGATTTGAAATTTGAGCAAGAATGGACTTGTTTTCAAAAAATAGGTTTCAAAATAACTAATTTTAAAATAACATGAGAATAATACCTTGAACCTTTGATCTTTAAACGTAGAAGCTCATATTGAGATTAACATCATCACTAATTCAATTCCTTTCTTATGTTGCAGTATCATGAGTATAGTCAATATTTCATTGTTCTTAGTCCCTTATGAAGTGTCGTCAAATTATCATACAAGTTTCTCCTAACTCGTAGACCTATCTTTCACTTGTTCAAGCATAAGAAGAGCTAGTGAAACAAGGACTATAATGACGGAATGCTAAGTAGAACTAGAGGAATAAAGAGGTGTTAGCAGGATCAGATGATGACTTGCTTCTCATAAAATAACCGATAGGAGTAAGCTAAAGATAGGTGATACACTTTTAGGATATTGTGAAATCCTACAATGCAAAAGACCACTAGCAAGACCAATTGAGTGTATCCTAGAAGAAGGCACATAGAAAAATATTCAGTAGAACATAAGAGAATAAAATCCATAGAATCGACGATAGTTAGATGATTATCATATAAGAGCAATATCGAGTAAAGCATCTCTAGCATAATAAGGAGAAGACTATAGACCTAATGTCAAAGAGGACTAAAACTTGACCCCCATCATGATTCAAAAAAAAAAGAAAAATGCTTCAGCTTGTATGAAAATGCATTATGGATGTGACCCAATATGTGTAATGAAGTGCATGGTCCCAAACTCGGTGGGACAAAGGATGCCCTTGCTGGAATTTCATAATGGATGATATACACTTTAATACAAGCTAAGGAAAGGTATGACTCATCTAGCTACTAGGATAAGAACAATCATGCAAGTCAATTCTTTGTAGGTAATCATTGCTCATGTGTTGGTTTTAGAAAATCATAAGAGTTTGAATACCAACCTCTTTTTGAATAGACCACTTCAAATGAAATCTAAAAGGACAAAATATCTCCACATAACTCTCTATTGGTACTAATGGAGGAAGAAGACAATAGCAATCTTGGTAATTAGAATCTTAATTTTTAAAATCCTAAAAATAACCATCTAGTAACCCATAGACAAATAGATAAGCTAGGACTCTTAACTCCAAGTGGAGTATGGATCCCTCAAATATAAGAAACTCTCAAGACTGAGAAAAAATAAGTGTGATGTCTCTAGTATAAGAAGATATATAATAAGATTTACTTGGTCCTTTCAGAATTGTTTTGAGTATACAAAGAATGATAACTCAAAGGAAACTTATAGCATAGAGCTTTGCTTTCGCTTTCTTTTTTTCTTTTTTCATGCCTTTTGGCTTTCACTTTTTCTCAAAATATAATATTTTAGCATATATACAAAATGAGTACATCAAAATATATTAATAAAGCATGGATACATAAAGCATGATTAAAAATACATTACACTAGTACAAACACCGCAACACACCAAAGATAAATTATTTTAGTATTAGAAATTAGGTGAATGCTACCAAAGTATAGATATTGTCAATTTTCTAAACTTTTCCAAGACTGAGAATCAAATGAAAAATGATTTTTCAAAAGGATTTAATTTGAAGTTGTTCAGAACAAAGTGAAGCCGATATGAAACAATCCTTGGTGTTGTATCCGTGGACCCTATTAAAATTATAATACCTATTGGAGTATTGATCTTTGCTTTCAAGGTCTCTCTCTAATAGGATTTGTAGGACCTCTTTTAGTGATCATCCAAGAAAAGTAAACTTTTTGTCTAGAGTCTAAGTAGGGTTGTAAGTTCTTCTCCCAAATTCTCTCTTAGGTGTTGCAGGTTCTTGGTATTCTTTTCTAGTAGGAAACCTAGGTTCCTCTACGATTGGTTCCCTAAGGTCATCTTTCTTAACCAAAGCATTGACATTGTCCCTAAATTCTTGGTTCTTAATATCACTCCTTTCTCTTACGTTCCTCATACTTCTAAGGAGTTCATCATAAATACCTTTCTTAATATTAATTTCATACCATGTTGCTCATTCCATGAGTTCTTTAAAGGTATTGATCTTTTTACATGGCCAACATGGTTCTCATGCTCTCATTAAAATTCTCCATGATCATCATAACTGCATGACTTTCATCTATGGGCTTTCTAATCTTATCCATTACCATCCTCCATGTCATAATAAATGTGTGAGCATCCTCTCTTTTATTTTGTTTCAACTCTTTCAAGATAGACCAAATAGGTACGATTTCTCTATTATACATTATCTTATCCATGAAGAGATTGCTAGGTCATTGAAGTCCCTAATATCATTGAAATTTAGGCTTAAAAAACACTTAGAAGCTTCTTCTTTAAGAATGTAAGGAAACCAATCTATCCATTTATAATTATCCTTTTTTCTTTTTGAAGTCTTCAAGATAAAAAAATTGAAATGGCTTCAAGAGTCCAAAACCATTGACTCATCATGTGAATCATCCTATATATCTTTTTCCTTAACTAGTCTTTATAATGGCTTTATAATTATCCTTTTTTCTTTTTGAAGTCTTCTAGGTAAGAAGTCTTTTATTTCATATCTCTTCTTTTCTTTCTTCTCTATTATTCTATGGAAGTTTTGGATAATACTTTTCATCCTATATATCTTTTCCCTTAACTGATCATGCGAATCATCATTTTTAAAGGTAATAGGCTTATGAAACAGAGGATTATCTCGAAGGGTATTCCTACCATCATCAAGTTTCTTTCGATCTCTCTCTAACTTCAGGTTGGTTATAGTACGTCATCAAATTTTCCTTTCATAACCTTCTCCTTTTTCAATCTTTTCTTTTCCTTTTCCTTTCTCTTTTTTTTCTCTTAAAATCTTAAAAAAGGCTTCAGCTAATTGAGTCATGAGAACACTGTCTGAATCACGGGAAGAGTTTGGCTCATAGTCATTGCATTTGTATTTTGATTTAAACTTTGACTTGGCTTTATACCTACTGTGTAAACATGAAAATTTCCACTCCCAGTTTAGTAAACTCAAAGTGAACCTTTTCGTGCCTACGCTTGCGTGAGTGTGCCAGCTAGCTTACTCAAACTAGCAAAGATTTTAAAATGATTTTCTGACTTTGGTGATTGTAGGCAAGCGGACTCTTTTCGCTTTAAACTTTCTTGAACCGATGCTTAAGGATCGGTTTAAGCGCTTAGAAACTTCGACTTCTAAACAAGTATTTACTTCAAACGATAAGTGTTTTGGGCGAATTTGGTTCGTGCACTCTTTGCCAATTTTTATTATGAGGGTTGGACGACCCTAAGTTTCTTGCAAGTTTTATTTGTTTAGGCCTGATGTGTGTGTGGAATGTGTAGCCTAATTTCATTGTGGTTGGGGCGAGCGTTCGAGCGATTTGCCACAACGGGCGGATGTAGAGATGCTATAAATTCTATTTTGGGTTTTCGAGAATGATGATGCGAACTCACCCGAATTGAAATTGCACCCACTCTACTTTCACGAAAATAACACTCACGCGAATTGAAGTGATTTCACTCTACTTTCACAAAAGTACACTCACGCGAATTGAAGTGCTTTCACTCTACTTTCATGAAAGTAAACTCACACGAATTGAAGTGCTTTCACTCTACGATCACGAAAGTAAAACTCACGCTAAATGAAATATGTATACTTGCTTAAGAATAGAGGGAGTTCGAAGTATAGAATGTTTTATAACGTATATTAAGGCAGAGAGCAAAAAGGCTCAAGTGCACATGAGTGTAAAGAGCAAAAAGGCTCAAGTGCTTGTGGGTGCGATCGTGTTCATCCACCAATTAAGAGCGAAAAGGCTCAAGTGCTCGTGGGTGAGAACATATTCATCCACCAGTTAAGAGCAAAAAGGCTCAAGTGCTCGTGGGTGCGATCGTGTTCATCCACCAGTTAAGAGCGAAAAGGCTCAGGTGCTCGTGGTTGCGATCGTGTTCATTCACCAGTTAAGAGCAAAAAGGCTCAAGTGCTCGTGGGTGCGATCGTGTTCATGCACAAATATTACAATATGGGGGGAGGTTTCGCTCCATTAATACAACCCCATTCCGAATTGAATTTAAGGGAGAAAGTGGTTTAAAAATCGAAGTTTTAAAAACTTACAAGGTCAAGTCAGCCCCTCCACTTGGTGTGGTTCGGCCAGGTCAAGTCAGCCCCTCCGCTTGGTACAGTTCGGCCAGGTCAAGTCAGCCCCTCCACTTGGTGTGGTTCAGCCAGGTCAAGTCAACCATTCCACTTGGTGTGGTTCGGCCAGGTCAAGTCAGCCCCTCCACTTGGTCAGCTGTGAGCTCCAAGGTGCAGCCATGTGGTCAACCCTCTAAGGTGTAGCCGGTTTGCCACTTGATGCAGTCGGTCAAGAGCTAGCCCACGGTTTGGGCTTGGTTTAGCCCACTTCTCCAAGGTGCAACCGACTTGCCACTTGGTGCAGCCGGTCAAAAGCTAGGTCAAGTTGTCTCCAAGGCAGCCCACGGTTTTGGGCTTGGTTCAGCCCAAAGTGCAACCACTTTTGATGATCGAGTCCTCCTTGGTCAATCGGTCCTCCAAGGTCCAGCCGATCCTCCAAGGTGCAGTCGGTCAAGAGCTAGGTCAAGGTTTGGGCTTGGTTCAGCCCACTTCTCCAAGGTGCAGCCGACTTTGTTTGGTCGAGCTAGCCCATTGTTTGGGCTTGGTTCAGCCCAAGGTGCAGCCGAGTGGTCAACCCTCCATCTTGGTGTAGCCACCCTAGGTTTAGGCACTCACCTTGGCCAAGTCTTGACTCCACCTTGGGTCAAGCCTACCATCTTTGACCAAATGCTCCCACTTTGACCAAATGCTTTACGTGAACCCCTCTCCTTGAGCTCCAACCTCTCTCCTCTTTCCTCACTTCCAAAATTCCAAGAGACTTCACGTGAACCCCCTTGGCCCTATTTATAGGCCAAGGGTGGTTCTTTGGATTGGGTTTGGATCCTAGGATCTAACCCGATCCAATCTTTAGTGGGACCTGGATTTGGATTTTTTTGGTCCAGATCCAATTCAAACTTTTTCTTTTTAGTCCTTTTTTGGTGCATGAAACGGATGGTTTTCGAGCGGGCTCCGGTTCCTTGGTGACCCGATTTTAGGCTGGGTTTTTCCCAGTCCTTTGACCAGCTTGCTTTCAGGACCTTTTGCTGTTTGGTTTTTGATCTGTCTGATCCCATCTTGAGTTTTCACTTGATGAGGTCGATCTCAGATTTTGAAGTGGACACTGATTTCCATTTTAATAGGCCCAGTCTTTAATTTATGATGGCTTCATCAAGGTCTTGGTTTTATTTTGTATTTTTGAAGCTGAATTTGACTATTGAAATGGACATCGGGTTCGATCCTCCATCTCGCTTTTATCCAGATAGGTTGGGCCTCTCCTTCACTTTTTGACCTGATCTCGAGCTGGATTTTGGATTGGGTTTCACCTGTTCATTTGAGTTGTTTTGCAATCCATGGGTTTTTGACTTGAATTCAAAACCTTTATTTTGAAATATTTTTTGAAAAGGTTTAAACTTCAAAATTTTGGGGTTTTAAAAGTTCAAAAAGGCTGTGAAATGGTTTTCGAAATTCAGGAGTTTGTTGAAAACATTCCCATTTTGGAGTGTTTACACCTACATAGAGTTTTAGATTTATACTTTGATTTAGGACTTTGATCAAATGAAGACGAGGAAGATGAGAAGGGTAATCGGGATTGTCCCCCTAAAGTGAGGTCTAGATTCCTTTCTTGCTAGAGGTAAGGTAGATCTTCAATCTTGAATTCACCATCTTTTGAATGATTTGTCTTTTTCATAGATTTTGATCTCATGTTAAGTGGTTCAAGTGATCAAAAATTAGTCCATTATACAAAAACATATAACCAATGAGATATAGAGCACACACATAAAAAGATGAATAGATCGAATAAAAGAACGATTCTAGACATATGGATCCAATTGAGCATATTAAAAGAGAATTGTATGTACATTTTGGTTCCAATGAAGAACGAAGACTTATGATACTATTCTTGAAGATTTAAACTTTTAATGCGAAATGTGGGACTCAATTCGGGCTTCACTGGTGGTCTTTTACCCACTATGAGATAGGGTCAACCTCCTCATGCAAGTTGTTGTCAATATATCGGTTCGAGAGAAATATGCATGGGTGTGCATGCGCATATATATATATATATATATATATATATATATATATATATATATATATATATATATATGTATGTATGTATGTATGTATGTATGTATGAGTATCATAGTATATACATGCGAGAAGAAGATGGCCAGCCTTGAGAACATGGAGTATATATGAGTATAATTTAATTCAAATGTAAGAAGAATCACATGATTAAAACAAATTTAAACCATAAGTATGAGGTTGGTTGATAGAATAGTATGCAAGACTTGACCTAATGGTTTTTAATAAGGATGTTGAGAAACTCTAGTAATGAATTTTAGAAAAGATATAAATACTTGTGGTTGATCCTTAATGCTATAAAATTAAATTGATATATGACTTGGACTACATCGACAAAGACAAAAGAAGCCCAACAATCTTCGCTCGGGTGGAACAATCACATGCATAATAATTTATACAATAAAGAGAATCTCAAAAGTTTATCTAAGATTTCTTATTTCTTTCCTCTTCTCTTGCCCCCTTTCAATGATGATAAACATCTTATGTATAGTTTTTCTTAGATTGTTTTAGAAAAAGAAAATTTGATACAACATTTTTCATTTTGAGAAAACAAAAAAGAAAGACAAGAACCTACATTTTTGAGTTTGTTGTAGATGATAAGTAAAAAGCTTCTTTAATATATGGAACTAACTGACCTTGATTTGGCCAGAATTTCTTTCATTGACACCCCCTAATGATCATATTTTGGTAACTTCAACAATTTTACAAGAATGAAAAGTGTTTGTTGGTTTCGTTTTCTATTTGATTCAGCCTTTCCATTTCTCATGTCATTCAGCTTCATCCATAATATGCTGCTCAGATTTTGCACATGAGTGTAGACATGAAAATTTTCACTCCTAAGCTATGAAAACTTGAAGTGAACCTTTTCCTATCTACGCTTGCGTGAGCGTGTCAACTACTTTACAAAAACTAGCAAAGATTAAACAATTTTCTGACTTTCTTGGCGATTGTAGGCAAGCGGATTCTTTTCATTTAAACCTTCTTGAACCGATGCTCAAGGGTCAGTTTAAGTGCATAGAAAACTTCAATTTGAAACAAGTTTATCTCCAAATCACGTGAACAACAGGTGTTTGAAAAGAGTTTTGTTTGTGCACCTTGATTCAATGTTTGAAATGAACAAGTCCTGAAAAACAGAGTTTTCTGTTTTTAGGACTTGTTTCTAAAATCGATCTCAATGTGTTGTAGGTCTCCAAAAATTATCAATTTTACCAGATGAAGCTGGTAGTGTAGAGAACCCTGTGTGTTTTACATATCTGAATTTGAAGAAGTATTGAATCAAAATTAAATGTTTGACTGGGACTGACTCACTGAACCAGAACTACTCTATCACATAAATACAAAGGCTCAAAGATGAGCCTATATCTCCGTTATCTGAATTCTAAATTTAATAATTTTGATGTTTTTGGAAAGCTATGGATGTTAGATTTTTAATGCATCAAAAATCACGTGAATTGGATTCCTATTGTTAGAGATGTGAGACTTTTACCCAACCTCTCTTTTAGGAAATCTGACTGTACAACAAGTGTGCAGAAAGATATTCGATCTTTTCCTAATTTTATCACGGAGTTGGACGGCCCTAAAATTCTTAAAAATTTTATTTAATATGGCCTGATATGTGTGGAATGAGTATGCAAAGTTTCAGCCCAACCGAAGCAAGCATCAGGAAATTAAAATTGCAAAAAGAAGCATATGCAGAGATGTTGGAAATCCTTTTTTCAGTTTTTATGAATGTAATGATGCAAAACTCACACGAATTCAAAATGCAACAAATCTACAATCCCCAAAGTAAATTGTTGAAATGTAAATGAATTGAAAGTATTTTATAGCTTAAGCATAGAAGGGATTAGAAGTATAGAGGGTTTATAGAATATATTGGGGTAGGAGCTTAATCAAACAATTCGAGTGCAAGTGTGTGTTTAATCGTGATTCATCCACGAAATAAAATTTGCAGCAACTCTAATTATTACAACGTGGGGGGAGATGAAACTCCATTAATACAACCACAATTTAATAAAATGTAAGGAAGAGAATAGGAATCAAATTGAATAAAACAACACTTACCCATGTTTGCAATACAAGATGGCCGAAATTCAAGAATGAATTCGGCCTATGAAAGCACTTTCTTCTTCAATCTTCCTCCCACACTCTCACCTATCTACCCCTTTCCTTGCACCCACCCATGGACGTCCTTTCCTTGGCTGGAATTCCCTGCACCTAACTATCACACAACCCCTTGTGGGCAGCCTTTCTTTTCTCTCTCTTATGAATGTCCAAGTTGTGAAACTCGCCCCCCTCTTGGCCCTTTTTATAGGGCAAGGGGGGCTGGTTCTAGGTGATTCTATGGGGCGGGCTGGAGCTTGGAGTTTGATGGGTTTGATCCACTCCAAACCAGCCTTTAGTGGTCCCCTTTTGCCTTGGCTTTGATGAATTCGGCCTATGAAAACACCCTTCATGTGGGCTGGTCATGGGTGTAGCCGGATTGGCCTTTATTAGGGCCTTGGTTCACATGGCCGGTCTTTGCAACTTGGAATCAATCCTTCTGCTTCAGTCGTGTCCTTCCATAGCTTGTTTTTGCTTAATTGCATTTGATCTTTGTTTTGCATTAAATATCATCCAAGTCGTATCATTTGATAAGCTTCATACGGCCATGCATGGGCTTGATCTCCATCGATCAAGTGTTGAGCTGGAGTTGATTTGTGCTTCATCACGTCTAGGACTTGAATTGCATTGGGGTCTTGTTCCAAGTCGAGTGTGTCTTGGCACTTGCCTCATTTGACTTGAACTCCTTCATGAGATGCGATGGAATTTAGACTTGATCTGGTTGATCCAGTCTTGGCTTGGAATGGGCTTTGTTGCATCATGATCTTGGTTCCATCAAGCTTATATTAGCTGGCCAAGACTTGCTTTGGTTTGATGCTTTCTACTTTCTGGGGATTAAGGTTTGAATTGGATCTTCGTTTGATTTGAAACTCATGAGTTGCTTTTAACTCGAATTTAAAACCTTTAAAGTATTTCTCAAAATGTTTAAACTTTAAAATTTGGCATGCTTTTGAATTTAAAGGTTCATAAAGGTTTTAAACTATTTTTGGAAATTCAGGAGTTTTTGAAAATATTTAAAAAAATTTGGGTGTTTATAGATGCCCCTCTTTGGCATTAATCTAAATTGATTTGAATAATGACAAAGAAGAAACACTCTTTATGGATTTACTTTTCAAATTTTCTTGAGAATATAAATCCTCCTTCATTTCGTAAACTCTTTTTTCTTGGATCGTAGGAGAGAGATTTCTAGCTAAAAGGAACTTTTCCTATGTGGGATACTTTTTTTAGGCATGATTATGCATGAATCACTTTTGAATGTATGCATGAGTGAGTGAGGTGAGCTTTTGGGAGAGTCAATTTTGTGGTTTTTGAGCCTTGAAAGAGCCTTTAAAGGCCAACTGCCCCAAGCAAGTTTTTCCCATGTCTTTTTGACATTTTGGGGTTTTTTTTTGAAAATTTTTTTTTTTGAAAAGGAACTCCTTTTATCTTCTATCAAAAGGACTTCCAATTTTTCATACTTCCCTTCATTCGGGTTTCAATACCTACTACTTGGTAGAGGTTTTTGTAGGAAATTTTGAAAAATATTTCAGAGTTCTATTTCCCACATAACAAAGTCTAATTCTCAAACAAAATGAAATTCAAACGAGTAGATTCTATTTCTACTCTAGGATTTTTATGGTTGAACCTTTTTCCATTGAGATAAGTTATGGAGATATGGGAAAGAGTTACCATGGTCCCTTCTGAAACGTCTCGTGGTTTAAGGCAAAGAGATAGAAAATTGCTCTTTTTTGAGCTTTGGCTTTTTCTTTTTCCCCTTTTTCTCATTTTTTCAAGAGAAGACCTCTTTTGAAGAAGTTTTTGTATTCCCTCTGTCTATTTAGGGAAGACTTCTTCTCGGAGGAGTTTTTGCATTCTCTTTTCTTTCTTTTTTTTTCTTTCAAAGAGAAGACCCATTTTAAAGTAGTTTTTGTATTCCCTTTTTCTTTTTGGTGAAGACTTCTTTTTTGAGGAGATTTTGTATTCTCTTTGTCTTTTCTTTTTTTCTTTTGAATATTGCCAACTTTTCTTTTTGGAGAGAGGAGTAAAATAGGGGGAAACTTATCCTTTTGGTTACTCGATTCAACCGAGATCATCCCATTTCTTTATAGCATCTATCATTTGAAAATATTTTGCTATTTTGAAGGCTTCATTTTGTAAGGATTTTTGAAATGTCACCAATTTGATTTTGAAAACTCTACTTTTCGTAAAGCATCAATTCCTTCATTTAGGGTCATACAATCAATCTTGATCCTTCTTTCAAGAAGTTTCAAAGGAGCTCAATTTTTAAAAATCTTTTCGAAAGAATTTACATAAACCCTTTCAAGTATTGGGCATTTTCGGGGTCTTTTAAATTCCTACCCACAATATCAATCAATCAACATGTATTATCGATTTTTGTTGCCCTTTTTATGACATGGGAACATTCCTACTTGGGCTGCCACCTTTTTGGGCCTTTTTGGGTGAATGATATGTGTGACATGTAAAAATGTACTCCATGTGATATGATGGAAATACATGCTTTATGACATGATGTGTATGAAATGTATTCCACATGATATGATGGAGATACATGTTTTATGAGCTTGAGTCTCCATGAAAGTGTCTAGGGGATGCATTTTGAGTGCCCCTAGTTTGGTGGAGGTGAGTGATTCACACGGCCTCAAGGTGAAGGGCCATGGATTTTCAAAGGAAATTCTAGGTGGACGATGGGATGACATGTCCATGCATTTGACAATTATAACATTCTAACATGATCATAATAAGTTTTTGCTTAAGGATGGACAAACATAACCCGCCCTAAGTATTTCATGACCATCATATTGCATTCCACATTCTCCATCGTGGAATTCATGTATTGTATCCTAACCTCATCAAGGTCTTCATATCAACAAGATACTGAAAAATTTTCTTTTCAAAGTCATATGTTGGGTTAAAAAAAATTTCAATCCAAGCTTTGATTTTTTTGAAGAAACAAATTTGGGAAATCCTCCCTTTCTAAAAATTTTTCAATGTCTTGAAACCAATACAATTTTGGTCATTTTGGCAAGCATTCTAAATCGTGAGTGCCAATTGGGCATATTTTGAAAGAACCGACCACTCTAATGGCCAATTCTTAAGGTGACATGAATTTTGATTCTTGACTTGCAGAATTTTTAAAACTTGGTTTATAACAAGCATCTTGGCGATTGTAGGCAAGCAGACTCTTTTCACTTAAACCTTCTTGAACCGATGCTCAAGGGTCAGTTTCAGCGCATAGAAAACTTCAATTTGAAACAAGTTTAACTCCAAATTACGTGAACAACAGGTGTTTGAAAAGAGTTTTGTTTGTGCACCTTGATTCAATGTTTGAAATGAATAAGTCCTAAAAAACAGAGTTTTCTGTTTTTAGGGCTTATTTCTAAAATCGATTTGAATGTGTTGTAGGTCTCTAAAAATTATCAAATTACCAGACGAAGCTGGTAGTGTGAAGAACCATGTTCTTTTTATAGATCTAAATTTGAAGAAGTATTGAATCAAAATTAAATGTTTGACTGGGACTGACTCACTGAACTGAAACTACTCTATCATAGAAATATAGAGGCTCAAAGATGAGCATATATCTCCATGATTTGAATTCTAAATTTAATGATTTTGATGTTTTTGGAAAGATATGGATATTAGATTTCCAATGCATCAAAAATCACATGAATTGGATTCCTATGGACAGAGATGTGGGACTTTTACCCAACCTCTATTTTAGGAAATCTGACTGTGTAGCAAGTGTGCAGAAAATGATTCAATCTTTTCCCAATTTTATCACAGAGTTGAACGGCCCTAAAATTCTTAAAAATTTTATTTAATATGGCCTGATATGTGTGGAATGAGTATGCAAAGTTTCAGCCCAACCGAAGCAAGCATCAGGAAATTAAAATTACAGAAAGAAGCATATGCAGAGATGCTGAAAATCCTTTTTTCAGTTTTTATGAATGTAATGATGCAAAACTCACACGAATTCAAAATACAACAACTCTACAATCCCCAAAGTAAATTGTTGGAATGTAAATGAATTGAAAGTATTTTATAGCTTAAGCATAGAGGGGATTAGAAGTATAGAGGATTTATAGAATATATTGGGGTAGGAGCTTAATCAAACAATTAGAGTGCAAGTATGTGTTTAATGGTGATTCATCCACGAAATAAAATTTGCAGCAACTCTAATTATTACAACGTGGGGGGAGATGAAACTCCATTAATACAACCCCAATTTAATAAAATGTAAGGAAGAGAATAGGAATCAAATTGAATAAAACAACACTTACCCGTGTTTGCAATACAAGATGGCCGAAATTCAAGAATGAATTCGGCCTATGAAAGCACTTTCTTCTTCAATCTTCCTCCCACACTCTCACCTATCTACCCCTTTGCTTGCACCCACCCTTGGACGTCATTTCCTTGGCTGGAATTCCCTGCACCTAACTATCACACAACCCCTTATGAGCAGCCTTTCTTTTCTCTCTCTTGTGAATGTCCAAGTTGTGAAACCCGCCCCCCTCTTGGCCCTTTTACTAGGCCAAGGGGCTAGTTCTAGGTGATTCTATGGGGCGGGGTGGAGCTTGGAGTTTGATGGGTTTGATCCACTCTAAACCAGCCTTTAGTGGTCCCCTTTTGCCTTGGCTTTGACCAGCCCATGTGGGTTGGTCTTTAGGTGCAACCCACGTGCCTTGGTGCAACCGACTTTAGTCATTTTCGTGCCTTTTGGTGTAGCATTAGTTTATGTAGCTGACCCTTACAACTTGGATATGATTTGGTGCAAACTAGGTCGTCTCCTTGAGTCAACATAGGCCAGCCCATGTGGGCTGGTCATGGGTGTAGCCGGATTGGCCTTGATTAGGGCCTTGGTTCACATGATCGATCTTTGCAACTTGGAATCAATCCTTCTACTTCAGCCATGTCCTTCCATAGCTTGTTTTTGCTGAATTGCATTTGATCTTTGTTTTGTATTGAATATCATCCAGGTTGTATCATTTGATAAGCTTCATACGGCTATGCATGGGCTTGAGCTCCATCGATCATGTGTTGAGCTGGAGTTGATTTGTGTTTCATCACGGCTAGGACTTGAATTGCATTGGGGTCTTGTTCCAAGTCGAGTGTGTCTTGGCACTTGCCTCATTTGACTTGAACTCCTTCATGAGATGCGATGGAATTTAGACTTGATCTAGTTGATCCAGTCTTGGCTTGGAATGGGCTTCGTTGCATCATGATCTTTGTTCCATTGAGCTTATATTAGCCGGCCAAGACTTGCTTTGGTTTGATGCTTTCTGCTTTCTGGGGATCAAGGTTTGAATTGGATCTTCATTTGATTTGAAACTCATGAGTTGCTTTTAACTCGAATTTAAAACCTTTAAAGTATTTCCCAAAATATTTAAACTTTAAAATTTGAGGTGTTTTTTAATTTAAAGGTTCATAAAGGTTTTAAACTGATTTTTAGAAATTCAGGAGTTTTTGAAAATATTTGAAAATTTTTGGGTGTTTACAATGAGTCATCTCTTTCCATACTTGAATGTTGAGCCTTATGTATGAGTTATGCAACACATATATCCTTCAAATAATTTTATATATCATGTACATAAACATTATACAAAACTATAGACTTCTCATTACACACATGCACATACACACATACATATGTATACTTTATGAAAACATATATATATATATATATATATATATATATATTCTTTTTTTAAGGTGAGCACATATATTTTATGATACTACATATACACATGCATACATATATATACTCACCAAATGTTAGACGATATATATACTACATATAAGATGTATGTTACCTAAATGTATATATAGTTTTATATGTAGAATATATATGTTAGTTTTTCAGTTATTACATATAAATATATTTATATTACATTCCTTTATATATATATATATATATATATATATATATATATATATATATATATATATATATATATATGTATGTATATCTATATAGAATATATGTAATATGTATGTGCTACTTTCCATAATGGTTGAAAATACTTTGCATATTGTTGCCTTGTTGAAATTTTCTCTAACAATACTTTTACATTCCAAATAAGGCAAGTGAATAAGGTAGTTTTTTCTTTCTTTTCTTTTGTTTTTTTTTCTTGATATTTTTTAGATAAGCAAGTTTGATTTGATTCATTATAAAACAAATATGAACCCTCTTGATAAATATATGATAATCCAAAATTTATAGAATCATTTCGCATGTTTTAAAATTGGATATTTGGAGCCTTGTTTAGTAAGAAAAGTTTTGTGTATTCACATTTAGTTCCATGACTTGCAACTCTATCAAGTTAGTCTTATATTGTATTGAACAAACTAGTGGGGCTCTCAAGAATCCTTTTAGTTATGCATGTGTACCTTCAACCCTATCAACTAATACACTATAAGCAATACATGATTTTAAAAAATAACCAAGTATAAATGTGAAAACACGCATACTCACTTACTGATTAGTTATATGAGTATTGTAATTCACTACATTGTGTATTCATACTGATACAATCCTCTCTTTATATGGTCCAACCATTGTTCCTTAACATTAGAAAGCACGACGAGTAAATTTTTCCACTTTGCCTCTATATACATGCTCTCATCTATTGAGTCAATAACCTTCCACCAACTGCCACCAAATATGATGCTATTTCTTTATTCCTCATCAATCGAATAATATATCTCTTTATATTCTTGACAATATAATAGAAAATGTGTTGCCTTTGAGAATATGATTTTAATTACATTCATAAGTATAAGATCACAAACATTGCAAACCATATAGAGAAATATGTCTAGCGTATACAACTCCCTGATGCACCTCAATACCCATATATTTTCTATGCACTCATAAAGTCAAAATACTACCAAAAAATTCTTATTTGTTTGCATAAATCCGACAACCTCCAAGAAAAGCATCTTATCACTATAAATGAAGCAAAAAGATTTATTAGTTAAAATATATATAAACAAATATAGCAAAAACTAGTTCCTACATGTTTTTCTTATAGGAAATTAGGACCAAATCCAAACGGTCCGGTCCATCAACCGTAGTCCACTTAAAACAAGTGGAGTCGGAATCGGTTTTTTTGACTCGTCAGTCAAGCCGATCTAACCTTCTGGTTGTGACATTGCCATATTTCCCTGGATAGAACAGAACCAATTAGAAAAAGCCACGTGTACAAAAAAGAAACAGCTTATTTTTCTAGACCTCGCTCCCGTTAATCTCCGCGATCAACCAGACCACCACCATGGAGATTCTTGGTTTTCATGGCTCCTCTCTGTCGTTGGTGGCCGCTCAGAAGCCAAATTCAGGAACTCGCTCCACTGGAACCACCAAGAAGGTGAATGTGAACAATATTCTCTGATCTATGTTTCCCTTTGATTTGTTGATTTGAAATTTTGATGTTGAAGAAGACGAGTGATCCGTGCTTCGTATCTCCTTCAATTCCTGCATTTAAAACTGTGCTATTGTTGGTCATCCTGTTGATGATAATGGTCGTGGTAAGAAAAGCGCGATTTTTTCTCCTTCCGTTCCTTTTTTCTGGCTTGGCTCCTCGCTTCGATTTCATGTTTGTTTTCAGTTGCTTAGTAGTAAATGTTGAGAAGGGAAAGCATGTAAGATTCGGTTTACTTCCTTAAACGTGTTAAAGAACATTGTTCTTGTTGATGGTGTTCATGTCAGTGATGGTGCTCGTCGAGCTTTTGGGGGGTATTTCCTGTTGATTTCCCAATTTTTGCACTTTAGAAAGCGAATCAATCGTTCTGGTTTACATCCTTTTTATTCATATAGTACATGTATTTCTTTCTCTTGGTTGATAAAGCATGAAAGGTTTTAGTTTTCTTTCCTTTTTTTTCTTTCCAGTTAATTCTTTAAATTACGTATTGATTTGTATGGTTCATTAAATTATGGGTTCGAATTTCATGATGATATTTAGCGTTCTTTTTGCAAATAAATGTTTTTGATCTTCTCTTTTCACCATCTTTTTTTATATTTTGGTATTAGTTGGATTCTTTCAGTGCCTAATTATAAGATGATACGAGTGAAAATAGTACCCCGAATAGCAGTTTTTGGGAAATTTTTGGGGACCCCATCCGTGGTCACGCACGAATCCTATTTGGTTCCAGGAACATGATTGCTGATATAGGCCGGCTGTTGTTTGGATTGTGTCCACCATCCCGTCAACCTTTGTAGCCATTTTCCATTGTCAACGTGATTATTGTCAGCACAAAATCATCGGTTGAGTTGTGTTTGCATTTTGAGTGAGCCTCTTCTGCACCCTTTAATGCAAGATCCTTTTGTACTGTCTTTATCCTTTCTCTCCATTTTCCTCCCTTTGGGAAAAGTATTTCTTGAATTGTGGTCGTACTGGGTTTTCTTATTTTTCTGATTGTTAGTTTATGATTGTGAACATAAATTGTTCTTTCTGTGTCTCTGTAGATCTTTCTTCCCCTTTGGAGTTCATATCCTGGGTGACATAAAAATTAAGTTATTAGAAGCTTGAATTCACAAACCCCCATGCTTTTATTGATTTGCTTACTCTTTAGTTATATGAATCTATGATTATTGGCTATGGTTTGACATACATGTATAAGGAGTTCCTTGTTTTCAAATTGTGATCAGGTATCCGTTCACCAACGGAAGCTTGTGATATCTGTTGGAGGTTTCCTTCATAGGCTAAATGGAGATCTTCTTCATTGCTAGAACAAATTACTGACTGAATAGTTATTACTATCATCCCAAGCTGAGAGAGAAATTGTTATATCAACAAAATGAGTACCAAAATCGTGTGAATCCTTTATGCAAAATCTCTTGCCAGCGGAGGTGCTTTCTCCCAGGAAATAACTGGCTCAAGTTCATGATATCTGAACACCGGTTTTCATTAAGAAAATGGTAATTGTTCTAGTTGCTCTATGTTAGTTCATGTTTGTCACTAATTCTCTGACAATACTTCAAAAAACCTGTTTAATACTTCACAAAACCCATTTTATTATAGATTTATCAGTTAAAATAACTAGCTCAAGTTCATGCAATCTCATCAATGCTATTCCTTTGGAAAATGGAATTGTTCAAGTTGTGCATATTATCATCTGCTTTTCTGATCGTTTAGAATGTTGGTACCTTAGTTTGTTCCAACATCAATTTTAGTTTGGCACATACCTTGCGCTCTTATTAATTACTGTTGGAACCTTGCTGATGCTAAAGCATTTGGCAAATAACAAATTAGAAGCGCGCCTTCATTGTCTAGGTTCTCAAACTAATCACAAGTAGATTTGGCCCAATGAAGCAACATAATACCTAGAAGGCTGTCCCTGGATGCAGGCATCTTCAATTTCAACCTCTATAGTTTCAGCCTACACATAGTTAACGAACATGTCTCTCTCATGCTGGACGTTAGATAGGATAAATTTCAGTTGACATAAACTGCATAATACCAGGAGATGACAATAATAACACTCAGAATCTTACACGTTGAACTTTAACCAGTGTGCAACAAAATAAATTGTCCAATCTCTACCAAGCCTGTGGTTCACAACATAACTTGATGCATCTGAACTTAAAATGCTTCCCACAAGTAATTCAAAAAGTATTTATACACTATATTTTAGTATTTATTGCAACATTTTTATGAAAGAGAAACCCAACCTGGAGTTAGAATTCTTTTCCTCGGGAATACTGGTTCCTTGTTTTCTTGGTAAGCAACCTTTATTAGGCTTGCATCATGCAAGGAACTCTTTGAAAAAGTTCTATGGCTCATATGGAAAATCATGATAAAAAATGTGGGGTTGTGTAGCTGATTCTTAGAAACGTTAGTTGGTCATTTCTTCATGTGTAACATCATTATCTACAATATACTCGGATGTGCCAACTGCATGACAATTATGAGACAGAAATCCAAGCTGGGGTTGGTATCTTAGGAGACTGATCCATCATTTGCCAATAAGAAAGTGATGAACTCTAAACGGATGCTGTGCTGCCATATGGAAGAATCATGATATGAGATCTAGAGCTGGTATATGATTCTCAGAAACCTTCCTGATTGCTTCATGTAGCGTCTTTGAGTATCCTCGATGTACTTGTAGTATTGACCAGTGTTGTCTGACGCGTATCGCTGGGCTCCACGATATGGGTGTATCGTATCGTACTTTAATATTAAAATAATACAAAAATTATTTAAAAAATCAATAAAATTAGTAAAAATCCGAAAAAAATTCAGAAAAATCTGGTAATTGCTTTAAATTCATATAATGCAAAGTTTAGCACAGATTGAACATTCAACATTGAACAATTGCATCCAAAATTACATATTTTGAAGCAAAAAATGAAATACATTTACATTTTATATATTGTAAATTTGTATCAGGATCATTAACTAAATAATCTTCATCTTCTACTAGATAAAGATTCAAAGTTTCTCATCACCTTCTGCTTTAAAATGAAAATCTTCATCTCTTTCGTGATGTTGTTGCACTTCAAATTAATTCATGCAATGTCTTCTTCGGTTAGGAGTGCATTTTCTTCGTTATCTTCCATATTCCACTCATCTAATATATCAAAATTAACAAACTGCTATCTTTGTAGTTGTCATATTTGGTAATTTTTATATGTGAGCAAAACAATTAGCTCAATTTCTTTGATTATTGAGTCTATGACACCTCAGTGATGTGATATTATTACTTGATGATATCCCTCTTACTAGAGACTAGCTTTTTAACTAATGCTTGAGATTCATTTCTCACTTCAAAGACTGAGTTAAGCCTCACACACGTTGATCATGTTCAACTCAATAGAAGTCACGTAAGGTGAATCCTAAAATAGTGAAGTTGTGAAATGCCCACTCAATGAACCGAGAACCAAATGTTTTTAATTGTTTGCGATCTCATGAAATTAGAAACTGCTAGCAGAAATATACCTAAAAGTTGGCAATAGAAAGGGAAATGATTTTGTCACAATTTTTATTTGTTCATAAATTATTCTTATTCAATAAATAAAATTATAAACCCAAATTACAAGCATAGGGAAGTGAAGAGAGGCGAAGAGAGGCCACAAACTTGCAAAAAAAAATTGGAAAAAAATTAAAAATATTTTTTTTTGGTGTACGATACAGGCGATACGGCACGATAACCTGTATCTTACGATACGGTGCAATACAGATAACACTGGTATTGACGGAAACATGATCGTGAAAGAGAAATCCAGCTTGGAACATTTATGGGATATGCATAACCAAATTTCACAATTGCACACAATGTTGTAAATATCATATCGGATATATAAATTCTCGCCGTGTCAGAAAAGATGCTTAACTTTCTATAGGTGTTCATGACATTCTTAAGTTGTACATTTTATATATGAATGTGCAGAATCCATGGTTCGTGGTTAACTGTTTGTTCTATTTATATGCAATATTGTATTATATTGCATCATATTGGTACGATACAAGTACAACATCATATTACTGATACTTGGATTTAGACATGGTTGGTTCCAGGTAAACCAGGACAAACGGTTCAAATCTGCAGGTTTTGATTTGGCCTAAATCATGAACCGTAACCAAACCAGGTTTTCATCCCATTCTGGTTATGGTTCATACTTGCCAGCTCCAGTTCTGATTTGAACTAAAAATTAAAAGAAACTAGCAAAAGGTAAAAAGAAAAATAAATAAGATGGGAGTGGGGCCGTAGTATTAACTACCTATTCTGATTGGTCCCAGTTCCATTTCCATAGGAGAGGACTATGGGGTCCCCAGTTTGGTTATGGTTCTAGGTCCAACTAGGCTGCCTCCAGTTCAGTAGATTGTAGACCTGGCTTGGTTCTAGTTTATACTGGCAAGTTGCTTCGGTACCAGTCTATGCCTGCATGGATTGATAGAATCCAAGTGTTGCTACCATTCTTACCCATTTTTCGGTGTATATTTATACTATGTCATAAAAATGATCTAGCTCATGTTAAGTTAATCGCTAGCATGATATTGATGGGGCTCTGTAGAAACAAAGAATTCATGTAACCGACCCATCTAGTATGGAAAAAGGCTTAGTAGTTGTTGTATCATACCATAATTGGTTGCATATTGCATGATATCATTGCCTTTTTCTTTTTCTTTTCTTTTTTAAATTCTTTTGCATAAATGAAGAAGAATTAGAGTAACTCCGCCCATGTAAGGGATCATCCTTGCATTGCCGGTCCCAAGCCCGGATAAAGGAGGAGGGTTGTGTTAGGCTTCCGACAGCCAGCGTAAAACTTCGTCGGATTTTACAACATGGATTACAAAAATTATGAGCATTGCTTTGGGGCGTCCCCGCCTAGCGACGTGCTGCAGAGCCCGAATGCAGTAAGAAGTAAGCAAGGGCCACTACATTTTCGCCCGAATGTAGTGAATCAATTGCAGAGAGGGTTCCCACACCATGGACGGGTATGGGTAAAGAAGTTAGTCCCGCTACATTGCCGCCCGAATGTAGTGAAAAATTTTCAGAGAGGGTCTCCGCATTTTGATTATGGACGGATGCGGGGGGTAAGGAAGCTAGTCCTAGATAATAAGATTCGTATTGGTTCTTGGAATATCGGAACATTATCGGGTAAGCTAATGGAGGTGGTAGATACTATGATTCGGAGAAAGATTCATATTCTATGTTTACAAGAGACAAAATGGGTTGGAGAAAAAGCAAAGGAGATAGAGGATACAGGTTTTAAATTATGGTACTCAGGTAAAGAAAAGGCTCGAAACGGAGTTGGTATTATCATAAATAAAGATTTAAAGGAGAGTGTAGTAGACATACAACGATATGGTGACCGAATCATGACGTTGAAATTAGTGTTAGGAGTAGAGGTTTTGAATATAGTTTGTGCTTACGCACCCCAAGTAGGACTTGAAGATAGTATAAAGACAGTTTTTTGGGAAGAGTTAGATAAGGTGTTTCAAAAGATTCCACAAAGGGAGATGATTTGTTTAGGAGGAGATTTAAATGGACATGTCGGTAAAGAGGCATTAGGATATCAAGGGATTCATGGAAACTTTGGTTTTGGGGATATAAACGAGGAAGGTAGGGAGATTTTAAATTTTGCTATGTCATTTGATCTCTTTGTAGTCAATACAATCTTCAAAAAACGAGATGAACATTTAATTACTTATAAGAGTGGCTTATCACAAACACAAATTGATTACTTTCTTTGTCGAAAAAAGATAGAGCGTGTTGTAAAGATTGTAAGGTAATTCCAGGAGAAAGCTTAACCACCCAACATCGACTTTTAGTTATGGATTTACAAATAAAAAAGTGGACAAAGAAGAAAAGAGTGCATCGAGCTATTCGGACTAAATGGTGGAACCTTAAAAGCGAGAAAGAAGATATATTTAAACAGAAAGTCCTTCAAGGAGATGTTTGGAATTATGTTGGCACACCCTGTAATATGTGGAACAATATGGCTATACATATTAGGAAAGTGGCGAAAGATGTGTTAGGGGTATCTAAGGGAGGTGTACCGGCACAAAAAGAAGCTTGGTGGTGGAGTGAAGTAGTACAAAATAAAATCAAGGCAAAGAGGGCATGTTATAAATTACATTATGCTAAGAAAACTAGTCAAACTTTAGAAGCTTATAAGAAAGCAAAGAAGGAAGCGAAAAAAGCCGTTAGTGAAGCAAAAGCTAAGATTTGGGATGACTTATATAAAAAACTCAACTCAAAAGAGGGTGAAAGAGATATTTTTAGGATAGCTAGGGCTAGAGATAAGAAAACTAAAGATCTTAATTATGTTAGATGCATAAAAGACGAGGAGGAAAAAATACTAGTGGCAAATGATGATATAAGAAATAGATGGAAAAACTATTTTTATAATCTTTTTAATGAAAATAAAGATGTTAGTATTAGTTTAGGAGATTTAGCCAAGTCAGAAAAGTATATAAACCACAATTTCTACCGACGTATTCAAAAGAATGAAGTCAAAGAGGCTCTTAAACATATGAAGAGTGGTAAATCAGTAGGACTAGATAATATTCCTATAGAAGTTTGGAAAATACTAGGAGAAATAGGAATCACTTGGCTCACAAGGCTATTTAATGAAATATGGAAAAACCAAAAGATGCCCGAGGAATGGAGAACAAGTACACTTATACCCATATATAAGAACAAGGGAGACATTCAAAATTGTGCGAATTATCGAGGTATCAAGTTAATGAGTCATACTATGAAATTATGGGAAAGAATTATCGAACGTAGGTTAAGACAAGTATCAAGTACAACACAGAACCAATTTGGATTTATGCCAGGCAGATCTACTATTGAAGCGATTCACCTTTTGAGACGTCTTATGGAACATTTTAGAGCAAAAAAGAAAGACCTTCACATGATATTTATTGATCTAGAAAAAGCTTATGATAGGGTACTGAGGGAGGTTCTTTGGAGAACTTTAGAAAAAAGAGGTATCCCATTGACATATATTAACCTTATAAGAGACATGTATGATGGTGCAAAAACATGTGTGAGGACTCATGAAGGAACGACAGACTTCTTTGAAGTTAATATTGGGTTACATCAAGGATCAACTTTAAGTCCATACTTATTTATAATGGTGATGGATGAGTTAACAAAACATATTCAAGATGAAGTACCTTGGTGTATGTTATTTGCAGATGACATTGTATTAGTGGAGGAGTCTAAGGAAAAAGTTAATAGAAAATTAGAACTATGGAGAGAAACATTAGAAAGCAAAGGCCTCCGACTTAGTAGAACAAAGACAGAATATATGGAATGTAAGTTTGATCATTTGGTTACTTCAGAGGACATAGAAATTAAAATTGGCACACATTGCATTCTCCAAAAGGAAAGTTTTAAATACCTAGGGTCAATTTTTCAAAGTGATGGAAGAATTGATGGAGATGTTACACATAGAATTAATGTTGGTTGGTTAAAATGGAGAGGAGCATCAGGTATTCTTTGTGATAAGAAGATACCATTAAAATTAAAAGGTAAATATTATAGAGCAGCAATTAGGCCTGCCATGTTTTATGGATCTGAGTGTTGGGCAGTTAATCATCAACATGTACAAAAGATGTCTGTGACAGAAATGAAGATGTTGAGATGGATGAGTGGTCATACAAGAAAAGACTGTATACATAATGAGGTTATTAGAAACAAATTAGGAGTGGCACCAATAGAGGATAAAATGAGAGAACATCGTTTAAGATGGTTTGGACATATAGAACGAAGATCAGAAGAAGAACCTGTAAGAAGGGTAGAAAAACTAAATTTGGAAAGTATTAAAAGAGGTAGAGGACGACCACAAAAGTGTTGGAAAGAAACAATAAAGAATGATCTAGCTTATTGTGAGTTAACTGCTAACATGGCACACGATAGGGATCTGTGGAAACAAAGAATCCATGTAGCCGACCCCGTCTAGTATGGGAAAAGGCTTAGTTGTTGTTGTTGTAAATGAAGAAGAATTAGAGTATCATGCCGCATTGTAGCATCTCGACAACCTTATGATATTTACAACATTGATTATGTGCTTTAGACTTTCTTCTCTTACCTTCATTATGAAGCATAAGCAGCATCTTAATTATGACAGGCAAATCAATCACCATGATTGGCCAATGCATAAAATGCTTGACATTTTATTTGCATCAATTACAAAATTGTATCGGCTAATTGTTCTCTATAGCAGTAGCTTAGGTAGATATTTCTCAATTGCTAAATGTATTCAAGCCTTGGAAATCCCAAGGAGAAAAACTTAAGAAGTGGGCTCCAATGGCTTTCTTGGACCAAGCAAATTTGATACTGTATTATGTTTGCAGCTGGATGATTTGCTAACCGGAGTCCATCTATAAGACTCGCTTGACTAACGATATGGTGTTCTTTACAACCTAGGGTACAATAGCATTCCCTGTGGGTGATCCCTACACCGGTCTGAGACAAGCTAACTCGAACTCGGCACCGATTAAGCTTTTATCAAGAGTGCAGGAACTGAGATTGCTAAGCAAAGCAGAGAAGGCAGGCTTATTATCTGCTGCCGAGAAGTTTGGGTTGTCGCTCTCGACAGTTGAAGAGCTGGGCTTGCTCTCAAAGGCAGAGGAATTGGGTGTCCTATCTGCAGCCACAGATCCAGGGACCCCTACAGCTTTGTTGAGTCTGAGCCTTGGGCTTCTGCTGTTGGGGCCCCTCTTTGTCTTCTTTATCCCAGAGGGGAATGCATGGGAGGTTGTTGTGCAGATGGTTGTGGCTCTTGTATCCATTGTTGGAGGCTCAGCGGCCTTTGCTGCCTCAAGTTTTGTATCAAACTTGCAAAAGTCAGATTAACTGTGATTTATGTATATCTAGTGCTTTGGTTGAATCTAGTCATTTATGGATCTCTCTCCAACACACACAAACACACACGTGCATAAACACATTGCATTGTGGTTGCTTTGACTGTGATTATGTATATCTAGTGTTTTTGTCGAATCTCTCTCTCTCTCTCTCTCTCTCTCTCTCTCTCTCTCTCTCTCTCTCACACACACACACACACACACACACACACACACACACACACAAACACAAGACATGCATATACAGCGGGTGAACTGTGCAGAAAATATCAAGATGAAAGCCTTCATATATCCAAAGAATTATGATTCAGGGATGTTGAGAATCTGTGACTATACTTGGAAAGTAGATAATCTAATAAGAAAGTTGACACATTAAGAGGATTCAGATTTAGACATGATTGTTTCTCTGCTTATGAGTTTCAACTTAACTTCCTTCTGTTATTTCTAGAAGTCATCGCTAAAGATCCAACTGAGCTTCACGCGAGCTGTTTGTTGACTACCTAATGCAACTCTCAATTTCTCATTCAGGCATGGGATTATTGATCAATGCTAATGTGACAGTGCGAGAACAGTGGTGTCAAATAATCTATGTAGCTAACTGCACTTAGTTCCGGATAAGGCTTAGTTTTGGTTTTGGTTTTGGTCCCTTCTCCCTTTTGTTCTTTTCTGCCCTCTTGTTCTTTTGTGGTAACTGTTGCATGGAGCCCCAATCATAGATCTCTTTAAGGCAAGCTGTTTCACAGGCAAGTCGTCAACTCACCCTTCGTTTTGGACCTTTGCAGAGGATTTCCAAGCGTAGCACCACCTGTTCAGAGTCTGATTAATAAGCAGTGTGAATAGCTTGGATTAATAAGCGCTTTCGTGTGGTGGGTTTTGTCCGAGATGGGGGAGCCCAAACATCGTACTCTTCGGAGGGACCGTGTCATGTCAAATTCATAGCTAAGCTGACCCTGCCCAAAAAGCAAGAGTTTGGAAAACGCCATTTCAATATAATTAAAGCAAGAATAAAGTTCAACAAGAAGCGCCTAGAGCGTTATCTCAACGACAGGGCGCTCTAGGGCCGTTGCTGCTGATGGGGAGTCCGACTCCCAAAAGGTGCATGTGTGGGTGTGCGTATTAGGCTTCGGCCTCCTCTTGTAACCAAAAAAAAAGTTAAACAAGAAGGATTTCCAGATAGAAATTTGACTATAGGCTGACCTCAAAATTAATTTGAGCGAGGCGAAGTTCAGTTGATTGGAATTAAGGTGAGGCGGGCAGTCAGTCTATATCATTTTCTGAAAAATTGAAATGGCCTGTATAGAGTTTTTGGATTTTGGGTGATGCAGCCATGTATAAGGTACACCACGAATTTCAACCTATACCCTTACGGGGTAAGTTGAATAAAATCCTAAGTTCATACTCAAGGGTTGGTCTGATCAAGTTTCTAGCTCTTTGGTGGTCCGATAAGCTCCGTTAAGCTTGAGGTCCGATAATACTCTAGGTTCTTAACTCTAGTGACATTAAACCAGAGAGAAAATTTGCCACTGCATCGGTGTGTTAGGTGCAGTAGTTCCTTGAGTCTCAATATATATTTATGGCCATTCATCACTCAAGAACACAGTGATCTCACTTTAGCTGATCAACAAAGTAAACGTAGTCGAAGTTCATTCAAGAACGAGAATATAGAGGAAATAACAGCAAAACAGGAGCTTTCTCACTTCATCTCTTTAGGAATGATGGTTTCCTACGTACCATTGACGTGCACACCCTTTACTTTTTGGGAGGTGGGGTGTAACACGTTTGCTCCTTTTATTTTTCACACCCTTCAAAATTTGTATACTGCTCCCAAAAAAGTGAATGGTGCACAGGTGTAGACACTGGCAGTGGCGTTCATAATAGAACAACTCATCTGTTTTGTCGATTTGAAATTAGAATACAAAGAAGATCAGTCATCCAACGTGATATTGACTCAACGATGGCATTAATATTGTATTAAATCTTCAATTTATTACAGTATAGTATTATAAAAATTCATTTTAATATCTTATAGTAACTTAAAATCTATTTTAGTACAAAATTATTAATATAAATTAATATTTAAATATTCAAAGTGAGTTAATATTTAATCTTTAAATTAAGTTTATTAATACACATTATAATTAATAAATCTTTAATAAAATGTTCAAAACATATATTTCAAATTATTTTGTAATAATAGCTTTACTTTAGATATTAATTCCTAAATAAATTTAATTTTAATTAACCATTTAATGGTTAATTTGAATATTAATTTTCATTAATAGCATTAGTTTAGCAATGAACAATTCAAAGTTAGAAAGCATGAGAATGATATGCTATATTAATTTAAATTAATATATTCAAAATTAATTTATGCTAAAAATTAACTTTTCATGCTATTTATTTTTATAAGCATAATTTTCATATCATTAAAATAAACTTAACTTTGATGCCTATAAAAGTAATACTCTTTAACATCCACCCAATAAATTTAAATATTAATTTTCATGACCATCAACATTTAAAATCTGTTCTCATGTTGATGTTTATATGAAAATTAAAAGTCACTAATGAAAATTTAAGATCTAAATTAATAAATAATAATGTTTAAATAAAAATAAATTTATAATATAGATTAATATTTAATATTTAAAGTGATGTTATTATCACAAATTAATTTTAGTTACATGTTTTAAATATTTAGTGAAGCTTTCTTATTATAATTTTAATTAATAAACTTAATTTATATATTCAATGTTAATTTACTTTTAAATATTTAATATTTATTTAAATAATAATCATTTGGTATTGAAATAGATTTGCAAGATACTAAAGTGGATTCTTTAATGATATTACAGAGTACTAAATTGAAAACTTAGCACTACACTGACGATAATGCCACATCGACACTGAGTTAATGTCACGCCAACATAGCATGAGACTTGTTATGCCAACACTCCCATAATATATATATATATCAACATTCTCCATCAAGTACATCAGACCTCATGCTAATACAATTAGTAAGAGAATACTAAAGTGATGAGATTTTGAAACTTAAATCCTTTAAATTATAAAAAGTGAAATAGTGTATTTTAAGTAAACCATAAGATACTACATGAAATTTTCCCAAAGCAAAAAGTGTAATAATGTATTTTTATTTTTTGATTTTAAATATAAACAATTCAAGCTTTTGATTAGACGATGCGTATTTGGTGCATCTCTCATACATAATGTATCAAATCTGCTCTCCCTATATATATGATCAATCACATGGCTAAGTAAAGTGAAATATGGAATAAATAGTTCTCCTATAAAGTGAAAACTATGTTAACAATTATATACAAGACCGCAGAAAAGAATTTTGCGTACTCAAAAAGAAAATCGTAAAGCAGAAAAATCAGACCAAGCAACTGATTGGGATTAGATTAATTGGTACAATCAGTTTGGTTCGGGTCTTTGAACAACTCTAAGTATTAGTTAGATCCTGCGTGTCCGACCTGGATTCAGACTTTTGTGGTAAAGATTGATTCATATGGGTTGGTCCGGACCCGATTGAATTTAAGACTACATAAAAAGAATTGATACATAATTGCTAAACATACTTTATTTCTTTTATACCAAAACTGCTCGTCATGCACTTTTTCGATCTTCTTGCACCTATATTATAGTACCACCTGCCCCATCTCTCTCTTTTTACCATTGGCTTCATTCCTCGTACTCAACTTTCAATTAGTGGTTGACTGCTTTCATTCCTTGACTGAGGGCTTTTCAACTTTCACCAACTTTCAAGCTATTCATTTGTCTAATTTTCATTGACTTTCGATCAATTTTTTCCCGTGTTCAATTTTCACATCACCATTCCAAAAAACACAATAAAAATTAAAAAAATCAGGTTCTGAAGAGATTTATGGACGCCATGGACAATTGAGGTGATGTGAGTATCGACAACCGAAAAAGTCTTGCGAAACATACACTTTGTTCACTACATGGATGCACCTACAATGAGTTGCTATTTGAAGAGCGTTGTTGCTCAAAAATAGTGCGATCAAACAGTATCACTTTTTATGACTGAGGATGAGACGTGGGCTACCCGTTAAGAAATGGAAAGAAAGGGTCTACGGGGTAGTGAAAGAAAAAAATGAAATGAATGACGGGGCTATATGTTGGCCATGGATACTCTTGTTCTGGGTTCAATCACGAGGAACCCGATCCGTTACTCACCTCTCCGGAGCCAACCTGGCCTTCTATAAATTGGCCAGCCGCTCACACGACGGGGGGCTCCAATTGGAGATCAGAGCGCCTGTGGCGTTAGGGTTTTATCAGGGTTTTTTTTTCTTTGCGACCCGAAATCATCCCCGTTTCGGCACTGCCGATTCTCTCTCGAATCCGTGTCGAAAAATCTGGATTCCGATCTATCAAGGGGTAAGTTTTCCTCCCGCCATTCCTTTTGATCGTCGATCATTTAATTGTGGTTGCAATTCGGTTATCTACTAGAATGAGAACCCGAGGTGGACGCAGTTGCTTTGGTTATCTTCTTGAACTTCGACGGGCTCACGGAAGAATGTCTTCTGATCGTTCGAAAACCCTAGGGAAACTAGGGCATTTGCGGTTGTTTCCCTCGCAATTAACGATTAAGTCAGATGGGTGCCTTTAAATCAATCTTTCTCTGGAGTTTCTGGAGATGAAGTGATTTTGCTTATTCTATTGTTTGTGTTTGGTTTGCTTCCTAGGCCTAGTGCGCACAGAAATGCAGGTATATTGGGTGAAAGTGGAGTACATTTTTTAAACGATCAAGAACTGCAAGTAGGTCGGGATTAGATTAGTAAAATCTGCACTAGTGTGTGTTATTTTTTGTGTCTCTGTGTGTGGCAAACATGAGGCTTCCCTATGGGAAGCTGTGAGAACAGATTCACGACTGCGCCCATCTCTTCCTTTTACGTGGTCTGCCTGCTGTATAAATGATATGAATATGAGAATATGACCGACCCAGGTGGGGAGAGTGAAAGAGTAGTTAGTCGGAGAATATGAACGACGGAGGTGGGGAGAGCGGCAGAGTTAGTGGGCTAGGCGAGGGAACAAGTGGCAATTGTAGAAGCAGCAGGGGAGATTTCGAACGCGCCGTTGCTCAGATTAGTGTTGCGCAGATATGTGAGAATGAGGGCTTCCAATCATTCAAGCAATCAGCTCTTGAAACTTTAGCTGATACCACGATCAGATACATAGAATACCTTGGAAGATGCGCCAGCTTCCACGCATGCTATGCAGGAAGGACAGAGGCCAACGTGTTTGATGTCATTCGGGCGCTTGAGGATCTCAGTTCTTCGTCTGGTTTCTTGGGTGCATCTGATATCAACCATTCCCTTTCTGGGTCTGGTGCCGTACGTGAGATTATGCAATACGCGAGCTCGGCAACAGAGATTCCCGTTGCTTGTCCGTTGCCACACTTTCCCATCATTAGAGAATGCACACTACAGCCAAGTTTCCTAAGAATTGGTGAGGCACCACCTGAGGCACATATTCCACCTTGGTTGCCTGCTTTCCCTGATCTTCACACGTACAAAGCTACACCTGTTTGGAACGAGAGGGAAACAGACCCGAGAACGGAGAAAATTGAGCAGGCTAGGCAGCGGCGGAAGGCAGAGAGGTCACTTGTGAGTTTGCAGAAGAGGCTAATGGCGGGTGGAGATATGCCATCAGAATCTAACTCGTTGGATGGGGATGCTGGAGATGGAGGCAAATTAAATGACAAGAGGCAAACAGAAAACCCTTTTCTCGTACCACCTCTTCGATTTGGAGAAAAGAAGGTCTCCTGTGTTCCCCTTCCTCTTATCCTGTCTAACAAACCTCGTCCTGAAAGCCAGGTGAATCTTCCTTCGGTGGTTGAGACTTTCGGCCCTGCTATTGAATCAGCAAACAATAGGCTTGAGGTGTCTATTAGGGGGAAAAGGCAACATGGTACGACAGATGAGAAGATTCTTCCCAATGAGCGGCCAGCTGTAAATTTCAGGCTTGTATCAAGTGAAAATGTGTCATCTTCATCATTGGACTTGAGCGTTAGGCACTTGCGGAATTCAGGGAGTAAGATTTGGTTCGCTAGGGATGATGAGAAGGATGATAAGAAAAGGAGAGCAGAACAGATTCTGAAAGAGTCTATGGAAAATCCACACGAACTTGCTCAATTGTAAAAGCTATGGATGGTTAAAGGGCGTAATTCTTTATACGATCTTTGTACTTAGCGGGGTTTGAGAATGCTTTACGTCATGAGTTATTCCTTGATAGTGGCGTGGATAGTTGAAGCAAATAATGCTTCATGGTGGATAGCGCTTGGATGAGGGCCATACTTCGTGGGATCTGAAAATTTTGGGACAGTATCCAGATGCTGTCCCGTTCATCTTGGCAATCTCACTGTAAGGTAACGGTAATGATTGTTCTTGTGGTCATGTATCCCTTCACACAATCGATTCTTTAAAGATAATTTTCAAAATCTCTCTCTCTCATACCTTGGAAAGTGGTTTCATTGGGAAACAGCTATTTTCATCCAAGAAGTGATGTACGACCTGACTAAGTTCTATATTTTACAGAAGAAAAACACCGGTTTTCTTCAGTGGCCTATTGGGGATGTTTTTCGAGAGTGTGAAACCACTTTTACTTAAGATGGGTGTTCAAGCAATACCTTTCTGCTGTTGCACTTGAAAGCGTGTGGGCTCTTTCCGGTATTTTGCTACCGGATGTTTGTGGTATCTCTTGAAATGTAGACCCTCTTTCATATGGAAGAGGACCTATGCTCTTATTAAGGAGAAAACAAAGATCTCCTAATGGGTTGGATGTTGTTGCAGGACACTCTTTTCGACATGGAAAGAGTCCTGCTATTCATGCCTAAAGTTTGGAATAGGACCCCAAGTCAGTCTGTTTGCTGACAATAGAATAACGAGAAGATAACCAGTTATTCCTTCTAGGATGTTCTCTATGATGAATAGCATCATCACACACGGACCACGTGAGGTGACCTTAATGGATTTGCAACTCAATGAGGAAAGCGAATTATACTGAACGATTCATGTTATCTGATTGCAAACGTTGGACAAAAATTAGGGCTCCATGCCCTCACCTATTGCCTTCAAAGCGGAAAGGGAGGACACCAGAATCATACTTCGAGGCACCCCACTGTCGTGCCATCAGATATTGGACAATTCAAACACCCATAGAGACCTGGTTCATGTCCATCACTAACAAAAGTAAAATATAATCAATACTAATTTGCTCCTTAAAATCCCTTGAAGAATTCATTCCTAGCATTTGTTTTATCTTCTGTATAGATACTGCTGCTGCCTGAATGTTGACCAATATGTTTCTTCTGGTTTCTTTGTATTTACCGATGGAAGTGCTTGGATGGATCATGAATAGCCATATTTACAGACGAGGCAACATGATTTTCTTTTATCACGATAATCAGACACCCGTCTTCTTTATGTTGTTACAAACTTCTTATGTAATTTATGTTGTTAAAAGTGCCTGAAAGGGTCTTATTGCTTCTCTTTTTCTAGACCAAGCTCTAGATTTGCTTTTGTATAAAATATGAGATTTGTTCCCAGAAATCATTACTGTTAACAGTATTATTGGAATACAGCGTCAATTTGGTCTTGGAATCCTCTTGATGATCAATAAGTCGGCTTCATGATCTTCAGCGGAATGCAGACAAGATATATTTGTCAAAGATAGCGCAAGGCATTGGATATCACGTACTAGTCTCCTAGAAACTTCCAATTCATTATATAACTTTCTCTACCAGTGAAAGCTCCTTCTAGTGACAGTGGGAGTAGCACACTCTTTAAGATTGTATTATCTGGCTATATTTGTATAATCACGATCATAAATTTTTCATGAAGAAACACTTGGCATCGTTTGTCAAGTGCTTTATTGCCCTATAATAATTCCATCAAAGTCTAACACATGCAGCAGCACTTTTACATGGTAAATAATTGTCCATGGCACAAAGTTTCCTAGTTGGTATCACATTATAACAGCTTTGTTGCCAAGTGTTCATGCTTGTTTCAAATAGTAAATGTATATGTTCACTTTTTTTTACCTTCCATGATATGTTTGATATAAAATGTATCGCTGCAGGGACAATTTTCGGTACAAGACATTTATTGCAACGATTTTTCAAACAATATACTTGTAACGTTGTGCTACCCACCTTTCTGTTGATCATCATTGAAGACCTGCATAAAGTCGTGTCATTGGGCTGGATATCTTTAAGATTCTCATGCAATTATCTTTCAACACTTGTCTTGATATTTTTCTGCTTCCTTGGTGTTAGGATTATCCAGCCATGTGCTAGGGCATCAGGCTTCATCATAGATTAATAAAATCTGTTTCATCCATCTTGAAATTATTATTGTTCTCTTCATTTGGAAAATATTTTTGTATCGAGTATGTTTGTTTGTTTAAGTACCTGTCAAATATGCATTATTCAATCTTATGTTCAAGTTTGAATCTTAGGAATGAATATATTGTCATGAACATATCAAATGCTATAAATGTAAGTGAAGAAAAGTTCAGATTTCTGCTAAACAAGTGACCATAAGATAAAACTTTTATTTGAAACATATTTGGGAAGCTCAAACATGTGCTTGTGTATCATAACCGTGTGTGTACGTTTTAGAATGACACTCGTGTGGATTGAAACAAGATATGTAAGAAGATATGGAACTTCTAATATTGCACGAAGTTTGTTTTCAACAACTTGTGACGGTGGACCCTTCTAGTGGTTGCTTTTGAAGGGTACTCTTATATACATAGTTTGAGAATGACTTTTCTCATACAATGTAAACTATGATGACAAACAATACATTGGAACAGTGAGGTCAGATGCATAGCTCCCAGCTGTTAAATTTTCCGTGAATAAGTGGGTTTGGTAAACAACTGTCCTTTGGCTTCTAAGGAGATTCTCATCACTTAGCCTTGCCTTGGTAAGCAGATTGGCCGCATCCGCTGTGACAAGTATCACTACTCTCCTTATTCAAATTTTCCCTGTAACATCTTCTATGGTTGGCTTATCTCTTATGGATCCTTCAACATTGGAATCACGTCTTCTATGGTAGACCATGGATAGAATAGCATCATCAAATGTAAATTTTTCTTCATAAATCTAATAATGTGCTATAATTGCAGGGTGCACAAAAACGGGAGAACTTATGAACTTCCTCGCTGCGTGAAAAGTGGGTCAAGATATGAAATGATCAAATTAGTGAAGCTTTCAGCTAGTGTCTATGGTTCATGAAGCAGCTTGCCGCTATTTCCTCCCAAGTCCATACTTTGATCCACCGGAGATGAGCTTGTGAATTGTTGTCGATAATCGAAGGTCGAATCGTTCACGAAACAATTTGTCAAAGCGCCAAGAACTCAAATCATCCAAATATAGATATCACACAAATATCTCAATAAGAATGCGGAAGCAAGAAAAACTCCAAGCAAAAGTTGTGCAAAGACATCATATCTTATTCATGAGGTAGTGGAGTATTTATAGAGTTTACATATGTGCATTAGAGACAACAAAGAAGAGCAAAGAAGAGACAAGAAATTATAGTGTTGGCTGGTCAGCCTTGGCCCGCACTAGCCGTTGGGGTTCCAACGGCTATGGCCAGGGCCTTAGCGCCATGTGCAAATAGTGCATGAACTCTAATGGCCCGTGCCACCTATTACAATAACACCCTCCCTCAAACTGACGATGTATATATTAATAGTTTGTTCAACAAAAATTGAAACCGAGTGGCCAAGAGAGATTTGGTGAAGAAATCAACTAGCTGCATCTCTAATGTAACATAACACAGTGTTATTTTCTTGTTCAAATATTCTTCACGAACAAAATGACAATCCATCTCAATATGCTTCGTCCTTTCATGGAAGGTATTGTTGGAGGCAATGTACATAGCGCTTTTGTTGTCACAATATATAGTAGCAGGATGCTGTAAAGTAACTCCCATATCACCTAGAATAGTTGTAATCCAAGAAATCTCCGTAGCCACAGTAGCCATAGCTCAATATTCACCTTCAGTGGATGAGAGCGACACTTTCTGTTGCTTCTTACACTTTCAGGAGATAAGTTATTCACCTAGAAAAACACAAAAACCAATAGTAGAGTGTCTATTGTTGACATCTCCACCCCAGTCAGCATCCGTATATACAGATAAATCAAAACACGAAGAAGTTAAGAAAACCCCCTTGTTAAAAGAATTTCTGACATATTGAATAATACACAAAACAACACTCATATGAACAGAAGTTGGTTCTTGCTGGAATTGACTGGTTATATGAACTGCATGAGAGATATCTGGTATGGTAATAGTGAGATAGGTAAGAGCACCTATAAGTTGTCTGTACGAAGTGGGATCAGCTAATTTTTTGCCATCAGTGGATCTTAACTTGGTACCTAGAACTTTGGAAGTGTCCATTATTTTGTTGTCTGTGATACCAAACCTTTCAATGATATCATTTGCAAATTTAATCTTAGACATAAAATACCCACAACGGTTTCTAGTAATTTCAATGCCCAAAAAATAGTTAAGGAGGCCTAAGCCTTGAGAGCTTGTTTTAGACCATACAAAACTTTTTGTAATTTAAGAGCATGACAAGGAGGAGGAGTCATATAAACTTCTTCAATGAAGTAACCATTCAGAAAATCATTTTTAACATCAAGTTGATATATATCCCAATTCCTAATGACATTAAGAGTTATGAGAATTCTAATTGTGGTCATCTTAGCAACCGGGGCAAATGTTTCATCATAATCAATTCCATACTCTTTGGCATAACCCTTTGTAACTAGTCTGACCTTATATCTCTCAATATGACCATTGCTATGAGTTTTGATTTTGTAGACACATCGACATCCAATAATCTTCTTATCTTCTGGCATGGGTACAATAGTCTATGTCTAAGCTTTATCTAACGCTTTAAGTGTATCCCTCGTAGCATCTTCCCATTCTACAATACCTTTAGCTTGATGATAAAACTTGGGTTCTCTAACTTGATGAAGAGTTGAAATCAAGTTTTTGCGTTTTGGTTCAAAGGATTCATAGGAAACAAAACGTTGGAGTGGTTTTGAAATCCTAGGTTATAGACATGTGTCATCAGATTCTCTATGGCGTCGTGTATAATGGAATGAAAAGGGTTCAACAATGGGTTGGGAATCATCAGTTCTATTTGATACATCACTACTCTCAAGAGAAATATCCCGATGATCTACAGAGTCACAATCATCTTCTTCTTCTAAATAAAAAAAATCTTGAGATATGGAAGATTCAGAATTTTCCAAGGATTTAGACTTATAGTAGATATCATTCTCAAAGAATTTTACTTCCTTAGAAACATATAATTTGTCATCAATAGGGTCAAAACACCTATAACCTTTTTTATCTATGCCATAGCCAAGAAATACACATTCAATAGCCTTAAGAGACAGTTTATCATTTTTTTCTGGATAAACAAAGCATCTACATTCAAAAACTATAAGTCTTTCATAAAAAGGAGAAATTTTATATAATTTTTCAAATGAAGAAATATTTTCAAGATTGGATGAAGGCATTCTATTTATAAGATAAATCGCAATAAGAGTAGCTTTTGCCTATAAAAATTTAGGAACATTGCTGGCAATTAACATAGTTTGATGAAAGATCCCATTAGTTTCCACAAATTTTTGAAATTCATTTGACATGTATTCTTCTCCTGAATCTGATATAAAAATCTTAATTGTAGCTCCAAATTGATTTTTGATCATGTTACAAAAGGTTATAAATTTTCAAATACTTCTGATTTATGCTTTAAAAGATATATCCAAGTAAAACGAGTAAAGTCATCTACAAATATCACATAATATTGAATTCCTTCCTTAAAAACAATAGAGGCAGGACCCCAAACATCTGAATGTATTAAATCAAAGGCTTTGTTTGGTACATAGTTTCTTTCTCCAAAAGGGAGATGATGCATCTTCCAAAGAACACACAGTTTACATTCAAACTTTTGTTCCCTAATCTTTTTTATCAAGAGAATGTTACATAATTTTTATAATTCTAAATATCCAAGTCTTTTATGCCAAAGGGTAGCTTCTTGAGCTATATTACAAGACTTAAAATTTGGCATAATAAGATAATTCATTTTGTATAGTTCACTTTCTCTATGGCCTTCACCAATCACCTTCCTCGATAGGTGATTCTGCGCCACACAATGTTTGGATGAGAAAATGACTATATAATTATTATCACAAATTTGAGCAACTGAAAGTAGGTTCAAATTAAGTTTAGGTATAAAGCTTATATTTTGGATTTTAAAATTTTCTTTTTTAAAATTTCTTACTTTTTTAATTTGAAGTTTTGTACCATCGGTCGTAAACACATGCTTTCCAACGGTATCATGAGATTCATTTAAGGAGTTTTCACAATGAGTTATATAAAAAGAAGCACCCGAATCTAAAAACCAAAAAATACCTTGGGAGGTGGAGAGAGCGTTTTCGGAGATGCTCGCTTTTTCTTTAAACATTTCTTCTATATATGCTTTGATGTTACTAATCGAGACTCCTCCTCCTTTATCTTCCACGACTCTCACATTTCTGTACTTCTTTCGAAGAAGATGACAAGTAGTTTTGATATGCTCACTTTTTTTGTAATAATGGCATATGGTGTCCTTTGTTGGCCATGGTCCCATAGCCTTCTTAGTTCCTTCAAGATTTTTTGCATGTGGGGGCTTGTATGTCTTCATGTTAGCTCCCGGCTTAAAGGCGGTAAAAATAGCTTCTTTTGCAACATTAATGTTTTTCAATCTTGTATCTTTCATAACAAGATCGACCAAAAAAGAGTCTCCTCTAGGTTTAGGTTTTTTTATGTATTAAATTTAATCTAATGTTTTCAAATTCATCTCTTAACCCACGCATAAACAAGAACAAATATTGTTTATCTAAAATCTCTTGAAATTCATCTAATTTTTGAAGTTTTCCAAATTTATCAAAACTCCTAAGTTGAGTCCATAATTCCAAAAACTCATTATGATAATCTCTAATGCTTTAATTTCCTTATTTAAGCATAATCATTCTTTCCATTAAATCAATTTCAAAAACAAAATGATCTTGATAGTGAAGTTTTTTCAAGTATTCTGAAGTTTCAAATGCACTTTCGAAAATGTTAATTCTATTTCTAAGTTTCTCATCTATATTTTGATAAATGATCCAAGTAATTTTTCATTCATTTTTTCCCAAGATTTTAGATCTTGTTTATATTTTTCATGAGCTTTAATAATATCATCATCATCCAAACCGTCAACGTTCAAAATCGGTTCTTTTATCGTACCATTAATATAATCTCAAAAATCTTTTGATAAAAAATATTTTTTCATAGTCCTTTTCCAACTTTGATAACATTTTGGGTCAATGATACATCTAAAAGCCTCATTTTTGCTTTCCATTTCATGCAAAATCAAAAAATTTAGATTAACCTCAAGTTTGGTATGATTTCTCGAAATTTGCAATCGTGATACACTTTCCAATGTGCTCGAATTCTTCAATACGAGACTCTGATATCATGTGAATTGTTGTCGATAATTAAAGGTTGAATTATCCCATGAAACAATTTGTCAAAGCGCTAAGAACTCAAATCATCCAAATATGGATGTCACACACAAATATCTCAATAAGAATGTGGAAGCAAGATAAACTCCAAGCAAAAGTTGTGCAAAGACAACATATCTTATTCATGAGGTAGTGAAGTATTTATAGAGTTTACAAAGAAGAGCAAAGAAGAAACAAGAAGGAATAGTACTGGCCGGTCAGCCTTGGCCAACACTAGCTATTGGGGTCCCAATGGCTATGGCCAGGGCCTCAATGGCCCTGCGTCATGTGCAAATAGTGCACGGGCCCTAATGGCCCGTGCCACCTATTACAAGAACACAACCCTCTTTCGATCATCACTTAGCATGGTCTTGGTCATCAACAACATTCTTTTGTTACATAATTCACTTTTGGGGTATGCAATTTTTAACCCAATAATCTACTTCAACCTCCTCACTTATTCTCACACTATTTGAGTTTTCCTTTCTCTTCATATGTCACTGCATGTTCCATGTAATGGCAATGTTAGTGACGTATAATGTCCATGATCATAAACCACTAATTACAGTGGATATAAAGAAAGCACTTTGCGGGGGGGCTTTGTTGAAAGCCTAAAGCCTTTACTGTAAAAGCCTAAAGCCCTTATCTGGGTTCATACAGAGCCGATTTTGAGTTTGCACATTGGTGAGTGTGCATTATTAAGGGCTTTGCCAAATGCCCAAGCCTTTACTGCATAAGAAACTTGTCAGACCACGTTATTGGTGCTCATTTGCGAAAAGCAAAAGCCTTGACTGCATAAGAACTTTTGAAACTTGCTATTAGTGTTCACTTATGTCATATGTGAGTTTGCATACTTGAATCAAAACATCCTTCATACCTTGTGAGCAAAGCATTCTTCGCATCTACCTACCTCATGCTCTACAGCTTTCCTTTTGCAACCGTTAAGAGAGCTCCAATTATAGTCGTGTGATCAAAGGGCTATCCCTTTCCCACTAGTCATGTACGGTATCTTGCAAGAAGTTCCACTACCAGTGGCTTTATCTTATATACCCAACTGCACCCTGTTGTATTTTGTTGTTCTGTGGGAGATGTCACAAAATCCCAGGTATGCATCCTCTTTAGTAGATTCAACTGCTTCGCTCCTTCTACAGCGTTCTCTGTGATTAATGACACCCTTGGGCACAGGCTGATTAGAAACAATTCTTTAAACAAGCAAAGATGACACGTTCTGATTCTGGTGCCCATGCTTGCATCCCAGGAGTAGCCTTGCTGTAAGGATGCAACCAACCTTATTAATCTTCTCAAAATATTTAAATGGAGCCGATACTTTCTATGGTGAAGTACCCTTTCTGTCTTTGTAGTTCCCAATACTTGGCGAACTTCGTGTAAACACCTAATATATGGACCATGTCAAAAGAAAATCATGATTTCTGTCCTAATCGTGTGATTGAAGCACGGGCTATTAAGATCTCACATATTTGATATTAGATCTTTTAATGTTTATCTGTTGATTCTTGAACTTTAGTATGGAACAGTCGAAGAATGCTTGGTGTGATTTAATCGTCTCTAAGGGCTCTTGCACGCGTCTCGTAAAATTCTCCCTGGGCCTACCAACTAACCAAATCAAAACCAAGCCATTTTCAACACCAAATGAGCTCCACACCACGTAAAAACCGGAAAACAGACATGAATATACCGTCTTAACATTGCCTCTGATTTGATGGAGGTGGGTACTTCCCATGAGGAACTATTAAGTGATATGGACATTCAACAAGATAACCTTAATTGTTATTCAGGAAATAGGGATCAGTCAATACCCAATTGGGTTTTATATGTGGCTGTGGTCACAAATTTATTCAAAAGATAAATTGGGTTTTTATATATCTTTGATTGTGGTGATCACTTTCGTTGAAAGATAAAGTTGAATGCCGCATTTTGAATATAATCAAACGTGAGAAACTTCACAATGCACAATCATATATGGTTGAACGAATGCATACTTACAGCCAAATCTGTGTATTCAACAATATAGGAATGCATATGAACGGGCGTCAATATTCAACAGGAAAACACAACGATAGAATAAACTAACCACCACTAAACGGTTGAGTGGTATTAGTTGGCCAACAGCAGAATCGACATTCGGTAGCAAAAGGCATTTCACTACAAGCAACACTGGGCAGTTGGAACTAGTTCAGGAACTTCAAATATGCAATACATATGAGTCCACTAAAACGCTAGTGGTAACCATGGGAACACTTTCACCGAAATAACAATGTACAGAAACGTGTTCATAAAGGATGTTGACCGATCATGCATTAGGGAATACCTGGGTGTACGGGGAAGTGAAACCCAAAGGGACGTAGCTCACAGGATAGGTATTCGCACTCTCTGATAAAAGATGAGAAGTTCAATACCTGGGTGTGCATCTGGTAGGGGTCTGCCAAGTCCCATCTTGCCTATCAAAAAAAGAAAGAAAAGAAACGCGAGACAAATTCTTACAGATGTCTGTTACAAGAGGTGAAAGAAAGACATGAAAGACGCGCTGCAAAAGCATTTGAATGCCAAACTGGTTCTATCTGGTTATTGCCTAAAAGCAGACAAATTTTGGCAACCAACATCAGATTGTGGCTTGAGTATAAGGTTAATCAGTTTCATCATACTCTTTGGAGATTGAAGGGTATATTTTAACCCAAACCAAAACGAGATCGCCAGATGGGATTAGCTACACTGTTCTTTGTTGCCATTGTACTCTATTAGCATTAACCGTAAGAGCAAGATCATATTTTATTGCCTCCTAACACTGTCGGCTAGATCTCCCAAGCCTTGACAGGAGGATCGGTAATTGATGGCTAGTAGCACGCTCTTCCACACGTAATGAACTCAGCCTGTGAAGGGTAGCACGCTCTTCCACACGTAATGAACTCAGCCTGTGAAGGATGCCAACAGAAAACCAACGGGCAAGTTAATTTAACTACGCTGTTCCAGTTTCGCATATTGGGGAACACCTGATTTTATTTTCCAATGCTACCTCTCATCAACATTTCAATGGTCAGTGCAGACCAAAATCAAGCATCAGTACAACCCTGCTACAGCTTCTATCATATCATCCGCAGAAAAGGAAAGGACATGTCATTGCATTACATGAATCGCTTCACAGTACTGATGATACTCCAATATTGGTGACCGTGACAGAATAAAATGTAAAAAATCTGTAGAAAAGATCTCAGAAGCACATATTTTGACTGTGGAGAATGACAATACAAGATCCCTTCACCCCAATGTTCGTACAAGAAATTTTGCACTACTTAAGAGAATCGCCGGCAGATATAATACTCTAAACAGAAAACTGCATAAGCTGATTAGGAGAAACCGAAAAAGAAAGCACCACAAAGTGCACTCTTACAAACATTTCAGGAGCATCCCTCTCCACTGTAGCATGTATTCGCTGATCCAAAATAAATTCTGCAGTCCTGATGACAAGGTACCATGATCAAAGAAACCGATCATGAGCTTCAACTTTTGCATCCTGTCTAAATTGATGTTCTAGAAACCTGCAGCACACATATACGTAGAGCATCTGCACATATAGTTAGCAGTAGATAATTAATGCCACCATTTCTTTGGGGCTTCAAGAAAACGGACCCATCTCTTTTGAAAATCAAAAGGTAAATTAAGGATTTGAGTCACCCATAACATGGAAATGGAAAAATGTACATTTAGTCATACACGGAACTGGTGGCACCGTTTCATCTCAGATGACTAAAAGGCCTAAACTGGCCTCGTTTCCTTTGTTCATGAAATCCTAGAAGCACATGATAACATAAATATCCTACCATTTCCTGGAAGATTGCAGGTAGTCTGCATGGTCTTCAGGCTTTAACATACTTGTCCACGTAACCCTGTAGAATTGTTAGAACGGAAGAAGACTAAGAACCTACTAAAAAATAAAAATGAAAATAACAAGTGAGATCACGGCATAGTACGCACCATAACCAGTTTTGTCAATTTACGTTGTGATGACTCAACATACTGGTCAATTTTTGCCTTAGATTTAGGAATTTGATGGTCCTCCATCGCTCCAGAGACCTTATCAACAGTCTTCTTGACAATAGTTTTGAATGCTTCTTTGCTCATGTTACCCTGTCGCCATGATGGCTTCAGCACATCCTTAACAAACTCAGCAACTGCAATCTTGAAAAGCTTCATCGAACGTGAATCCTTGCTCTTTCTACCCTTACCAGATGCATGCACTTGATCGATCTCAACCTCACCAACACCTATGTTTGCTTCCACTGGGTGACCTGGACTCCAGCTCTTTTCATCTCCAACCATTGGGCTTGCATTCTCCACAGCACCCGCCTCTGCATCTAGTGTGGCTTCTCCAAACTCATCACTGTCAAATGGTTTAGCCACTATGCGTTCAACACTTATCTGCTTATTATTCTCTTCCACGTTCAAAAGCTTATGTTTTTTGCTGGAAAGCCTAGTGACAAAGTCGGGTTCAGAAATCGTTCTAGCAGTATTAGACCTTGCAACAGTATTGAAGCTGGTTTCACCATCTTGACCAACACCGAACTTGCTGAGGGCGTCTTTCTTAGAAGGCTCAATGCTGTCAAAAAGTGGATCATACTGGTCCCCGGGTGCTGACTCTCTATGAACCTGCTGGGGTGCAGCTGATGATCCAAATGATCTTGAGCCACTGCCACTTTGTGCCCCAAAAGGAACACGGCTTAAATCAAATTGAGGTTCAAACTTGCTTGGCTTCTCTTCAAATGTCGATGCATATGGATTGTAGTGACTTATTGGCACTTGAGACCTCCCAATTACTGATAGCAGAGAAGACCTAGTACTTATAAGAAAGGTTTCTGGACATTCTGGGAAAGCAGGACCTTTTGCAGAGCTTAAATGCAGCGTTAAAGGAGGAGCACTACCATCCTGGAGTGGGAAGGAACTGCTAGCAACTGAGGGCTCCTCAGAGTATGTTGAGTCTCTAAAAGAGGATATGCCTTCAACACCTTCCCCTCCAAAGGCTCTTAGCGCCATATCTTCCCTTGGTAAATTATGCATTCGCAGGCCCCCATGTTCCCTTGGATAATGATGAACCCATGAATTTCCTTCTCTTGAATGTGCATCAAGAGGGTACAAGCGTGAATCTTGAGTGGCAAATGGTTGAGAATGTGAGTTGCCTGGGTTGTCAGCAACAGGCATGTTGAAACTTTGTCCTGGTAATTGAGAACTAGACCTTGAAAGCAAGTGCTGATCTTCCAATACAGGGCGACAAGCCAAGACTTCAGACTTAGGTCCTTCGGCATTAGTAGGATAAAGAAAATGTTCATCTTGCCACTTCCTCCAATCTTTTGCAAAAGCTTCACCGCCTAATGATTGATCTCCGCCACTAGCATAAGGAAACGACCATGACCTCACATCTTCAACCCAGAATGGTGGTCTATGAGAATCTCCAACTGCATGAGCCTGTGGAAAGAATCCAACTTGCTGGGAATACATTGGTTCATCAGGTAGATATGGCCTTCCTGGTGGCTGCAAAACAAATTCATTCCTCAAGGGCCCAGAGTTTTGCTGATATGGAGGGCGGAAATCAGGAGCACTGGTAATAGGCCTAAGAGGCAAGTCATTCACATAGGTAGGTAAAGGGAGATCATAACGAGGAGGTCTAGGAAGAGTTGAGGGCAGAGACCGCAAATCAGCAGCAGGTTGATAGGAAGGAAACGTGTCTTGCTGGAGAGGTTTTAGCTGAAAGGCTGATGATGACTGTGACAAGGGCAGAATTTGGTCTCCAGGTTGCGGAGGTGCAAGATGCTGGTTTGAAGTCTCTGTAGGGAACTTTCTGGATGTCATTTCTCCAGGATGCTGCAATTTAGGGTCAGCTGAAGTTGTGCACAACTGAAAGTCTCTGGTTGATAATTGTTGTGGCCCAGGGCTTTCTGCTGTAAGCGGCTGAGCAACATTATGAGACTCAGATGGATATGGCTGAGATAGACTAATGGGTTTTGGAGAGAGGTATGGAACACCTTGAACTGGGGGCATCAAATCTTGTGCAGGCAGCGAGCAAGATCCTACACCTTGAATGCGTACAGAGGGATGGACATTTGTGCCATTATCTTGGGGACGCTGACAACCTGCCACCAGACCCTGAAATGAATGACCAGGTTCATACGATTTTGCTTCACCCAGTACTCTCTTGCCTTCCGGAATAGATTGAAGCTGTGAACTGGTCTCAACTGATAAATTTGATGATGCAGAGCTTCCGACAAGTTTCTGGATACTCTCATTTGATGAATGGACATCCCGTTCCATGGGCAATTGAATTTGACATGAACCTTTCAACTCCTTAGAGACCTGATGGCCAACTTTATGTGCTGCATCAGCTTTTGTTGATTGAACTTCATATGCAGCTAGAGAAGCACCTTCCCCAGCTGGTTCAGCACGTAAATTAGATGTAGGGGGAGTGCTCAAAGCCATGTCTACATATCCACTTCTTTCTTTGTGTTTTTCTTCCTTGGCAAATGCTGCATCATATTCAACCGTTGATATGCCTATCTTTAAATGTGTAGCTTCATGTTTCTCCGACATAGTACCAGCAAAATCTTTTGGAACTTCTTGCTTTTCAGAACACAGATGCCCTTTGCCTTTGTAATGCCCCAAAGAGTCATCAGCTGCAGGGTCCCGATGAAGAAATCTACAAGATGCACCACGGAAGCACCTACCACGCATGAAATTAAAACATTCAGCTGGCTGACCCCTTTGCCTCCATGTCTTTTCATTGTTGAGCCCTGTAGACCTTGCAAAAGGTGCAGAATCGCTTCTGTTTCGCTCTTTCTTCGGAGACCAGCTGAAACAAGAGAATTCCAAAATATCAAAGCCTCCAAAACATAAAGCTTTTGGAACCTTAGCATCACAGGTTTATGCTTGTAGGTTGATTACGAACAAATGCCACAAATGCATACCTGCGAGAACTGCTTCGCCTATCTCTTCTTCTCCTTGGACTATGAGTTGTCCTCCACCTGCTCTCTTGGGTTGAAGGGCTACGACTATGACTCCTCCTCCTTTTTCCAAGCCTTCCACTATACCGTCCTCCATCATCAGAATCACTATCAGTTGCTCCTTCTCTTACCAATCTCCCAAACTCATCAACTTTAAGTATAGTAGAAGGCTCCTTTGCATCTTTCTCTTGATGCAGCTGCCTACCTCCAGGAGAAGAAATATGTCGTGGATTAACATTCACAGCAACAATATCATGTTCTTCTTGCTCATTTAAGGGGGACAAGCCTGTAGTTTCTGATGCATTCAAAGGATGTGAGACAAAATGATGATAAGCATCTTTCTGTACTTCTGAGGGAGTTCCATAAGCTTCGATGTTTGAATTGGGGTCAGTGCTGCTACTTGTACATGGCAAAGCAGAAGTTTCTCGCTGACTAGGCTGTATTTGTGTTGGGTCAAGCATTTCAACCTCAGAAGCCTGTGTAGAATTTAATATTGAACGATTTGAGAAGAAATCCTGGGCATTGCTAAGGGACCCAAAAACTTCCGATGAAGCCTTGACAGGGGTAACATCTTTAATTTTTGGTTTGACATCTTCTTCCGTGCTGTCATCAGAGGCATAGTTTGGAAGTAGCTTGAATGAGCTGACATCTTCAACGCATGGTTTGGCCATGCCTGCTTGAGGGTTTCTTAATTGAGGATTTTCAACAGGTGTTGTGCTAGAGGTATGAATCGTTTTATCAAAATTATCATTTGCTTCAGGTGAACCACTGGCAGAACTAAGATCCTCAAAAGCTGGCCCAGGAGAAAATCTTTGGCCCTCTGGTGTCAAGAACGACCCACATTAAAATGCAAACACCGCAGCAAAATGCATATACTCTGACTGAGGAACAAACTTAACTGTAACCAAGCAGTTTAGGTGGATGCAACACGAGGATTTCCCAGGAGATAATCTGTCCTGGTACTATTCCACCCAATTGCTCAACTTTGGAGTTGCCATTAGATCAAGTGCATTAGTGCCAGAAAAATAGCACTCCCATGGTAAAAGAGCGAAGGAAGTTTTACGCTAGCTAACCTAACTTAACCCTCCTACCTTGTTCAAGCTGGGGACTAGCTATGTAAGGGTGAAAGAGTAGACTGAGGAAGTTGTTAAACAAAAAGGTGTGAAACTTAGCAAAAAGATCACAATCATGATAAGTTATTACGCATGACAAGTCAACTAGAGCAGGATTCACTTAATTTACAAATCTTCATCTTAAGAGAGAAAATTGAATAAAAAAGTAGAAGTGTTACTCTGATTAAAGCTGATTACATTTAATTGGTTATACTTCATAGGGGCCGCACAAGGAAAGACCATATCCATAGAGGTTATTAGAAACAAAATTGGGAGTAGCACCAAAAGAGGATAAAATGAGAGAAAATCGTTTAAGATGGTTTGGACATGTAGAAAGAAAGACGACCCAAGGACTCTCTAACAAGATATGAAAAACTATATTGTGAAAATGTTAAAAGAGAGAGAATGACCACAAAAGTGTTGGAAAAAAAAAGGATCTAGTTTATATTGAGTTAACTGCTAGCATGGCACATGATAGGGCTCCGCCGAAACAAAGAATCCATGTAGCCAACCCCATGTAGTATGGGAAAAGGCTTAAGTGTTGTTGTATACTCCATAGGGCCAAAATTAAGGAGTTGAATAGCGAATTCAAGACACCAACACCTCTAGACTCAGATGCCTTCAGAAAAAGCACTCAGAATCATCTCTCCCTATGTAAATTTGGATTTCAAAACCATCACAGATCTCCCAATTGAGAAATCATAATAAACATCAAAGCAAGAAACATCTAAAAGCAACAGTATGAAACCCTAACCATTGTCAAAAAGATAATGATAATAATAATAAACTGCATTGTTTGACTAAAAAAGATCAGTAGCTCAAATATGCAGATAAAGCATTGTAAGCGCAAACTATGGATCAAAGGGAGCAGTCAAGGATAATAAAGCATTATCATTGAAATTATGGGACGAAAGAGTTTGTGGGAGGACAAACAATCCAATTGGTAGCCTTCATACTTATCTTTAAACCTTGTTGAATCCCCAAGGACCCACGTTTGTGCAGTCATATGTTCCTCTTAAAGTAACTTTATCTCATTGGATTTTCAGTAATTCATATAAAGATATACTAGGTATCATGACTAAATAAAATGACAAAATCATAAGAGTTCTGAAGCCCAGGTTGTCCTAAAAGTGGTGTGAGCATGTTATTAAAGTGTAGACCACATGACCAATAAGTTAAAAGCTCTCTCACTCAGCCATTTGACCGTCCTATTCATCCATCACACCCACAGACACAGACACGGAGCGAGCCAGAGAGAAAGAGAGATAGAACAACCATGAGAGCTGCAATTTAGGATAGACCCAAAAGAAAAAGGTATAAGATGCGCACCTTGTCATGTTCAATCATAAATAAGCAGTCTTAATTTGTTTCAGGGGTTTCAAAATTCAGTAAGACAACAAACGGATCACAAGGAACATGGATGAATTCCTAATCTGCACGAGACAAGTAACTGGATCTTGTGCCAAGACTTACAAAAAAAGAACCCCAGAATAATTCTTAGAGATATGCAGAGTATATAGTTAACATAAAATGACAAAGCAAATATCATTATAAGAAAAAGAGATAGTTTTCATGGTGAACATATCTCATTATGGAAGATGTTATGTTACCACAACCAACAGAAAACAGCAAAAGAAAAGAAATGATCGAGAATAACCTTCTTCTTGCTTGATATCCAATTTTGATGACCCCGCTGATGCTTCAACTAGAGAAGTCTTCTGAACTAGTGAGTGTTCTGTTGGACTCTCAGGAGCATATAACCGCTCCTCGTATAAGAGATGCTTTGAGGTCGGGACTGATTGAACTTTTACTGAGTCTACCAAATGATGACTTGCAAAATCCTTGGTAGGTGAATAGACATCATCTGCACCATAGCGTGCACAAATTGACCAAGATCAGCATCCAGATAAGAAACGCATTTCCGTACAATCATATAGCCAAACTGAAGACAAGCAATATAAAAACAACCTAGATGAAATGTGCTTCAGAAGTTAAATTACCACTTACAATGACAATAATCCAAATTAATATGAAAATACAAGTGGCATAATGGTTACCAAATAAGGTTTCACGCTTAACCAGCACAAGTTCCCATATTGCGGAGGCTATTGCAGAATAGGGCCTTCTAAACTTTAATCTTTACAAATTATGCAGATTCTCTGCAATATTTCTTCTCCACCCAAATCAGCGTAGAATCATATTAAGGGTGATACATTTAATTTCTAGAAAGACATAATCACCATATTCCCTACACCAAGTATTAGGGTTGTGTTATATGTACGATACGGTGTGATACGATATCGTATCGGGGTTGTGTATCGTAAAAGACAACTTATCGTGTTGTATCGTGCGATACGGTCAAGGACCTTGGCAGAATGGAAACCAGCATTTTTGCGGGTTTCTGTGATTTTTTCAGAGCTCTCCAAGCTTCCCTAGCGTGGTTCTTCCCCTCCTTCGTGTTCAAAGCTCCAGAAACGTGCTCTACGATGTCCGTGCAAGTCTCGTAACTCGGATTTTAGTATATTTTTAGTGTTTTTATTCTTTTTTCCTTTGTATTTGTTTTTTTTGTGTTATTTATATTTTTTTTTTGAATGACAAAATATGAAGTTATTAAGTGTGTGGATACGATTTGTATTACATTCATGAAGTGGGAGACACTCTATTTGAGTGTTATTTAAAGATTGGAGATTTATGAAGTGCTTTTATTTTCAGGTTTTTGATTGAATTAAAGTGCTCAATTGAGATGGCAGGAAGGAGTGTTAGAGACTTTCATTCCCGATCTGATGATCCAGCATGGCAATGGGGTACATCAGTTGAAGGTTCTAGATTGAGGATAAGATATTTATTTTGTGAGAGGGTGGTTAGTGGTGGAATTTCACGGTTAAAACACCACCTAATAGGGACTAGGAAAGAAGTTGCTCCTTGTACGGGTAAAGTTAGAAGTTTGTCATAAGGCATTAAACGACAATGTCTTCAGATGATTGAGAGTATCCAAGAGAGGAGACAACAAAAGGATGATTTTGAGATGTTTCAGGTGATGCTATTGGATTCACTGATAGTATTCCTTCAGATGCCAGAACAGATATTGGTAATAGCAGTTCTCGACCACCAAACAAGGAAAAGAGGGTTGCTAAAGATTTTGAAAGTGGTACAAGAGGAAGCTCAAGAAGGAGTAGAGCAAGAGCTGCTTCTAGCATACATTCATTTTTTCCTCCTACCACTACACCTGGTGTTGAACCTGAAATTCGTGCTGCTATGACTTTAGAACAACTGCATGATCAGGCAGACCTTATAGTGGGGAGATGATTTTATGATGCATGTATTTCATTTAATGCAGCAAACAGTTTTCATTTTCAAGCAATGGCAGATTCAATTGCTAACATTGGTCCAGGAAACAAAATGCCCTCCTATCAGAAGTTGAGAGGAAAGATATTAGATAAGACCGTCATTGAAGTGCAAAAATATTGTTCGACTTTAAGAGAGTCATGGAAGGAGACTGGATGCATGGCAGATGGATGGACAGATAGGCGAAGAAGGACCTTGCTAAACTTTCTAGTCTACTGTCCTAAAAGACTTATGTTTTTGAGATCTCTAGATATGGCAGAGGAGAGGCACACTGCAGAGATCCTACGACAAGAATTTGATAAGGTGATATGCGAGGTTGGGCTAGAGAATGTAGTTCAATTGATTACAGATAATGCAACTAACTACAAAGAAGCTGAGAAGGAGTTAGCTGATACTTATGAACTTTCTATTGCACACCATGCTCAGCCCATTGTTTAGATCTCATCCTTGAGGATATTAGTGAAATGGATGAGATAAAGGCAGCTGAGTGTTGCCAAGATATCACCAAATTCATCTACAACTATGCATTTGTATTGTGTATGATGAGGAGATATATAGATGGTGCAGAGCTTCTTCGTACAACTGCAACTCGGTTTACAACTAACTTCTTATTCGTAAAGAGTATTATGAGACAGAAGCAAGCATTGAAGAGAATGTTCTCCTTAGATGAGTGTCAACAATCTGGAGAGTTGCCTAAGAATAGAAAAAACAGAAAGTTGAATGAGATTTCTTGAGATTGGTTGATAGCGAGGAGAAACCAGTCATGGATAGGGCAAAAGAAGCAATTAGAAATAATTTTAATGGAAAAAAGAGAGATTATTTGCCCGTGTGGAAAATTATTGATAATAGATGGAATAAACAATTGCATCAGCCTACTCATGCAACAGCATATTATCTAAACCCATCATTCAGGTACTTAACAAGCTTCAAAAGGGATGATGAGGTTAATCGAGGCATCAATGATTGTATAGACAGAAAAGTCCCTAATGAGAGTACAACATATGCTATACATCGTGAGATGGAGATATATGATAATGCTTTTCACTTGATGGGTTTACTTGTAGCAATTCGCAACCGCACTACTATGTGTCCAGGTAAATTGTTTATCTTCGTATTTAAGTTTCTTAAATCAATACATCTTATATTATTGTGGATTATGTCTCTAATGTTTGCCTTTTTCTACAGATGTTTGGTAATAGGTTTGGAATTGATTGCCCAAACCTTAGGGATTTTGCAGTCAAAGTTTTGAGTCAAACGCATACAAAAAAGCACAACAGGTTGGAACATAAGCGACTGAATGACTTAGTTTTTATTTGTTGTAGCATGCGGCTTCGCGAAAGGTAATGTTGTATTAGTTAATACTTAAAGGTTTAATTCAATACATTGTCTGACTTCAATTGTTAATATTATTTATTAATTGCTTATCTTTCTTTCTTCTAGGCAATTAAGAAAAGCAAATAGAGAAGAAAGTCAATTTGATCTAATAAGTTTGGATAATTTTGATATATTAGAAGACTGGATTATAGAAGATAGTGAAGAAAATGCCCTCCTAACTGAAGAATACATTGCACGGATTAATTTGGAAGGAGCACAACAACATTAACAAGGAGATGAAGATTTTTATTTTCAACCAGAAGGTGGTGATGATGATGAGGATCTTCAGCAAGGAGAAGATGAAGATTATTTAGTTGATGATCTTGATTACAATATGTAAAATGTAAATGTATTTCATTTTTTGCTTCAAAATATGTAAATTTGGATGCAATTGTTCAATGTTGAATGCTCAATATGTACCAAACTTTGCATTATATGAATTCAAAGCAATTACCAGATTTTTTCTAATTTTTCCTGATTTTTTCTGATTTTTTTTATTTTTACTAATTTTTCTATTTTTTTAATATTAAAATACGATATGCCCGTATCGTAGAGCCCAGCGATACGCGATACAATACACGTCAGACAACACTGGGCAGGAGTCTCGTGGAGCGTCATGATCCTTTTTGGCACATTTATATTTCAATTAATTCATGTTGGAATCCATTGATGACATATTTACAAGTATTCAGAGCTTGGTCGTTCTTCTTGACATCCTTGAAACCATTTTTTGAAGTTCAGCAAGTTCTCTTGTTGGTCCTTTTCTCTTGGAAGTCACTCAAAGTTTGCAAATAAGTAAGTCTAGTAATTTCCTTGATCTATAGAAGCAAAGGAAGGAAAGTGTCTTTTTTCTCATGAAACTAAGTTCAACAAACTACTTGTTTTAAAAAGATATTGAGAACCATCATAGTCTTTGCGATCATTGAGATTGTGTTGATGGATCTATTGAAGGAAGAGCAATGCCAAAGTTCCACTCAAATTGAACACAAGAGGAAATTAAAATAAGTAGAGGAAGGGAAATGCCAAAACTATTAGGATTCTTCACCAAGAATGTTGACATTGACATCAAAATCAATTTTCCACATTCACATCGACATTTAAAGTCATATGGTCTATGTTAGTTCATCTAGTAGATAGATTTCGTCGACACTAAAAAGGACTGACACTTAATCATACATAGATTTCATCTAGTAGATCATGATATATTTATGAAGCAAGATGAGGGCTTCTTTTAGCACCCATAAAGGGCCCCAAGAACCTAATGGGACCATTTTAGTTTAATGTCCACTTGAAAAATATAACACGGGTTGCACAAACCAGCTTATATGCACAGCATATGCAGCCCATTTACGTGCATTGTCTGGTACCAAGGGGGCATCTCTCTCTCACATATACACACACAAATATTTGAGTAATACTGCCCATGATATGTATTTAATCAGTAACAGACAGATTTCGGTAGTTTCCACTTTCCACAGTACTCCAGATCCATCCATTGGAACCCCACAAGATTTACAATTTTTTTAAAGAAAATGCATGATTAATATCATATACATATAAAACAAGTGCACCACATGACGAACTAACATACAAGAGATCTTACACACACATGGACAGAGATATGCCTGCTAGCGATTATAACAGAAATGTAGCCACCCATTAAACAAAAAGTAGCTCACATAAGCTAAACAAAGATAACATTGCTCACCAATTTCCGTAGCCTGTTTCAAGTTAACAACAGAAGCAGTAAAAGTATAGAATTATAAAGTGAAAGATTATTATGAACACATAAGTTTGACGGCACAAAGAAAATATGACAACATAAAACAGAGCAAGCAAAGAACATATATAACGCATAAATCTGTTCCTTCACTCTTCTACTAACATGTCATATTGCACAAATATACATATGCATGTAAGAAAGGTATTCACATCACTAAAAAGACCACATGATATGGCTGTTTGAAGTCCCATGGTCTATGTTTGAATTCTACAATCTCCAGCAGCAGGGATAGCGCTGTACTTAGCAGATAAGAAACCAGAAACCAAGGATAGTATTAAATAGAAAAGTAGTAGCTTCCCTCAGGAAGTAGTCAAGAATAGTGTTATCCGTATCGCACTGTATATGATACACGATAGTGTATCGCAACATGTTGATACACCCTATTTTTATAAAAAAAATCATTTTTTTGAAATGGAAATGAATTGAACTGATCCTTTTCTTTTTTTGACCTCCCAAGAATAACAATAAAAACCATACAAATAAGCGGTTTTCAAAGTTCTCAAGAATGGAAAAGGCAATTTACTTCAATAACTTACCAATTATGACCTCGTCAAGCATTGATAACTTACCAATTACGACCACATCCGACATTAGTAGGTTGCACAAAACAACTATCTTTAAAAGGTGACCTCCAAAACGATACAGATCCTATACGAACAACACTGATCAAGAGTACAAATTCAATCTATCCTCCTACTAGAAATCAACATTCATCATCAATAAAGAAATTAGCAAAAAAAATATTGCTCTAACCTTCCATATCCATGTCTGAAACCGCTGGAGACAGAGACATTTCCCTATCAGCCAAGCCACTATCCGGTGATGCTTCTGAAGTTTGTACATTCTGTATTGATTGCTTAGCGCACTTAGTTCCATCAGAGGCAGGTGCAGAACTGCTTCCAGGTTCACTACCATCTAGTAGTTCAATGTTAGGGTCCCCATACTCTTTAAGGGTCATATTCCTGGCAACCTCTTCTTCTGATGGGTTTGGAGGTGGTTGCGGAAGACCAACTGATCTTTTTTCATTCAAAAGAGTACCAGCCATCTCTTCAGATTCATGTCCTTGCACTGTACCTCCTTTCTTTATCCAACCACTAGGATGCTGTGCACTGTCTTTTGACAAATTAGAATCATATGCATCCACAAGACTTTCTGACAAATTCTCTGTTTGAACTGATTTAGTGATATGCCCATGATATAATCCAGTGTTCGTCGCTTGGTTGTCTCTAACCACATGCTCCGAGGAGCTGACAATTTCTTCATGAGAAGCCCTCATTGGAAGAGGTGGTGGTGAAGAAGGAGGTGGGGGTGGGGGCTGTGATGGAGGAGACAATGGTGGAGGAGGTGGTGCGTCAACGATAGGATATTGGCTATAAGGCATTAAAGTAGAGGAGGCAAATGGAATAAAAGAAGGTGGAGGTGGAGGAAAAGTCTGGGCATGCTGAGACACTTGCATGTTCAATGGAACAGAATTTGGTCTATATGTGATAGGTCCTTGAGGAGGAGGGGCAGGTACCCTCGGAAGATTTGTCCCTCCAGAAAGCGGGGCAGAAGGTAGTGGCCCATGTTGCAGATTCTGTGGTACAATGTGCTGAGGGTATGATGGCGACTGCTGAGAACCAGGATATGGAGGTGGTATCGTGAGACTCCCATGAGTTGTAGGTGGGGCGGCATAAGTTTGTCCAAAGTTCCCGATTGTTGAATGTGAAGGAGCAGGAACTGTGGGAGGAGGAACATGATGAAGCGGGGGAGCTGAAGGACCATGATGAACAGGTGGGGGAGGGACAGGACGGCCATGTTGGACAAGAGCTGGTTGAAAGGGGGCAGCAGAGGCTTGATGAATTGGAGGTAGCAGTGAGGAAAGGTGACCATGATGATAGGATGGATGGTCTTGGTGGCCATGCTGTGGCCGCTGAGAAGCTTGGTAGCCAGGTGGAAGTGGCGGCAGAGGAGGAGGTTGGTTTTGACCACTTGCGCCAGATGGGTATACTTGGGGAGCAGGTGGAGGTGGGGCATTCCGAAAGGAAGGGAACTGCAGCTCCGGAGGGCCAGGCCTGAACTGTTTATTGTAGTCTCCTTGTCCATACATCTCACTCTTCGAATTTATGAATCAAAAAGCATCAAACTGTCTATGGTTTACAAATCGCTACGCAAAGCACAGCAACCAAAATATGCATTGGAACTCCACTAGCAAGTTCATTCCTATCTCTCCTTTTCCATGGAAGAAGTTCTGAAATGCGTAACCAAGGACTGCCTATAACAGAGAAAGAATGACGCAGATTACGCATATAGAACCCTAAGAGAAATCAACATACAAATGACAACTACAAACAGAAAGAAGCAGAACCACAAGAATTACTTCCGCAAAGAACCACGGTGGCTAAGGGGTTGACTCGAAAGAACCTTCAAGTAGGTCACCACCCGGGGGTGAGCATATCTGATATGGGGCCTTCCTAACCCAGCTTTCCTATAAAAGAACACAGGCACACAAATGCGCACATACGCGCGACACGCACACACAAGATGACTTCCATATGCCCTACGATAACATCGTCAGCTCCAAACCCCTAATTTTCACATAGGAAACACGCAAAGTCTACTGATGTTTTAGGGCTTCGGCGTCCCAATTACCAATCAAACTACGCCATAATCACATACTCGTTCAACCTTCCATAGAAACGCAAGCAATAGCTGGAGCAGATAATGCTTGATTAAATAAACAACAACATAGAGACGAAGATAAATAAAAGAAAAAAGGTAAAATTTTGTCCTTCGAGTCGAGAGGACGGCATCCCAAACCAATCGGAGAACAAAAGAATGGACAAAAATCTCTACATGAAGTGAATGCATCCACGAAGAAGAAGAAACCTACCACGCAGATGAACAAAACCGATCCGATGGCAGAAGGAATCGAAAGAATTCGCGCCTATTCAATGCGTAAGGTGAAACCTCACAAATCAATTCAGGATTCTGAAGATAAACCCTAAGGGGCAGGGCCGATGCCAGAACGCGTCGGGTTCGTCGTCTGAGTGGAAGCGGAATCGACGGGAAAGGAAATTAACTTCTCCCAAGTGACTTAAAAACCCTTAAGCAAATGATCTTTCGCTTAGGAATTATGCTTCCGAGTATTTGGAACGTTTGGTTACCGGTGGAGGCCGCAGCCCAAGACACACACATGGTCGGTTCACGTTTGATTTCTAAATCGTTAAAATTAAAAAATATATAAAATTTAAAAAACAACCACAACTAAGCGTTTTTGTCATCATACTAGACTAGATGGGATCGGCTACGGGTACATGGATTCTTTATTTGCGTAGGGCTCTACGGCTATATGAATTCTTTCTTTTCATAAAACTAACATTTAACTCTAAGATAACTAAGATTATTTTTATCATTTTCTTCCAATATTTGTATACTTTTTTCTTTTTTAGATTTTTATAATTAGTTTTTCACATTTTTTTATCAGTGTTCAAACAATCTTAAATGACTTTTTTATTTTATCAATTATTAATGTCACTCCTAATTTGTTTAGTATAGCTTTTTTTATACTATCATTCATCCATCTCAACATCTTTATTTATTACAGACATCTTTTATATGTGTTGATATAATAACTATCCAACACTCAAAAACATAAAGTATAGAGGGTCTAATTGTTGCTCTATAATTTCAATTTTATTGATATTTTCTTTTTACCTCAAATACCTTATGCATCTCTCCATTTTAACTAATATGAATTAATTGTATATGTAACATCTTCATCAATTTTTCATCACTAAGAAAAACTATATTGTTGATGCTAAAAAATACATGAAAATACATGACAAGAGGTAGAGAGTTTCAAAAAGGAAGGAATGTATGGCTTGTGAATGATTATGACGTCGAATGTGTGAATACATGTCTATGTAACTAAGTTACTCTTTCAAATCATGAGGTCAGTTGATATATACCAAACAGGGAGGTGGCAAAAATAGTGGCATGTACAAAAAAGTAGTGTTATCAGGAATCGCGTCCAAAAAAGTTTGGTACGTTATTTATCATTTTCATGAATGCTTGTAAATAGGTATGTGCAATATGAGTGATGCAGTTACATTTTTTTTCTTGTACTTCCTTATGAGTAGATGTAACAGTGCTTTCATGTTCATGAGCATATCGAGTTGTATGCAACCTCTATCTGCAACTCAAATACATACAATTGAAGGGGTCCATTATATCACCTTATACCTTACCTAGTCTTCTTTCTCCTTGAAAATGAGGGTCGAAGTTTTGTGGCACTCTCTTCATCTTTTAGCATTTTTCTCAAGCTTATTTGGTGGGTTCAACCATTTTTGTGAGTTGTCATTTCATATGACAACACAACCATGCAACACCATAAATTCAATTATTTTGTCACACCAAGCTTTAGGTGCTTGTTTGAGACCATACAATACTCTTTTTAGTCATAAGACTTGTTGGGTTGAAATATTAAGACCGGGAGGAGATTTCATATATACTTCTTCCTAACCAACCATTTAATAAGCATTTTTTTATATACAATTGATATATATTTCATTACTTAACATCATAAACAACTATAAGAGTTCTTAGAGTGATCATCCTAAATACATGGCAAAGGTTTCCTCATATTCAGTCTCATATTCCTGAGAGTAGTCATTTGCAACTAATCTAGCTTTATAGCGGTCAAGAGAATCATCACTATTAGTATTAATTTTATATATCCACCTATATCTTATAGTTTTTTTGTTTTGAGATCTAAGAAAAAATATCTTAGGTTTGAGATCTAAGAAAAGCTATTATAGGAAACGAACCGTTCAACAGGTCTAGAGTCCAGACCGAATTTTCTAAGTATAGGTTTAGTAGCATGAGAAGGTTGTCTAGAGTAATATTAATCAAAAGGAATAACATAGTATCTTGATGAAATGATCATTTTCTAGATTTATCACATCATCTCCTAAAATATCATTTAAAAAGGAATAAGTAGAATCGTCAATAGAACTAACATCATCCATACTCTTAAACATATATTCATCTTCAAGAGTTTGTCATTTTTATAATCATAACATTTATATCTTTTTTTATTTATTCCATATCTCAAAAATAAACATTCTATGGCACGAGAGGATAATTTATCAATTTTATGAGTATAAACAAAATATTTGCATATGAAATTCTTAGTCTAGAGTAGTTGGGAGAAATTGTAAAAGGTTTTTCTACAGGAGACATGTTTTGTAAAATGGAAGAAGGCATACTGTTAATCAAATAAATAATGGTCATGATTACTTTTGTCTAATAAAATATGGAGAAACCAAAATATGCTCGAGGAATGGAGAGCGAGTACACTTATACCTATATATAAGAATAAGAGAGACATTCAGAATTATGCGAATTATAGGGGTATTAAGTGAATGAGCCATACTATGAAATTATGGGAAAGAATTATCGAACATAGGTTAAGAAAAATATTGAGTACAACAGATAACTAATTTGGATTCATGTCAGGCAAATCTACTATTGAAGCGATTCACCTTTTGAGACGTCTTATAGAACATTTTAGAGCAAAAAAGAAAGACCTTTACATGATATTTATTGATCTAGAAAAAGTTTATGATAGGGTACCGAGGGAGGTTCTTTGGAGAACCTTGGAAAAAAGAGGTATCCCATTAACATACATAAACCTTATAAGAGACATGTACGATGGTGCCAAAACATGTGTGAGGACTCATAAAGGAATGACAAACTTCTTTGAAATTAATACTAGGTTACATCAAGGATTAACTTTAAGTCCACACTTATTTATAATGGTGATTGATGAGTTAACAAAACATATTCAAGATGAAGTACCTTGGTGTATGTTATTTGCATATGATATTGTGTTAGTAGATGAGTTTAAGGAAAAAGTTAATAGAAAATTGGAACTATGGAGAGAAATACTAGAAAGCAAAGGCCTCCGACTTAGTATATCAAAGACAGAATATATGAAATATAAGTTTGATTATTTGATTACTATAAAGGACATAGAAATTAAAATTGGCACACATTGCATCCCCCAAACGGAAGTTTTAAATACCTAGGGTCAATTTTTCAGAGTGATGGAAGAATTGATGGAGATGTTACTAATAGAATTAATGCTGGTTGGTTAAAATGGAGAGGAGCATCAAGTATTCTTTATAATGAGAAGATACCATTAAAGTTAAAAGGTAAATATTATAGAGCAACAATTAGACATGATATGTTTTATGGTTTTGAGTATTGGGCAGTTAATCATCAACATGTACAAAAGATGTATGTGACAAAAATGAAGATGTTGAGATGGATGAGTGCTCATACAAGAAAAGATTGTGTACATAATGAGGTTATTAGAAACAAATTAAGAGTGACACCAATATAAGATAAAATGAGAAAATATCGTTTAAGATAGTTTGGGCATATAGAAAGAAGATCAAAAGAACTTGTAAGAATGTATGAAAAACTATATTTTGAAAGTATTGAAAGAGGTAGAGGACGACCATAAAGTGTTGGAAAGAAACAATAAAGAATGATCTAGCTTATTGTGAGTTATCTAATAACATGACACATGATAGGGCTTTGTGGAAACAAAGAATCTATATAGTTGACCTCGTCTAATATAGAAAAAGGCTTAGTAGTTTTTACAGTTAATCCGATGTTCTTATGGTTTCTAGAATATGACAATGTTTACATTCTCAAATCTCATTTTGTTGGGGAGTTTTAGTAATAAGAAGATTGATGAATAATTCCAAATTTGTTAAAATAGTTTTGAAATCCTTTAGACATAAACTCACCTCTAGGAGTCAGTTCTGAAAATCTTAATTTTAGAATCAAATTGATTTTCCAGAAGATTATGAAAAAATAACAAAATTTTGAAAAACATCAAATTTGGTTTAAAAGATACACCCATATATATCTAGTGAAATCGTCAGTGAAAATAACATAGTAGGAGATACCTCCTTAACAGATAATGGGTGCATGACCCAAAATATTCGAATGAACAATTTTGAAAGGTCTTGTGGTAATGTGTTTTGTTCAAGAATGAAATGTGTTGCATTTTACCAAGTACATAATATTTGCAAGAAAAATGGTCAATAGTGTTTATTCTAAGAGAACAATGATGCAACTTTTGAATATTAAGATATCCTAATCTCTTATGCCACAAAAGAGCATCATTTAATAAAACATTAACATATCCTATACTATATATAAACATCAAAAAAATTCTCAAAAAAAATTAATATTTTAGAAATTTTGCCTTTTTGAAGAAAATTGTGGTTTTGGGTCTTTTAAGGGTTTTCAAATAAAGGCACCTTAAACAAACTCATTTTCGTGCTAAAATTTTATAGCAGACTCAAAATAAGAGTACATTGCACCCCTTTCAAAAAAATAAAATTTTGACAAAAGCTCAAAAAAATATCTATTTTGCCCTCAAGGCCAAATTGGCAAGATTTTGCTTTTCAAATAATTGCCTTCAAAGAAAGACTGATTTCAAACAATTTTTCAAAGAAAGAAATGAAAATGAGACATTGGGAACGAAACCCACAAAATGTTTGCAAAATATCAAATGTATAAAATTACAAAACCTTTGAAATTCTAAACCAAATTAAATCCAAAACTAGATCTCAAAAACTCTTCCGATCGAGGATAGTCTTACCACACCCATTGAAAGGGTTAAAATGATCTAAGACCTTACACCCAAGGGTTATGTTTTCAAATATATCTCAAATGAAATGGTTTTAAATAATAAAAAAAAAAATTAAAACAATAAATCTTAAATAGAAAAGAGAATCAAGTAAAGCAGAATTCTTAAATGCTAAGGTGAAAGTAGGAGAGCCCTAAAGAAATGGAGGTCCTCCAACAAATGGATTAAATCAAATCCAACTCAAGTTAAATTGAGTGACACATGGAACTAGCCCATACCCAAAACCAAGTCAAATTGGGATCATGATCAAGCCCAAAACAAAATCAAACGGGCACATGCTAGAAGCCCGAAATCAAATCAAATCAAAATGGGTACAAGATGAAACCCAAGATGAGCTCAAACCAAGAAAGAGTCATGTCAAGAAGCATCAAATTTAAATTCAATTAAGTCAAAGGGTGCACCAAATCGACCAAGACATATCAAGATCAAGGTTAGGTCAAAAGTGGCACCAAGAAGAACAAGTGATGAAGTCACAGGCTAGATCAAGCCAAGAAGGGTCAAAGTCAAGAAAAAATCAAGGATTAAGTGGCTAAATCAAGGGTCTACTCATGCACCAAAGTGGCAGGTTGCACCTAGCCATGAGCCACAAGCAAGACCGCACTAAATCAAGCCAAGCAAGGGATAGGTTGCATGCACCTAGCCTAGGGCTGTACCAAGTTTCATCTTTAATCAAAATGGGGACCATTCACGTGCTCCCATGTGAGCCATCTGACCAATACCTTCAAAATGGATTTGAATCAAAATTGGGCTAAATATCAAGCTCCATACCCAACCCATGAAAGGGTCTAAAGGCTCTCTTGAAATCTATAAATAAGAGACTTGAGGGGCTGATTTAAGGAAGGTAAAGTGAGAACAACCTAAGAGTTAACCTAAAGAGAAACCCAAAGGAAAATTAAGGGAGAAAATCTCAGCAAAGAGAGAGAGAAGAGGAGAGGAAAAAGGAGGAGTTCCCCAAGAGTGGAGGTGTCGTCGGGTCTCCAACCCATTTTAAGGTCTTCAATCAAAGTCAATTTTCTTACATTCTCTCTCCTTTCTTCAATTCAAATAAATTCATATTTTAATTAAGAAGTATTTGTCTCTAAATCATTATAATATTTGAAGGGAGGTACTGCAAAATTTTATCTAAGAGCAAAGGTAAAATTGCCTATCAATTGTTTGATTTATAGTTACATCTACCTCAATATACATTATATACCTTATACTATCTCATCTCTTCTATGCTTAAGATATATAATAATTCCTCTTGATTATTGAACTTCTTCTCTTATATAATAAAGTCCTCAAAAAAAAATTGTTTGGATGATCATATAAACCATTAAAGATCAATAAGATGTATTCATTATACTCTTAAAACAGAAAACTTTGTTTTCAGCATTCTGCATCCGTTTTATCATTAATTTTCTTAACCCAAATTCATAAACAAAAAATCCTAAAAATCGGTTTTGGAACAACACTTATTTTAGAAATCTTGAAATTTATGTTTTGAAGATTACCAATCTTATCAACATTTAATTTGGTTCCATCTAAAGTATAAACACTAGATAGAGGCTTGTTAACACATGAATTTAAAATTTTCTCATTATAAGTCATATGAAAAGAAACACCTAATAAAGAAGCGAAGAAGTCATAGCTAGAGTTTCTTTAGTTGAAGAGGAGCAAACCACTCCAACTATTGCTTTTCTTTCATTTGATCTTCAACTAGTTTAACTTTTTCTTGAAGTACAAAGATGGAGGAGGAGGCTTGTTCTTCTACCACATCCACTTTCATTTCTAACTTAGGGCAATTTGGCCTAATATGGCCGATCTCTATATAAAAGTGATAAATGACTTCTCTTATAGCCTCACTTGGCCCTTCAATTTAAAAATGGGGAGGGCGATATGTCTTGACATTTGCTCCGGGTCCAGATGTAGTTAAGGCGAAATCTTTTTAAAACATAGCTTCATTCATTCTTGTTTTCACTATTTAAATATCGTTAATAACCTCTTCCTTAGTTGGAAAGGGTTTTAGATAGATGAGGGATGATTATACCCATTCAAATTCTTCTCGAAGACTTCTTAAGAATTGATACATGAAGTCCTCATTGTCTTCACATTGGCTTTCACTAAGAAATTGTGTATATTTCTTTTTATATCTATAAAATTGATTCTATACATTAAAATATTCACCAAAAAATTCGTTTACTCATTTATCTCCTTGTGTAAGAGATGTTAATTTATCACATAATGTCACTCTATGAGCAACATTGCTTTAAACATGAGATTTGTTAAATATTCCTATGCTTTTTCAGCATTAGTGAAGTCGGTCAAAGTATCTTAGTTACTCATTTGCATTGTTCATGAGCACCCATAGGACTATTTGATAACCTCCTTCATATTTTTCCTTTTGCTTAAACGTGGTAACAAAGGATTTTACCTCCGAATCACTTATATAGCCCATTGAGTTTTTAAAATATAGATAATTTTCCATAGATTGGGCTCATGTTTTGTAGTTTGAGGGTGTTAAATGAAAATTAAACCCTCTTTTCTCATCCATATTTTAAAGAGAAAATAAATATAAAAGGGTAAAATTAAAATAAAGTCAAGAGCACTATCAACATGCTTCTTGAGGTAATGAATGATATTTTCTCGATTGAGAATGACTCTTATACCATGTAATAAAGATGATGCTCCAATATAGCAACGGAAGATCGACCAATCACAAAACCTTAGAAAAGGCTATAATCTCACTCAAGTACAACAATGACACAAAAATAGTGAGAAATGAATATTATTGATCAACCAACTAGATAGATTATAAGAGTGTACATTAGGGAGATTTATAGGAAGAGAGGAGAAGGGCTTCATTCAGTAAAGAGAGGACAGAGGTCCCCAACGACTACTTGAAGTAGTTGTTGGGGCCTTCTGGTTGTTGGCCCCCAATGGCTACTAGCTGTTGGGGGCTTGGTGTTACAAATAATCATTCATTAACATGAAATAAAAGTACTTATATAAGTTGGCAGATTGGAAGAGATGCCTCCAATCTGCCTATGCAGACTCACGACCTCTCTCTTGGTTGCCATCACACACACCCTGCACTTTTTGTAGTTTTTAACACTAAACCCTAATCACCTATTTATATGTACCTTCTTACTTGAAAGACTAATCTATCTCTACACTTAATTAAGTATAATAGAATAAACATAAAGTCTGAATATGGGTTGAAACAAGTTTACTATGGGACATGTTACAATCTCTAACACTCCCCTTCAAGTTGGGTGAAAGATATTGAGAACACTCAACTTTGACAAAGTATTCTTCAGTTGTTTACTAGTGATGACTTTGGTTAGAAAGTCAACCCTCTATTTTTTTTATTTAACATACTTTAGTCAGAATTCCTAATTTGAAGCTTTCTCTTTGATGAAGTAATAGTCGATCTCTATCTATTTGGTTTTTTCGATGATATACTCAATTGGAAGCCATCTATATAGCTGCACTACTATTACAACATAACGGGATAGGTTGAGTAGATGTAAATCCCAACTCATACAGTAAAGATGATACCCACTTTTCTTCACACATAGCATGAGTTACCGTTCTATATTCAGCTTAAGATGTAGATCTATCAACAACAATTTGTTTCTTGCTCTTCAAAGATATAATATTATCGTCAAGTAATGTCACATACATTGTAGTTGATTTTTGGTCATCTTTCGATCCAACCCAGTCTGCGTAAGAATAAAGTTAAATGCTGAATTTGCAAGATTTTGAATAAAGAAGACCCATTCAAGGTGTAGATTTAAGATATCTGAGAATTCAATACACAACTTTCATGTGATTCTTGGTTGGTGAGTGCATAGAATGCATAGACCTGCTAACAATGCCCACAACATAAGTGATATTTGGAAGAGTAATAGTCAAATATATAAGTTTGTCCACCAATTTTTGGTATTTTTGAATATCTCTGAAATCTTCACTATCTCAAAAAAAAAAATTGGTTCACCTCCATAGGAGTATCATTCTGTTTACAATCAAGCATATTTGTTTCTTTTAGTAAATCCATAGTATATTTTCTTTGAGTTAGGAAGATACCTTGATTGGAATACAACACCTCTATCCCCAAGAAATAGTGAAGTCGACCCAAGTCTTTTAGGTCAAATAATTTGTTAAGATTCCTTTTCAAGTTTGAAATTTCTTCAACATCATTACTTGTTACAATAATATCATCAACATAAACAACAAGAATAGATAACTTGGTAATTTGAGCCTATAGATGGCTTTGCTCAGTTTGCAAACTATATCATCTGCCTTATCATTCTAGGTGGGAGTTCTATAAATACTTCTTCCTTCAAATCTCCTTATAAAAAAGCATTTTTTATATCCAATTGCTATAGATCACATCCAAAATTTGTTATCATACTAAGAATTATTCTTATAAAAGTAAGCTTTGCAACAGGTGCAAAGGTTTCATTGTAGTCAATTCCATATGATTGATTGTAGGCCTTGGCAACAAATCTCGCCTTATACCTTTAAATAGTGTCATATGCATTATATTTGATAGTAAAAACCCACTTGCAACCAACTATATTTTTTTTCGGAGGAAGTCTTGTGATGGTCTAAGTATTATTTTTTGCAAGTGCATTCAACTGTTCTTCTATTGCAGCTCTCTATAGAACACCTTTTTGCTTCTTCAAATTTTGTAAGAATCAAGTATTTCTCAACAATAATAATAAAAGTTTGATAATTCTAAGAGGTATTAACATAGGAAACATATTAAGATAGGATATTGTGCACAAGTACGTTTACCTTTGCGAATAGCAATAGGAACTTCCAAGTTTTCTTCTATTAGAGATTGTGGATCTGAATCACGTGGATGATCTTTGGTTATAGGAGTTTGTATGTGTTCCTCTTGAGAGCAAATAATATGTCTTGGTCCTCTCTTATATACCAAGGTTTGTTTTGGTTCAATGTTCATCTCTCTATTGGCACCTACGATATCTTCTATCTCACTAGGGATTAATGGAAGTACATAAGAAGATATATTTTGAGAGATGTGTGACTCCTCTTGAAGATAATAGAGTCCTTGTGATTCAAGCACATGCCAATCGTCTACCACATTACTCCGTGCTGTATATGAAAGAACGCGAGAAAGGTTATGGAACAATTAAGAGTGCGAATAAGCTAACTAATGGAAATTAAGTTAAAAGGACGATCGGGAATAAAACGAGTTCAAAAATTACCCGAAATCAGAAAAAGTGCGGTAATCGGGACCAACACTGTGGCTTTAGCCATTGAACCATTGGCAAAAAGGTGACAAACTTCGAGATATGAGATTTTGAGTGGATAGTGTCTATCAAACTCACGGCGGTGAGAAACGACTTCACCCAGCAATACTGTTAGGAACTGACACCGGACAACGGAGAGAGTCTAGCCGGTTCGGCAAACATAGATGTCAGATGTGAGACAAGTAGTATGACAGGTCTTGGTGCTCGGGAGAAACCAACTGAGAGAACTCGACCCTAAACGGTTGCCATCAAGAACCAGGAGCATACTCCTTATACTCACTTATCTGTAGGCGAGGAGTTTTATGATTCTTGAAGCACCCATTTATCACACCATAAAGCAAGTTTAGAGAATAGTCGAGAAGCTTGAGTTTTAACAAGTGCTCTAAAGTTCTTATTCTCGATCGGTCGAAAGAATGAGAAGGCAGCTTTACGATGAGTTCATTAAGTAAACCCGGCAAGGGGGACTCCATAGGACCAGCTGTAAATAGGGACAAATAGAGCGAGGTGACCACACGAACGAACCGGACTCGAGAGGTCAGAGCGAAGCGAGAATGGGACCGATGGTATTAAGTGGAAGCGACGGGAAGGCGGCATGTGGCTTACACGCGCGGACGTTGGACAAATTGGTGGCGCGTGGCGGTGTGTGCTTCGGACTTTCTGCGCGACGAGACTTGGAGAGACCGATCGAAAATGGTGTCACAAGATGGCGGGGCCCTCGCGTTGACAAATGAGGGGACTTTGGAGCGAGTTCGGCCTTGGCCGGCTAGAACGATGAGAGGATGAGAAGCCGGGAAGCGAGGATCAAAAAACCGATACCAACTTGAATATAAAAAAACTTAGAAAGATTGAATTGCTTAAGTAAATTGTACTCGGCATATTGGGTTTATGAAACAAACAATTAGTTGGATTAAAGGTTACACTACAATTTAAAGTACATGTTAATGAGTTGATTGAAAGAAGATTTATAGGAAAACTGAGAACATAATAGAATGATTTTAATTGTGTAAAACATGTGAGTACACTTTTCTGTCCAATCATATAAGAATATGAGTCATCGACCAACTTGATTGGCTCTCCTTTTTTAAAAGATGATACTCTGAAAAATATGATGACTCTCCAATCATGTGATATGTAGCACTACAATTAATAATCCAAGTTTTATAATGAAAGGAAGAGAATTGGTTACCCTTCACTGTATGTGTTGTCTGTGCTATTATAGCCTGAGAAGTGGAAGGATAAGAATTTCTAGACAATTTTGTTTCCAGGCTCTCGATTGTCTTAATGAGTTCTTCAATACCATCTGTATTATACTGTGTATTTTCAACAACATGAGCAGAGTTGTTTCGAGGTCTAGAGAAGTAAGGTCGACCATGTAATTTTCAGCAGTTTTCTCTTGACTTTACATAGTGAGAACACACAATTTTATCATTCTCATCATAATAGAAACGATAATGTTCTCGTCCACGATTTTATTGTCCACCTCTGCTATGGTAATGTAAATTTTCTCCTCTAGTCTGAAGTGCATATTGCTCCGTAGGAGTAGAGTTGTTCTTCTTAAGATTTCTGCGATCTTCTAGAATAAATAAGGAATATATAGTGCAAAGTAAAGGAAGTTCTTCCCGGTCTAAAATATTGATCTTAATAGACTCAAATTCTGGATTTTCTCCCCAAAGCAAGTCAAAGACTTTTTCTTTTCAATTTTAGCGTTTCTTTTAATGTAATACGATAAACACTTGATATTTGTATAGAAAAAAAGTTCATTCTATAATCCACGAAAATTCATATAATACTCACTAATAGAACGATTTCCTTGTTTGCACTTCCTGATTATTTCCAATATTTCGTATTCTTTAGATACATTCTTCTTTCTAGAATAAGCTTTTGAGATTGCACACCAGATTTCGTGGGTTGATTAAAGAAACATAAAAGTTTTTGCAATGAAATGAATCATACATTGAAGTTGCCATGAGGATATTAAGGAATATTCTCTTTTCTAACTGAAATATTGTGCATCATATGTTTCTGGATTCAGAATCTGACCCATTAGGTGAGACCATCTCTCCCCTGCTATAACAACCAGTTCAATAGACCTAGACCATTTCAAGTAATTCCTGTCATCTAACTTTTTTGTTGTAATTTGAAAGTTTTTAACTTTTTTATTTATGGAATGTTCAGACAACACAAAGGGGTTTTCAATCCCCTTTCCTTTACCAACCATTTATCAAGTAATATAATAAACCTTACTCAGGTTTATATCAAACTTATGATGTTCTTGAAGTCTGAAAAAAATTAATTTCTGCAGCTACTCTGTTCGTGTGACACCACAATAATTACTGCACGGCAAAGGAATCTAGGTTCCAACCTTTTCTTGTCAACTTACAATCAGTTGTGAGATTCCTTTTGGCTCACTCTGTATGCCTTCATGCAAGGTTCTGCTTCCTGCAATTGTGCAAGTAGAATATGATTTGTACTCACTTTATATATTATGGAAGTGAGCTTTCTACAAGCATGCAAGCAGTCTTCAAATTGGCAAATTCAAGCAGCTATGACTGGTCCTCTTGCTATCCCCAAATGGGTTTCTGCAAGTGTATAACAACCTTCAAAAATGATAGATTCAAGCAACAACAACTGGGATAAATTGTGTATAGAATTTGATCTATTTCATGTGCAGGAACCACGTTTGCTTTACTTGTAGATCTTACTCAAATTATTGATCTTCCTCTTTCGAAAAACTCGATTTAAATGTCTTATAGGCTCTAATACCATGTTACAAATAATCATTCATTAACATGAAATAAAAGTACTTACAGAAGTTGGTAGATTGGAGGCATCTCCTCCAATTTGCCTATGCAGACACACGGCCATGGTCTTGGCTGCTATCACGCACACCCTGCACTTTCTGTAGTTTTTAACACTAAACCCTAATCACCTATTTATAAGTACCTTCTAACTTGAAAGACTAATCTACCCCTACTCTTAATTAAGTATATCAGAATAAACATAAAGTCTAAATATGGGTTGTAACGAGTCTACTATGGGACATATTATCTCTAACACATGACACCCTGACCCTATGGCCAGGCCCCTGGCCCTTTGGTTCTGGTCCTTAAGGCTAGTAATACAACTTTACAACAGTTTGGTGGAGGAACTTCACGGCACCCTTGGGGGAATGCACCTAGTGCAGTAGTTAATAGGGAGTGCATGTGTATAAGCTCATAATGAGGGACTCATCGCAAGTTTGTGTGTCTATATGTGTGCTTGTGTACATGCAAAGGGGAGGAACAAACATTGTTAAATATTACAGTGATTAGTTGTTAAACAACATAAACTAGCTTTTTGACTCTTCCATCAGCTAGATTTTAGATGTGTATACATTGAACATCATTTACGTATGACTCCCGCCTCTAGATTCAAGGGTTTCCCTAGAAAGAGGCCTTTCCAAGTGATGCCTTTGAGCCATGACAATACATCTGAAACAAGTTCAGAGTGGGACTAGGATTCTATCATTCTTGCCTGGCTGGTGACTTGCTTTTCAGTGAATCCTTAATTATGCTGTGTTCTATTTTATAACACGGTATGAAAGCTAGAAGCTCAAATTCTGCTCTTATTGTTGCTCAGTTACTATTGTTGCAATGAACTTGCTGGCTGCTGATGCTTTCCTTTGCTTGTTGCCATTGCCAAGAATAAAGTTTTACCTCAAAAAGTCAAGAAATGCAAGCTTCTGTAAAATTTATGTTATGCTTTTTCATCTTCCTCCACGGGATTTTTCTTTTAGCTATAATCATTGATATCTTCCAATAACCCAGATGACCACCCACTAAAAAGCATTTTTTGGTTCTTGCTAGTCCTTTTTCCAACATGCGGAAACTCTGGCCTGTGGGGCTACATAAGGATTGGCATAAGGGAGCACTCTATGGATCTCTAATCCTGAACCACTCGAACGTATCTGCAAACACTTTTATTCTACCGAAACTCAAAGATTTCATCAACACCCACTGATAGGCCTCTTCTTGGCATTAGCCTTTTCCTTGAAATTTAAATATCACCAGAATGAATATATTGCAAGTTAAGGTGACTAATTCTTGGGGTAGGAAATGCAATATCACAATCATAATCATGACTTTACACCTTGACATCAGAGTGTTTATAAATCATATATACGGTAAGTAGCAAGGACTAATTATAGGGCTTTTAAGACAACATTGCCATAATAATCATGGTCAATCAAAAAAAAATCTCAATTTCTTTTCCTTAGGAAGGACTTTGTTAAACTTTCTTGTCTATTATCCTAAAAGACTTATTTTTTTGAGATCTCTAGATATGTTAGAGGAGAGACATAGTACAGAGGTCCTAAGGCAAGAGTTTGATATGATGATATCCGAGGGTGGGCTAGAAAATGTAATCCAATTCATTAAAGATAATGTAACTAACTATAAAACAACTGGAAAGGAGTTAGCAGATACTTATGAGGCTTTCTTTTGGACACTACATGCAACCCATTATTTAGATTTAATCCTTGAGGATATTAGTGAGATGGATGAGATAAAGGCAAAAACTGAGTGTTGCGAAGATATCACCAAATTTATCTACAATCGTGTTTTGTATTATGTATGATGAGGAGATATACAGATGGTACAATGCCCCTACATACAATTGCAACTCGGTTTGCAACTAATTTCTTATATATACAAAGCATTATGAAACAAAAGCAAGCCTTGAAGAGAATGTTCTCCTCAGATGAGTAGTAATAATTTGTAGAGTTGCCTCAAAATATAAGAAATAAAAAGTTAAATGAGATTCCAGAGACAATCTTCAGGAATACATTTTGGAATGAATGTGTTAGACTATTGAGGATTATTCTCCTTTAGTGAAAGTTTTGAGATTAACTGATAGTGAGGAGAAACCATCTATGGGCTATCTTTATGAAGTCATTGATCGAATAAAAGAAGTTATTAGAAGTAATTTCAATGGAAGAAAGAGAGATTATGTACCAATATAGAACATTATAGATAATAGATGGAATAAACAATTACATCAACCTATTCATGCACCAACATATTACCTAAACCCAACATTGAGGTACTCAACAAGCTTTAAAAGGGATGGTGAGGTTAATCAATGCATCATTGATTGTATAGATAAATTAGTCCCTAATGAGAGTAGAGCAGATACTATAGATCGAGAGATGGAGATCTATGATAATACTCTTCACTTGATAGGTTTCCCAATAGTAACCTACCACTGCACTAATATGCGCCCAGGTAAATTGTTTATCTTCGTATTTAAGTTTTTTAAATCTTATATTTATTGTGGATTAAGTCCTTGATGTTTGTTTTTTCTATAAATGTTTAGTGGAATAGGTTTGAAAATGATTGCCCAAACTTTAGAGATTTTGAAGAGTTTTGAGTCAAACCTATAGCACAACAGGTTGTGAAAGGAATTGAAGTGTCGTTAAACACATCCACACAAAAAAGCACAATAAGTTGGAACATAAGCGGCTTAATGACTTAGTTTTTATCCATTGTAATATGCGGCTTTGACAAAGGTAATCTCGTATTAATTACTACTTAAAGATTCAATTGAATATTTGTTTGACTTTAATTATTAATGTTATTTACTAATTACTTATCTTTCTTGTAAGTAATTAAAAAAGTTAAATAGAGAACAAAATCAATTTTATTCAATAAGTTTGGATAATTTTGATATATTAAAGGATTGAATTATGAAAGATAATGAAGAAAATGCACTCCTAACCAAACAAGACATTGCATAAATTAATTTGGAAGGAGTGCAACATCATTAAGGAAATAAAGATTTTAATTTTGAAGTAGAAGGTGGTGAGGATTTTCACCAAGGAGAAGATGAAGATTATTTAATTGATGATCCTTATTACAATATGTAGATGTAAATGTATTTATTTTTGCTTCAAAATATATAATTATTTTTCAATTATTGAACGGTGAATGATGAATATGTACTAAACTTTGCATTATATGAATTCTTTATAATTATCACAATGTTTCCTTTCTTCTTCTTTTTTATAGATTTTTACTAATTTTTTAGTATTAAATTATGACACGATATGATACGCATCGAACAATACTTATATAAACCATAATTTCTATCGATGTATTCAAAAGAATGAAGTTAAAAAATCTCTTAAATATATGAAGGTTGGTAAATTTATAGGACTATACAATATTCTTATATAAGTATGAAAAATCCTAAGAGAGGTAGGGACTAACTTGCCCACAAGACTATTTAATAAAGTATGGAGAACTCAAAAGGTGCCCGAGGAAAGTTTTAAATACCTAGGGTTAATTTTTTAAAATGATGAAAAAATTGATAGAGATGTTACACATAGAATTAATGTCGGTTGGTTAAAATGGAGAGGGACATCATATATTTTGTATGATAATAGCATTAAAGTTAAAAAGTAAATATTATTGAGCAACAATTAGACCTACTATGTTTTATGGTTCTTAGTGTTGGGAAGTTTATCATCAACATGTGCAAAAGATATCCATAGCAGAAATGAAGATGTTGAGATGGATGAGTGGTCACACAAGGAAAGACTATACATAATGAGGTTATTAGAAATCAATTGGGAGTAGCACTAATGGATGATAAAATGAGGAAAAATCATTTAAGATGGTTTGTACATGTAGAAAGACAACCAAAAGACGCTCCCATAAGAAGATATGAAAAATTAGATTGTGAAATTGTTAAAAGAAGAAGAGGACAATCACAAAAGTGTTGGAAAGAAACTATAAAGAATGATCTAGTTTATATTAAGTTAACTGCTGTCATGGCACATGATAGGCTCTCTGAAAACAAAGAATCCATATAGCCAACCCTATCTAGTATGGAAAAGGCTTAGTTGTTGTTATTGTTTATATACATATCTATGCATGTCTTATATAGAAGATTGGTGTGTTGTTGCACTCCTTCTAAATTAATCTATGCAATGTCTTCTTCGGTTAAGAGTGTTTTTGCTTTATTATCTTCCATAATTAACTCTTCTAATATATCAAAATTATCCAAACTTATTAGATCAAATTAGTTTTCTTTCATATTTAACTTTTTTAATTGCTTGTAAGAAAGAAAGATAAGTAATTAGTAAATAACATTAACAATTGAAGTCAAATAAAATATTGAATTGAATCTTTAATTGATAACTAATAAAAGATTACCTCTATTAGAGCCGCATGTTACAATGGATAAAAACTAAGTCATTGAGTCGCTTATCTTCCAACCTGTTGCACTTTTTTGTGTGAATGTATTAAAAGAAACTCCAATTCCTTTCACAACCCGTTGCACTACAAGTTTGGCTCAGAACTCTTACTAAAAAATTATAAGATTTGAGCAATCACTTCCAAACTTATTTCACCAAACATCTGATAAAAAAAGATAAACATCATGGACTTAATTCATAATAAATATGAAATTTAAAAAACTTAAATATGAAGATAAAAGTTTATCTGTTCTCATATTAGTGTGGTTGTGAATTGCTATAGAAAAACCTATCAAGTGAAGAGCATTATCGTAGATCTTCATTTCTCGATTTATAGCATTTGCTCTACTCTCATTATAGACTAATTTGTCTATACAATTATTAATACTTCGATTTCTCTCACTGTTGTAAACACCTTAAATAAAATTTTCTGAAAACACTCCCAATTTTGAAAACCGGTTTGTTTTAAAACCTCCGCTTTAAAATGAGAATTTTAAATCTTTAAAATAAAGCTTTTAAAGATAAAGATGTTCAAGTTAAAGCTGAAGGGATAAAGCCTAGAGGATATGAGCGAATCATGCAAAGATCAAGGCGACGGTTAAAGCTTGCTTCACGCTGCGATCAAGTTCGCGAAAGTCAAGCCATGGAGCAAGGAAACGGATCAACTCGAGTTAAGGCACATCTTCATCAAGTCAAATGGACGACCTCACAAACCTAACCTAGCTTAATTTGACTAAGACCTAGACTTGATTCACCTAGGCTAACCATGACTCATGGCCTAGTCCTAATCAAGTGACCCTAACTCGACCAAATTGGACTTACCTTAGTCATGTTCACCCTACATTTATTGGCTAAACTACGGTTGAAATCCTTCTACCTATCCTTGATCAAATGGGAAGAGCTACATCAAGTTGAAGGCAGTCGGTTGCACTTGGAGGCACCTAGGCTCAATCAACCATGCCTAGGTGCACATGGCTTGAACCAAAGACCAGCCCACATGGGGCTGGTCCATCTTTGGCCAAAGGGGACCACATGTTCACGTGAAGATCAAGCCTTGGGGCTAGGTTGGACCATGGAGCACCCGCCCCAAAGATGATCCTAGAAGGGGTTCCCCTTGGCCTATAAATAGAGGCCAAGGGTGGACGACTGCACTATCATCTTGCATTGGGAGCACCTTGGAAATTGGAGAGTGGCTGCATCCTTAAGGATTTTCGTGAGCTTCCTCTAGGGAAGAGTGGAGAGAGGAGAAGAGAGTGTAGAGAGTTAATCAAGGGCTGCAAGTTAGAGTGTGAAAGTGATAAAAGAAGAGAGGATAAAGGGGAAAGTGAGGGTCATGAGTCTTTGTTGGAGCCGATCCTTGGAGGAGTTCACGTAAGTATTTGTTTATATCAATATTATCCATATTGCCCTATATCATATCGTGGACTATATACACCTTAATGTATCGCAATAGGTTATGTATCGGCCTATATCGTGTGATTCAGGTTGTTTCACACAATAAATATGATATGGGCGATAGACACTATTTTGTAAAAAAAATTCTTCCTTGTTTGAAATGGACATGAATTGAACTGATCCTTTTCTTTTTTTAGAGACATCTTACATTAAGGAATGACTTCTTAACAATAACAATAAGAACCATAAAAATAAGCAGTTTACAAAGTTATCAATAATAGAAAGGTAATTTACTTCAATAACTTATGAATTATGATCCCGTCCAGAAGAAGATAACTTATCAATTATGACTACATTTAACATTAGTAGGTTGCACAACATAACTATCTTATGTTAAGAGGTGACCTCCGAAGAATAACTATAAGAGCCATAAAAACAAGCAGGTTCCAACATTTTCAAGAATTAAACAAGCAATTTCCTTCAATAACTTACCAATTATGACCACATCCAGTATTGATACCACAAATTAGAAAACTAATCTAACTTAGAATAGTCCTTGATTTTTACAAAAAAATTATTTCTTTTGTTTTTAAAAATTTACGATACGATGATACACCCGTATCATAGAAAAAATTATACAGAATATGATATGGTATAAACAACACGGGTTTATATTATGAACTTATGAATATTATTAGTTCATGACAACTTATAGGTGCTTACTATCTTATTAAATAATTTAAATAAGTCACATACTATTGTTTTTGGTTCATAAAAATTATTTAGAATTTTCTTTTTTTAATTTTTCTTGATTTCTAAAGTATTTTAGAAAAAAATTATGATACAGCCATATCGTATAATGGGAAAAATGCTATACATTATGCTATGCTACAAACAACACTCGTTGCTGGAATATTAGCATTCTAAGTTTCTAACCCTAGAAAAGCCAATATCATACTTTATTGTTTCCTTCCAAGACTTTTAAGGAGGCCTTCCTCTCCTTTTTAAAGTGTTTGTGATCGAATTTCTCACTTCATCTCACTCAAGCTCCATGTGACCACCTCTCAAATGTTGGACCAACCTTAAGTGTGTATAGTGTTTCAAACTCAAATAGCAAAGGAAAACATCACATAAAGGAGCAATCGCAATAAAGTTGAAAATCCCCATTGCCTTTTATGCAAAATACTTGACTATAAGGAGACATAACAAGGGAGTTGAATGATGTTGAAAGCTCCGAAGGTTCTCTCTGGTGGCTCTAAATGCTCCCAAGGTGTTCAAGGCTCTCAAGGTGTGAAAGGAATTAGAGTGTCTTTAAACACGTCCACATAAAAAAGTACAACAGGTTGGAACATAAGTCGCTCAATGACTTAGTTTTCATCCGTTGCAATATACGGTTCCAACAAAAGGTAATCTTATATTAGTTAGTACTTAAATATTTAATTCAATATTTTATTTTACTTAATTTGTTAATATTATTTACTAATTACTTTTCTTTCTTTCTTGAATGCAATTAAAAAAATTAAATAGAGAAGAAAACCAATTTGATCCAATGAGTTTGTATAATTTTGATATACTAGAGAAGTGAATTATGGAAGATAATGAAGCAAATGTACTCCTAACCAAAAAAGGCATTGCATGGATTAATTTAGGAGCACAATAACAATATCATCAAGGAGATGATATTTTTTATTTTGAAGTAAAAGGTAGTGAGAATCTTTCATTTACTTGATGATCTTGATTACAATTTGTAAATGTATTTTTTTCAATTATAAAAGTTTTATTTTTTTCTAAGGATGTCATGAACTCCTTTAAAATATGTAATTACTTTTTCAATTATTGAATGATGTAATGTACAACCCGTGTAATTGTAAGTGTACTGCTAAATCCTATATCAGGGTCGACAGCTAATAACCAGCTAACTGCTTTTGATAAGTACAACTTTTATCGGCTTAAAATATAGAACTAAATAACAACACCTTTGAACCATATAAAATTCAAACGATAGATTCTCAAACAAAGCAGGTAGATGTGAAGATCTTACGAAATAACATTTCCACAAGTAGCATCATGAGGATTTCACATCACTCCACTTTAGAGGCTAAAATCATCGAGTATAACAACTGCAGCAAAATGATAGAAATATGACACAGTTCACAAATGTCAAGCAAATTGCTCGTATCTCCTTGTGGAAACGGAAGTTGTTTGCCATTATCGATTCATTTTAGAGGGAAAAAACAAAATTCGTAAAGTTCAAAAAGAGAAACTTGATCTTCCACCTGATCTCATCTTAGCTCGATCCCATGTTTGAATTTGAACTTTAACTTTAACTTGATCTTCTTTGCTTTTGGGCCTTGATCTGGGTTCCAACTTGAATGTTTGATCATGGATTGAATTTAAAACTTTTTATTTTGAAAACTTTTGAAAATCTTTAAAAGCCGGGTTTTTCAACTTGGAAAATCACAAAGGTTTTAAAATTGTCTTTTGGGGAATTTTGAAAGTATTTTTATTTCGGTTGTTTACAGATGCTCCTCTTTGGTATTAATTCAAATTTATTTGGATAATGTTAAAGAAGAAAACACCTTTTTGTTCTTTTCTTCCCGAACTTCTCTTGAGAATATGAATCACGATAATTTTCATAAAATCCGTTCCTTTATGCTAGTTAAGAGGGGATTCAAGCCAAAGGGGACTTGGCCTATGAAGTATGATCATCAACTAAATGACTTTGAATGCATGCATGGGCATGAGTGGGTGATATGAGTGATGTATATGGAGTGTAACACTCTAGAGACTTAGGTGCACAATGAATGAACTTGAGGAGAGGCTCATGAAGGCCGACTATCCCAAGTGTGATGATCTTATGTTGTTTGATGTCTTGAGCTTTTCAAATTCATTTTCAAAAAGGGGAGTCCTTTTAGCTTCAATCATAAGGATTTTTCAGCTTTTCGTATTTTCTCTTATTTGGGTCTTAATACTTAGCAGAGGTTTTGTGGGAAACCTTGGAAAACATTTCAAAATTATATTTCCTACACAACAAGGTCTAAGTCTTAAACAAAATAAAATCCAAATAAGTAGATCCTATTCCTACTCTAGGATTTTCATAGATAAATTTTTCTCCTTTGGGATAAGTTGTAGGGGTACGGGAAAGAGTTACCAAGGTCCTTTCTGAAGCGTCTCGTGGTTTAAGGCATAGTGATGGAAAATTACTCTTTTGAGCTTTTGGCATTTTTCTTTTCTTTCATAGAGGGCCTCTCATTTTTCTTTTTGGAGGATTTTTTCTTTTCTTTTTCCCTCTTGTCTTTTTCAATCAAGGACATAACCTCCTTTTGGAGGAATTTTTGTATTCCTTCTTTCTATTCAAAGGAAACCCTTTTTTGAGGAATTTTTGTATCCTCTTTTTCTAATTTTTTTGCCAAATTTTTCTGTTTTGGAAGATAAGTGAATTGGGGAGAAACTTATCCCAATGGCTTACTCGATTTACCAAAGATCATCCTATTTCATAATAGCATTTAATAATTGAAAATATTTTGCTATAGCTCTATTTTGTAAGTCAAAGATTTTTGAAATGTAACCAATTGATTTTGAAAACTCTACTTTTCATAAAGCATCAATCCCCTTATTCAGGGTCATACGATGAACCTTGATCCTTCTTTCAAGAAGTTCAAAGGAGGCCCATTTAAAACCTTTTCAAAAGGACTTAGCATAGACCTATACATAGTATGTTTTCAAATATTGAGCATTTATAGGGTCTGCTAGATTCCTATCCTCAACATCAATTAACAAATATGCATTGTTGGTAGTGGTTCCACGTACAACATAAGTACCATCCCACTTGGGCCGCCACTTTCCAAGGGGATGGGGGCCTTGGTGATGAATGGTTTTCAATATAAGGTCTCCCACTTTGAAGTGGCGAGCCTTCATGTGCTTGTCATAATGTCGGGCTATCCTTTGCCTATATGCATGTGCATGATTCATGGCAAGGAGCCTTTTTCATCTAATAAATCAAGTTCAATCATTCTAGCATGCTGTAAAGTCTCTAATGGGAGATTTAGTGCAAGTGATGTATGGAATGAATGCAATTTTGTATGGATGGGGAGTATGACATTCGTACCGTAGACCAACTCAAATGGTGTGGTATTGGTGGGTGTTCGGATGAAAGTTATATAAGCTCATAAGGCTTCATCGAGCTTCTCATGCCATGTCCTACCCTTATCTAAGGTTTTCTCAATGATGCTTATGAGGTTCTTGTTTGTGGCTTCGGCTTGGCCGTTGCCTTGAGGGTAGTAGGGCGATGAGAAGTGTTGAGTCATGCCATAGGTATTACACAACTTTTCCATCTTTTCATTTTTGAACGGGGTGTCACTATCAGACACTAGGTCTTTAGGAACTCCAAAACGTGCCAAAATATTTTTCTTAATGAATGCCACTACAAGTTGTCCTTGGACATTGGCCAAGGATGTAGCTTCAGCCCATTTAGAAAAATATTCGGTTGCTGTTAGGATGAACCTATGTCCATTAGATGCACTTGGGGATATGGGTCCTATGATGTCAAATGCCCACATGGCAAAGGACCATGGGCTTATAATGGAATGCAAAGTGGACGATGGAATATGAATGGCATGCCCATGCACTTGACTTCTAACATGATCATGGCAATCTTGTTTTAGGGTGGACCAAAAATAACCGGCCCTAAGTATCTTAATGGCCATCATATTGGCATTAGCATGTCCTCCACATTCTCCATCATGGAACTCATGCATTACGATCCTAAACTCATCAAGGTCTACACATCTTAAAAAGATGCCTGTAAAACTCTTTTTATAAAGTACCCCTCCCAAAATTACGTATCGGGTTGAAATTTTTCGAATAAAAGCTTGATCTCTAGAAGAAGCAAATTTGAGAAATCCTCCATTTTCCAAAAAGTTTTTAATGTCATAAAACCAAGGTTTTTCAGTTGAATTTTGGTCATTTTGGCAAATCTCCAAATCGTGGGTGGATGGAGTGGGTGAGTGTCATATCTCTAAGGATTGGGTTCCCAAGTTGAGATCGACTCTTAGGGCTGATCCTAAGGATGAGAGGGCATCCGCTATGGTGTCGTCCTCTCTACCTATGTGAGTGAGTGCATGATTTGAAGGAATCGACCAGTTTGGTGGCCAATTCATGGTATGAAATAAGTTTTTCATTCTTCACTTGCCAAATTTTCAAAACTTGGTTTAAAACAAGTAAAGAATCTCCAAAGACTTTAATACATGATGCCCCTAGATTTTTCAAAATTTTTAGGCCTTGTACGAGTGCCTCATATTCGTCCATATTGTTTGAACATTCAAAATATAGGCAAATGACAATGGGTATCTCTCCCTTTTCACGGGATATGAGGATGACTCCAACACTTGCCCCTTGTTGATTTCTTACCCCATCAAAGTACATCTTCCATTCTTGATTTTCAATAAAACATCTTGCTAAAATATGGTTTTGAAATTCATTTGAAAATTTGCCTTCATCGAGCATTTCATCAAGTACGGGATATGTCTCTTCAAGAGGGAATTCGGTCACATGATCAGCTAGGGCTTGTCCCTTAATGGAGGTTTGATGGTAAAATTTTAAATCATACTCCATTAAGAGGAGCTACCATTTACCCAGCCTACCCGTTAGGATAGGTTTTTCAAATAAGTGCTTGATTGGATCAAGCTTAGACACTATCCATATCTCATGATCTAAGAAATAGTGTATAAACTTTTGGCAGGTCCATACCAATGTCAAGCATGTTTTCTCCATAGCTTAATAATTTCTTTCATATGCCAATAGAGTTTTCGAAATGTAGTAAATAACATACTCTTTATGGCTATCATCCTCATATTGAGCTAGTAAAGCACCCAATGCATTCGTATGTATGGAAAAATGAAGCAATAATGGTTTTCCTTGCATTGGAGGTTTTAAAATCGGAGGATTTACCAAATAAGTTTTCAATCTTTCGAAAGCTTTTTGACAATCATGGTCCCATTCAAATTTTACCCTTTTTCTCAAAAGCTTATTGAAAGGTTCACATCTTGTTGTTAGGTTTGAGATAAACCTCCTAATTGCTTGGAGTCAACCTTGGAGGCTTCAGATTTGGATCAAGTTGGAGGGTGGAGGCATGTCTATGATAGCTCGACACTTAGAGGGGTCGACTTCAATGCCCATTTGGCTTACCATTCCACTCAAAAGACACATTTTTGAGGGTTTAGTTTCACTTTATAAAGCCTAAGTCTTTTGAAAACCTTTTGCAAAGATTCAATGTGTGCGAGTGCAAGGTGGGTGCACTCGGTCAGGTTTTAGCTAGGTTCAGCTGGGGCACAGGCCAACAAAGGTTTGGCCGAGTGCAAGGTACACTCGGTTGGGTTAGGGTTAGGTTTTGGTGGCTGGGTTAGGTGAGGAGTTAGGCCAGCCAAGTCTACCTTTCACAAGTTAATAAAGAAGGCTTCCTTGTTTGAAACCAATCTAAAAAAAGGAGTCTATGACGACTTGTGGAAGGGAAAAATACTTCCCGAAACTAGATTTGAAAAACCTACAACTTACGGGCCACTCATTATGGACAAAGGGGCAAAACCCCAAAAGATTGCAAATGTCCGAGCGGAGTCAAGCCCGACGGGCACTTCAAAGAAACTCGAACAACAAAAAAATGTCATTCTTCTTTGCTGATTTAAATCTCTCCTTCTTCTTATTCAATTCAAAAGGGGTTATATTAGTAGAGCATTAGTCTCCCCCCATGATGTAATAGAGTAGAAATGTTGCCCATTTCATTCCTTTTACATTTACGCATTCTACTTATTTGATTTTAAGTTTCTCTACCTCTCTATATGTTATATCCTCTTATATCTCCTAATCCTCTCTATGCTTAAGCTATAAACATATTTCAATTCATTTTCCTTCAGTCATTTACTTTGAATTAGCTGTGATTAGCTTTTAATTTCGGATGAATGCATTGATATATGCTTTAGAAACTGAAATTTTACTTTTAGTATCCCGCATATGTCTGGTATTATATTTTTCATTTCTAGACCTCTACTCCAAACAATATGAAATTTTGTAAACCAAATCCTCACACATAGATCCACATTGTAAACACCCCAAAAACCCACAAACTTCTCAAATAACCTAGTTTTGTAAAAGCAGCCCCAAAGGGCTATTTTGAGTCTGGAAACCCAGGAGCCTTCCAAACAAACCCTGTACATATGCTTTAAACCATATATGTTTTAAATATGTATAATATAGTTTTAAAACCTTTTAACATACGTTTTGAAACCCCACAAAGCGGCTTGGCCTGATGAAAGCAGGACCAGAAGAGCAAAAGAGAGCCCGGAACCGGAGCACATGTCGAGCCCGGCACAGCAACTCTCGTGTTAGATCTATCCCCAGTATCTCGAACGTCCAAGTCCCTGTTATCAACAAAAATCATTTGAAATCATCTCCGGAAGGTGAAAATAGAAGCGGACGACCACGTTGATGAAGACCCAACGCAAGACGGAGTACTGATGCTGTCAGACCCCGCACAAACCGTTTGTTTCGAACATACCCTAAAGGAGTCAGAATTCAGTTTGGATTGAATCTGGACCATATATATCCAGATCCCAATCCAAACATATATATGGATTTGGATTTGGATTTGGATCCAAAGATCTAATCCAATATCCACATCCATAGCCCACATCACCTTCTCATAAATGGAGGTGGGGCCCACTTGAAATTCACGTGGGATTTTGGGCATGAGAGAGAATGGGGAGGATTAAGTATGAGGGGAATGTATTAAGCTTGACTTGTGTGTCAAGTTTCGGGTTAATCATGTGGGTTAGCCTAATTAGTGTGGGTTTAAGCTTGTATGAACCTACACCTAACCTAGGACTGCACCAACATGATGCAATTAAGTCCATGGGCTATGCAAAGGGATGCTCCTAACCCAACCCTTAGCCAACACCCTAGATAGCTCCCCTTTGCCATTCCTAATCCCCCCTAGTTACCCCAGCCGGCCACCATCTAACCTGCCACTAGTAGGCCAACCATAACTGACTGCACCTTGCCACACCCGCAGCCTTCCATCTTCTTCCTTAGACAACCCCTAGTCACCCCTTAGCTCCACCTTCCCTAAGACCTGTCCTACACCTTAGTGACCCCCCCTAACTACCTCAGACCAAGGCGCCACAGCAGCACCCCCCTCCTATCACCCAGCTAGCGCCAAGGCGCCACACCCGCAGCATCTCGCTTCACCCGGCCAGCCCTCCTTTGCCGTGCCTTTCCGAGGAGCTCCCTCTTACAGCCCAAGGCAACGCCCAAGCCCAAGCTCAAGCAAGTCACCTCCGGAATAGCTATACGTAAGTGCCTAACTCGGTCCTTGTTTATAGACTTGCTTAAGCTTAATTAAATTTGATACGGGGTTGTAATAACGGAGCATTGTCTCCCCCTGCTTGTAATAACGTGGCTTGGCACACCCACACACACGTGCACTTGAGCCTATCTCGCTCTTAGTCGTGCACGATTTTCAACACACACGGGCCTAATCAGCCCCTAAGATATAAACTTATTTATATGATTTAAGTTGCGTGGGGTTTTGCTTAAGTTGTGTGTGTTGTCTTTCAATTCTCGCACTCACACACATTGAGCTTTCGCTCTTATTTGCAAGACCCAAGTAAGGGCCGTGTTATTATTTCCCTTGGGTTTAATTTCATGTTGTGTGTGTTGTCTTTCAATTCAAGTACTCACACACATTAAGCTTTCGCTCTTACTCCCAAGACCTTAGTCAAGGCCTATTGCAATTTATATTTGGGTTTAATTTCATGTCGTGTGCGTAGTACTTCAATTCTCGCACTCACACACATTGAGCTTTCGCTCTTACTCCCAAGACCTTAGTTAAGGCCATATTGCAATTTATATTTGGGTTTCATTTAAGTTGTGTAAGTTGTCTTTCAATATACACACAACACCCACGCAACACGTTGGCGACCCTCGGGCCCATATACATTATAAGTATTTCCCTTTCGGCTATGTCTTTAAGATTTGGGTTTTAAGGTTCAGCAGTGTGCGTAGTCTTTACATATATACACGGCACACACTTGCACTATTGAGCCTTTCCGCTCTTAAGATATAGCCATATTTCCCTTTCGCAATTTTCCTTTTGCAATTTACATTTCAAGTCATTTCCCTTCTGCATTGTCTTTCAATTTCGGGTTTTCCCTTTGGAGTTGTGTGAGTTTGCATTGCATATACGCCATACCACGAGTTAGGATGCATATTGCATCAAAGCAAACCCCATACTCCCGCTCAACGTCGCCCCACTTAGGTCACGTGTTCATAACACAAACCTAGTTGGCCCGAAAAGGGATAAAAAGAAAGACATAGGCACGTGCAAATCCACGTGAAATAAAACTTAAAAATCGTACAAAAACAACCCGAATCGAACACCTCAAACACGTTTTCGTAGGTTCTCATATTCCAAAAACTCGATTTTTAAAGCGTACAGACTGACCCTTGCGCATCGGTGCAAGAAGGTCTGTGACGAAAAGAGCTTGCTTGCTCACAGTCACCACATTAGGAGTCAGATTTAAAAATATATCTTTGCTAGCTTAAGTAAGCTAGCTGGCAGGTCCTTTTGCTTAAATAGGACTTAGACACACGAAAAGATTCGCTTTAGGCCTAAGAACCAGGAGCGGGAACTTTCTGCGTCTACACACATATAATAAACTTTTCAAGAATTTTAGGGCCATGTAACATCATAAATAAAATAGAGAAAATTTGGATAAATTCAGAGTTAAGTCTGTCCAGTCTGTGTTTCTTGCAACAGAGGTTGGGTAATCTTCGCATAACTTTGTCTGCAATGAGCTAAATCTGTTAAAACTAGTCCCATTGGAAAGTTGACATCCATAGCTTTCTAATAAGACTAAATTCATAAAAATTGGACCTTTGTGCATCGAAATAAAGAAGTTTCTTTAAACCTTTGTATTTCTATAACACAATGTTCTGAACGCTTGAGCAGAGGCATTTCTCATATTTAATTCTGTAAAATCACAGTACACAAAAATAAAATAAAAATAGTATTAGGATCTCCATGTTCTACTCTACATAAATTTTTTTATAAATTTTGGAGATCTCTAAGCTATTTAAAAAAAATCTGGAAACAAGCTTTAAAAAAGAGAATCAGTTTTTGTTTTTCAGAAGTTGAAAAGTTTTCATTCCCTAGACCAAGTGCACAACTAGTTTGATTCAAATTGTCTCTAAAGTGAATTTTGGAAACACACACCCTGCTCAAATTAATCTTCAAAGCGTTTAAGCTGACCCTTGAGTGTCGATGCAAAAAGGCCTAAGACGAAAAGATCCTGCTTCTCCACAATCACTCTATAAGGTCAGAAAACACAACTTTACTAGTTTAAGTAAAACTAGCGGGCATGCGCACGCAAAACGAAGTAGATTGAAAACTTACTTCAAGTCTCTATATGGGCTTTGGAGTAAAATTTTCACATCTACGGTAACCTTAATGAAAATTTTACATAAAACAACTAGAAGACTATATAGTTAAAAGTCAGGATGATATGTTATATAGGTTAATAAATTCCTATATGATCTAAAGCAATCACCTCATCAATGATATTTTACTTTTCAAAATGTCATTGTAAAACTTGAGTTTGTGGCTAATTAAACTAAGATTATATTTGAAATAGTAGGGGCCACTTTATCAACCTTTCATTGTATGTTGATGACATCTTGTTGATTGATATGACAATGATATCATTGTTAAAACCAAGTTATTGTTAACTCTAAGTTCGAGACAAAAGATATGGGACAAGCATCTTATATCTTGAGTATAAGGATTATTCATAAAAGAGCATCTAGACTATTATGTCTAAATTAAGAGAGAGATATTGAGTATAAGAAAATTAGAATGGATGACCGTGAGTTTGCGAGTACACTTGTTGCCAAAGGGGTCAAATTTAGTAAAGCTAATTATCTAGAAGATTGACAAAAAAACTAAATGTTCCTTATGTTCAAGTTATTGATAGCATGATGTATGTTATTATGTATGAAACCTGTGTAGATGTGATTTTATTTCAAATCGTGGGATTCGAAATCAAACCCTCGAACTACGTCGGGTTGCGCGAGCGTGCCAGTTAGTTTATCAAAACTAACAAATTCTGATTTTCTGACTTCTAAGAACGATTGTGGACAAGTGAGATCTTTTCGACTTAGGCCTTCTTGAACCGGTGCTCAAGGGTCAGCCTAGACGCTTGAAATTTGTTTGAATCCGTTAATTCGAGAAAGAAAAAACCAGTTTTTTCAATAGTTTCAGATTTGTGTTTAAGTTCTTGATTTCTGAAAATTTTCAGATTCTGAAAGTTGCAGAATCTGTTCAGTTCCAAAGACCTGTTCTTCGAATTTTTAAAAATACTTCTGATTCTCCAAAAATTCTAAAACTTTTACAGAATAGAGACACGTGTGTGTAGAATCAGAATATATTTTTATTTTATAATTTTGTTTTTTTATTTTCTGAGAATTAAATATAGAATTAGAAACCGTTATAAAATTCGGAACAGCCCTGTTTCTGTGAATCAGATGCTCAGAAAAACAGCAATATCTCAGCACTCAGTCATCCAATTTCGATAACATTTATTGTGTTGGAAAGATACGGATGTTAGGTTTCCACAGAATCAAATTTCATCCAATTTCATTCAGTAGTTGCAGAGATATGAGCAAAAGAACAGAGGTCTGTTACTGAACGTTCTGTTTCTGTAAAACGCAATCTGGATTTTGTATAAACTTCACGGATCTAATTGACTAGGCAACAGTTCATAAAAATTCCTCCAAATTTTACCTAATAATGTCTGATATGTCTAGATTATTCATGCAAAATATCGAAGCAATTGGCTTATCCATTTGTCTATAAAAATTATGTGATCAGACATGTATGCATAGACAGTTTCAGAAACCAACTTTGCAGAAAATTTCAAAAAGTTCCTAACGTGATTCTAAAATGAAATTCAACTTGTATCAGTCCTAATAATGCATGGGAATCATCTAAACATGGATTTTAATTTAGTTCATGAAGGAATCATGTGTGTTTGTATCGATATAAATGAAGAACATGAGCTCGAGGCCTTAATTCATATACAAATTTCCAGAATCTGTGCTTCTTCAGATTCTCATGAATTAAAACAAATTTGTGCATGGATTCGAACCTGTGTGAGTGAGAGGGAATGTAGAAGAGCTTCGTCGGATGATCGTCGGACGTGGGAACCAGTCCGGCCTCCCTTTTTTCTTCTTCTTCCCCTCCTTTCTCTCTCTTTCTCTCTCTATTTCTCTGAATTTTCAGACTGAATGTTCCTCTTTTTTTTTTGGTTCCCCTCCCGGTTCCTCGTTGGTTGATTATCGCTGATTGATTGTCACTAGTCGATGGGAGAGCCCTTTTATAGGCTCTGGCTGGGAAATGGATAAGCCTGATCTTGGTTGTTTTGATAAACTCAATCTACTAACTGATCTCGTTTGATATGGAACGTGATCTACACATGATCTTCTTTTGGTTTTATCTTTGTTAGGTAAGCCTTGAACCTTATTTGATTTGATAATCATGATCTTTTGTATTTGATTCCATTTGAGTCGCTGAATATGATCTGTAATCTGAGTTGTTACGTTATCTATAATTTGAGAACGTTATCTGTAATCGTCATCTGCATTTGATCTCATCGTGATCTTTAGAGCCTTCATCCATTTGTTGCAGATATGCTGCAGCTAGTAATCGGTTGAAGGTTGTTGACCAGATTCAACTGGAAGCCATTGAAGATTCAGGGTCACGTCCAATGTTTCTTTTGTGTTACTGCAATAGTGAATAGCTTGTTCCTAACTGCTAATATTTGCAGCCTTCATGCCAGTTCTTTTTATCATCACGTGCTGGAGTTTTGCTGGAATCATTTCAAAGCAATCCCCACCAACACACAAATCATAAGATTCTAACAAGGATTCGACTTCATCCTGATAAAAAAAATCTGACTTTCATCTAGGGACCTCCACTTGAGCCCGTGAGAATTCCCAATTGATTAAAAGATGTAAAACCTTATTCAGTTGATTCTCAATTCCAACCTCATTCATGGAACATCTGAATTGAAGCTTCGAAATGCATATGAACACTACTAAGATAGTCTAGCAGTAAATGCAACTGATGTTACATACTTACCTATTAGGAACATATTTGAATTAAGCCCATGTTACATTTTTGAAAATCAACTTTTGTTCTCATTCAATCCTTTCCACGAGTGTTGGAATATTAAAATTGCTCTTATCATAACATATCAATAGCTTACCAGTAACAAATGACGATGCAAATTGATGTATATCAATACTAATTACCTCGATACCCAAACATAACGTAAACACGTTACGAAAGGCGTTTGATACCAAACCTTCATTTTCGGAGGCTTTCGTTCTTGCTTCCACCTTTCCTTTCTTTTGATAATACCGACCTTACCCTCTAGAAATTGATTTCTTTCCAAATGTGAGCTTTTTTTTCTAGGAAGCTCACTTTTCCTTTTTAATGCCCGTTTTCCCTTTTTGGGCGTCCACCGTCCTTTTCAGGTGTCAACTTGTCTTTTTGATACTTGTATCTTTTCAAAAGGCAAGCTTTCAACATACTTTTTGTCATAAATCTTTTAAGGAAACGAAATCCTGCTTTTCCAGTACTAAGGGCAAAATCGTCATTTTTCCAAATTTTGTCAAAACTCAAAACTTTCAGAACAGAAAGCATTCTTTCATCATTTTAAAGCTTCCATAAAATTTTGGTACCAAAACAAACTCGTGTAGTGCCTTTTTCCTTCAAAAACCCCAAAATTGCTAAAATGGCCACTTTCCTAAAAAGGTAAGAATTTTAAAAGAAAATTTTGGGTGTCTACAACCTGATATCAACTTTTCTATTGGTCTCGTTAATAGATATCAAAGTAACCCTGATTGATACTATTGGATTGCCATGAAGAGGATCTTAAGATATCTAAAAAGAATAAGGGACTTAAAATTATGTTATCAGGCAGAAGAATTAACAATAGTTGATACTTAGATGATTATTTTGTTAGAAAAATGACAGCAAAAGGTATATGTGAAAACTTATTTGCTAAATATGTTACCATTATGGGTGAAGACATGTTTAAGCTTTCTAAAAGTATAAAAACACATACATGAGTTTTTATGCAGGAAAAGCTAATTGGTTATGTGTAGACACCCAAAAATTTTCTCAAAAGATTTGATCTATTAGAAATTTTGCCCTTTTAAGAAAAAATTACGATTTTTGGGTCTTTTTAGGGTTTTCAAATAAAAACACCTTAAACGAACTCATTCCCACACCAAACTTTCATGGAAGCTGCAAAATAAGAGTAAATTGTACCCCTCTCAAAAAATCCAATTTTGACAAAGAGCCAAAAAAATGACTCTTTTGTACTTAAGCCCAAATTGACAAGACTCTGCCTTTTCAAATGATTTCATTCAAAGAAATGATGGTTTTAAACACGTTTCCTCAAAGAAACATATGAGAATGAGACATTGGGAACTAAACCCAAAAATGTTTGCAAAATGTCAAATTTACAAAAAAACCTTGGAAATTCAATTCAAATTCAAATCAGGCTTGAAAAAACTCGCCCAATTGAGGATAGTCCTACTCTGCGACCCTACACCCATCAAAAGGTTAAAGCGGTCCGAAACCCAACACCCAAGGGTTAAAGAGGTTCACGATCCTACACCCATCAAAAGGGTTAAAGTGATCCGACACCCTACACCCAACAAAGGGTTAAAGTGGTTGAAATGGTAAAGACTAACTCACGGAGCAAAAGAAGGTCACTCGTGCAAACAAACACTCGGAATGAAACCCAGTTGTTTTCAAAAGTATTTGAAAATTTTGATAAAACTCATTGTTTTTAAATATATCTCAAACAAAATAGTTTTAAATGATCAAAAGAAATATTTGAAACCATGAATCTGAAATCAAGTACAAGATTCAAGTCCGATTTAGGGAGAAAGCTGCGAACCAAATCCAAGAGTGGGTAAAGTATGAGATAAAGACAAATTGGCAAAAGTAATGCCGATGATTCAAGGCCAAACCTAGCAAAGCTCGAAGCAAGGAATGAACCAAGACAAAGGATCAAATTAAGTTGAAACCAAAATGGGTCAAGACTACACCCAAGTCAAGGATTCAATTCTCAAGTTCAAAAGAGCAAATAGAGACTCACCCAGCCAAGGACCCATAAAGAAAGGCACCAAGCCAGATTGAAATGAAGACATGAACCAAGCCAAGACTTCATCAAATAGGGCACAAGGCTGCCCCAAGTTGGATCTAGACGAGGCATATCCGAGAACATCAAACTGACTACACTAAGGCAAGACCACATCATGCTAGATCAAGCCGACGGTTTACATCAAGGCCAACCGACCATGCCCAAGTGCACCTAGCCAACCTAACTCGCCTTGGAAAGGTTAACATTAACTAAAGAGGGCCACTAAGGGACCACGTGAAGGCCATGTGGCCAGCCCAAGAGTGGATTACGGGTTGGGCTCCAAAGACCCAACCATATCTAATTCGTGGAAGGCTCTAGGACTTCCCCCTTTAAACCTATAAAAGGGGCTCTTGGGGGATGATTTTCAGCATTGAAGGACATGTAGAGGAAGCCTAAGAGAGAGAGAGTGTTGTAACAAGAGAGAGAGGAGGAGAGAAAAAGAGAGAGAAAGAAAGAGAGAGTGAGAGAAGAGGAGAAGAAGGAAATCGACCCCTTCCTTGAGCCATCGTCCATTGGAGGCCATTGTAAGTTTGATCCTCCTTCTTTGCTGATCTAAATCTCTCCTTCTTCTTATTCAATTCAAAAGGAGTTATATTAATGGAGCATTAGTGTCCCCCCATAATGTAATAGAGTAGAAATGTTGCCCGTTTCATTCCTTTTACATTTACGCATTCTACTTATTTGATTTTAAGTTTCTCTACCTCTCTATATAATATATCCCCTTATATCTCCTAATCACCTCTATGCTTAAGCTATAAATATATTTCAATTCATTTCTCTTTAGTCATTTACTTTGAATTAGTTGTGATTAGCTTTTAATTTTGGATGAATGCATTCACGTATACTTTATAAACTGAAATTCCGTTTCAACATCACACATATGTCTAGTGTTGTATTTTTCATTTCCGAACATCTACTCCAAATAATTTGAATTGTTTTACACTGAATCTCCACATACAGGCCCAAGTATAATAAAATTTTCAAGAATTTTAGGGCCATGTAGCATAATAAATAAAATAGAGGAAGATCGAATAAATTTAGAGTCAAGTCTACAATAGAGGTTGGATAATCTTCACATAACTTTGATTGTAGTGAGCCAAATCTGTTGAAACTAGTCTCATTGAAAAGCTGACATCAACAAGACTAAATTTTTAAAAATTGGAGCTCTATGCACCGAAATACAGAAGTTTCTTTCGACCTCTGTATTTCTGAGCAGAGGCATTTCTCAGATTTAATTTTATAAAATCATAACACACAAAAATAAAATAAAAATAGTCTTAAAATCTTCACATTCTGCTCTATATATTGTAATATTTTCATGAATTTTAGAGATTTTTAAGCTATTTAAAAAAATCTAGAAACAAGCTTTGAAAATAAAACCAGTTTCTGTTTTTCAGAACTTGAAAAGTTTTCATTTCCTAGACCAAGTGCATGACTTGTTTGATTCAAATTGGCTCTAAAGTAAATTTTAAAAATACACACCCTATTCAAATTAATCCTCATAGTGTCTATGCTGACCCTTAAGCGTCGGTTCAAGAAGGCATAAGACGAAAAGATCTCGCTTCTCCACAATCACTCAATGAAGTCAGAAAACACAACTTTGCTAGTTTAAGTGAAAGTAGCTGGCATGCTCACGCAAAACGAAGTATATTGAAAAATTACTTCAAGTCTTTACATAGGTTTTAGAGTAAAATTTTTACATCTATAGAATTGGGACGCCCAGTGGGACTCGAGTCTTCGAGAATTGATTAGCTTGGTGTCAATTTCTTTAAATTCACTTTTTCAAAAATCTTTTATACTTAATCCATTTTTGTGCATATGTTGATTTTGAAATAATGTCAAGTTTGGATGATTCCTTTGAAAATATGTCAAGGAAAGCCTCATCACATTTCCCAAATCAGTTTTCCAAAACCATAAAGAAATCCTCTAAAACGCAAGATGAAGAACTTGCCTCTTTGAGGGAAAAAGCAATGAAACTTTAAAGGAAGATCGAGGCCCTAAGCCAAAAGGCCAAGGTACATCGTTTCAATCAAAAATCATCTCGGGTACATAGAGAAAAACCAAACTAAACCCAAAATCTGACGAAGCAAATGAGGCCACAAATACAACAAATGTTGAGATCAAATCATCTAACCTTGCTAATCATCCAAACACCCCTTTTCCATCGAAAAACCAAAAAAAATCTTCATTGGGAAAAATCTAGAAAATCTTCAAAAATCAAAAAGATTTAAAAAGCAAAAAGTTGCAAAGGCAGAAATTCTGAAAATTGAAAGTAAAGTCTACATTTCTAGGCACATAAGGGGAGTGGAGCATGAGATTCACTTCACACAAATCACTCTAAATCTTTCACAAATATGCACTCAGATGGGTTTCATTCCCATGAGCACCACTTTATACATACAAGAGAATAGTGTTGCATACACATAGGCTTGGAGGATCAAATCCAAAACCTCACAAAGCAACGGGAGCTCGAAGCCATTCATGAGCTAGAGCAACCTCAGGACGCCTGTAAGAAAGCTTGCTCTCACCATGAAAAAATAGACAAGCTTGAAAAAGGTATGTTTGAAACTCATTTCTCTCAAAACTCTCTACTCGATCCTTCTCTTTGTTGTGTAAGACCGGTAGATCATTCATGTGCATTCCATATATCAAATCATACTCATGCACCCACAAACCCACCAAATGTACCCAAGGATATGGATTTTCAAGGTGTGCCGAATGTCCCACACCAACAAAAAGAATTTCAAAATAAAAAGCAAAAAAACAAAATTCAAAATATGGTAGACATGGTTACTCCTAAGGCATGCATGGATATCCTAGGTACACCTAACCCTACCATGTATAAATAAATATATTTGAGCCTAGGTTTGTCTCATAAACCCAAACCTATGGCTTTGACTTCCCCGAACATCCCTAAACCAACCGAGGGACCGACCACGATTTCCCTTGGAATCCATACCTTCTCACTGTGTAAGGGATCAACATGCTCTCCCTTTGCATACACATATACTCAAGCCATTCACCCCTAGGGGCACATTGGGTTGCACCTAGGATCCATACCAAACTCGTCCACCTCCTAGGAGAGTCCAAGTCGCACCCTCCCGAAGTTGTCCATATCCTAGGAACCCCCAAGCACCTAAAGCCACCCACTCCTAGGGTCGTGCGTATCCTAGGGAAGTCCAAGACTTCCCTCACCCACACCTTCCAACTCTTAGGCAAACCCAAGACAACTCGTGTGTATAACCATGATGTTGATGACACATTATTCCAAGGTCATCCTCCTTATAAAAAAAATTCAAAACTCAAAAAGCCTTAGAATATAATGTTGAACATGGGATATGTACCATATAAGGGCCTAAGAGCCAAGAACCAAGGTAGGCTAGAGCCCATTCAACCTCTACCCAACCAAAATCGACATGGATTGGGATACACCCCATCCATACCTCCTAAGTCACCACCTAAGACCAATTGGGTCAAGGGTGTCCTAGAACCCACTAAAACCGAAACCTATGGCTTAGACCTTTTGTTTAGAGTCTAATTCATGGTGTTTTCTTTGTAGGTTTGATGGAAGACCTCTTTTTAGAAAAAAATTCAAAAAAAAATTATTTGGAAAAACTAAAAAAATCTAAAAACTTTCAAAACCCAAAAATATTTGAAAAATCTGAAAATTTCAAAAAAAAGGACTTTTATGTTCATCCTTCTAGCATTTGTTTAGAAAAATCCCAAAAAAAATTGTTTTTAAAACCGTGTATAAATTTCAAAATCGGTTTTGACAAAACCCATGTACATCATCTACCCCTAGGAGCACATTGGGTTGCACCTAGGCTCCATCCTAAGAACATCAACCATACCACACCCCAGGTATACATCCTTGATGCACCCAAACCCCCAAACCCTCCTTGGATATAAAGCTAACTTCGGGTTTTGTATATATTGTATAGGTTATTCCTAAAATCTAAAAAAATCTGAAAAAGGAAAAATCAAAAATACAAAACTTTTTTAAAAAGAAAAAAAAGAGAAAAATCAAAACCATTTTGTCAAAAAAATTGCAAAAAAATCACGATAAGAGTAAAAAAACTAGAAAAATCTGAGAAAAATCTGATTTGAGTGATGTCAATTTGCATGAACTTCCTCAAAATCAACAAAGTCTTGGACTTGGGAAAACATTCAAGTTCCTTAGAAGGTGACCAACATAGGAGTCAAAGCCAACCTGAAATACATCAAAGGCTAAGATCATATCATGCATATTCCTAAGACATGCCAAAAACCAAGATCATGCATATATGAATCATTCATTCATAACACTAAATATCATTCATCACATGCCATTATAGGGTCGGCCATAGTATGAATGCTCATGTCATCTCCACCAAACTAGGGGCATGTAGAGTGCATTCCCTAAACACATTTTATGGAAACTTAACACATTCATCATTTCATAGAGTATGTATTTTCATCATCTCATATGGAATACATTTTACATGTTATGCATCCCACTAACATTATTCACCCAAAGAGGCCCAAAAAGTTGGAGGAACAAGTGGGAATGTCCCTATGTCAAAAAAGGGGCAAAATTCAACCATGCATATTGGCTAATTGATGCCTATGAAAGAAACTTGGTAGACCCAATAAATGCCCAATATCAAAAAGGCATGATGTTTAATGTCTACCACAAATTCTTTTAAAATAATTTTTGCAAAATGGATCTTCTTTAATTTCTTGAAGAATGGACCAAATCAAATATAGGCCTCTTAACTAGGGATTGATGCTCGATGAAAAGTGGAGTGTTTTCAAAATCATGAAATGACATTTCAAAAATCTTTCTTTTACAAGATAGGGCCTAGTTCAAAGTAGCAAAATTTTTTGAAATTGTATGTGCTATTATGAAATAGGGCGTACTTGATTAGACCAAGTATCTAAAAGGATAAGTTGTTTCCCCACTTCATTCTCTCCAAAGGAAAATCGGCAAAAGTCAAAATAGAAAAAATAAGAAGAAAATAAACCTCCAATATAGAGGTCTTCCTAAAAAAAAAAAAAGGAAAAACAAAAACCTCCAATATAGAGGTTCTTTTTGAAATAAAAGAAAAAGAAAGCCAAAGCTAAAAAAAAAAAGAGTAATTTTCCATCAAAAATTTTTTGGCCTTATACCACGGAACGCTTCAAAAGTGACCGTGGTAAATTCTTTCCCAAACCCTTACAGCTTCTCCCAAAAGAAAAAAGTTTGTCAGTATGGTCCTAAAGTAGAAATATAACCTACCAATTTGGATCTCATTTTGTTTAAGGATTAGGCCTTGTAGTGTAGAAAATGGAGTTTTGAAATGTTGTTGAGTTTTTTCAAAATAAAACCTCTACCAAGTAATTTTGCATTAAAACCAAAGTAAAGGAAAATATAAGAGATGAAAGTCCTTTTTTATAGAAACAAAAAGAAAGTATCTCTTTCAAAATGATTTTTACAAAATCCAAGGCATCAAACAAATAAACATTGAGGTCATCCCACTTAGGGAAGCCCACTTTCATGAGATCTCTCCTAAAAAAATCCTGGAGATCATCCAACATACATGATTTATCCATTGCATACATCTCATGCTCATATTCATTCATAAATGGCCTTATGCACATATGATCCATGCATTGGTCGACTACCATCCATATTGAGTCACCCATGCTAAAAATCCTCCTCTATCATAATTAGGATAATCCAAGTCCAAGAAATGAACCCCTTAACAAAGATTGGGAAAGTTCATAGAATTTTAATTCAACTCAAATCAACTCTTGCATTCAAAAAAATAAATTTTTTATTGTTTTATTCTTTGTCATTAACCAAATAAATTTGGATTAATGCCAAAGAGGGGCATCTGTAGATACCCAAAAATTTTCTCAAAAGATTTGATCTTTTAGAAATTTTGCCTTTTTAAGAAAAAATTATGGTTTTTGGGTCTTTTAAGGGTTTTCAAATAAAAACACCTTAAACAAACTCATTCCCATACCAAAATTTTATGGAAGCCACAAAATAAGGGTAAATTGTACCCCTCTCAAACAATTCAATTTTAACAAAGAGCCAGAAAACTAACTCCTTTGCCCTCAAGCCCAAATTGGCAGGACTCTTCCTTTCCAAATGATTTCATTCAAAGAAATGATCATTTTAAACATGTTTCCTCAAAGAAATATATGAGAATAAGACATTGGGAACCAAACCCAAAAATGTTTGCAAAATGTCAAATTTACAAAAAAACCTTAGAAATTTAATTCAAATTGAAATCAGGCCTGAAAAAACTCGCCTGATTGAGGATAGTCCTATTCCGGGACCCTACACCCATCAAAAGGTTAAAGCAGTCCGAAACCCAACACCCAAGGGTTAAAGAGGTTCAAGATCCTACACTCATCAAAATGATCTGACACTCTATACCCAACAAAAGGTTAAAGTGGTTGAAATGGTAAAGACTAACTCACGGAGCAAAAGAAGGTCACTCGTGCAAACAAACACTCGAAATGAAACCCAGTTGTTTTCAAAAGTATTTGAAAATTTTGATAAAACTTATTGTTTTCAAATATATCTCAAACAAAATAGTTTTAAATAATCAAAAGAAATATTTGAAACCATGAATCTGAAATCAAGTGTAGGATTCAAATCTGATTTAGGAGAAAAGCTGCGAACCAAATCCAAGAGAGGGTAAAGTATGAGATAAAGACAAATTGGCAAAAGTAATGCTGATGATTCAAGGCCAAACCTAGCAAAGCTCGGAGCAAGGAATGAACCAAGACAAAGGATCAAGTCAAGTTGAAACCAAAATGGGTCAAGACTACACCCAAGCCAAGGATTCAAGTTTCAAGTTCAAAAGAGCAAATAGAGACTCACCCAGCTAAGGACCCATAAAGAAAGGCACCTAGCTAGATTGAAATGAAGACATGAACCAAGCCAAGACTTCATCAAACAGGGCACAAGGCTGCCCCAAGTTGGATCTAAACGAGCCATATCCTAGTGCATCAAACCGACTACACCAAGGCAAGACCGCATCATGCTAGATCAAGCAGACGGTTTACATCAAGGCCAACCGACCATGCCTAAGTGCACCTAGCCAACCTAACTCGCCTTGGCTGGGCTAACATTGTCTAAAGAGGGCCACCAAGGGGCCACATGAAGGCCATGTGGCCATCCCAAGAGTGGATCATGGGTTGGGCTCAAAAGACCTACCCATGTCCAATTCGTGAAAGGCTCTAGACCTTTCCCCTTGAAGCCCATAAAAAGGGCTCTTGGGGGATGATTTCCAGCATTGAAGGACATATAAAGAGAGCCTAAGAGAGAGAGTCAGTGTTGTAGCAAGAGAGAGAGGAAGAGAGGGAGACAAAGAAAGAGAGAGAGAGGAAGATAAGAGAGAAGATAAGGAATGAATGAATCCTTCCTACCTCATCTACAATCCAGCGCCTATTTAAGGTTCGATTTCGAGGTCTAATTCCTTTCCCTTGCTTGTTTCATTCTCTCTTTATCCCATTCAATTCAAAAGGGGTTGTATTAATGGAGTATTGTATCCTCCCATGATGTAATAAGAGTAGTAATGCTGACCATTTCATTCCTTTACATTTACGCATGCTACGTGTTTGATTTCATGTTTCTCTACCTCTATATGATATATCCTCTTATATATCCTTATCCTCTCTATGATTAAGCTATAAACATATTTCAATTCATTTTCCTTCAGTCAAATTTGTTGTGATTAGTTTCTAATTTTGGATGAATGCATTCATGTGTGATTTAGAAAATGAAATTTTATTTTCAACATCCTGCATATGCCTGTTGTTGTATTTTTCATTTTCGAACCTCTACTCCAAATGATCTAAAACATGGCACCGAATCTACACACACAAGCCCACTCATAATAAAATTTTCAAGAATTTTAGGGTTGTGTAGTATCATAAATAAAAATTTGTTGACATTAGTCTAATTTAGAGTCAAGTCTGTCCAGTTTGGATTTCCTACAATAGAGGTTGGGTAATTTTTCCATAACTTTATCTCAGTGAGCCAAATTTGTTAATATTAGTCTAATTAGAAAGCTGACATCTATAACTTTCTAGCAAGACTAAATTCATAGAAATCGAATCTTTGTGCACCGAAATACAGAAGTTTCTTTAGACCTCTGTATTTCTGTAACAGATCTGTTCTGAACGCCTAGGTAGAGTCATTTCTTGCTTTTAATTCTGTTAAATCACAACACACAAAAATAGTTCCAGGAACTCCATATTCTGGCTTACATACTATAAAATTTTCATTAAGTTTGGAGATCTTGAAGCTATTTAGAAAAATCTGGAAACAAGCTTTGAAAACAGAACTAGTTTCTATTTCTCAGAACTTGGAAAGTCTTTTATTCCTTAGATCAAGTGCACGTTTTGTTTGATTCAAATTGACTCTAAAGTGAATTTTGGAAACACACACTCTGTTCAAATCAATCCTCAAAGCGTTTAGGTTGACTCTTAAGCACCAGTTCAAGAAAGCCTAAGACAAAAAAATCTCGCTTCCTCACAATCGCTACCCAAAGTCAGAAAATACAACTTTACTAGTTTAAGTGAAACTAGCTGGCACGCTCACGCAAATGACATACGTTGAAAATTTATTTCAAGACTCTACATAGGCTTTAGAGTAAAATTTTCACATCTACATTATGAAAATCAGATAAGGACATAACTCATGGGAGTCCTATTTTAAGTACACAACAATAGCCTTTTCCCATACTAGATGGGGTCGGCTACATAGATTCTTTGTTTCCACACATCCCTATCATAATTTGTAGAATATATCGTAAATAAGTTCGACAAAATTTTATGTTGGTTATCAGAAGCCTAATGCAACCCTCCTCCTTTATTTGATCTTGGGACCAGTCATGCAAGGGTTATCCTAATTTAAGTACAATTGAAAAAAAATAATACAATTGAGAAATCCACTACAAAATAGGAGGAAACTATTGTCACAATTCGGCTCATATGGCTAAGTGAGAGATGATAATTCCTAGTGTTTGTAGGCCATAAGGCCTCTCCAGTAATAGTCATAGAATATGGAAGAACAACACCCTTTTTTAATTTCTATTTTGAAAACTCGAATGTTTTCAAATAAATATAACAATTACTATTTCACAAAATAAATGTAAGAGGCATAACAACATGAAGCCACTTCTTTTGACTATAATGGATATCTAAGATAGGAAAATAGAATCGCATGATAAATAAGAGAAAAGGAGTTACGAAGGATCATTCACTATTGTTCTCTATGCTCTCTCTTTGTTCCTCTATGATCAACTACCTTGAAGTAATCATGTAAGGCGATCTAAATCTCAATGGTATTGTGTTGGTTCGCTGTGATTAAAATCAACATAAGCTTCACCAACAAGTTGATGATGAGAGCCACAACACTATGAGACGAGTTGAACCCAGGCACCAAACCATGTTCAAATGACTTTAGCCCAGACGCAAGCATTGGCTCGTGTTCCAATAATACAATGGGATGAGTTGAAGGACCCATGACCCGATCCAAGATTTGTCTCACACCAGAATGGAACTCCACCTTCTATAATTTAACATGTTTTCATCCAATTAAAGTTGAAGTCATCCATTGCTATTCTGGTAAAGAACTTGATGCAATTAAAGACACTCCCACACATTCCAAAATTGTCACGAGTCTAGTCTATGTAAATTGCATTACTTTGCTTAAAGTCAAACCTACATTATTTATTTATTTCTTGCCTATAATAAGGCCCATATTGCTAGTTAGATATCTCCTTTGTTATTTCTAGTATCAGGGATGTGTTTAGTAAGTTTTATAGGAAGAAAATCACAACTGATGGGCATTGGAAACTTTTCAAATCTTCAAGACTAGGTTTTCTTGTACAAGGCATGTCCAATAAGGCCTCTCCAACCCCATAAATACCCCCTTTGGGCTTGTATTGGAGGACATCTTGTTCAACCATTCTTCAAATAATAAAAGTCCTGCAAGTTTCAAGTAGGTACCTCCCAAGGCCTTCTTGTCCCTTGTTCCTCTTATCTAAGTCTTATGCAAGGTTTAGTGATGAGTTGTTGGCATGATCCTTATCGTGAATTCATGACGGATTGCTTCAACAAACCTGTGCACGTCAATTTTGGTGCTTTCATTGAGATCCAAACTCAAGTCTAGCAACAATTTTTTGCATCTCATCGAGTTGTAGAAGCTATTTCTTCTCATTGACTCATCCATTTGGGCTGAAATATTTTTTACTATTTGAAGACATATTAGGTAACCTTCTGACCAATTTTCAACTCAATCACAGTTTTAAATCGAAATATGCAAGCAATTCTATAAAAGTTGTTATTGTAGTATGGATTTAACTTATTTGATGAGTTTCTACCAGCACATCTAAAACTCTTATTTAGTCCACTTATAGTTGGTTTGGGCCAATCTCACAGGTCACACTCACCCCATAACCATGAGGAACCTTCAATTGAAGTCCCACGTGGCCTTACCTTTAATGAAACTTGAATCCTAGTTCTTTAAGGTCGAGTTGAAGCACTTCAATGTGAAGTGCATGGATTTAACATCTTGAGGGCACCTTCACCCACTCCTTCTTTCCATTCTATCCGTAAAGGGCTTTTTCCTCCTTACAATGCCTTCTTGGAACATGAGGGAGAAGCACCCCCATTCCTTCCACAAGATCAATCACCTCCTATACATGATCAAAATGAATTTTGATCGAAGATACCAATTCCATCTTTCAAAGGTGGAAGCTCTCTGAAAGATTTCTTCGATTGGATTCATAAGATCGAGAAGGTTTTCGAATGTTATGATTATGCAAGACCAATGAAGGTGCAAGTAATAATATCAGAGTTCACCAATTATATCAGTCTATCGTGGATAAATCTTCAAGAACGGAGGTGTGATGGTGAACCCGATATCCGTACTTGGCGGGTCATAAAGAGGAAGATGATGCGAAGATTCATGCCAGAATATTACTAACAAGAACTCTATCTGCATCTCCAAGGTGATGAGTGTTGAGGATTATATCAAGGACCTCGAGACCTTGATGATGAGATGCAATGTGCATGAGCCAAAATAGCAAACCATCGCTTAGTTCTTGAATGGGTTGTGGCATGACATAGCCAATGCCGTGGAACTCCAACCTTATGTATTCATTGATGATGTCCTCAAACTGGCCATCAAGATGGAACAACATCAAAGGCAACATAATACACACACTTCTCGCATTCAGTCTACCCTTAAGCCAATCTCTTCAGTCTCCACCAAACAAGCCCCTTCCAAGGAACCGTCCTCCTCTGTGCATGGTAAAGGAAAAGAAAAGGTACTTGAGGCAACTGCAATAAATAAAACGCGTGATATCAAGTGATTCAAATGCCTTGGATGTGGTCACATCGCCTCCCAATACCCAAACAAGAAGATGATGGTTCTTAGGGGATCTCATAAAGGCGTAGAAAGTGAGCATGAACAAGAATCCTCTAGATCCGATGACGCTAAGAGGTGGATGAAGAATATGCAGATGAAGGAGAACTCGTAGTAGTACGGATGATCCTTAAAACCCACATGATGCTAAATGAAGTACAAAAAGAGTGCATCTTCTACTCCTAATGTACAGTCTTTTGATAAAGTATGTTCTCTCATCATAGACAGTGGAAGTTGTGTAAATGATGCCTCTATGGAAATTATAAGAATACTCAACCTTACACTTATTCCTCATTCCATCCAAATATAAGCTTCAATGGTTGAGTAACAAGATTGAAGTTTAAGTGAATAACCAAGTCACAATTTTTTTCTCTCTTGGTAAAAACTATAATGATGAAATCATGTATGATATAATTGGGCAATTTGATCAAAAAGCTAGACATGATGGTTTTCGAAATACTTATTCTTTCCATCACTAGGAAAAGAATATTGTCCTTGTGCCTCTTAGCCCTAAAGACATCCATCTTCCACCTAGTCCCCCAAGTCCAAAATTCCCTCCTCTTAAGACCACAATAGCCCCAAAGAAAGCCTTTTTGTTTCTCACTCCCAACCTTGAAAACTGTGTTGCACCGTTACCCGTTCCTCTTAGTAACCCAAGCAACCCTAGCCGGCTCCACTACCCCCTTGCCTAAACCGGTCCAAGCATTACTTAATGAAGAGTCCTTGCCTCCTTCTACCAATGTTTTATCAAGAACTTCAGTACTATCATGGACCCACTCATCAATCTCATGAAGAAGGACGAAGGGTTCCATTGGGATTTGCTACCAAAAGAGTTTCAAGACCATCAAGGAGTGTTTGTGTTCAACACCTATCCTTGCTCTTCCCGACTTAAATAAGATATTTGAAGTAGAGTGTGATATATCTGGAGTTGGAATTGAAGTTGTCCTCGTGCAAGAAGGCAAGCCTATTGCCTATTTTATCGAGAAGTTGAAAGGTGCATGTTAATTTCATGCATTGATTAGAGCATTCTAAACATAGTAACATTACCTATTACCAAAAGAGTTTGTCATCCACACGGATCATAAAACCCTTCGGTATATTCAAAGTCAAGGAAAGCTTGATAAGGGGCATGCAAAATGGGTTGAATATCTGAAAGTCTTTCCTTATGTTATAAAGTACAAGAGAGGAAACACCAACACCATAGTTGATGTCCTTTCTTGGAGGTACACTTTGCTTTTAGTACTTAGTGCTAAACTTTTGGGTTTCGAGTTTTGCAAGGAGCTCTATGCACAAGACTTGGATTTTGCTCCCTACCTAACTTAGGAGAAGACATATGTGGGTTACATCAAGCAAGACAACTTCCTTTTTCGCTATGGGAGACTTTGTATACATTGTGGATCCATTCGAGAATTGCTTATTCATGACACACATAGTAGAGGACTTGATGGTTATTTTGGAGAAAAGAAGACTCTTAAAGAACACTTCTTTTGGCCAAGTCTTAGGAAAGATGTGCACAAGGTCATGGAGCGATGCATAGCATGCAAAAAGGCTAAATGCCATGAGGCGACCACGCACGGCTTATACAAACCACTTTCCATTCCTAACAAGTCATGGGAGGACATTAGCATAGATTTCATCCTTGAGTTGCCCCGAACCGCACATGTTAAAGATTCTATCTTCGTTGTCATTGATCGGTTCTCTAAGATGGCACACTTCATAGATTGTTGGAAGATGGATAATGCAATGCATGTGTTTGATCTCTTCTTTAAAGAGATCATTCGTCTTCATGGAGTACTGAAGAGTATTGTATCGGATCGAGATTCCAAGTTCTTGAGCTACTTTTGGAAGAGCCTTGGGACCAAACGGCTATTTAGCACTACTTGCCGCCCACAAACTAATAGCAAAACCAAGATTGTGAACAGTACACTTGTTGCTCTTCTTCATCATGTACTTTCCAAGAACATTAAGATATGAGAGGAGTTTCTTTCATGAGTAGAATTTGCATACAACTGTTCGGTTCATAGTACTACTGGTCATACTCCCTTTGAAGCTGCCTATGGGGTAAATCCACACACTCCTCTTGATTTGATTTCTTTGTCTACTAATAAGCATGTGAATGATGATGCAAGTAAGTTAGTAGAAAGAATACAATATTTGCATGCTAAGATTAGGCAAAACATCGAGGTGAGATATACACAAATTGAGGAGAAGGCCAACCAGAATCACAAGTGTATTGACTTCAACCCCGGTGACCTCGTCTGGGTCTACTTGTGGAAGGAGTGGTTTCCCCACAAATGCACTTCAAAGCTCATGCCTAGAGCCGATGGACCATTCAAGGTGCTTGCCAAGATTAATGATAATGCATACATGTTGGAGCTACCATCTCACTACAGAAATATCTCACCAACTTTCGATGTATGTGACTTATCTCCATACATAGAGGTCACTATGAACCAGGTTGTCCTACTCCCAGGTCCTTTTGAACTAGGAAAGAATGATGAGGACATCGACTCTAACTTGTTGACTTTGAACCGAGGCACCAAACCAGATTCAAATGACTTTAGCCCGAACGCAAGCATTGGCTCGTGTTTCAATAATACAATAGGACGAGTTGAAGGGTCCATGACCCAATCCAAGACTTGCCTCACACCCAGATGAAACTCCACCTTCTATAATTTAACATGCCTTCATCCAATTAAAGTTGAAGTCATCCATTGCTATTCTGATGAAGAACTTGATGCAATTGAAGATGCTCCCACACATTCCAAAATTATTACGAGTCAAGACTATATAAATTGCATTACTTTGCTTAAATCTAAGTAGTCTCAATATGTAAAGTCAAACTCATGTTTTTTTGTTTATTTCTTGACTATAATAAGGACCATATTGCTGGCCATATATTTCTTTTGTTATTTCTAATATCAAGGATATGTTTAGAAAGTTTTGTAGAAAGAAAACCACAATTGGTGGCCATTAAAAACTTTCTAAATCTCCAAGGCTAGGTTTTCTTGTACAAGGCATGTCCAATAAGGCCTCTCCAATCCCATAAATACCCTTTTTGACTGGTGTTGGAGGGCATCTTGTTCAACCACTCTTGAGATAATAAAAGTCCTACAAGTTTGAGGTAGGATCCTTCATAAGGCTTTCTTGTCTCTTGTTCCTCTTATCTAAGTCTTATGCGAGGCTTAGTGGTGAGTTATTGGTGTAATCCTTATCATGGATTCATGGGAGATTGCTTCAACAAACCCGACGAACATCAATCTATCACCACCAAAGATGTCATTTAGATTTGTGACAATTTACACAAAACTAAACCAAAAGAGAATAGGTCGGACTAGGCTCAAAGTTAGGTTAAGGATTAGTGTCTCTCCGATTCTTCTTTTTCCTTCTCGACTCAAGAAGTTTCATCGACCAGCAACCACCTCCCAATCTTTGGTTCTGATACCATATTAGAATTTATTTTTAAAGTAGAAACATCTTATTAATTAGTATCTTGTCATGAAGGTCTTGTGGCTTTATAGAAAAAAGCTATCAGCAAAGCTCCTCCAAACGGCTAGCATTCTGGCCATTGGAGGGCTTCCAATGGCTAGATTGTAGCCGCTAGCCCGTTGTTGTGTCTGAAGGCCAGATATTGTACCACCTGTTGTGCTTGTTCTAACCCAATAAGATAAAATAAAACAATATAGGTAAAATGTGTAAATGGGCATTGACATTTAACACAAGCAACTTTACTTTGTCGAGCATTGCTTAATCAGATTGTCATGATAAAATGGCATTAAGTTAATTTCAGGTGATTTAATGACAATATCATGCGAACTGCATTCATGAGTTGAACCATACTTTCCCAGTTCATTCTTCCTTCATTGGCTTCTTCTGAACATCAAATTTATGACGGAATACTCGTACATAGGTAGCTTAATTGCAATTGATGTAAATGAAGTCCTTTGAAGAGTCCTGGAGGAGGCATCCAAACAGCATGCTGTTGATTATGTGGTCACCACGTTACATGTTGACCTGCGTATGCTCACTGTTAGTCGTTTCTTGAGGGCCAGTTTTTCAGAATTTCATTTCAGTATTCATATTTAATGTAATTGGCCAAATTTCATTTCAGTGTACTATGCTGATAGTTCAAGCTATATCATAGATGCTTGCAGTTTAATAGTACCATTAACTTTTTAAGCACTTGAAACGGGCCATTGGTTTTGAACAAATTTCAGGCCACAACTTCTATAAAGTCAGATAAGGTGCTGTTAGACGCTCCTCTCAAAGGTATGCATTAGGAGAAGTGGCTTGCCGCAATGTTTTCTCTGGTAATCATCAATATGTTAACCGTTAAATGCTTCACTGTAAGCTGGTCAGCATAACCCCTGATTGAACATGATGCTTTTGTTGTACATACCTGTAAGATGATTGACCTTTGATGATTTTGTTACATGGGCAAAGCAACTATGTCGCCATATATGAGGTCATTTGGTGTTATGTTCTTTATTAGCATGCCTCATGTTTCTCATGTGCTGTCCGGTAGTTCATGTTTGCTTCCTTCAGAAAGAATATCTACAGTAGTAAGTAAACCTTGGACTGAACGTCTTCTCGGATGCTTGCATCTTTTAGAGGCCGGACTTGCGTTGGAAGAGAAAAGCAGAGGATATAGCAGAATTGCAACATTTACAAGATGAACTACTTGATGCAGCTTCCATGTAATTTTAATTTTGCCTTTCATCCATTCTTATCATGTTGAACTTATTCTCTACATCACATCTGAGTATCTGTTCCGTGTCTAGTATTATGTACTGTACATTCCCCATGACGAATGCTACCTGTGTTTGAAAGAATGGGCATTAGATGGAAACCTGGAGATGAAGTTGCAGCCATTTTTACTAATTTCTGATATCATTTTTCAGTTGTCATTTCTTCATACAAGGAGAACGTAATTCCGTTTGATGTATGCCTCAAAGTTCTTTTATTTTTCGTTATGAATTGATTTTGGAGACTGGAACTTATGAACTGGATTTCTGTACAAAAGCTACGATAATTCTTTGTTGCTGATTTTGATGTTAAATGTCTTAATATTGCATGTCTAGGTTGGTCAAGCCTGGAGGAGTGCTTGTATATAGCACATGTTCCATCGATCCAGAGAAAAGATCAGAGGGTGGTAGAGTTTCTTCGCAGACATCCGGTAGGTAACATGAATCTGCTCGTTGCTTTGGTACTTATTTTCCATTTTTCTTTCAAAGACTCAAGTATGTCCTCGCCAAGTTGTCTTGGTGACATTTACCTTATTACTTTGTTCAATACAGACGCTTTATGGGCATGGTTTGCCCAATCTTCAACATTTTCTGGTTGCTTGGACTCAGCCAGACAAACTGCAAATTTTTGTCACATACCGCAACTGATCCAAATGAGCACATAAGGAACTAACATTCCTTTTTATTCATGTTCCCCCTTGAGAGTGATCATGTCTTACCGAATTAAAATGCAGGAATTCTCAATAGATCCAGTCGATAAATATGCTCCCAAGGATTTTGTAACGAAGGAAGGATTCTACTTCTCGCTGGTTCGCGCATAGACCATGTCTGGTACTGGTCGGATTTAGTTTGAGGTCAAATGGGCTCATGAAAGAGGAACGGGGCGGATAGAGGGAAGCAACTTGATGTGAGACATGCCAGCCTCTGACGCTTCCAAGTCATGCCATGGTTCAACATAAAGAGGTATGAGGCACTACAAGTCCAGGTCTGAGCTACTTTAACTAGTTCTTTGTTTTGATTTTTAACTTGGGGCAACCACACCTTGGTAGCAAGAGTTAATGACACTCCATGTGGCATGTAGCCCAGAGGAGAGGACCCTGAGCTAGTTAGCTAGTCTACTTTGAATATTATGTGCAATAGGTTAGCAGTTTACTGCTCTATGAACAGATTTAGCTTTGAACATGCCTAAATGTGAGGTTGATTCGCATTCCCAATGCACTGGCACGCTTAGGCACTGAATGCAGCCAATCACGCTGTGTGTATCCCCTCATCACCAACAAGGAACCATTCTTTAGCATGAAGGAATGCTTGTCCTTTGAGCCTCCTCTTGGCAATTCTGCAACAAGAATTGTTTAACGAGGAATAACTAATCAGGCAACAGCTAGGAAAAGCCAACAATACCAACTTTACGAAACTCAAAAGAACTAGAACTCGATATACCAAGCCTGACTTGGATGACAGACTCTATCTGCAAACGAGAAACTAAAAGGTGGCATTGTGTAATGCCTTGGGCCTTGGGCTCTCTGTCAAGAGGTCAACAGCTAAAACCCCAGAATGGATATGCCTAAACGCAGCTTGCCAATCACAAAGAAAAATGTACTGGCTGATGGTACTGAAGATTAGCATGCCTGGCCGTTATCCTCTCTTAAGTTAGACATAGTGGCAAGGGTGAATGATCAGGTAATGAAATCAGTTCGATGGCCAGTTTGAATTCTTTCAGATGTAAAATTTATACCTTTGGATGATTTGCTCGGTCGCTTCTTCAACAAGAATTCGCGTTCTCGACCAAATGAAACAGAAGCAATCTCTGGAGTTGGACCGTACAACTTCTCATCATCTGAGTGCCAGGCCACATAGTCAGACCCGTCTTTGTATCTATTCAATAGCAAGCTATTAAATGTACTTCCCGGAAGAGCTTCATGGACCTGATGTTATTTGCCAATAAAAGGTAGTGGACTTAAGACAAGATCACTCAGGAGAATCATAAAATAGTAGGAAGAAAATTCCATAGTATGCAAAGAAACACTATCTGTAGTTCGATATGTAGAACTAGTAGCCATAACAAAGAACATCAGAAATTAAATAAAAAACGTTGACATGCAGATGCTATAGAATGATGTGAAGATAAAAGCAACTCACGCGGTAATCAAATAGCTTCAAGAAAACAAAAAAGTGCAAAAAATGTCCCTAAACACTTCATAAAAGGCCCTTTTCACTTATGAGTGCAAGACTTCCTAGGAGATCCACTGTCCCGGCATTACCATCCAACCAATGCTCAATTTTGGAGTTTTGATAGGATCTGAGGTATTTGTGGTGGAAAGACTGCACCGTGTACAACATCCAATAACATGCTAGTTATTGGCTGCCCAATGCAATTCTCCTCATTTATCCGGTCTTAGATCGGCTAAATCAGGTGGTAACCCTCAACATTGAAAAAGAAAAGGAAAATAAACTGTGGCCATAAGATGCAAACTTTATTAATCCATTACAAATCATGTTCTTACTGCCTCCAGTGTCTCCCTTGAAGGAAACTGGTCCCAAACAAGTGGTGATCAAATACATGGAAGAAGACTGTCGGAGATGCAATGAAGAAAATAATACATGATGGTGATGAGATATAGTTTGATTATATGTATGCACCAGTGTACTTACCGCCTCTAATATGTCCCTCAATGGAGTAAACCGATCCCATGAATGCACAATAGGTTCATAGCCACTATATTTTAGTTTTGGCAATCCTTCACTGGCAACATAACATGTATCTCTTGGCTGCATTCAAGCAAAAAAGCAATCAAATGTCAATTATCACGTGTCCAATCTACCACCAAGGTAAAAGGCAGTTGTGAGGCCTTTCCAGTGAGGAGGGGCTCACTATGCTAGAGAAAGGTACCCATTTGATCCATGGCAAAAGGCAGTTTCTGTCATTGACCCACACATGAACACATACAGAGAATAATTGACGCAACCGGTTTGCGCTATGACTTAACTTTACACTTCGAATCTCTGGCAATATCACATTTGTATATCGTATATGTTACTGATAACAGGGTTTTCTTTAAGGGCCTACAACATTATGGAACTCCGCCGCGGCACTCGGTATCTGTGGTGTCAGAATGACACAAGACATATATTTCCAGACGTTATTCCCAGAAATAATTGGTTAAGGAACTCGATATTTCGAATGAGAAACAGGGAACTATTAATGTCATGGGTCTTTTTGTGTTGGTTTTATGGAGTTCTATGACAAGAAGTTCCGTTTAGATCCATAACGCAAAACACCCTAAAAGAAAAGGTTTCTAACAATATCCTAGTTACATAACTCCAAAATGCCTTCAATAATATGCAATACACCACTTACAGCGTTTCATTGATCTAAGCTTTTGTCAGTAACTCATCTGTTTCCTGATGAGTAAAAGAAACAAATAGTTGTGAGGTAGGCCAAAGTTCATGTAACGTACCGAAATGTGCCCAATGAAAATGAGAATAATGAAACAATCAAGTCGTCATTCTTCTAATTAATTCGAGTGGTATGACTACTTAAGATGACATTGTAGGTGCGTTTGATCACAAAGGAGACAGAGAAAGAAAATTTCTGGGTTGAATGAATGAATAGGAAGGTGAAGTCTTGATTTTGTTCAGGATTTGTGCTTAACGATAAAAACATTGTAAAATCTTACAAAGAAATGAGACTGGACAAAACATAGATAAGACCACATAAAGCTCCAATGTAAAGGGCGTGAGAAATCTAAAGGTGAAGACTTCAAGCCAGAGAAACATGAGGAACACCCATTAAGACGCGATTTTGACGAAAATCATCGTCATAAACTCACATAATATCTTCGAAAAAGGTTGAATAGAAAACGTCAAAGCCAATTGGGGGA